>OZ038481.1:73416979-73429479 GCA_964036315.1 Acanthosepion esculentum
TTATTTACAAAATATGCATATCACTGTGTGTGTTTGCTGAAGAGTATATTGTTTCTCTGAATCTGATATATACTTCGAGATTCAGATTATAATTTATGTGCCAAAAAAATATATACTTACTGAAGATAGATCGGATAAGATACACAACGAGTAAATAAAATATAAGCGTCTGGTTGGAAATGATAATATGAAGAAATATTCGAATATTGCAATTTATCAAGAGTTTATTCTTGCCTATAAAAATCGTTGCTCTCAATTTCAAAATTAAAATGCCCTTGTTTAAAATGGTTGTTCAAAAGCGAAGATAGGGGTTAAATCTGGTGGGTATGCTGAGGGTATATTTTGGGCTCGATCCTCTACAACAAATTTTGAGCCCGATCCTCTACAACAAATCCGACCACATAACAAAACATCAGTATTTTATTGTAATAATTTTATTATACTTGGGTAAGTTGATTATATATTCTTTCATAATAAACGAATAAGAAACGATAAAAGAAGAAAATTATATTGTGTACGAAATGTCGCATGGGTACTGGAATTACAGGTGATAGCATAGCTTTTGTCTAACACATAAAATATTAAACATTAGTCTGCCTATATTTCTGAGACGAGGTATTGTAACTATTTACATTATTTTCACTGTCCGGACTCTTTGTCCTCATCTGTGTTATAATATTCACGATATTTCGGCTGTTTTACGCTCCGGCCTTCTTAAGGTGGATGGAATTACGAACCGAACCCTTTATTTTGACATACCGGGGTAGATTGTTCTAGTTCCATGTGCCATACCTCTTCCGGATATCTCAGTTTCTGTTAATTCTCTTTGTAACTCAACTGTCCGGTATTGACCACACAACTCTTTGGGTCAAAATATGAGGTATATATGACGCATAAATTCGTATATAGTGGAGTCTCCCGTCGTTTTCGACGTATGAAGGTCAAGCAGCTCAGTTCCTAGGCCCAAAGACCAGCACATATGATTTAATTATAGGGTTGAAGGCTTTGTGCAGAACCAACCACACTTTTTGAAGGGCCGAATACTGAGACCTGGTGCACTATGAGTCACAAGGTCTCCAAAAAACCCTCCGCAGGTTTTGAATTCAGAGTTGTCCTTCTCCTAGACCAGTTGACATCAAGGGCTAAAGAACCCACTCTGACCTGCTATTTACCCATAGATGGGGGAGGAGAAGAGGATTCATACCTTTCCTAATTGTATTAGCGCGTAAGTCGATATAAAATATTCATTGAGATTTGAACTTCTCCCCGATTCCTCAATCCGCGCCGCTACCCACTAATATTCCACCGTGCCTCACATATATATATATATATATATATATATATATATATATATATATATATATATATATGAGGGGGGAGAGAGAGAGAGAGAGAAAGAGGAAGAAATGCACTAAGAAGTTTGCCTTTTGTCTTTACTCTTATTATCCTATTACAGATATATTTCTTCTGAAAAAGAATACACACACACACACACACATATATATATATGTGTGTGTTTGTGTGTGTGTGTGTGTGTGTGTGTGTGTTTATTTTCATTGCAATATTGCGCATTACACGAGTATATAAGAGAAATTTAATAATCATGAAAATATTTGGGGCAAATTAAAAGTCATATTAATTCGTGCCAAAGACGAATAGATCACATCTCACTAAGAAAGAATTGCTTTGGTACCACGAAGCTTTTGGAAAATACTGAACATATCCGATTGTTACACATGTATTAAAACGGTTTCTTCTTACTCTTAGAAGTTTTGTACCAGGATTTCTTTTCAAAAACCTCATTAGGTAGGTTAGGCGTTGTTTTTCCACGTCTCTCTTGCATTCAATATGTCATGTGAGTGTCAACTATTCTAAGACCTAAAATTTTCAAATGTCTTTTTCCGACGTTAAGCATAAGTGTTCTTTCTGTTACCATTTTCCTTAAAACTTCGTCGTTGTGTACATGGTAAAACTTCGATGTTCAGGACATCATTCTCCCGTAGAACAACATTTCTCTTACTTCAAGTATCTTTTTCATCAATGAGGAGATTGTTCAGCATTCAGTTTAATCAAAATCCTAACACAATGCTACTTCCGACGTGAAATACATCTGTTTACCTTCCATCATACGTCATTGATAACAGACACAAGTGCGTTGTGTTTTGTTTAACGATTAAAAGCAAAAGCTTTTTCTTAACACAACTTTGTAAAATCTGACTTGCAGTTGCATAAAAATGTGAAAGACAGACAATTCTCTGTCCTGTGGCAAAAGCTGTTGGTGGCGCCAGGGGTGGCAGTACCGCCTTAACCAACGAAACTGTGTTACTTCCCTTAGTTGGCGGCCGATGAAGGCACGGTATCGCATGTGCTTTCACACGTTGTATATAGAAAAAAAAAGAAAAATAGGAGGGTGGATCTTACATAGGAGATCCGTATTCTTGTTTTCTTTTCTAATTAATAATTTACTTCGTTTTTCGAAAGCATATTTCGCTATTACGATTCAACTTTAGATTTCGATGTCGCACTTTCTGTCCATTGTTAAAACAATTTTCATATATGTAAATTGTTGTATTTGTTTCATTTTGGTAAATATAATTTGTAATTTGTATGTTTGTTGTTCCTGTTACTGGCAATCATACACTCTGTCTTCTTGCATTTGATAATTAGCGTTTTCTTTTCAT
Source organism: Acanthosepion esculentum (assembly GCA_964036315.1). Lineage (NCBI taxonomy): Eukaryota > Metazoa > Mollusca > Cephalopoda > Sepiida > Sepiidae > Acanthosepion > Acanthosepion esculentum. The sequence goes on from OZ038481.1 coordinate 73,419,661, forward strand.
TTCACTGCATTCTATATGAGTTCCGATAATTTCCTTTCAGTGTCTACTATCAACGCTGTGTCATCTCTATATTTTATGTTAAGATTCTGGCCATCAATAATTAATGTTGTTAGGATTATAATTTTCTCAGAATCACAGTACTGCATAAATTGAATAACTCCGGTGAGAAAACACAGCCTAGTTTAATAAGAAAGATTTCACTTGGCACAAATATAATGACGAAAATACTTTTCAGGTCGTAGGTGATCGTAATTTCTCTCGGATTTTTCGCTATATTATTCCATAAGGACTCCCCAATATTTATCGTTCTGTTAAAATTTCTCAAGTCGGTTGCTGGTCACTTTCTTCGACATCACCTCAGTTGGTAATTCCTTAAATCTCCTTTTTATTTTCGTATATTTACTGAAATAATACTCTATCCGTATGCATGCAGTTTGGTACGAGAATAAAATTCTGGATCATTCTAATATAATTTCCAAGCAGTTCTAACAGATCTGAGCGGCGTACTTTTTGCATAATCTATAAAATATAGCCATAAGTCTTTTTACATTTGTATCATTCGTTTTGATAGAATTCTGAGAATAATTATTGCATTTCTAATTCCTGTACCTTTAACGAAATAATACAGTTCTTCTATTTATAGTCTAATTCTACTACGCGCTGTATACATCAGAAATCGGATGATATGATAATTTTGTATATTATATGGCTTATTAGGTTGATAGTCCGTTGGGGTTTACATTCATTTACATCTGTACGGATTTACTCGTTAGTATTTCTGGTCAAGTAGAAGAAGTTTTGAACCCTTTGCGGGTTATTTAAAAGAAGAAAATGTTTTAAGATTATAAAAACAATTTTTTTAAAAAGCCTTACTAATTAACACACAGGAGGGACAAAACAGGTGGATTAATAACTTGCCAGGGGTATTTGCGCCTAGGTAAATATAACGACTCCAACTGAAATTGGAACTCGGTTCACTGATTAACAATTGGTATTACACCAATTATACCACCCGTACATCTAAGCTTACAGGACCTCGTAGTTCCAAGCAGTCTCTGTCTCTGTCTGTCTGTCTGTCTGTCTCTCTGTCTCCCTCTCTCTCTGTCTCTACATATATATATATATATATATATATTATCATAACCAGGACAGGAAATGATATATATATATATATATATATATATATATATATGTATAATTACCCGTCCTGGTTATGATAATAATGATTTGTTGTTCCAGGTTCATCCTGTTAGGGTCCCAGCAATGACAAATAGTGAACCCCCAAACGTATGCCAAAATCTGAAATTATAAAAATTAGTATAAATTGAAAGTATAAATAAATTTCGGCATTAAATGACCCATAAAGAGTTGATATACCGTTGAACAGACATAACTATCTATTTGTATATATGCTTTTTTCATGTCAAAATTTAATGAGAAAACATCTTTTTAAATTTCAGTGTGGATGCAAGTGAAAATCGAACTCCCAACATTTAGAAATTATCTTAGCAATAATATTTAATAACCATCACTCATCGTGCATCACCTTTGAGATATTTGAAAACTCTGGACACGTAATATATTTTATTTCCTAATTGTTATTTACATGATTCGGACTGTTGTCATGTTTATTGTCATATTCACGAAGTTTCGGCCGATGTAGGTTCTGCACTTCTTCATGCAATATAAGTGGAAATTTCTAACCGAACCTTTTATTTCAACCACCGAGGTAGATTGTTCTAGTTCCACGTTTCATACCTTTTCTTGATATCTCAGTTTCAGTTATTTCCATCTAATAACTCAACGCTCCAATTTTCTGTTCACCACTGCTGTATTTGTAGCCAGGTATTGAACTGACAACTATTTGGGTCAAGTCACTGGATTACTTAAACCAACACCTTTGTCCACTAGTCCATGTTCTAATTCTCAATGTTTTATGCACTTTCTTTACGTTTTATTTTCCGTACATTTATTTCTCTGTTTTTTTTTGCACCTTAATTTTCACTTACTCTAAACGTCTTTGCTAAAGAACTTTACATCTTATATTATATTCTTTTATTTTCCTTCTTTTGATGAGCGATTTTATCGCTTTTCATTCTGCCCGATTATTTCCTTTGTTTTATCCACGAAAGTGTCATCTTCATTTTCTTCTCATCTTGCACGCATTCTTTGTTTGTGTTTAAACTATCCGCGGCGTTGTCAAGTTAAATATTCTTTTCTTTCATATTTTTCTTTCGTTAGCTTCAAATCTATCTCTCCATTTTTATATGAGATTATATTATCGCCAATCATTTCTTTTTGCTCACTTTGTCTTCCTCATTTCCAATCTTTTTAATTCAATGATCCATACATCATCCTAGTTTTCCTTCTCACTTTTTCCCATCGAGAATTTCTTTTATTTTCGCCATCGAGGCAACAACTAACCGCTATTTTCACAAAGAAAATAAAAGAAAAAATAACAAATCTACCAAGAACATCAATAGAAAATCCTCTGGTAGATTTCTTCGGACAAAACGACAGAACGGCACTATTAAAACATTGCCCATGTTGGCGAATTGAAGGCATCGCGTGCTTTGGCACCGCACATATTCCGTCGTAAACACTGGAATTTTCCGCTGAACACTCCTCGCCCTTCGTGTTTGTGGAGATAAATTTCTTGTCTCTAGTAGATTATCCGCCCGCTGATATTGCAGAAAGTTGTTTAGTGAGCGACGATTGATTCTTATAAGTTTTTACTCACTTGGATTTTTATCTTGACTGTGTCCATTCACGCAATCGAGAAACATCCTCCGACCACATTATCAAGCAACAGGATAGACAGAAACACAATGAGGGGGTGTGGTTCATTTTACAAAACATCTCATCCCACAAAAATTTTATTCCTCAGTCATCCATTTTGGTAAGATCCGACATTTTTGTTTTATGTGATTGAAAGTGGCAAATGTTAAAACATACCATGTAAAAAAGTCATACCACTGAATTAATAGAAAATATTATTTATTTACTAGGTTTTTCGTCACATAGGACGGCAGGCCTTAGACTTCGTATATTACTTGCCATTTCTATTTGTCCAACAAAGTACTAAACTGATACTTTTAAATCGGTACCACTCCAAGCAAGGCAGCGCAGCCACTAACTCGCAAGGGGTTACAGGTTGAGGAGGAATTAGGAACAGAAACATTAGTAATTAGTAGAGAGAGAAAGTAGCAATCAGGAGAACAGTAGATGGCGATTGACATTGCATTTAAATGTTGGCAGATTAAAATGAGCTGGAAAATATGGAACCGGAAGGGATTTCCACAAACGAGAAGAGCGAGAAAAGAAACTGTCAGCATTAAGGTTATATCTAGCTAGCTAAAGAACAAATTAATGAGATGTCGCTGCCAGTCTAGTATTTCGCTTAAATTCATACAGTTTAGGTCTCATAGTGAAGAGCTCATCCGAACAATTACCATCAAAGTATTCATAACAAAATCACGGAGAGGCAACGTTACGGCGGTGAGAATGTGATTATTATAATATTATTGATTCTTCTCTGGATCTTATTAAGGATCTCAAGGTAAATATTTTTAATCATGGACCAATGGTATACATATAGATATACATGATAGATTCGTGAGAGAAAAATAGTCTCGCCTGGCAGAGTGAACCGACTTTCTTAACAGCTGACCTGGAAGGCATCGAAGGGTCATTCAGATGAATAATGAAGAAAAGTTTAGTTTTGGCGGGATTTAAAATTGACAAGACATCATTTGCCCGAGATAACGTTTTGTACATCCGCTGCCATTTTGACCTTGTCGGACTGAATCAGCCTTACTATTAAGGCAGGAGTAAATGGTAGGGTCTTCAGTTTAGATGTCAATTTGAGAGCTAACGTCATCGGCAAGGTTAATGAAGATTAAAAACAGACTAAGACCAAGGATGGGTGACACACGCGTTAGTACGAAAAAAATGTAGATGAGTGGCCGTTCAGGACAACTTTCATTTTACGATTTCATAGGAGCAACTGGATGAGCTCAAATATGTGTCCGGAGATACCGTACGTTTTCAGCTTGTGGAGAAGACCTGAATTCCAGCGACTGCCAGAATCTTTCGGTATGTCCAATGCTACAACCCAATCTTCACCGTTTTTATCTAGAGCAATATAGGCTCTTTCCGCAATTATGTCAGCAGTTGACATAGATAAACTTAAGCCGTATTGCTTGTCTTAGAAAATAACTTGTGATAAGAGATCATGAACCCGTCAGCATTGATTAGGGTCTCTAGGAATTTCCCAAAAAGGTGTAGAAGGCTAATAGTCCAATAAATGGGTGCGCCGGACTGTTCACCGAGTTCTGAAACTGGAACAACAGACGATGACTTCGAGTAGGCAGGAAAGTGGGTGGCAACGAGTCATTTATTATACAGTTTAGAGAGAACAAGAGTCAGTTCGAGAGCACACATCTAAATAACTATTACAGGGATAACATCGGGACCACATACTTTGTGGGGGTCCAGGTTACAGATGGTAGTAGAAGCCAGTGGCAGGGGTTATATGCATAACTCTCAACAGAGAAACAGTTTTAAGTGGTAAGTAAAGCAGGGATACTCCAGGTGAGACAATAGCAGAGTTTGATGATAATTTACGGGCAAAGTATTCAGCTTCATTAGTAGAGGATGATAACACCTCAAATCGATTGAAGAGGAAGGAAAGAGACCTTTCACTTATTTAGTTCCTTATTACAGAGACGCCAGTAACTACAAGTGAACGTTTTTAGAGGTTATGCTGTGCCTCATACTCTCAACAAACGGGGGCTTAATTACTTCGACCTCTTGCTTACATTTGTTACGAGTAGTAGCAAATAGGCCACTCTTATGACGATAGATGTATGCTACGGAATCCGAAAATGCTAGTGTGAACCATACGGTTTTACCTGGTATTTCCGATGTTGGCTTTGACCCAAGAAGTAACCTCAGTAGCGGAATTTTCAATTGGGAGGATGAAGATGTCAGTCTAAGGGGTGTCACGAAGAAAATCCTGGCATCAGTCCTAATCAGCATGTTGGCACCGGAAAGAAGTCTTATGGATAAGGGGTTCCTGTATATTGGATGCTTGGAAGGAGATAGGAGTGGTCCGAATAAGCAAGAGGGCAGTCTTGCAAAACTTAGCAAAAGCGAGGAGAAGAGGTAAGAAATGAATCCAGTAGAGAAGCCTGTTAGTCTATTTGGCTAGGGAAACGACAGGGAAAGTCCACGATTTTGAGTGAGAGATTGGGCAACGGAAAAATTTAGTGTCTGTATATCGGCAACATCAGTACCTTTAGAATGTTTCAGCCAAGTGTCGTGGTGAGCATTAAAATCACCGAAGATAAAGATGTTCTCAGGTAGAGTGAGAAAAAGTGCCTTTTCTATACTGTCAGATCTTGTATCTAATATAATGCAGTCTTGTGAAAGGGGAGTGATAAAGGAAAAAGAGATAGCTGACAGTCTTTAGTAGCGAAAGACGGAAGCACATGAAAGTGTAATCAGCGGTTTCGAGAGACAGTTCTTTAGCCATCATTTATCTGTATTCACTTGTAACAAAATAGTAGATAGATTTTAATGGAAAATAATAAAAATAATGAATAATGGTAGACTGGAAAAAAGGGATGTATATACTAACAAATCAAAAACTTTAGGATAGGGGACTAGTATAGACTAGGATACGTTCTAAACAAGAAAATTGTCAACGATTCTATAATTTGTTGGAAGCTATCTTGAAAGATATTGAACCATGTCCTCTCTATAGTATAGTTCATAGATGTGAAGATACTTTTAGGGTGTTGGAAATTAAAATAATAAAAAAAACATATTGTGTTAATGTTTTGTATGTTCACATACTTTGAGGTACATTTTATTTTATTTTAAAATGTCAAACTATTAGCAGTGTTATCCTCTGCTAAATAATGATTTTTAGTTCGCAGTCATGTAGTTGTCGTCTTCTAAAATAATGATGTTTTATACACTAGCAGGAAAGGGAAAGAAAAGTTAACTGATCAGTTTATTTTGCCAATATAGGGTTTTCTTGTACTCATGCAAATTGACTCATTTGAGTTTAGTCACGCTTTATAGATACTTATAAAAGAGAGAGTTTGCTTTTGGGTCTTTTCGTCTGCACCTTTGGCTAAAAGGGAGAGTGACTTCATTCTCTCTTTCTCCTTTAACTCAAGAAGGATTGTCGAGTAAGCAGCATGAGCCACCAATGTCTCCATGACGACCAACATCTACACAACAGAGCAAAATATTTCTCCTCACTGAGATTTTAAAAGGTTATATTTAAAAACAAAACGTTATTTAGACTCTTAGTGGTCGCATGAAATATTAACAAAACAGACCCAGGCTGATAAATCTGCTTCGTTCCGCTAGTAGGTATAGAAAAATTGTTTTATTTTACATGTTTGATGTTACCTGCAAGAGAATAATCTCATAGCACTTAGTGCAATCAAGAGTTATTTCTTTATGTCTACGTCCAACATTTTTTATATTGTAAATGATTTTTTTCTCTTTCTTATTTCTATAAACATCGAGCATTTTTGTCGTTTATTTCCTTCCTTGTTTTTCATTTACACTTTTAACATCCACTTGTTGCCGCTTGATCCGGAACGTGAGAAATTTCGCGATAATACCTTAACAAGTTGCACCTTTGTTTCTAGAATTATCTTTCGCGAAAGCCTTCGCAATCGCAGGCGTCAACTTCCAATTATTTACGATATATTGTCTGGAAAGAAACTATCACATATAATAAATTTTCGATCATATCGGGCAAACGTGGTTGTCATACAATTTTTCGGATATCCTCAGAGTGCACCAAAGGCGAATTTTAGATATTTTAGACCTAATGACCAAGTGCATTATAGGCCTATAATAATCCATTGTTGGCGATCATGGAGTCCATGAATGGATTTAACAATGACGTACAACGTAGCCTTCTATACTCAGTTATGTGTTCAGACAGACAAGTGCATCCAACCAAATTCCGGTTAACACTTGAAAAACGTTAGGAACCACTACCGGTCTTCACGGTTCATATTGACGACTGGGTCAATCACCTGATGTAGTCTTCACCATACAAAACCCCTACCATCAACACATAACAATAGGAACATAACTTATCTGGCATCTCGTGTACTGTAACTCTCTCAGAGACGTGATCTGGCTTTCCTCTGTCTTTTCTATAAATATTTTCATGGCAACTGCTCTGACGAACTACTTTCACCGGTACCCCAACTCCATGAATTTAAGTTTGATACTAGGTTACCATCTCAGTACCCACTTTTCACTGTCGAAACAGTTAAATATAACCACCCCTTGTACACCAACAGCTTCTTCTCTTGCACTTTCTGACAGTGGAACTTCGTCCTACTTGCTTCCCTGGTAGCTATAATCTTCAAATATTCAACTGTAATGTCAATCGACATTTGTGATTCTTTGATCCTGATCCCCGTCCTTCTCTATATCCTTTCCTCAAACACCTTTTTTACTCTCACTCTCACTCTCTGTAACCCCTTGCGTACTAGCTGCACTCCCTCCCTGATTGGCGTGAAATGCTTAAAAAGTCATTATCTTACAGGTTCCAATTAGTACCGTCAAGAGTTCAGGAAAAGAACCGTGTCTGCCTGATGGATCTTCTGCTCCTAGATCCAGTGGAAGTCGAAGAGCTCTAAACTGTCCTGCGGGATGTGGGTCTGTTTACTCCTGCATTGAATGCAGATGTAATTTGTTTCATTGTCGCTTGACGAATATTCTAGCCCATCGCGATTGATCACTTTACTGAGCATTGTAATGCCTTCCATCAGGTATTTGTAAGACACATATCAAAAAATTTGTCAAATGGCATGCAATGTCTCATTCATATGGAAGCGATTATCAATCCTCTTCGGAACTCCGATAATTCATTTTCATTTGACCATGATCCTAGCTGGTGTTCACACTGACTCATTAATAAAATGGTGCCAATGCACAGCAGCGTCACCTAGAATTACCATTACATACCCTTACTCCAGTCACACCAGAGCACATTGATATAGCAATTCTCTATGTAGTTGTCTGTACAGTTCCAGCCTATATTGTAAGTGCTACCAAAATGACTTGTATTCTTCAGCTGCTAACGAAAACCTCTTTGATAAAGGTGGTACATATTTATTCTGTTTCTTCCTTATGAATCAGTTCTTCTTCTTCTATGACACCAACTATGCAATATTCAAAGTAAGTTTACATATGTATTTTGTTTTTTATTAGTAGACATTTTGTTAGACAGGCTTGAATAATTCATTGCGTCGAAGACAGATATCTGTTAAAATGTCCAGAATACCTGTAGGCCATAACAACTGTTGACTTACATCGTAAGTAGGTTGTACATAACTAGACAAATATATTTCTACGAAAAGACAACAAACGTTGCCCTTTTTCAATTTACAGTTTTAGTTTTATAATGATAGCATCAATCCTCATCAAGTCGATTTGAATGGGGTTTATTACAGCAAAAGAGTCTAATGAAGTCAGTTTCCGCGTCTTCTCAAGTAGAGTGGTTTCAATTGGGCTAAAAGCGCCGGATTTCAAGGAGCTAGATCGACATTTCAGGTAATTGCCGTGCATCTTCACCGTGATAAGTCGGTTGTATTTCGAACATCAATAAATATTCCCGCACAGAGATGACTGGGTTTGGATGGTCATACGCTACAGAAAACCTCCAAGTTCGATGCATTTTGACGGAAAAGTATATGGTAGTGATCAGTTATGGGAGTAGCGTCTGAAGTTTTACAAGTAACATCCTTTTGCGTGTTCGACGTCGATCTCGGGAAAGATATTCACTCAAGAAATGCTGTTTAGCCAAAGATTCATTATGAGACTTTCAGAATGAAAATCAATTTATTACAATGGGTTCTATAGTTTTAGGACAGCCACTGTAATCTCCAGGATTTTTGTCGCACTGTGAAAAGCTTCTGTTATTTTATTGCAGTCTGTATGCATCCTAAATTTCTGCTATTTGAATGCTCAAAGATGAGCGTACTCCTCCAAGGATGTAAATGTAATTTAAAAGTTTATTTTCGTTCCCAATATGGAATTGAAAATAAATAAAGTAATAAATGTTAAATTTGTTCTCATCATATTTTATGTGTAGAACATGGTATTTTCTTTCACAAACGGGAAAAAAACAATAAGAGCTCTAAGCTATTTCAGCAAAAAACACTGTAGCCAACTTTGTTCAAGACCCTAAATGACAATTTCAGATGTGTAGAGAAAGGACATCGTCGACTGTTTTATCAAGAGAATGGCTATTGAATGAAACTTGTGAAACCAGCAATGGATTTTGTTGATGCGGTCAAAGAATTTAGTACCAAGAATACTTCTACTGTAGCAATCAAATATACCCTGAAAAATCAGCTTACATGTCTGACACCAGCGTAGGAATCCACTATTGGAATCGAGACACAGAAAATGCCTCTCTACGGAGAAGTATAATTAGTCAATTCAAAGTTTTGAGACAACCTTCACAGGTCAGATGACATGCGTCTCTAAATCAAACATTTAGAGACGCATGGCATACTACGAGTTTAACCTCGTCATGCTTAAGCGTAGATTGAAAAGTGATTTGCGTTCCTATTTAAAAGTGTTTTGCATGGTCCTGAATCATATAAGTTCTAAATACGCATTAAGGAGATGGATTTTATCAACGGAACCCTGAATACTGAAATGGGCTGATATAGGATTTAAGGTAACTTACCGTTTTCCATGAAACGATTGGGAAGGAGAATAATTTAATATAATCATCGAAACACTCTACTAAAAATAACACAATGA
>OZ038481.1:73431979-73461979 GCA_964036315.1 Acanthosepion esculentum
CCTGCTCCACCTCGCCAGTCGATCGGCTGCAGACAATTTAGACTGATAGTGTGGTCAAGCATGAATTTTAAAAACCTGACTCAACAGCTTAGGTCTGACCAGACCGGACCTGACCCGGCGAACCTGCACCCTCTTACATACTCCATCTTTTTCCATTCCGTTTCGCCGTTTTCCTGGAATCCCTTCTACCATCCCACCCAACAGATCTGGTCTAGTGCAGTCTCGGAAGTGTTCTGCAGGTTCGGGGATGAAAACGGAGATGATATGCTGAGTGTTTCGTTCTTGAATGCCCATGTCGCAGTGCTGTTCAAAAATCTGGATCCTTTCCACGTGGCTTGGCTCCGTTCCAAATATCTATGATATATTGTATATTACAATTCAGCCGTTTCTTTCCAGAGATTTCTAATTGTATTGTATTTTATTGCTTTGCGGCGCTTTCGGTTGTGTTGTTGTGTTATATATTCATGCAGAGGTAATCGTCTTTCTGTATTATAACGTGAATATTTCAAGTTTGAATACATTATGCTTAAAGCACTTTTCAAAAATTCCTACCTAAATTTCATTTCTAAAGTTGGCTGTAATTTTTCCTGTGGATCCCTGAGTAACATATTTTCCGTCTCCTAAGAAAATGCAAAAGAAAGATTTTCATCAAGTCTTTTTTTTCCATGTGCAAATTATCAAGTAATTATTAAAGCCTGTGTACGTTACATGAAATGTATATGATATTCATCATCATCCTCATCATCGCTACAGGGCTTGAAAATTGTTGGTGGACAAGAACATCTCCCTCAAGCCTTCGCAGTGGAGATTTTATTTGAAGTGCAGTGCGCGCTGAATTTACATCACGTATTCGAACTGTCATGGCCTAGCAAACTGGGACGATGAAAGTGATGTCCTCGGATAATAGGTTTTACAGAGTTTCCTTCTCTTAGCCAGTGGCTAGGGAAAACCACTGGTGGGGGTCAAAAACGCCCAGGGAAATTGTGCTAGATAGCCGTTGAGCAAAGAAACTTCCCTCGCTCAATTAACAGGTCTTGACTCTAAACCTGCGGGGTGGAAAACCGCCCTCCTTACAGAAAACTCTGTGGAGGTACCGGTTTAGTCACTGACAATCCGATTATGAAACAGGGATTACTGAGTTACGTAGTACCTGGAGCACTAGGAGAGGCCTGTCATACGATATTACAGCCTGCAAAATATCAGGAGCGGTGGAAGAAAAATTAACCACGGTAACATCGAATTAACGAGGCATATTGACATCTTGCTTATGAAACTTTATTCCAAATATTTTAATATTACTGTTGTTGGTAGTAATGATTATTAAAATTATACATAACTTGTCTTTTACTAATTTTCACCCCAGAAAAGACTCATGGGCCAATCGAGGCAAAGGGGTAATTACTTTGTTTTCGTGTATGTAGAAAGAGTAAACAGTAAACAGCATAGTTTACAAGGATATGTGGGAAAGATAAGGGTTAACCCTAGACATGGGCAATTAAGATTATAATGACCAAGAGCGCATCCATTTGGGAGTCGATTATACAAAGTAGCGTTTCGGGTAATACGAAGGGGGTATGAAAGGCAGTTCGCTACAGTGTAGGTAGCATCGCAAGTCTTAGCTATGAAAGTCATAACTAGAACTAAGGAATGTAGCTCGTCAGAACCTTTTCCCATAGAAATAGCGATAGAAAAGTGAAAAGCTTCCAACATTTTGTCTGTGGGAAAGTAGTGGTAGTGGGAAAAATTATTCATCACCCACATGGACGTGTAAACGCTTTTGAATTCTATCAATACTGGCAATTGAAAACGGGACAGATCCAACTCTGATATGACAATGGTCGTCTCTATTCGCTCTGATATGGCTCTTGTAAAACTAGTGAATATCAGAAGGAGTCGAATTCTTACTGGAGTAGTACAGGGAACTGACCATTTTTCCGGCGTCTTTAGCGATTGATCGTTTATACGAGTTCCACTTGGTGTCTGGAGGGAACTTAAATCCCAACAGCAGTTCAAGGCAACGGGCGTACTATATGATATACACGTTTATTGTGATAATTAAGAAGTGACGCCATTGTTCATTGTTGTTCAGAGTTTCCATATTTGAAAAGATTGTGTAGCAAACCTCTATGCCACACCTTGTCAAAAGTATTAGTTATCTCCAATGCAATGGTCATTGCGTTGTATTTATTTTTTAATGCCACACTGATTCTGTGAGTGATGTCAGGTTGTCAACATCGGATCGAGCCGATTGAAATCCGTATTCTTTATCGCTCAAGATGTTGTCCATATTGAGGTGATCAACAACCTTCTTGTTGATTATAGCATCGAAGAGATTGCTGATGACACCAAGGAGGCTAATAAGCCGATACCCACGAACGCTCACACGTATTCGTGAATACAGGGAACACACTTGACAAATTCAGCAGACTTGGGACAGATTTTTACTTCAGGCAGCGGTTAAACATATTTGCTGAGATCCAGGATTAATATGTTTAAGGATAGTCACTTGGAATTTATCAGGATCCTTAGCCGTTTTAGGTACGAAGCTTTTCTCTAGTCTTAGAATTTTCTGGGCTGTAATAAGAATATTATGCTGTTCAATAATCTGCTCCGTAAGAGGAGTATAATTCGAGGAGGGTATGGCGTTTGTCGTCTAAAGAAGAAATTAGAGCGAAAGTTTTATCGTATATGACGAGGATGAAATAACCTCAGGGCCATTTATAATAGTCCGCATTGATGCCATTACATAGAATTTGATTAGGGATTTTCCAGATATCTCAAGATCTAATTCATTTAAATTCGACCTTGGTTATGGGTGCTCTTGTCTTTTTTGCATTTTCTATAACTATCTTGCAATGATTGCTGCCAATTCTGAATGCAGCAAGTGTCCTACTACACCGTCCGCTGCAGCACATTCACGAATGAACCGGAGGTGGGTATTCAGTTTTTGTTGGCAAAAAACGAGAAAGGATCTATTCAGAGATTAAGGCAGAAGTTCTAGAGTTTATATATTCGAAGAAGGCCGAGAAAGGATCTTCCATCATATAAGATTTCGAGCAGTCCCAGTCAGCTTTAATCTATCTAAAAATCGTTCTATGGAACAGAACATCTGGGGAAACATATATTTTGACGTCACTGATCAGTGAATATTCAGGAGTGCCCAGGGGAGAAAACACTTCAACAGAGCATTTTTGGGGAAGCGTTTGCGTGCGTGAGGCTTGTCGTATCGGGAATACGAGTAGTCTTATCGATGAACTAACATAGTTCATAAACAATGAAGAAGTTTCGACCGTATCTGCCTTCTTCATTAGTTTCGTTCGAGTGGAATAATCCCTTTTCGTGAGGAATATTAAAGTGAGAATGCTAGGTGAGGGATACTCAGGGAAGATATCTGTATTCTCAGTTATTTTGTGTGATGTCTGCGTTTGCAAACTTATATAAGTTATAAGGAAAATGTATCTTTATTGAAAGATTTCGAGTCCATGATGCTTATGCTATTTATTTTGTGCAAGTTTATTTCTTCTGTAGTGTTTTTCTCTAATCTACCTTACAGCTATTTGCTTGAGTGTTCGTTCTGAAAATAATGCCTAAATGATTCTTGTTCTGTAAGTGTAATAATTGTCTCTGATGCCATCTAGATTGCACAGAAATACATGACGATGCGACCTTATACTTCTGTTTCTTCTTAACTGTGCCGTGACTCTATAGAACCCAATTGACCACGTTTCGTTACAATTTCATATCTTTTGTAGCTCTTTTTAATATCCTTCCACTCCCACGTCTACCATCGATCTACGAAAGATGATTAGGTCTCTCTTGCTTTTAATACTTTATGTGAGTGTCAGATTCTTCAAGACAACTTTCCTCATTGCGTGTCCGAGAAATTTCAACTGCATCTTTTTTAATTCTAAGCGTCGTTTGTGTTTCTATTTTTTGAACTTTCTCGTTAGTCACATTTCCAACTCCTGTAAGTTTCAGCATTATTCTGTAGACCCACATCTCTGTGGCATCAAATCACTTCTTTTTTTTGTGAGGAATGTCTCCAGCATCCCTTGTCATATAGGAGGACTGATATTATCTAGGTGTTCAGCACTATTTCCTTTGCTTCAAATGAAATATCCCTCTGTCTTAATACTTTGCTCTTCTTTTGGAAGGTAAATTTCACTATTCTAAAGCATCTTCGGAATTCAGTGTCACATTAGCTGTCAACATGTTAAAACACTTCGCAGATATTGTAGCACTTACTTGATATCAACATCAGCAATTCCTAATTCTTGATATCAACATCAGCAATTCCAATTCCTAACTCGCATTCTGTTGCTCTTCCATAGATTCAGTTTTCTTACAATTAACGATTAGTCCTTTCTGTGTGCTTTCTTTTTGTTGACTTTACTATGAGGTCTACAGTTTTTCTTCTGTGTATAATATGAACACTGTGTCGTCTGTATATCTTATATTGTGAATACTTTGCCTACCAGTAACAAATCAGGGTAGCACTTGTAGATCTTTTAATACTGCCTTGCTGATAAGTTTGAATAAATCAAACGAGAAGATGTATCCTTGTCTTACGACACTTTCTATTTTGGACTAATTATTTATGTTTATAACTGCGTGCTAGGATTTGTCTTATTTTACTGTCTTTGAAAAAAAAATGAAATTTTCCTAGAATATGCATTTGCATAGTCCAAGAAAGATAGGTATACGTGCTTCTGTATTTTTATTGATCCCGATAAAAACCTCTATACATCGCTGAGTATGGATGCATATTAATGCAAATATGAAGTTAGTCCTTAGACAAATTTATTCTAATAGGGCTAATAAATATAACTGAAAATAAACAATGCGTGTTTCCATATTAACAATTTAGAAGTCGACTCTACTCAAAACAGTAACATGAATATATTTCACAAGTTAACTGAACATTAAAAATTATAACAGTCAACTGCATATGATTTAGGTTCCAGTGAAGAGATTTTTCCCTTTGTGCCTCAACCACATAAATTTAACCGTTCTACTAGTTTGGCATCTAACTTCCAGCAGTTCATTGTCAAACTAATTAAATGCAACCGCCACTTCTACTCAAAACGTTTATGTTTTAGCACTTCCCGCCTGTAGAACTCTCTTCCGTTTGTTTGCTTTACTGATAGCTACAATCTTCGAAACTTTAAATGCAAAGTCAATCGCCGTCTTCTATCTTCTTGAATCATGTTTATCTTTTGGCCTTTCCTCAATTCTACCAATACTCAGTCTTCTCTTTCACTTTCACTCACTGTAAGCCCCTTTGTACTAATGGCATTTCCAAATTGCTTGGAGTGAAATGATTTAAAAAATGTAATAATTAAAAATAAAATTTTATAAATTACTGTTGTAGTCATTAGAAATACTTTAAAACTATCGATAACCGTATTAAATGTTCACACACACAAACACATACATATATATATATATATATATATATATATATATATATATATATATATATATATATATATATATATATATATATATATATGTGTGTGTGTGTGTGTGTGTGTGTGAACTATATTGTATCTGAACATATTCTGGACAAACTATTATGCATTCTAATATAAAATATTATTCCATAATTGTCCTTTTTTATTCCTTCAGTACTAATTTAACATTTAGTTGTTTTAACGATATATGGTTTCTCTTCTTTTGCAAACTAATATGATTTAAAGAAAAACAAAGCTATTGCGTTTCTCTCTCATCAATCTGCACACACACCCACACACACACGCACGTCTACACACACATACATATACAGGTCACTGATGTATTGTGGGTAACCACAGAAAAGACGAAGAATAACGTAGTAATAATACGCAACAATAAAATAATCAATAACAAATAAAGAAGTTAACTAACAATATTATAAACAGACAAAACTACATTCGTATGCACAGTCATTCCTACCGAATAGCCCCTAGAATAATTCAAAACACAACCGTTACCAATCACCAAAGCAACTGTTAGAATAATACAATGGACTACCAAAAATGCAATAGAATAGACTGCCAACAATCTATCACTGTATATATAAATAATCGAGTAAAAACCCAACGGATATGGGCATACGATTGCGTTTAGGATGAAACAGACTTTCGCCTCTGGGTGTTGAATTCAATGATCAATTTATATATATATATATATATATATATATATATATATATATATATATATATATATATATATATATATATATATGTAAGGAGAGAGAGGGAGAGAGAGAGAGGAGAGAGAGAGAGATAGAATTCTCTAACAACATTTCACATATTATCGTATCACAAGACACCAAAATACATCTGTCAACATTAGAAAAACACATTAGTAGATAATCCTAAAATAATCTACAGGATTCACAGCACGCAACACTCTAGAAGCCATTATAAATGAAATAAACCGGTATCTTGAAATGAGTATAGGATATTTAATATGAGTATAAATATTGCCGGTGCATAAAAAAGCGCGAATATAGATACATTCTATTCTGTTTAACCGTTAGACATGACCTCAATTTGAACTGATTCCAATTCCAATTTCAGCAATATAAAATACAGTCTGACTTAGTCTACAAATAGTCACTGCCACTCTGACAAAAGCCAAATCTGGATAAGGACTGAGAATGTCAAAATACTGGCACGAAACAGAACAAAACATGTGCTTCAGACAGTTTTTCCAAATTCTGATGGGAAAATGGTAAAACGCAATAAAACACTAAGCGTATGGATCATTTCTTGCTGCCTAAAGAAGCACTGCATATATATGTCCTCTTTTCTAATTCCTATTTTAATTCTTGTTTTTCATTACTAAATTATTTTTCTCTCATCTTAGTGGCTTTATTGGCTGGCTTGTTGTGAAATATAATAAAATATACAGCTTATTATTTCAATGCATATATTCCTAAATTTAATCTTCCTGTTTCACACACAGTAACACAGGCAAACGCACACACACACACACACGAATATTTATACATATACCTACATACATACATATAACTGTGCATGAAAGTACGTCAAAATTTGTGATGTAGGAACTTCAGCATTACAAGCGTGTACGTTTCTATTTTTACCTGGATTTATAAACAGACGTGGAAAGATGTATCATGAAGCCTTACGAAGTTGAATTAAATAAAACAATTGTGTAAACTGTGGAGTAATACCCATCATATTATCGATCTATTAAGTATATATATATATATATATATATATATATATATATATTCCTTGGAAACGAAAGTGGTTTAATGTATTGTTTTTGTTAATATATAATTTTCTTCAGATAGACATAAAGTGAGGAATGTATATGGACAACCAACTTTAACTGTATTGTCCCTACAAGAAGTATATATATATATGCATATATATGTCAGTCTATGTGAGTGTGTGTTATTTGTTTTGTTGCCTGCGAATGTATTGCATATCTAATTTACATTATCGGAATTTTAACAATATATATATATATATATATATATATATATATATATATATATATATATATATATATATATATATATATATATATATATATATATTGTGTGTGTATTTAGGCAGCATAAAACAATTGGAACCTAACCTGAACAAAATAAACTATGAAATCTCCACAAATATCCTTAAATGCCTATAATTAGTAACAGAAGCCATTGGTTCATACCAACGGCTTTCCATACTCAATACTCATCGGATTCACTCTCGCGTGGTCATGTGTGACGTCATGAGTTGTGGTGCGATTTTCGCTTTCAGCGTCTTATATGCACGTGTTTATCGTTGCTTGGAAACAGACTATCATCAATTTCTTGTTCGTGTATTGCTTAATATATTGTGTAATTGTGATCTTTGTTAATGGCTTATGTAAGCCGAAAGCTTAGATTGGATTAAAAAATATGTATCAATATTGTGATTTTCTTTCATTGTTTAATGATAATGTTATTAAGCTTATCAGACGATATGAAAAGAACTTACATAAAATATATGGACAACACTTATCTATATTATTTAATGAAATATATATATATATATATATATATATATATATAAATTCCTCGATTAGTGCAGCTAATTTGTACATCGTTAACTATAAAAAAGTCAATGTTCAATTACTATACTTAAACTAAAGAATGTTTTACCGCATTAAACGTGTATTATGTGTGTACTAATCGAATTTTTTATATACATGTTTTAGCGCACTAATCGAAAACAATACGTTATAGTAGTAATTGGGAACGTTCTTTTTTTATTTACTATAAACAAAAAACAAGCTAAAGCTGAATTGCATATATTTATGTTGGAGTTATCACTACTAATTCTGTAATCAATGAAACTGTTTTGTAAATTAATAAATTGATTGTGGCAATCCCTTCTTTGTATGTTGAATATATAAGTTATTTAGGTTTAAAAAAACGTTTTGATTTAGAAAGTATATATAAGTAGAAAAATATATTTAAAAAATGTGAGATATTAATATAACTTTTATAATCTAATTTTGACCTATTCTCGGACAGTATAGTTTGTAGAATAGGTTTGGGTGTAAAACAATTTATCTAAAAGTATTACTAGTAATATATATGCTAAAAATATTTTAAGAATCATAATCTAAGATAAATTAGTGGAGAGGTACATAAGAGAGTAGGAAGTATATCAAAGGAGATGAGTTATAATTTTAAACGCTTATATTTATGGAATTAAGAATTTAGCAAGATTGTAATGTTAGATCCTTAATATGTCTACAAAAAAACGGTGGTTTCATATCTTCGTTGGTTTAATAATTCAAAAGTTCAGTAATACATATTTTCTCCTGGAAACATGAAAGCAAGGTTCGTTCAGAGATTTGCAACTTCTGGCTTGTCTTAGTATTTTCCATTTAATCTTAAGTGTTTTTCTTTCCTCCTTCAGTTTACAGACATATTTCGAAAGGGGTGTCATATTGCGTTTGCCTGCATTTGTAAAGGAGTTTATGTGATTGTAATATCTATCCTTAAATGGTCTTCTAGCTGATCCCACATACAACTTAATATCCGTGGAGTTCTCATTTGATGAGATATAGCACATATACACTATGGATCTCGTTAAGCACCTGTTTGATAATAGACATTGATGAGGGATTCTTAATTATGTAGCTCTTTTTCTTGGGATGTATTAGAATTTGTGTTTGGGTTGCCTTTATTATCGTTATGAAGTTTCAGTATTCTATTGTTGTGTGATTTACCAGTTTTATCTAGATTTCTAGAACAGCTAATACTAAGGATTATGGTATTGCGGTTGAAGATTTAACTTACTCTTCGTAGGAAAGTGCTTGTTAATTAGATTTAAGAATTTGTGTCCTAATTTGGTACGGATTAATTTGTTGAAGGGAGGTGTATACCAAATTATTCTCCTTCCTCTATTGTTTTTTTGTTTTTTAGAGTAACTACAATTTTCTCTATATTTAATTTCGGAAGATCTGTAACCACTATCGGTAAGGAGTTCGTTATAAACTATTTTGTGCTCATCGAATATTTCCTTGTTAGAAGAGTGCTTGTTGATATATCGTTCAACGTATCATAGGATATGCTTAATAACTGGCGTTGGGTGATTGAAATTAGGATTTATATAAATGGGGTTAGAGTTATTTTACAAGAGGGGTTGGGAATTATTTATTAACTTAATATTTATTAACATTTAACCGTTGTTATCGGCAAGGAATCTTCCCAGACTAGCCAGTATTCAACAACCCACCCATCCTTTACCAAACTGCGCTATGAACAAGCACTATTTTTTCACTCATCTTTTTCATTTATGGATATTTTTTCTCAAATAAATGGGGAAAAAGGAAGGGACGTTTCAATTATGGCTTACCTACAAGCATAATTGTTCATAAACTTTTTGGTTCTCACCCGTCGAAGTGCAATTGTAATGCACCGAAACGAAGTTGAATTTTTGTAGTGAGTAAACTGTTTTTGTCTATATGATAAGTTATAATATATATATATATATATATATATATATATATATATATATATATATATATATATATATATATAGTTTACGAAAAACTAGGTAATCCGTATGGGTAGACCAGATTTAACAGATTTAAAGTGTCAATGTCTAGATTTCAGCGAGAATTTTAAATTTGAAACAATAGAAATGTTACATCTAACCCAATGCTGTCTCTCTACCCCCTACACTGCTCCCACTTCGTTAATTTCCTTATTATTGCCCGTCATAAATGTGTAATTTTATTTTCATTTTTTCATTTCAACATTTGGAAATAAATCTGATGATCCATTGTCCTTTGAAAGGGCTGTGGTGAAATAATTTATTATATGGAACCTTAAAGTAATCTGTTTTTATTTAATATATATATATATATATATATATATATATATATATATATATATATGCTATTTTCATATATATTATTTATATATTATATATGCGCGGTATTTATTGGAACGTGCTCAATATCAGTGATAGAGCTAACAAATTTATTTCGATTGATATGTGTTTGTCACAAACTCATATCAGTCCAACTCTCTCTCTCTCTCTCTCTCTCTCTCTCTCTATATATATATATATATATATATATATATATATATTATAAATTAACTGATTTCAAATATGTTTAAAATATGTTTTTTCGCTACACAGTAATAACCATGTTTCAAAAATCGAAGCTAAAATTTCAAATTTAATTATATAATTAAATTAAAACATTCGTTCCGTTTTATCTTCAAGCGAGTATTAAATTAACTTATTTTTAAATTTACTGAGTTTTAAACGCACACATAAATTCATAATTTCCTGTTACCAAGGAGACAGAGAAATCCAATCATTCAGACAGAGGCGGTAGCGTGTTCATTTTTAATAACTATTGTTGTATCAATTATGAGTTACGTCCGAAAAAGAGGTTAAGTTTAGGGAGGGTAGGGGTGTATTTTTCAACGAATTCTGACATCCGTTAAATGCATGTCGTCTGGTTTTTTTTTTATTAACGGCAAAAAGTCTTTCGGTATTTTTTCTACTTAAAGATTTTGTTGGGGTGTTTGGGTTAGAATACGTTTTATTTAACTACAATTTTAAAATATTTTTTACTCTTAATTACTAATAGAATATATTCCCTTTTAAAACATGTAAATATAATAGAATTACTTAAATTATTTAAAATTATTTTTTCATATCAAATATACGTATGTATATTACCAGCTCCCATTTTTTAATTTTATTTTTAAATATTATTTAAGGAAAACTTTTGACAATGACAGCAAAAAATAGCTATCATTTCTCTGATTCAGTAAATTTTTATTTTTTATAAACTTAGTTATATATAGTTTCTCATGTATGAATAAAGGACATGGGTCATTTAATGGCCTACATATTCTAGCTTTTCTTATTAATTTTACTGTAAAACGTTTATCTTTTAAAACATTATTTCAACTAAGTAATCTAGATATTTTGTGAGAATTATTATTCAAGAAAGATATATTTGTTTTCCGTTAAGGCAGAAATTTCCAGTGGTAGAAAGTGGTAGACAGCAGATTAAAATTGTCGTTACACGAGGTAACAGTTAATTATAGAAAACAGATGTCCCCGAAGAATTATTGGATTTTATTTACTTGTGGCTGTAAGTAATGCACCATTAATTGGAGAATTCATTTTGCGGTTGTTTTTCATTGCTTTTATTCTTCAATACTTGGGAATAAGTTGTGTGTTTTTATACATTCTCTGGCACGAATACGTTTTAAATTACTCTCTCTTTCTCTTTCATACCTCTTCTCCACTACATTGACGCGCATTTCTGTCAGACTAATCTTTAATAAGGACAAAATTGCAATCACTCTTCCTTATCTAACTCGTCGTAATCATTCGGATGGATTTATCGTGCATCGTCAATATGAAATAAGGAACACAAGCAGCGATATTCATGGACAATTAAACGATAAAACCGTTCTTCCCCATTAATACCTGTCGCGAGGAAAGCGAAATAATTAGCACAAATCTACCTGGCTGAGAAAATCATATTACTCGTAGCTCCGACATATTATGCAGGAACATGCTTTGGGGAAAGATTTCATCAGATACGCCCGCATGCACACACACACACACACACACACACACACACACACACACACACACACACACACACATATTTTCATTCGACTGTTTGAATGTTTGGACTAAGAAATAATTTTGTTAGGTTTTTGAAAGTGGGTCGGGTTGAAAACAATTAAATCTCCTTCGGTTACATATACATATTCAGTTATACCCTATTTATGCGCCGTCCCCCTTAAGTTACGTGGGTGGTTATCGTTCTCCACAGCTTTCTGTCTTTTGTCGATCTAAGCGATATTTGTCCCCATTACCATAACATGCAGTCCCCGCTATCCATTTACACAATTTATATATATATATATGGTAATACTCGTTTGTAAAACCTCGGATAGCTCAACTTGTAACACAACAAATCGGTACCCGAGGGAAACATTTGAAATGAATCAGCTTTACCCTGAAGATTCGTTTACGTAAAACCTAGGTAGGTTTGCCTGGCTCCTTAGGATTATTCTAGTATATATATATATATATATATATATATATATATATATATATATATATATATATATATATATATATATATAAAGGACTTATAAAAATTATAATTATTGCTCTACACTTGGTATTGAACCCTCGTTTAAATTAAAGTTATGAACGTTTGTACATATAATTGTAATTACATTTATATATATATATATATATATATATATATATATATATATATATATATATATATATATATATATATATATATATATATATTTCCTGCTGGGTGTTAACCTCAATGTCCATTTTAATATTTACATAAGAAAAGAAAGAAAATCGTACATACTGCATTATTTTCTTTCGAGATCTTTAATACCTAATACACAGATACAGAAACCCATTCTCTTTATCCTTGTTTATCAAATTCATGAGTGTTTATTCATTCATATATATATATATATATATATATATATATATATATATATATATATATATATATATATATATATATATATATATATATATATGTATATATATATATATATATATATATATATATATATACATATATAGAGATAGAGATAGAGAGAGACAGACAGAGAGAGACAGAGACAGAGAGAGAGATATATATACTCCTGCCCAAATACATAAATATATGCTTTGCATAATATTGTCGTTAAGGTGGCTTGAACTATCATAGTTACTATAATGTAGTCAAATATCATATATCTCATCTTTTATGATTAAAAGGAGACACGTCTGCCTCAGATGTCACTAATCATGTGTCTAAATATATGTCGCAAGTAACCAAGTAAATCCAGCTATTCTGGTATGGTTTCGACGTTGAATCATTTATTAAATTATTAAGCATTCCCGTAGGAGAATATGCATTTTGACCAGAGCAGTATATTTCTTTGTCCTGCCTTGTGTTGTGTGACCAACACTTCAGCGCAGCTTTTGGCGGTTACGTTACAAGAAGTTGCAAGATTATTTGAAACGAGAGTACGTCGTTTGTTTAGGACTCTTTTTACGTCTGAATAAAGAAAATGTTCTTATATTTGAGAAAGAAAATTACATTTTATTATTTTTTTACCCTAAGCAAAAGACAGATAACTGTCTGTTGGGCACATGACTTTAGCAAATCTATCAACATGTTCGTGTTGTTAACATTAGCCAATGCTTTAAATTTGATTTTATAGCTTATACGACATAGCTTTATATATTTATATCCCGATTTTATCTTAAGCATTTTTTTCTCTTTCGTATAGTCTTCTGTTGTATTTTCTTCATATGTTTCTACTTCATAACATCTTATGTCATGTTTTCCCTTCCTCATATCATTTTACATTCGCTTCAGTGCCAAAAGATTCAGGGAAGCTAAAACTCTCGACAACTGATTATTCATGTGCGATACTTTTTATATTGAAACTTTGCTGAAAAACGGCTTGGCCACTTAATATATTCCTCGCCGCTCCAGAGAAAATGTCGCGTATTAACAAAAACTGATAGACACCAATGCACTTAGCCTTTGTAATTTACTTATCACAGTATTTATTATACTTTGCATTTATTCGATGTCTGATAGAGGACACAAATCAATGGTGGGAGAAATCTTTAAATAAATTCAGAAAGTAAAATTCAGCAAACTACGATGTAGCTTAGATTGAAAGAAAGAAGGTTATTGGCGCTGGGAGGATTTATCATCTTTCGCTGTTTATTCACTGAAATCTGTTACGATAATGGAGCATGAGGTTAAAATAAGTGCATAACTCTCCAGAAGTAATTAGTTTGGTCTAATAAATAACAGATAAAAGTAGAAAACATGTATTTGGTGTGTTTTTTCTTTATGCTTTTTCAATACAATTGGTTAAAACAAAGATAAATGCCTGCAGATGAGATGCAAGTGTCGTCTGGAAAGTTCATAAGCTGACCATGTTATAAATGCCAATAAACACACCAGTCGATAGACTAAAAAACATTTAGCAGAATAAAATACATGTACCAGAATACAACAGCTAACCGAACAACTGTTGTAGTCTGCTTTACTTGCATATATTTCAGTCTACCGACTGGTGTGTTTACTTACATTTATATCTTGGTCAACGTATGAACTTTCCAGACGACCCTTATAGATTGATACATAAATAGACATAATTAGAAATATACTAGAAAACTGCAGGTTAGTTGCTTGAAAACTCTAGTATAAATAAATATATGTACACACTTTCACAGCCACACTTGTCTGCCTGTGAATATCGGTTGTTGAGCATCGACCGTCCCCAGATTATGGTGAATAATGGACCATTTCCCTACTGTAGACCATACTGAGTGTTTGCAGAGATGGGTGAGAAACGCTTGGGCGACCATGTCTGTTTTCGATTTATAACCGCCTAAGGTTATTTGCACGTAAGTGAATATGATAGGTACGACAGGAAGTTGTACACAGCTCTAAGATTCTCATGCCGATCCGTTATCCAATACACCACGCGCACACATCCATTCTTACAACACATGGTATTCTCAAGCAGTCAACCAGCTAGATCATCACGTGCGGCGTTCGGCAACTTTTGAGCCGGATGGTGGAGCCAGATATTTTTAAAAAGTTGGAGCTGGAGCTGAAGTCGGCAAAAATGTACTAGCTCCAGCTCTAGCTCCCTAAACTAAAACTTCACAATAAATGTTCTTTTGTTCTTAGCAATAATTAGATGTATGATACTGAACTTTTATTACTGGTGATCAAAAATACATTACTAGTGTGGTTTCAGTTGGCTAAAATTTCTTCTATGGTGTCAATTATAGTAAAATTATACATATAATCATACTAATATTATTCTGCTTTTAACAACAGTCTTCGTTAGTTATTAACTTATTTATTGACACGTCTGTTGGTTACGCATTTAACTAACTTTTCACTTTCCCCTTACTAACAATTTCAGCTGATCTTCTTCATTTTCTTCTTTTTCTTCATCCATTATAGGAAAAACTACATAAAAATATTTCAAGCAAAAAGATGAAAAATAGAACATACTCTATAAAAAAATCAATTATTTTTAGCTAGAAGGAAGAGTACGAAATTCAAACTATCTTTATAGTTAAATTTATCACACACACACACACACACACACACACACACACACATATACATATATATATATATATATATATATATATATATATATATATATATATATATATCAATTTTGTAGAGAGCAAAAAGAAAGATATCGGAATAATCAAGAATCTATACTGGCAGCAACCAGCATGCATGCGCATAGGAAACTAGTTCAGTGAATACACAAAAATAGACAGGTGAGTAAGGCAAGGATGAGTCTTCTTACCCGAATTGTTCAACCAATACGGCGAGGCAATTCTAAGAGAATTGGAAACCCTATCGTGATTTAGAATTGGCGGCCACAATCTTAACAACATAAGATAAGCGTATGTCACAGTACTGATAGCAGACACGGAAATGAAATTACAAAATCTCCTATAGAAGTTAGCGACGGAGAGTGAGAAGAATGGACAAAGCATAATCTTAAAAAAAAAACGGAGTGCATGGTCCTCAGTAAGAGCATGAGCCCGAAATGCGATCTGAAAGTCGGGAACGCTAGAATAAAAAAGACGAGGAAGTTTGAACACCTGGAATTTGTCTTGACAGAGGAAGGTAAGTGCCACACTGAGATGTCTCGGAATGGCCAAGGACATATTCCAAAAGTTGGGAAGAGTACTGTGAGTCAGGAGGATATCTTTGGTAACAAAGAAAAGAATACTGAACTGTTACGTGACATCTGCCCTTCCTTACGACATCGAATGTTGAACGATTTCCTCAAAGATGAAGAAGAGACTCGAGGCAACAGAGATGTGGTTCTATAGGGGATGCCAAGGATAACATGGACCTAGCATGTGAGCAACGATAACATCTTAGAGACGTTACAAACAAGGAGGAAGCTTATACTTAATATCAGGAAGACGCTGCTGAAGTTTGTGGGACATATAATGAGGAAGCGGGGCCTGTAGAATTTGATACTCACGGGTCGAATAGAGGGAAAGAGAGACAAGGGAAAACAACGCGGGACATACCTGGTGGACTTACGCAAGTAGATGACAGAACGTGGATTGGGGAGGAAGCAGAGGGAAGGAACTTTTTGAGAGCTGCAAGGGATAGTAGGAGGTGGAGAGCCATGATAGCCTACGTTCTGAAAGGACATGACATATAGAAAGAAAGGGAGAAAAAAAAAATAAGAATAATAAATCTTCCTTAACTTGGCGAGGGAAATCGCCAATTCAATAAAAGTAATTCGCGACTATGTGTGAAGCAAATATTCAACCATCGCAAGGTCTCGCCTTGGAGAAGCTAGTGAAAGAAGGAAAGAAATTCTCGAGCATATGTTAGAAATAAATATTCAACCACTGAGGAGCATCGCTTTTAAGAAAATTAGAGAAAAGGTGCAAGAAAATAAACTGGCATATAAAGAGAAAGTGCTAACAACAGACACTAAAAATTGGAAAGACTTTGACATGGAAGGATGGAAGTGCACTCAACGTAGCAGTTGGTCTTTTAGAACATTGTTGACAAATTTATTACTCCGACTCAAATTACAAAGAAAAACTTCTACTAAACAAGAACAACAGTAACTTGATTTAAGTAAATATTTTCAACATTGACTCTTTTCATCTAACCCCTTTCAAATACTAATCTCACACCACTTCAATTAACAATGAACATTATATTTTGTTAACATTATTTGTTCTTTGGAATTTTCACCGAAACATTAAACTTACATTAAGCAACGCATCATTATGTTACTAATTTTCTATTGTTATCAATAATCAATTATTGATTATATTATAATCAATAATAAAAGATTAACAAAGGCATAGGTATATTCATTAGGATTTAGATTAATAGCCGTTTATTATGGCATATGAATAGCAATGAGCCACGTCGGATTTCAGTAAGGTATATCAATCATCACTGTTAGACTAGAAAGAGCCAGGATCTGGAGCTGGAAATGTCAAAATGTGGAGCCGGAGCCTTATTTAGAGCTAAACATTTATATGTCACAACCGTGCATTTGAGCAACGTTGCCAGGTTTCCACACACATATTTCCCGAGGCAAGCCATCAAAATTTACCTTTTCAACATAAATTTCTAATTTTTTAGAATATAATACAAATTTGACAACTTTAGTAATGAAGATGCACGCACGATTTAACAGCTCGAAGTATCTTTACTAATTTTGCCGATAAATAACAACAATGTATATATAACCCTAGTTCTTTGTGTTTGCTGATATTTATTTATCTTTTTGCTAATATTTATTTACTTATTTTTAAAATACTTACTATTAATTTTAACCCAGTATCACCGAAAAATTAAAACGAACTTTGAAGGCAAAAAATAGTACCTTCAATGCTGAAGCGGAATTGCAATATTTTTAGTGTTTAACAGTGGTAAAAAAACCTTAAAATTACAATGCGCATCAAAATTATGCTGTTCATAAAGACTATAAATATACTAAATTGGAGGGTGAATCTCGAAGGATTGCACTGAAGAAACTAAAGGATAGAAAGCAAAAGCAGAGACAATTATTCCATTCTGTATTATATTACGTAAATGTTGCAAACGAAATAAGCTATAAAGCTGCATATTTGCTTGGAAAATATAAAACATTCAGCGATGAAAAGCTCATGAAGAGATGCATTGTAGAAGTCGTAAAACGTTTAGATCGAGATAAATTCATCAAATATAAAAAAGTGCCTTTTTCAAATGAACTAACAGAGATCGACAGTACGAACTGGTCAATAATCTAACAGGAGCATCCCTAAAATATAACAAAAAAAGACAATGTATATTTCTGCTTAGCTTTGGATGACTCAACAGATTCCACTGATTCGGCACAAGTATTGTATTTCATTTTTACAATAACCGATGATTTCAATATTTTGAATAATTTCTTGCTTTAGACAACCTTAAAAATAGATATTTTTAATAACTTCAAAGAGGAATTTCATAATGTTTACTGACTCTTACCAAATTGGTAAGTGTGTGTACTGCGCTCCAGCTAAAAATGAAGACTTCATTGCATTTCTAAAAAGAAAGACTACAGCTCCAAATGAACTGATTTCTTTTCATTGCATTCAGCTGAAGCAATATCTGCTATTTTAAATAACGCCGTACAAAAATTATAAGTATTGTGGACTTTCTACGAGCAAATGCCATGAAACATCGTCAGTTTCGCAACATATTGACGATAGATGATGAGGTAATTATTGTAGATTTATCCTTTCAGTCAAAAATAAGCTGGTTATTGCAATGACACGTGTTGTTAAAGATGTCGTCTTTTTGAGGGCAAATAATTGAATTTTCAAAGTAAACAATAATTTTGTGAATTATCAGATCCAATATTTGACAGCGATGCTGAATTTGTGTGTGATACATTAGCAAAGAAAAATTAGTTAAATATTTCCTTACAAGGTAGAAATAAATCAATATATGATATGTAGCAAAACATTCTTTCATTTTAAAAGAAGTTGTTATTTTTCGCATCGTTTCTTGCTCAGTCAAACCTTTCAGAAAAAAAAAACACTTTCCCCACTTGTCGAAAATAATGAGTGAAAGTGAAACCTTTCAGGAATACTAGTCAGTTTTAGACTCATTAATAGAAGAATACAGCGTGAAACTTGCTTTTCAACCTAACTTTGTTAACGTATCAGAGGCTCCGAGGAGTTACAAATTGAGCTTATTGAGTTGTCTAAAGATATTATCCTGGAAATTTTGTTTGAATGCAAGAAAGACCCCATTGAAATTGGAAAAGGGCGGTAGAATATCGTTGCCTTCGGGAAGATACACGCCAACTTATTTACAGTTGTGAGTCCACATTCTCGTACTTGACACAAATCAAGAATTCGGTGAAAACAGTGTTGACAGATGTTCATTTGGAACACCAATTAAAAATTGAAATCCTCCATGTTAGAGCCTGAAAGAAAAATGATATCTCAAAAGGTATAATGCCAAGGAAAAATTAATTTATGTAAAAGTTGAATAAAGTATTTGTTTGAACATGTCTTGTTTTTTCAGTTTTATAATATCTGTATTTATTTAGATTATATATTCATTAAATTTTATTTTATGCATTATTTAGCTAAGATATAAAATGTGTGACTATAAAAAATCACTTGCTGAATGCGGCCTCTATGAGAGACGATGAATTTCAATGTGACCTTCATGCACAAAAATATTCCCCACTCCTTATCTAGATACTGGTCACTCACAATGTTGCTTAACTTCGCTGATCGGATGAGAAACGGTGTTTTAGCGTGACAAGGTCGTAAGCCTCACAACCAACCAACGCACACACATACACACAAGCACACACACAAATTAATATATATTCACATATAACTATATGAAATTACTCTACGATGTTGAATGCAACTGGTACCACTTAAGCTTACGTAAAGTGCTACCTGATGCATGGTATATATTATCGATGACTAAACGCATCAGCCAGCTGTATCTTCTGCTGAGGAGGATGGCTCGATACTTAATGATTTAATCTAGATAAAAAAATATTTGTGAAAGGGCGGATGAAAATGTCATTGGGTCAACATTGCAATTGTTGGACCACTTATCCTACGTTGTTAATTAGCTACATGAAATAATACTCTGATATAACTGCGAATAACTAGCAGCCGATGATTGCTCTTTGATTGCCCCTTTTCCTATTATCAAAAAAAAAGAATTCATTGCGTAATATTATGAGATTTCACATGGTGATGCAGACGTTGACCGTAGTGCAAATCGGCAATCAGTTCAATGATGACCAATACTGTTACTGTTACAACAAATAATAATAAAAAAACTATTATCTACTGCATGACTATTAAAAGTGTCATGATTAATTTCCTTCGATGGTTATTTTCGCTTACGTGGAGGTAACTTACGCGCAAGCGCGCGCAAACACACACACAGACACACGAAAATTCATTAATATTCCAAACCCACAGAAATAATACAACTCACACAGTCAAAACAAGACCAAAACCAAACCCTCTTGAAAATGGCTAAGGAAGTGGCCGAATGAGCTTTGGACAATGGAAGATATGGGCAGTTTTTGTACTACCTCACTCCCGCCAATGTAACTTTTGTTAATGTAACTATAACAACAAAGACATTTCGAATTCTTTTTTGCCTTGAAAAAGTCGGAAGACGAAACGCGTCGGCAAAATCTAAGTCATTTTATACCAATCTGTCTTTTCCACAGAATTGATCTGGGAATTTAACTGTATTGTCGACATGAAAAAAATATGATGATAAGTTGTTGGTCGTCGTAAATCACAATAATTACTCTAGCTTATCACGTTCTGGCTTGACTCTTGAAGATAGTTTTATCTAAATCTGTATTAGACACGTTTTGTATTGCAGAATTTTAAATCTGGGACTTTTTATTATTTTTTATACACATGTATACCTATATGTACATACAACAAGGCATACATATACACATGTACATATATACAGAGAAACACAATATATATACATAAATACATTCTTACATACGTGTGCGTACATATACATCCACAGAGGCATATACACAGATTTCAGCCCAATTTTCGTGTATATATATATATATATATATATACCCATCGATATATACATGTATACACACAGCATACATAAAGATATATGCACACACGCATCATACACTCTTTTAAATCGTCTTCCTTACGGTCTTACGTCATTGGACAGCTCTTTGGGGATCTCACTACATTTTATCTTTCGTTCGCATATCGTACGTTTTTAAACGAGGAAGTCTTAGACGAATCTAGCCGAAACGGCCTCAATATAGAAGAGAGTGAGTTACAACAAAGGTAAAGAATGGAGATAACGGAATCTTGAGGAAATAATTACATACAATTCATTTGTCGAGAGTTTTAATTATCCTTTTAACCCTTCTTAAATCTACAATGCGGTTTGTATGTGTCAGCATTATTGCCCAAAATAACAACACTGCCCAAAGTTCTGACAGGGAGTAGGCACAAAAATGAAAACAGAGAACATCTGGCGTCACAATCTAAACGAAAAATCCTAGGCCAGTGAAAATATTTTCAATTCACCAAATTCTAGTCGGCAGTATTTTTTAAATGGTGAACTGTTAGGTGACAATGAAGTGTGGTGATATCAACTATTTAGTCCCAACTGCCTATCCCTAAATGCTCACGTCTCGGCTACAGGTTTTATTGCTCCGGAAACTGACTCGTAATATTGGGGAAGAGCTTTCATTCAAGTATTATGTCCCAAGTTAATTTGTACATGTGTATAGCAAGAAGATCAATGCGAGGTTTTTTAATCACTTCATAAGTCTATTACTAGTGGGGGATCTGAGGAATTCTTAATTTTAATTGACAACCAAGGCAGTATAGTGGATTGTAAAAACATAACAGCCAAATTAATGACCTAGCAGATTTATCAAAATTGTCCCTTTTCTATCAACAAGTGAGGGTGAGTAGTGGATACACACTGTTTTTGTATGTATGTATGTTGCGGCATTCCCCCTGGATCGGTTAAGCCGGCTCCTTCCAAGGAATTCACCGCGTCCGGAACGAAGGCCGACCAAGCACGGCGATCCGTCGCCAATGCTGAAACGAGCGACAGCCATTCCCGATTCCAACGGCGGCGAATTCCTGAAACGGAGTAACAAGGGAGTTTGAACTTCACACGCGTGCTATCCCAGTGGAGGGAGGAATATGCTCTTACTTGCCGCAGAATTTCCACAGACGCAGAGGCAGGAGTAACCAAGAGGCCGCTGGTTTTGAATTCAGAGTTGACCTTCTCTTAGACCAGTTGCCATCCAAGGCTATAGAACCCAGTCTGTCCTGCTATTTACCCATAGTTGGAGGGAAAAGAAGAGTGTTAGCACGTAAGTGAATGTAACAGATTCGAACTCGGCTCTACGATTCCTCAATCCGAGCCGTTATCCATTACTCCACCGTGCCTCCCTGTTTTTGCCCTATCATAATAGTTAAAACCCTGTTATGACTATTATTTGACAGCTGCTGAATTAGTTCCAAATAATTAGATGCATTTCGTATCTCTAACGCAGTGATTCCCA
This sequence comes from Acanthosepion esculentum, assembly GCA_964036315.1. Lineage (NCBI taxonomy): Eukaryota > Metazoa > Mollusca > Cephalopoda > Sepiida > Sepiidae > Acanthosepion > Acanthosepion esculentum. The sequence goes on from OZ038481.1 coordinate 73,454,628, forward strand.
AATGATGCTGCGCGCCTCATTGTGCGGCGGAAAGGATATCAGGTAGGACGGACAATCAAGTATTTAGGAACAATTTTTTTAAAATTCATAAGCCAAAAATAAATTTAAATTAAAAATTTAAAATATTATCCTGGATTACTTGCATGAGTCCCAGTATAAATACGCTAAATTATATATTGACCAATTTTATCAGTGTGATATTTTTGCATTCTATCAAGTATTAAGAATATTTTAACTCTAGTCCGCAAATAAGAGGAGATAAATATCAATGATAAGGTTCTGACTTCGAATTTCCCTTTAACCCTCTCTATGTTTTTATTTTTATTTTTAAATGTACTCTTTATTATTAGGTTGGTGCAAAAATAATGTCGTTTTTTGACGTTCAACTTCATGTGAGAAATCGACATTATTTTTGCACCAACCTAATACATGAAATTTAGTGAGGTGGGAGCTAATTTTCATTCCAAAAATGCGGCCTACTGAATAATGTTCGGGAACAACTACACTAACAGCACAGTAAAAAAAAACACTATGGTAGTAAAAAACCCAAACGCAAAAAGTCTACTATACTCAGTACAATTCCAAATATCTAGTTTGGCTATAAATGCTTTCATATCAACTTAATTTTCCATATTACAATTGGACGGAAGTTTAAATTCATCCACACCAGTAATTCCTTGCATTTTCCTCTTCGACACCTTTAATTTACTTTATATGACAAATGACAAACACAGCAATTCTCTTCAAAATTAGGCAATAAATATAAATTCACTTACTGGTAAAATCATATTCAGTAAAAATGTTACATAAGTGCATGATTATAGAATGCAAATATTTACTCTGGCAACCTTATATCTAAATGTACACCAGGATGAATGCTTAAGTTGGAGGTTATCATATTATTCATATGTTTTAATTGACGACCACGAACATGGCAAATATTTTTTAGTATGAATGAAATGCACGGAAAAACGCTTATCTATTTATGCGCTCGTGTCTGGGATTGTTTGATTGTTACAGAGAAAGCTATTATTCTAGTATGAATGTACTATCTGATAATATTCAGAAGGATTGGGAAATTGGAAGAGAAAATACTCACATTCGTTTGTTCTAGCAGCAGTAAACCTTCACTAAATGAAACATATATGACTTTATAGAGAGCCAGCATATGAAATAAGCAATGCGATTTGGAATTGAACAATGGAACTATAAAAGAAAGGCGAGCACGCTTTCGAAAGAAACTTATCAATGGGTTTTTATACAGTATGTTTTAATATGGCTGTATAAATTTGCCAATAGATATCGAAATTATTCGTATAAGTAGAATCGTAAAAATGATTTCGATATCAAATTTATTTTTTCGGAAAATTTATTGTAAATATTACTGTCATTTTCTTTTTTGCAAAAGATAAATTGTTACTTATATATACCTGTCTTTTCAATACGTGAACAATCATGTGTCTCCACAACTTTCTACCATTCCAATTTATATTTATCTCCTTACTATCACACCCAGTCCCTTTTTGTCAGGAATTTAAGTAAGTTCGTTAAGTAGGTTATTCGCTTTTTCCATATAGTCCTTTTACATTCAATGTCTTGTGAATGTCAGTTTCTGCAAGACCACTTTTATCATTATGCACATTTGTGTCCGTTTTGTTTCCATTTTCCGGAAAACTCTTCTGTATCCTCAAATCTCATTTTCATCTATGAGGAAACTTTTCAGCATTCATTGAATTTACATAGCATGTCAGCACTTTTGTCTTTATTTCCTGTTTCATGATACAATTCGTTTTTACATTTTAGACGCCATCTTTTGCTATTCCAATGCGCCATTAGTTAACTATGTGAATATTTCTGTCGTATGTTAAAATATGTTAAATTTATGCACTTACTGGATTCTGACATTTCTTATTCATAGCTCCACAACATTAAGACTAGAATTTGTAAAACCGGTAAATATGTTTTGAGATACGCTTCATATTTGGGATTGAGATACATAATGGTAATTACACACTTTGATTGTAAATTGTTAAATAAGCTTTTTTTGGTGTTTGGAATATAACCTCATCCATTGCTGTGTAACGATAATCAAACTGGATCCAATACGTATGTTTGCATGGAAGTGTATCATTATCGCCACTCGGATCCGAAAAACAAAGAACATAAACTGCTAGAAGTCGATTCTAAGTACTTTGTTTTCAATTTATAAATGTCTTGCTCAGACTAGAGTCTCATGGCGAGCCTCCATGTACCGGAGTGACGTCAGCAGCTAGCTAGAGTCTTGCTGAGTATGTGTGCGAGAATTGGCGAGAGGTGAAAAGGGACGGCCCGCTCTATCTAGCATTAACCACAACGTGGCTTCTGTTACTGCGAGTAAAGAATTGGCTCAAGAAGAAATAATAATTCTTTTGAAGTTGCTGCAAGCAAGCCGATTTGAGAAGGCGCCAATGACTGCTAGACAGCGCGGAGACTTCGACGTGGGCAAGAGGATGTCTCGTGTTGGTTTCTTGTTTGATATATGCGAGTCGCGTCCTTACTGCGTGTACTTTGTACCTGTGGAATATTATCAATAGCAAGGATAATAATAAAACAAAACCAATATGTACAGGGAGGAATAATAACAATAAATATAGAGTGGAAGTCTTAGGTAAAATAATAATATTAATAAAATAATAATGTAATAATAATAAGAAAAAGAAGATAGTTTTTCACTACTACTGGGAAATCGATAGCTGCAAAGACCTCATAACCCACCATCTTGAAACAAAATATGAAATTCTACCATTCCTCTATAAATGCGGAATATTTCTTGGCTCGAAGTAGTTCCTAAATTCTGATCAAATGACTAAACATAAGATTTTTATGAAGTAATCTCTGGATGGAAACTTTTCAACACCTTCTCCTAACAGGTAAATATTACTTTCTCTGATAGAGAATTAATACAGAAGAAAAATTCGATATATATATATATATATATATATATATATATATATATATATATATATATATATATATATATATATATTATGTCATTCACAGACAGTTACTTGAAGACTAAAACTACTGGAAAACTATCTTAATTCAGTCTTTCTGTTATTGTTGCAGCTACTACATTTGCGAAGTTAAAAAGAAACAAAAACTGCATAAGCTATATCAAACGCTCAGACGGGTTTGTGTTTTAAAAATCCACAAATATCTTTTCCGTTATCATTCAAGACACGTCAAGCGTCCTTTATAAAAATATTTTTTAAAAACTGGGACTCAATTTTCAATACTTTTATTACTTATCTATGTTAAATAAGTGCAAATTACTGTTTTAGATTCTGAAAGTCAGTGTTCACAGAAGCTCGACACTATTCCAAACAATAATTCTTCACTTTCTAAAGAATAATATTCATTTCATTATATTATATTACACTATCCACGTTGTCTAAATGTTTATAATCCATTTAATTATTGACAATATATTCATATATTTATCAGCATAATCAGAAGATTCATAGTTGTAAATTTTCATCATTATTTTATAAATAGTTCTGATGAAAGGCACTTAAGTTACCTAACTCTATCACAAAATATTTGTTTACCTACAGATTGTATTCGAATGGTGTCATTTATATCCGATATTCTCAGTATTAATTTTATATCTGTGTTATTCCAGTAGAATACATCTTAATTTAATTAAAAACAGTCTTGCATAAATAGACATTAACCAAGTAATATCTATCTATCTATCTATCTATCTATCTATCTATCTATCTATCTATCTATCTATCTATCTATCTATCTATCTATCTTCATCATTTTCTTTCGCAGAAATCTATTTATCAAAATATGAGAATAAGACTGCTAAAATTATTATACAATGCAATGAACTATGTTTAATCCGATAAATGTTGACTATGATGGGTAGATGTATAGCCTTTATCTGGAGTCGAATTTTACTTTACCTTTGTATGCCCTAGATATTTGAGTTTCGGCATGAATAACGCAGACTTTTATTCACTTATTTTGAAGCCATAATCTTTGATTCTTTCAAGACTGTCTTTAAATCTTCAGCATGTTCTTTTCGGGTTTTGCTTTTCACCAATATGTCGTCTTAATAAGTGTGTGCACAATCCACCGCATCCAGCATGGTATCCATTATTTTTTGCAATATAACTGGTAAAACCTTTACATAAAAGGGAAGACGGTTGAATTTATATAACCCTCTATCGGTGTTAATAGAAATTTTGAACAATCTTTGTCCATAAGTATTTGTAATAGGTTCAACTTTGAGAAAAAATTACCTCCATTTAGTTTTGCAAAAATTTCTTCTGGACTACATAACTGGTAATTATGCTGTTTCAAACTTTCGTTTAGTCCCGTCGAAGATTCAGCACATACTCGTATTCTTATCGTAGACTGTCGGTGCTGCCCATTCGGAATAGTCTGTTCACGATATTATTCCCAATTCCCCCAGCCGGTCCGATTCATTGTTGATTGGATCTACAGCCGCAAATAGTACACTGTTTTTGGTTTAAACGTGGGTGTTACATTGTCTTTCAACTGAAACTTGACTTTTACCAAGACCTTCAGAAAAAAACTTCTGAAAAAAGACTATTTTAGTTATTTTTTCAATTTTTCATTTGCTCTATTAGAACTAGCAACATGATTTACATTATTACAAAACGTGTTAATAGGCATCGCCCACAAATCAGAAAATGCTATCCAATCTGTAACAAACAGATTACGTGCGTGTTTCAACACAAATAGTACCGTTTTTCTGGTTTTACGACGGACGAAACTTCTCAGCTAAAGTTACCTAAAATGTTTAATCTTTCCACTGAGACCCATAAGTGATTTTCCCAGACGTTAATAACCTGATGTTAGCGATTTTCTTCCAGGTCTGCTCGTTAATAATATCCGATCCTGTGTCTAATAGCAACTTAATTCTCCCACCATTTATTTGCACGAAAACATAGTTCTTCTTTTGCGAATTGTAATTAATTTGCCTTTCCGGTTTCTTCTTATTACTGCATGTATTCGGTTCACATGCATTTTATTTCTTCTACATTTTTTTATCTGTAACACGCGCTCTTGTGTTCTAATATCCCATATTCAAAGCATTTCTTGTTTGTGAAAAACAATCATTTTTAAAATGACTGCCTTCGCAACAGTGTCAAATATTAGTTATTGAACGGGTTATATAGTCTTCCTTTATAGTTTTATCAGGAGTTGAAAAACACTTGTAATTTTTTTTTAGTTTGTCGGACACTGTGAACCTGTGAATTTTCTTTTTCTTCAATCATCGCGGTATCAAGCTTTAAATTGACAATGCGTTGACACTCTTCAGCTATTCTCTGTAGAGTTAATTTTGGATCTATTTCCAATTTAGAAAGTATCCTAGATCTCTGCGTCCTTGTTAGATGTTAAACCCTGAACGAATATCAAGCATTTAAACAGATTAGGAATTACTTCATTCAATTTAAACTTTTCGCATTCCCGACTTACGAGTCCTGCGTACGTGACAAAATCTTCTTTGTCGGAATTCACTAAATTGAGACATTGCCAACGTATATTAAGCAGTGAACCCCTGTATCCAAATACCTTCGATAGTGTTAAGACAGTCTCATCACGCCAATGCGCACAATCCCTTTTAAAGGTTCCTTCACACCTATGATAATTGCATGAAATTCATAAGTTATATAATATAGTTACAGATATCTAATCGCGATCACTATAATAATTACAAAAATTAAATGTAATCTCTTTTCTCATAAAATCCCCTCCCTATGAGAATTTGAAAAAAATCATAAATGTAGTCGTTGTTGTTATAAAATCTAACTCGTTATGATAATTACAATAAAATTCATAAGTGTAATCATTGCAGCTATATAAGCGCCGTCCCTATGATACTTACAAATATTATAAGAGTAATCACATTTGTTATAAAATGGCCCTCCCTCTGATCATTACAAGAAAAATAAAGGTTATATAATGTAATTGCAAGAATCGGGATCACTATGATAATTACAAAATTAATTGTAATCGCTCTTATAAAATCGTCCTCTGCATGATAATTAAAATTAAAATCATAAGTGTAATCGTTGCCGTTTAAAGTCGGCATTCCTATAACTACAAAAATTGCTGTTTTTGATGACATCCCCACCCAAGGAGATAAAAATATAACCACACATAAAAAGAAGGAACTATTCTAAACAGAAATGGCCAACTTTATGGCCAATATTGTTAAAACAAAAGTTAGAAAACAAATAGGTTGAAATTATTAGCTGATTATTTCGGGATTTGTTTATCTACTCAATAAAAACGTGCACTTATAAAAGACAGGGGATAAATAAAGGTGAAACTTACAAACTTCAAGACACGATATTGAATTTCGGTGACTGCAAAGTAAAATGAAAGAGAAAATACTAGAATATCTGTCTAAATGCATCTAAACCTATACCTCTTTTAACTGAAATGTTGGAAAGTACGCAACCATCCTTTTCTGTAAAAAATGAATTAAGCAGAATTTCTCCATTTCCAAGAAGGAATAAAGAGTACGTGTATATAAAGAACTGCGAACGCAAGCTGAACATTTTTGGCTCCATTCGCACAAGAAGATATGTAGAATGTAAAAGCGGAAAATAGGATAGCGATTAGAGATGAAACGTGTTGAAGAGTTGAAGATATGTCTTATAAGTGGATTCTAAGGAATGACCGTTGCCTAGAGTTGATATATGCTAATAACCAATTTATAAACTGCTATAAAGTTAAAATGCCTACTTAGCAAAGTATAAAATAAGTCTGTAAATCTTTCATATGACTTATATTAATAAGATTGATGCAGTCGATTAAGTTAATGACGATGTTTGTAATGGTAATACCAATGATAAATTTCTCTTCACTTCCATTAAATTAAAGTCAATTTTTTTTTAATCATTCCACCCCAAGCAAGACTCAAGGGGTACTCAGCGCGAGAAATTATGAGAAAAGAAAACATTATTAAGGAGAGAGAAAAAATAAATTAACAGGAAAACAGAAGATAACGATTGATATTGCACTGATATTTTTGAATGTTGACTGGAAAGCAAGAGATCGGGAGAGCGTTCCACAAGCGAGAAGTACGAGAGAAGAAAATGTTAGCATAGAACTTAGGGTTACGTATAGCTGTTTGAACTGTAAAATAATCCAGTATAGTAGTGCCCTTAAATTCATAAATCCTAGGAACAAAAAAAGGGAAAGTCATCAGAAGAATTACCATAAAAGTATTTATAGAAAAAATGTACAAGGAATCTATTTATGGCGATGGAAATATTACTGTGTTTTTGATGTGGGTGGAAAAGTAAGCCGAGATGAGAGGTGAAAAC
>OZ038481.1:73466979-73521979 GCA_964036315.1 Acanthosepion esculentum
TATAAAATTTTATAGGAGATAAGACAGCGGTGTGAAGAATGGTCTAAAAATAAAGCGAAAGGTTTGGCTTATTAAGTAAATAGAAACATGTTTTTATTTTGGATTTAACTTTATTGAGCAATATAACATTTGGATCGATTATCTTAAGCCATTGTTTAGGAATTATCACCTAATACTTTATTTATTTGCCCAAACTAGTCAAGTTTGTCTTCCTGAGAACTGATCTTTTTTCATTAAATATTTTCTGACATAAACTATATAAATTTTAATACTAAAATGCAATATCGGTTGTGTAATATGTATGAATTAAAATCTCATCATAAAGCAGCATCGTTTTTTCATAATACCTAAGAAACATGCGGTGTGGTATTAACTTGATGGAATATTAGGTCCTATTTCTTACGTAATTTTCAGGACTTTCCATCGATTGAGGATTTCAATATACCAAATTCAAAAAGGGTTGTTCGTATCATCAGTTTGTTCCCCCTGATGGTTCTCCTTATGGAGTTCTTCCTTTCAATTCCAACATAAACACACCTGCTTGATTGAATGAAGTTCATCCTTTCCTATGCATAGTCGGCGTCTATTTCGCTTGCCCCCCTCGATAACATGCATTTTATTTATGCGCAAATCCTCTACTGTTCATCTCCCGTTGAAAAAGGTTCAAAAATGGGTTATTTTCTCTTTGACAATCCTATGTGCGAGATACATGAATGAGTCGCGCGTCAATGCTGGTGTAATGCGGTTCCAGTACTTGATGTGCCTATTTTCCAACATGTTGATGATCTCCGGCATCAGGTAATGGTGATTATTCTCAAAAAGTGTCTTCAGTTCATATTTTTCATATGAAATTGGAAATTATTCAAAGAAAATTTTTCCAGACATTTTATCGACCATTATTATATTATCGACTATTCACAGTTACTTCTTTTATCTTTATTTTGACCTTGGAGTCATAACTACTTTTTAAAAACTTTTAACGAATGACTGGTAAAAAAGTGGTTGCTTATTTCCTAAAAAAATATTGTTAGAATCAACAAAATGAAATACACAAATGTTGATAAAAATCTGACAAGAAAAATACGCTCTGCTAGGATATTGACACATTGTAATCAAAACGGATCTTTCCGAATTAATTTATTTCAAGTGAAATATTATTAATTCCTTCTACAGACAAAACACAATTAAATAATTCTGAAAACGTTTTATATGTTGAGAAGAAAAAAGGAATATACATCGAGGCATTCCATTATTAGCTTTCTTTAATTTAATTTAACGAATCGGTTTCTTTCCTCCTCCTCCTCCTCCTCCTCCTCCTCCTCCTCCTCATTTCTTCTTCTTCTTCTTCTTCTTCTTCTTCTTCTTCTTCTTCTTCTTCTTCTTCTTCTTCTTCTCTGTATCGTGTTACTTCAGGAAGTTGGCGATAATGGCCCTCCACAATTCCCTGTCCTTTATAGCCCTTAATGATATTTGTCATATTGTTATCATCCTAAACCTTCGTCAACAATCAATTTCCTCAAGCTCGTTAGGTAGGTTATGGGATGGCATCCTCTGCCATTCTTGCCTTCAATCTGTCCTGTTGGTATTAAATGTGTCCTCATTAAGTACTTATATATGCTGTGCGTGTGAAATTTTCCAATCCTTCTTTCTTCACTATGTGTCCTAGAAATATCAACTGTCTCTTCCTTATGTTAAGTATTTTTGTTTACATTGTCTCTAAAATTTCACCGTTGCTACATATTCTGTTCATGTTACTTTTCTGTTGCTTCAAGTCTCTTCTTTATCTGTGAGGATATTCTCCAGCATTCACTTCCATGTGGGAGGACTAATATTACATAACAGCTGTGTTCTTCGTTTTTAAGGAATACTTGTCTGTTCCTTAATGCTCTGCTTAGCTTTTGGAAGTCATCTTTCGCTATCCCACGTGAACCTTCGGATTTCATACTTTCTATCCTTTGTTAAATCACTTCCAAGATACTAAATTTTTCGCACGTGTTTGATTTTCATATCTCCAATTTGTAATTTGCATTTTGGGCTGTTTCTTCTGTTAACAATTTCCGAATTGCATTCCTCAATTTTGGAAAAAAACCAAGACTTGTTTTTTTTCCCATTCGTGGAATATAAACTCGCCTCTAGAGGAATCCCCGTTTTAATCTGATGCCCTAAACATGGCTTATCTCAAAACAGAATAATGTCCATATTATATGTAAGACCCTTCCTTTTAATTTCTTCTTACACCCTGCCTTGCAGTGAAGATATAAGATATATTTTCCCCGCGTAGAAAACGTATATATATATATATATATATATATATATATATATGTGTGTGTGTGTGTGTGTGTGTGTGTGTGTGTGTGCGTGTATGTGTGTGTGAAGAGAGAGAGAGTGAGAGAGAGAACGAGAATGAGAGTGACACAAGGAAGTAAAAAAAAACTAAAGCATCGTTAAAATGAAAGAAAGATTAGAGTATAACGCTAATCTATTTGCCAAACTACGACAGAAGCGATAGATATGTGTATATATATATATATATATATATATATATATATATATATATATATATATATATATATATATGGATATGTATATATATATATATATATATATATATATATATATATATATATATATATATATATAATTTTGTGTATGTCTTGGTAGCATAAATGTCTCTCAAACAACCAAGCATTTTTGTCATTCTTTTTCTTTTCAAACAAGTCCCATCCATGACCTAATATTATATCACAGATATAATAATTTCCATAATGTGAGAAACGTAAATGGGAGGATAAACCTTTCTTCCATAGCACTCTATTTTTGGATAAAGAAATTGACACTTCAAGACAACCACACATCTTTCTCCATCAGCAGCAGACACGTCTTTAAGCACTGATTTTTTAGATGATATCAATCGAATAGGAAGATGCAGCAGTTAGCTCCAAGATTCGATTAACAGACTAGTAACTAGAATCAAGGTATATAGGACGGAAGTCAGTTAAAAAAATGATAGATAATAGTGAACAGCATGAACATCTTCAATGTACACTTTACTATTTTGCGAATAACTCTTGGCAAAAGAGACAACCTTACAATGTGGAGCTACAATTCTATTTCAAGATTGCACCTCTACAACAGAAACTCGAACACAGATAGATGTCGTCAAAAATGACATGTCTAGACTGGAAAGACTGTAAAACTCTATAATAGCTACAAGTAAACTTCCTCCAGTCGCTCATCGTACCCAGCATACAGTATGTTTCGGAGAGACGCACACTGACTATGAAAGAGAAACAGTTATAATCTTTTGAAACCAAGTCTTTGAGAACACCTCGCCATCTTTCTTTAAAGAGCGCATAACGAAAGAATAGGAGAGGAAAATGAACAAAGCATTTGTATGTCCGCAAGAAACACTTCTGTCTATTAAAATATAGAATCTATTTTGTTTCGGACACTGTAAGCAAACCATTTTGAAAGACACTGGTCGAGGGAAAATGTGGGCATAAACGCCAGAAGTGATTTGATAACACCAAAATCTGGGCAGGGATTATTTTTCCAGAACTTCGATCAAAAGCTAATAACATTTTGAAGGTCGTCTGTCTCTACCGCGCATGTTCACCGAAGACTGAAACCATTAGTTGTGGGATTATAGTTAATGATCATTATGAAAATATTATTAAGCATTTATTTTCTTCTCTTCTTCGAATCTATATTAGTATTTGTTTTCGAAATTTTAATCATGTCTAATCAAATATAATTTCGAAGTAGACACCTATTAATTAACAATTATTGCATATTCCGAGTAACGAGACAATATCTCTAACTTACAACACTTAATACTTTAAACTTCGACATAAATTTGGTGGCTTTTAGGTTAGATTGTATTTTATTTAGGCCATCATTAAAATTAAAATCACTTCTCGTATTCTTTAAGTAAAATTGTTGCTTTGGGTGTTGCAGGGATTATATGTAAATAATATATTACAAAATCAAATAAACTGCAAAATATTTACATATAAACATGCTGAAGAAAGTAAAAATAATAGGTTTACAAGAAGGAGAAGCAAGAAGAACTGATAAAAACAATATTTTTATTTGATAAAATATAGGCTTTATGATTTAGAATTCAATTCGTCAATAACAATATTTTGACATATTTTAATTTAAAATATCAATGGAGTCAATGGAGTCAACTGATGCATACATTCACGACCAATGCCGTATTTATAATATCCAGAGACTTATACTACATTAGAAAGAGAAGGCTTAACTTACCATATTACTAATAATAAAAGAAAAAAGAACAAACGAACGTTTCAGCTAATAAATATCAAATTTAATGCTGGGAGTTTTAAGACATATCACGTATAAAGATTTAACATCACAAACACCTCTATTTTTAAATGTGCATCATTGGAGTTTGAAGATACGCCATTCAAATTTAATATAAATGTTCGAAAAGAATTACTCGAAAAACGTTTATTTCAGTTGAAAATTTTTTTAATGAAAATTAATTGAAAGGACAATTATACTAAATTAGGTACATCCACGAAAACACAAAAAAAATCAGCATACCGTGATGAAAACATGCTCCAAATTTAATGAAAACATAGACTTAACGCCAAAATACTTTATGTTATTATTAAGAGGAAAGTTAAGATCAATGTATGTTTTGATTATTTAATTATATTTTACTCCTATTTAGAACATTTGAAATTTTGATTAAATAACTTGTTTTTCTTGCGTCAGCCGTTGTACTAACATTTAGCATTGCATATCGTAGCCTCTTTTCCGCTGACATCACATTAATTTGGAAATTCTTTCAAAAATCAAATAAATGTCGAGTTTTAATGAAATTTTCATGACTTATTCATAAATGAATGAAATTATATTTGCAATTTTTTAATTTGAGAAATTCAACGAAATAATTTTTAGTGACTATATTAGTTAAAAGCAGAATACTTTGAACAATTTAAATCACTGACTTTTTTTATGCCGAATCAGTCTTACCAAAAAACTGGTCTGACCAAAAAACTGGTCTGAATCAAAAAATAAAAAGCGCAATAAAACTAAGACATTATTTAATCAGAGGAGATTTAGTTTGTTATAAATAATATATATTAAATACAATATTGTCTGAAGAAACAGTATTTCCACAAAAAATGAATTTTTACTAGGTTTGTTTTAATCTTTTACAATTTTAAATTGAATAATTTATAAAGTTTTTAAATCTTTTAAAATTCATTTTCAATGTGATGATTCTTAGAAAATACTGTTACTAAGTAAAACTATATTTACTAATCATATATTGTAAAGCTTATTACAATCTGACCAACCCAAATATGTTTAAAGAATTTCAATTTTTTTTGTATGTGTGATTACAGGCAGAATTTCTGAAGTATGGATGTACAAATCGATAAATCTATTATTTAAACGTCACGCGTTTTAACGGTTGTCTGCCATTATGGCAAAGAAATAAAACCCTCGTGAGCTTAATCGTCCTCTCCATCATAATTAATTATAAACACGTTCGGCTCTCAATCAGATATCAATAATTCGATTAACATGTCAGGAAAACAAGACTCCGTAGTTACAAAATGTGTATATAAAATTTTATACTATAAGTAAGTAATATTTTTCAAATCAGATTAATTTAAGATTAAATCTGCTAATTTTCCTTAAATAACGTTTCAGAAATATATATATTGGATTTTTGTAACATTTTTTAAACCCGAGAATTAGCTTTTGATCGATTTTACTAAAAAAATAGTTCCATTCAAAATAATTTCTGATTGAAAGTCACCACAGCATATTTTGCTTACTGAAAATAGTAAATTTTAAATCATTTAGCTTTCAATTAAAGCTAAAATGATAGCTTCAAGAAAGAATTTTTATTTTTGAAAACTCATTTTAAACCTTACGTATACCGAATTAGTAGGGGTACCTATACGAAATGATAATTATTCAAAATACCTATGTTTGAAATACGTATGTCGTCTTGCTTTGTGAGAGTCAATGCTGATTTATCTAGAACTAATAACGCGCTCGAAGGATGGCATAGGGGTTTTTTTTGCTGCAGCTTTCATCCCAGCATCCCACAATATAGAAATTCTTAGACGCCCTTAAATGAGAACATGACTTGTAAGGAATTCATATTTTAAAAGTAATTGCAGGTTGCCAAAATATCAAGTGCGCCAAAACATACCGTGACGTCAATGGAAAACTTAAAAACCTTTAAGAAATACACTTCAGTAGTTGACTGTTTGCATGCAGTATCATATAACTTAAGGTTACAAGGATTTTTTCTTACTAAATTGAATTTTTTAGATATTTGTATTTCGATTAATTATAATTTGTGTATTTCCTCTTTTAAGTTTTACATTTTCATTGCAATAAATAATTTTGCATTTTGAATAATTATCATTTAGTATAATTGTTCTTTCGATTAGTTTACATTAAAACAATTTACAATTCAAAATCTGTTTTTCTAATAATTGCTTTCGAATAACTTTTTTCGAACAATGTTCACATAACAAATTAAACTCATATTTTGTCATGTTATCCCCCCGCCATTTTTATTTTATTTTGATATACCTATAACTCTGTATAATAAGTAAGTTGTAGATTTGGAATTGATTTTAGGATTCAGATGTTGTTGAGGAAAACAGGATATTTCCTAGTTCTTTACTTACATAACTTATCGGCGAATATGAAATAAACTCATACACCAAATATTGTTCATATATTTTGCTTCTTGTTTTATGTCGTTGTTTGTTTTTGCTGTTATTATTTTGGGAATATGCCTAAATTCTAGTGAAACTTTTCTTTTTTTTAAAGATAATAGCTCGATGATTTGTGGAAAGCAGATGGTAGTTTGCCAAGAAGAAAAACTAAACAAAATGGAATGAATAAAATATTTAAAAACAAGAAAAGAAAATAGAAAAATGCAATGTAAAATAAAAGTGCATGTCTGGGAAAATCATAAAACTTGAACAACAGACAACTATATTAAACACAAAGAATACTATAAACAAATTAATTAAAAATTCACTTCAATAAAATAAAAAAGTAAAATAAATAATAACTCATAAAATCAAATTAGTCAACAACTAATGTTTGGAACTTTTGAAACAAGCAAAGAAAGACTTAAAAAACAAGAAACAGTATTTGCCATTTGTTTGATTTAAGGTGATCAATAAGTTGTCTTGTTTTTGCTGTTTAAAATTGTCTTTATCACTGTCTCCTATTTCTTTAATTTTTTTTTTCTTTTTACTGTCATTTTGCTTTCTACTTTTTTCAGTTTGGCACAGAATTCATTTTGGTGGCTATGGCTGCTCCTAACCGACCGAGAAGTTTATTTTCATTTTTTCTTTTTCTAAAACGCATGTTTTTGCAATTGATTCGGTTCTGTTGCTAAACTGGAATGATATTCCAACCATCATAAATTTTCTGCTATTTGAAATTTTATTCCTTTATTCGTTTGTCTTAAACCCGTCTTATTTTCTCCGATTTTATTAGAAATTGTTTTTCTTTCCTACCGACAGCAAATATGGACATCCGTGATGTATTTGCATATTTTCATTTCTTTTTCTGATTCGAATTTTCTCGTTTTCTTTAGTTTTTCTAGTTATTGTCGGGCAACCAGCTTCAAATTTGAAACACCTATGCTTCAAGTTGAGAGTTATGTTGACGTGTCGTCTTCGACGTGTAGCTTGTTTTCTAGATTCTTTTGTTGAGCATGGCATTTTACGTGCTGGATGTAATGATTTTCTTAAGCAGATAAAACATTAACAACTATGAGTTTCATATAGTAAAAAATGCTTGTATACATCGTGTGTTTCTTATGTCCCTGGGCAACAATATAATACTCGCGGCGGAAGATGTCAGAAATAGAAATAAATTAAAATATCTGAGCGCTTATACTATCAATGAGTCGGGTATTTGTAAACTTATCAATTATGATTTTAAAAAATGTTTTTCGGTCTAAAAGCAAAGAAAAACATGTTTGTTTTTGATAATTTAAATGTTTTCCAGAGGCGACGAAGACATCCCATCATGTGTAATATTGTTTTACTAGGATATAATATAAGCTGCTGGCATGTAACATTGGTCACGTCCGGAAAACAGCTTCGAAAGGCTAGCAAACGAAGTAAGAGTAGTTGACTGGTCCAAACCCACGATAATTTAGGGCTTGTCATCCCTATTGGATCTAAAGACTGACTCCCGGTGGGATGGGCGGATGAAATCTCTTACAGATGCGACGGCCATGAAGGCGGTGTCAGCAAGTGCTGTGGAATACATCAGAGCATGAACGTGACAGGTACAAGTCGTGGTCACCTACTGCAGCCAGGATGTCTGCAGTTGTGACGTTTCCTCGTGTTACTGAATAAGGATTTTCCAGGTGTAAATAGTGGGATTAACAAAGAGAAATGGTTTTCTCACTATAAATTCTTCTTACACAGGTCTGTTGTGCGATTCCTCCAGATCCACAGATGCATTGCAAGAGATGGTTTACTTCGGACCTGATAGACAGCCATGGCACTTGGATATCTCTGTGGAAATCAAATTAAAAATAATCTAAACAATGATACAAAATTATTAAGCCTGTGATGTCAAATATAAATTTGAACTGAACAGTGTAAAATACGTTAAACTGAAGAAAGGTGGTTGCCGACTTAGAGGGATAAAAAGAAACAAATAATATGTTATATCTCTGACGTTAAATTTCTTCTTGTTCTATTTGCAGTTATCCTTCAGGACGGTGTCGATCATGGCTCTCCACAATTTCCTAAGCTTTGTAGTTACATTCCATCATCGCAGATCGGACTCCGAACTACCACCAGTTTCGGTGAAGGGAAGTTCCCCGTGGGATGATCGATGCCTTCGATACTATTGGGCATTAAATTAACCACAGGCCTCAAGTGGAACCCATACATACGATCCCTTCTTAAATATGCATAAAAAATGGTCGGTTCCATGTGTCGCCCCAGTAAGTACCTGGCATCTCATGCTATCCTTTATCTTTAAAAGACCCAGATCAGGCCTAAAATGGAATACTGTTGTCAGATTTGGGCAGGAGCTCACCATTCCTCTCTTTCCCGTTTCGACAGCGTACAAAAAGGTCCCGGCATCCTTGTGGGTGAAAATATTTTCTACTCTACAACCCATCTCTCACAGACGGGATATGATATGTTGTCACTGCTGTATCGTCACTTGCATAGAATGTGCTCGAAATGCATTCCTTGGTTCCACCAGTTCTAACCTTCAAGTCTAGAACTAGATAGGCCACTCATATTGTAGCAAATCTCCCTCATTCCCTCTGTATTCCATTGGTGAGAATTAAGTTCCACTCGAGCAGCTTCTTGCCGCGAACCACTTCTCTGAGGAACCGATTGCCAAGAGGATGTTGCCCCAATCATTACAGTCTTAACTTGACCATGTATAAGGTTAACCATTATCTTCCCCACATATACGCATAATCCATGACTCTAACTGTAACCTCAATGGTCTACTTGAACAGGGTAAACTCGCTTCAAAAGAAAATCTTGTAACCTCTATTCTGCCATTCATTTACAAAAATTCATGAGGTAGTTTTTGCGCTATTTTCCACTTTCTCACTTGCCTTCAAGATGTCAAATTTTCCAGACCGCCTTTCCTCATTATGCGCTCTATAAATGTCATTTCTCTCTTTCTCATCCTAAGGATAAGTGTCCTTTTTGTTTCCTTTTCTCTAAAGCTTCGCCGTTGCTCACATGTTCAATCAACAGCAGTCACTGATATTACGTAACTGTTTAGTACATTTTCATTTGCTTTTAACGAAATCTTCCTGTTTATTAATACTTAGGTTTGCGTTTGGAAGTTATCTTTCGCGATCACAATGCGTCTTCGGTATAAAATATGAGTAATAATACGACGATTTCATTCCTATTAATGAAGTTTGTTATGCGTTTTACGACTTATTTATGAATGTTGATGTTCTTCGATAAAAGACTCATTGTTTTCATTATATGATATAAACAATAAGTATCATAAGTTATTTTGGCCGTTTCCTTGTTGACAGACGGGGAATCACAAATAACGCGGTAACACTAACAAAAAATAATGAAAAGAAAAAAAAGTAGGTATGCGTTATGTGGATTTGAGATTAATGCAACTGTGTTTTTTTTGTTTGTTTTTTTTTTGCTTTCACTTTGGCACTATACCCCCTGGGAAAGTTAGGAATACTTATCTTTTTCCTTCCCGAACTGTGGGTTAAATATCAGTGTATATTGGTCTTTCTAGAATTGAAGTGACATACTAATTTGAATTCAGAATCCTGGCGAAAGCCAGAGAAAACAATTCCAATATGAATCCAGAGAAGTGATGCCAATTCGCAGTCAATACGGTAACGTCTTCATCGCATCTGACCTGAAGGAATACAGACTGTTTTAAGCACAATTACTGCATATGTAAATTGAAAATGCTAAAATGTTTAAGGGTACAGCGTTAAACTTTTTAAAATACCCATGCTTTTATCTGAAATCATTGATATTAATTTTATTTTACATTAATTTAAGGTACATTTAGATGCTATTCGAATGGATATAATGCCTGTGTGATGGGGAAATAGGATAAGAGCATTTGTCGTGCAAAGAGAAAATATATGAAAGGTCTAATCCAATGTACACCGCTTTTGAATAATATATATATTCTTTTAAATTTCAGCCTAGCTTTACAAAAAAATCTTTATGTCAGAATATTGTTTATATCTCTTATAGAAATCAAATTGCTCACTTCCGAAAAAAAAGACATACAAATAGGTACATGTTAACTTATGCCTTTCAGAATAATACCGAATGTTATATGATTATGTCATATTAGGTTACCGGTCCCGACGCTTTGAAATAGCTTAATTTTGAACTTGTTAAAGATTATGTCCTTCTGTCCAAAAATATATTTATTCAGGATAGCATTTAAGTAAAGGAAGTAAATTTTTCTTAGCACTTTTATTAAACAATTTCCAGTAAAATCTGTTTTTCATGGCAAGTTCTGTAATGTAAATCGCTGTTGCTTTTTAACCTTCATAAAATATGTACAAGCAATCAATTAACACCTTAAAGCAGTGCTAAGTGTACTCATTGAACGTGTGTAAGCCTTGGCCTCAGAGGAAGTGCTTTTGTAGTTATGCAAAGCTTTTATCACTTTTCATAGAGAAAATAATTTACAAAAAATAAAAGATAGCAAAAGCAGGTCCTTAATTAAATTGTGTTTTGTTTCCACCTTTATTCGACGCATATTCCACGTACTTCTTTCATTTACATTTATCAGAGAGAGAATTTCTGGATAAGTCGTCATGAAAATCTTCTAAGCGCGTTATTAAACCTTGAGTTTATTAAAATAATTCATATTATCTTCGTCTCAGAAAATGTTGAAAAGATGTTAATAAAAACGGTTGCTAAAATGTTAACAACCCAACCAATTTCTCCAAACTTAGCAAATCAGGTATTTAATATTTTTAAAAAGTTCGATTCAATGAAAAGATATGGGGGCGAACAAAATTTGATTTAACATTTTCTTAAGCATTCCATCCCAAACAAGGCTACTAGCACGCATGGGGTTACAGAGAGTTGGAAAGAGAGCAAAGAAGAGAGATAGAGGAAAGGATGAAGAGACGGTTAGGGGATAGATCAGGGCATCTGGAGACGTCGATTGACATTACATTTGAATAGTTGGAGATTATAGATATCAGGGAAACAAGAAATGGGGTGGGAGTTCCACAGGCGAGAAGTGCGAGACATGAAGCTCGCACTTCTGTCAATATTTCTGAACTGAACTATTGTAACTATTTAAATTGTTCGGACTGTTGTCCTTTTCTTTGTTGTCATATTCACAACGTTTCGGCCGTTGTACGCTCCGGCTTTCTTCCATTGGAATTTCGAACAATTTTTTACGTCCACTGGGGTAGATTGTTCGAGTTCCACGTGCCATGTATTTTCTGAATATCTCCGTTTCAGTTATTCCCACCTTTTTGTTCACAGGATTTTGTTCACCTCTGCTGTGGTCAGCTATTGAACTCACAACTTTTTTGGTCAACTTTTTAATTCAACCAAAGCTTTTATCCACTGGGCCATAGATGAAAGCATAATTAAAACTGAGATATATCCAGAAAAGCATGTGACTTCGAACTATGACAATCTACCAGAGTGGACGAAAAATATATTTCAGTTCGAAATTCCAAAGTATGACAACTGAACAAAGCTGAGGACAACAGTCCGAACACTGTAAATGGTGTTAATATCTGTAATCATGTTTAGAGGTTTTTTTAGGGATATAATAATTTTAATCCTTCAACAAACTTGGATTTCGATTAAACCTTATTGATAGAAAGAACATACTGCCCGTTATTATAGGACTAAATTAAAATGTTATTTTATGTTTTTAATTGGATGATATGAAATCTGCAATAACCAAAGCCTATCCCTGTTGGTAATAAGAGGAAATAATGTATATGCGTAGGTGTGTGCGTAATTTCATTTTATTCTATGTAAATATTCACTACTTTTTTCTTGATATACGTATATAGTTTATAACATCCACAGACACGACATTACACCGTCATTCTCGTAAAATTATTCTGCTCTTACTCTAGATATAGTATCGTTTGTATCCACAAGAAACAGTTTTCAGAATACACGAGAAGCCATACTGCGTGCATTTTTCTTTCTTTCTCCCTCGATGTGTCTACGTGCTTTTGTGACTGCATATGTGCTCCAAGGATCAACTAGAGCAAGTTACAATTCTACGCATAAAACTGTATATTCATTTATGAATACACCAAATGTAGAATCGTTCAATGATAAAGAGATATATCCGTTCAAAGAGTCTCTCTCTATATATACCGGTTAAAGAAGGAAAAGCACACCCATTTCTACTTAGTCCAAAACTTCTACGTTCTATCTGACGTATTTTGTAGTAGCTAATAGTCCTCTCATGGCAATGTTTTGTGGTATTTCTTAAAGAGTTTAACCTAAAAATAACAAGAAAGCGAGTAAGGCTCAAATTCCAAATGGAAATTACGAATTTGAATTTCAGTTGTCTACTTTTTGCGTAAATCTTTTATTTTTGTATTTGTATTCTTTTAAAACGGAACGGATCTACCATGCATTAGCAAAATTAGGACGTCCTAAACTAAGGCGTTTCACAGTGTGTTAAATCTATATGGGCCTCCAACTTGAGTAAATATCTAAGTGGAGCGATTGACTGATAATATATTAGTATATTACAAATTCGAATTTATTAACTCACTCGGCAAGTCAATTCATTCAAACTGAATAAAACAAGTTTCTATATTTTGACCTATACGAGATTAGTCTTTCGCACTGCAACCACAAACATTCATAAAATTTATCTTCGTGTCATATGGTTATGTGAAAGGCATTTTAGAGCCGTTTTTAGGCCAAAAGAAAGTTTTCAAAATATATTTTGAAAAAATAGTTAATTTGTTAGAATTCGTGTATAAACAAACTTTGCTGATTCCTGACATAAACATGGCACGTTTTAAAATTTAATTTTTACATATTGTTATATGTTGGGTTCTATATCGGTTCTAGAAAGCTTCAGTTTTTGGAAATTTGTCTTTGAGAGTAGCCTCCTTCATAAAAGATTTGAATTCGTATCCTCAACTCAATGGTTAGCCGCTTCGATTTTGCCATTTTGTGCAAATTACTTCAAAATTGAAAAAAGAAAGAAAAAGGGAACTATGAAAATACTCTCGAAATAGCACCACCTTTTTTTATTCAAACAGAGACAGCAACATATGTTTTGTTTACAAAAGTAATTAGTGTTGAGTTAATATTTATAACCTGTATTGACATTTAACTTGCAAAATTTTGGTAATCTCAAAAATTACGTAAAATGTATTATGAACAGAAGAAGTCAAATTAGATTTTTCTTATAGTTTCAGGAGGCAGCATTAAAATATAAACAATAAAATAGATGATAATGGAAATTAAAAGTGTTACACATTGAGAGAAGCTTTAATAACGAATAATACAGAAAGCAAAACGGAGTGGATATCAGATGCAATTCTCATCATTATGAAAATGATACAGCAGATGAAGCCAATATATGATACAGAATATAGTATATTGTACAAAGTAGCTGGGCATAAATGCAGCCAACCAATTTGATTTTGCCATGATGTGCAAATTACATCAGAACTGAAAAAGAAAGAAAAATACTACTATGAAAATACTCTCGCAGCTTAATAAAATGTCTGCACAGATAGAAAAATTGAGTATCATAGATAAGACAGATATGCACAATCGAATAAGCGAAATGACAAGACAAATGATGTGCTCATCAACAGAATGAAAAAAAAATCTAAAGTGTGAACAATGATCACAGATAAAGAAAAATAGTTCAAAGATGGAACGAATATGTTGGCTAAGGCACTATGAAAAGTGAAACGTGCAGTACATAAAATATGAAAGGACCTAAAATAGTAAAGACTGAAGTAAAATCAGTAATAGTCCAAAGGATGAACAGGAACAAAGCAGTGGGAACTGATGGAATCTTAACAGAGATACTTGCAGCAGTAGACGATTGCATAAATAACGTGCCACATGACGAGAATATGATCTACACCCTGTCTGAAGTTATTATGCAAATCAAATATACTTCAATAACAACTGATGAATTAAGAGCGTAATAGTATAAGAAAGTGATATGGCGTTATTTACTAAAGACATTAGGATATTTCTTTCACAATCTAAAACCTCTCTCTCGTGCTTGGTGTCTGAGTTTCTTTGCCGTACATAAAAGCAATCAAGCGACGAGCGTCAGCTTTGATAATGTGAGAGCTGATGTACATTAACACATTCGCTGTATATTGAAACAGGAAGCAAAGAGCCAAATACCCTCGGGGATTGAACGAAACGGGTAGGAACATCCCTGGGAATATCTGGCGCACCTGCTAAATAATCAGTGTTCCAGACAACTATCGACTTCTGTCAATGACTTCGAGTGGAATTCCTTCACTTCCGTTCGGTAACCGACGCTTAATTATTATCGTAATTAAGATTATTGCTTAATACCTAATTAAGACTTATAGAAAGTCTGCTAGCTGAACAGACCATGCATAATGAATACATGATTCTAATTTCCGTGATAAACGTTTATCATTATATTATCGTTTTATCAGATGAATCGTGATATTTTCCGGACTACGTTCAATTCCAAATAAAAAAATTGCCTCAAATAAATAACATTCAGATGTTCTATTTATTAAAATGTGTGCAATATATTAAAGGATATTTTAACTAATGAAGAAAATGTCTTACCTAATAAAAATAACAAATACATTTACTTCTTTTTTTCTGTCAGGACTCTTGAGAACATAGACGATCATGGGTCTTCACAGCTTCGTATATATCGTATTTCTAAGCAATTTTTGTTCACTTATTATCCCTCAGAGTTCATGATCTGGAATTCATTTACGCCAGCAACTTAGGCATAATACTCGATATTTTCCTTTGTAACTCGTGCCTTCAATATGTTCTCTGAGTGTCAAATTCTTCAACCACTCTTTCCACATTAGGTTACCTTGAAATTACAACCGTATTTTTCTGATATTATGAACAAATTTCCATTTCATTCTCATTTTGCTTAATTTTATTCCTTGTTTATATGTCCTTCTGAAGCAACAGATATGGTGATTTTTGCAGTATTTCTGTAAGGAAATGTTACAGTATTCTATATCATACAGAAGAAATGATATTACATAGCAGTTCAGCACACCTTCTTTTGTTTCTAACGGAAGTCTCCTCTTTCTTAACACTTTGTTTGGCATTTGGAAGGCTTCTTTCGATATCCAAATACACCTTTTGATTTCTGAGTGATATACTACGTTATGGCATTATGCAAATATTTAAATTTCTATACTTGCTTCATTTTGATGATTCCAAAAATGTACTTCACGTACTGTGTTGTGTTCTTCGGCTTTCATAAGAGATTATGATAAAATATTGTTCTTATGAGACTGTCTATATGCGATCGTTCCGTTGCTTTTGTGGTTTTTGTGGGTCTGGTTCCCGTGCTTCGGTGGGTATAAGGTTGAACGTTTTCAAAATATAGCCCCTTTACACGTCTGTTTGTGCTTTGGTGCATCTTTTACCACTTGTGAAACATATATTTAGTATGACACCCACACTCTAATGAAGAGGCAAGACGAGAATAATCTGCGTGCTTGTTATCTAATGTCATGTCAACAAAGAGATTTTCATTTCCTCTGTCAGGTTGGAATCGAAAGCTACCATATGAACGCTCAAGATTCAGGAGATATGATGATGCTAAAGTGAGGAGACTGCTGTTGTATTCTCAAAAACTTGGGGAACTTCGTACAAACAAATACACACATACAAACACACATGTTGAGTCTTGACTCAATGTTGAATCTCGCCTAATGCATGGAATAATAATGCAACACAAAATGTACTTAGAACAAGAATGTATTATAACAAGAAAGTGTACACAATAAGTACATATAGTATTTCTGTATATTTCTGGGAAGACGTTCCTGGAGAATGTGTTGACTAGTCCCAGTCGATCAGAGTCTCTAGTTGGATCTCGTGATTCCTCTCCCTCGTCTTCCGGTACCAACCATTATTTATATAGTTGGTAGTCACCTATGCAGATTAGGTGGATCCTACCACAACATCACACAAACATAGAGAGAGAGGAGGAGGAGGAGAGAAAGCGGAGAAGAGATTGAATAGTGGAGAAAATAGAAAACTTGCACAGACATGTTCATGAAGAAAACTTAAGAAGGAGAAACATATATGCTTGCTAATTACTCTGCCATCCAATATTGGTTAGATGGAACTATTCAGAAGTCGTCAATGGTTATGCTAGCACGAAGTCATAAGTCATCGTGACAGAGATTCTGTTTGTACTAACATATTCCAACTGTTGATCATGCCATTTATTACGCTCTACAGAAACTCTAACTAATATTCACTTAGCGTAGTTACTGTATAAAACTTAGGTTTGC
Organism: Acanthosepion esculentum; assembly: GCA_964036315.1. Classification (NCBI taxonomy): domain Eukaryota; kingdom Metazoa; phylum Mollusca; class Cephalopoda; order Sepiida; family Sepiidae; genus Acanthosepion; species Acanthosepion esculentum. Next base: position 73,484,006 of record OZ038481.1, read on the forward strand.
TCTGTGGGTGTTGAACAAACAAAATATGACTGAGTAGCCATGTGCAACAGGAATTAACTAGCATCCATAGCAGATATGTGGAACAGCCTATTATTATTATTATTAGTAGTAGTAGTAGTAGTATATGTAAGATATAAAATTCCGAGTCTGTGCTTATTAAAGTATCTCAAAATTATATATATGAAAAAAGTAAGAAGTTTTGTCCCTTAGGACTAAGTATGTTTACGTGACTACAGATGCATGCGAACATGAGACGCTATCCCTTCATATATAGCCGACCACACACAAGCCTTTGTCGCTGTATCACAGCTCATCGGTGTGCCTAGACATCCGACTGCTTCAATCCGGAATCGAAACTCGACCTATTTGGCATCAGTTCCCTATTCTACCCCAAAGCTATCGGCACCCGACAGAGAAAGGTACATTTTAACGTATTATTTACGTGATGTATACAACCGCCAGTAGCCAAGAGTACTCAATTCATGACTGAAGAACTTTGGCTCTATCTGGATGTATTAACAGACTCGACATCAAATATATTCGTTTTATTATTTTCATCTCCACACATGTGTCTTTTCTTGCCAAACTTTGCGTTTATTGCCTTATATATTTTATTCTAATGTCCATATTCAATACTAAAATAAATTTCTATTAAAAATAACTTTTATACGCTGTTATGTTGTGAATTGTATAATAAAACGATTGCTATGCTGTTGTTTTTAGAATTAAATTACTTTTTTATATAAATAATCTTATTTCTTTGTTCTCAAATTAGTAACCATTTTAGCATTTGAATTACGGGTGGTATGTAAAGGAAAGTACGCAATATATAAAGGAGGTGAAGCAAATTTTAAATTTCAATAATATAATCTGAAACTCTACCACATCTAATAAATGGTAATCTTATAACCTGGCGTATATGAAATAAGGTTTATTCAAGTAAGTAAATCTATCGAACTTTTAATTACAACAATTACTCCAACAAGATTTTACAGCTGCCGACGAATGTTACTTAAAGAAGGAAAATAAAGCGTAGCATAACAGAAGAAGAAACTTGGACCAAGCAACCTTAGCTAAAGTTGTTAATACATATATCTGTATTGTGTGACAGATTCTGAGATATATAAACTTTATTCCATACTGATACTGTTTTAAGTGAACCCCAGAGACTCAGGTCAACTTTAAAGTTTTCTGGCATGTTTCCATCTAGCATTGCTTTGAGTCATTTTTCTACAAGGCGGTGGCTATATAAAACAAGTGACTTAATGCCGAAGATAAAACATGCAGAATGTTACTCCGTAGTATAATGCTCCTAAATACTTCGAGACAATAGCCTTCACTTGGTTTCAGGTCAGATGTTTGTGAGAGTGTAAATATTTGAATTACAACCACGAATAGTTATCGTGGCTGTAAAATAACACTGTGCTTGGTTCACCGATTTGATGTGGAAACTATAATGTGTCCAGTTCGTATGCGTAAAGAATACGATAAAAAGCCCATGTTTTACTTCTCAATAAATAATATTGAAATTATTTATATAAATATGAGAGCCTTTGTGTATGGAAAAGCATTTAAAATATGTCCTAACCCGAGAGACGTAAAAGATTTGGTCTTTTCTCACTTGAAACTGAAATTCTAGGACTTGATTTAATACAGTTATTTACAGCAGTAAGATCAACTGCTGAAATAAGTTTCGTCAAATATTTTACTAAAATCCAGTATATAGCCACCAGAAAATATCTATTAAACATTCAACCGCTAACTTTCGTGTGAGCATAGGAAAATATTCTTTGTCACAGCGGGTTATGAATGAATGAAACAATATCCCTCTTCTAGTAGTCAATGTCAAAATATTCGTCTTCTCCTCCTGTTATGTGCCGTGTCTCTTCAGGGCGATCATTTCTCTCCACAATTCCCTGTCCTTTGTAGCCATTCGTAATGTTTGTTTTTTTTGCGCTTTTGCCTCTGGGTGTTGACTTCAATGTCTAATTTTATATTTATATATATTCTATCGCTGATAGCAAAACTATATTTTATGACACACACACACACACACACACACATATATATATATATATATATATATATATATATATATATATATGAGTGCTATGTGTGTGTGTGTGTCTGTGCGCGTGTGCAAAATTGAAAATATAAGTAAAAATAAACATAATATAAATATAATTGAACAATATGAATAAAGATAAAAGGACAAATTAGGCGGAGCATTTCGTCCTCTGATGGACTTTATGAAGGCACATTTGCCTTGATATGACAATCAGAAGACGAAACGAGCCGGCTAAGATAAGTTGCTCTTTTGCCTTTACGCACGCGCGCACACACACACACACACACACATACATATATATATATATATATATATATATGGTGGGTGGGGGTGTTTTCTAGGTTTTCCACAGCTATTTTTGTTAGTTAATTTTTCTTATATATCGGTATCGTTGAGTAGTGAGTTAATTTTTTCTATGTATGTATTCTTGTTCACGATATTACAATCCACCTCTCTTGTCAGAGGAAGTGATGTGGATTACTTTATTTCTCTCTAGGTTCTTTAGTGCATTTAGGCTTCTCAGTGGCAATGTATTTTCGATGTTGGTTTCTATAGTCACAGTGAATATTCCTTGAATTAAACCTTTGGTGAAATCAGAGATGTTATGCTTATGATTTTTTGTACTATACTATGTCTCTACTATGTCTTCTTTGAGGATTCCAGTGGCAAATTTTAAAACGAAGCAGAAGGTTTTTCGTCCTGTACTTGAAACCTTTACATCTAATAAAATTTCTATTAGATTAGGCTTTCCAAAATATTTCCACTTGTTGCATAGGTTGTTGAGATTTTGTCCCAGTTTGTTGTTTTGATTGACACTCATTTGTTTGATAGTTCGGTTTAGTTATATCAGACTTTGTTACAACGTACTTGTTTTGGAGTTGCAGTCAAGCAGTTCTGTATTTTTTAGTCGTTGATTTTTCCAACACATATACTTCATCGGTAAAAGCTTTTAGGAAATTGCATGCGTATGCTGGGAAAATATGTTATCGGTATTTTTGTGTGCATCGTGGTATGACATTATTTACATTGTTCGGGCTATCATCCTCATCTTTGTTGCCATATTTATCACAACGTTTCGGCCGTTGTACGCTCCGTCCTTCTTCAGGTGGTTCGAATGTCGAACTGGACCCTTTATTTCGCTCACTGGGGTAGACTGTTCTAGTTCCACGTCTAATGGATGTCAATTATCAGATATCTCCTGTTAAATCCCCTCTCCAAGTTCTCCACCGCCTTAACCAGGTATTGAACTCATACTCTTTGGTTCCTGTCACGCCTTTATCCACTGTGCCATGTGTCCTTGAGGTGTTAGTTAGATCCATTGACAGGACAAAAAGGAGTGTGAGTTCAATACCTGGTTAAGGCGGTGGAGAACTTTGAGAGGGGAAATAACAGGAGAAAACTGGTAACTGAAATCCATTAGACATGGCACGTGGAACTAGAACAGTCTACCCCAAGTAGAAATAAAGGGTTCAATTCGACATTCGAACCACCTGAAGAAGGACTGAGAGTACAACGGCCGAAACTTTGTGATAAATATGGCAACAAATATGAGGATGATAGTCCAAACAATGTAAATAGTGTACGTAATACCTCATCCCAGAAATATAGACAGATATCGTGGTATGACATTTTCATTAATGCTTTTCAGTAAGGAATCTTTTTAGTTTCTAAACAACCTGGCCGATGTTAAATATTTTTAAGTATTCTTTAATAATTTGGTGTTTTTCGATATCGACGCTATGGGATAACGATATATATTTATATATATCAAGAACAGTCATTATCAGCATAAAAAAATTAGTACGATGGAGTCCTGAAAGGCGAAACGTCTCACAGGTACAGATATTCCATTTTGACATCCAATTTCTCCAATACTGTTCTTGATAAATGAAAAGAGGGATCGTTATCTCATACCATCAAACTACACACATACACTCACACGCACACACAAACACACACACACACACACACACACACACATATATATATATATATATATATCGGAAATTGTATATATATATATATATATATATATATATAGGAATGAATATATATATATATATATATATATATATATATATATATATAAGAATAAATATATATATGTATATACATATACATATATATATATATATGAATATATATATATGAATATATATATATATATATATATATATATATATATATATATATATATATATATATATATATATATATATATATATATATATATATATATATATATGATTTTGTCTGTCTGTTTCTTTTGTGAAGTAAATGGGGTTGAGGTTAATCTAAGGATTTTGATCTTTTTACCCGGAAAGGAATTACTTGCAACTGGAATCCTTCATGGAAGGTGCAGCTGTGACCGACATAAATCTAAAATTGATGTTCTTTATTGATATATTTAGCCAGGTAAACTATTTTGAATACGAAGGCCAATTGTATGTCAGGAAAATAAGAAAAAAATTGTTGCAGGGAACTAATAAATAAACCAATTTACATATGAAAACATGAATGAATAAATAATTTTATATTGAACAGGTTAGAGATATCAAAATATCAAAGAGAAGAGTGAGAAGAGAATGTAAAAGAAAGTAGAGTATAGGAAACTAGGTGGAAAATACGATAAGTACATATATTAAAAACAAGTATATTTCAAATTAAGTAACATATATAAATAGAAGGAAAACTGGAAAACACACTGAAAGAAATATTAGCGGCAAAATCAAAGAAAAAGATAAGCTCGTTAAATAAATAATTAAAGGAAGAGAGAAGAGAGAGTGAAGGAGAAAAATAAATAAAAGTACGACTCTGGAAATAAAAGGATTACTTCTACGAAGAAAGGAAAATTAGTAATTTCGTGTAAGAGAAAACCAAAACAACTTGACTGGAAAAAAGTAAAGGAAATCAAGAGAAATTACATTAGCGTTAACACATTAGGAAAGAGAAAGTAAATATTAGATGGAACTGAAAGTGATGACTCAAATAGTAAATGACCAAAAAAGAAGAAATAACAAAACAAAATACAGGAAGAATTTTAAGAAATGGTGAATGGAAATTGAAAGAAGGAAAATTATATATATACACGCACACATATATATATATATATATATATATATATATATATATATATATATATATATATATATATATATGTATATATATATATGTATATATGTGTGTGTGTGTGTGTGTGTATGTGTGTGTGAAGAGAGAGAGAGAGTGAGAGAGAGAACGAGAATGAGAGTGAAACAAGGAAGTAAAAAAAAAACTAAAGCATCGTTAAAATGAAAGAAAGATTAGAGTATAACGCTAATCTATTTGCCAAACTACGACAGAAGCGCCCATTGGATGCCTTCGAGGGAAACATTCCCGACTATGAAATATATTTGACTTATGCTGCAAACCGGCTGTAAAATATAATGAATTACTCAAAAAGATTTCAATGATACATTCTCTTTTTAATAGATGGCAGAGAATGTAGGACCATCCCCAACTAGATGACGAATAAAATTGAGTCGATAGAAATGTTGTTTGTAGAAGTATATTGAGAATATCATAGATTGAACATGTAAGCTACAACAATGTTTTAGAGATAATTGATACCAAAAAGAAAATTATACTTAACATCAGAAAGAGACGGTTGAGATTTCTAGGGCACATAATGAGGAAAGAGGGCCTGGAAATATTGACACTCACAGGAAATATTGAAGGTAAGGGGGCAGCTGAAAACAATGCTGTGTAAATGGATGTGAGAACATAGTTTAGGAGAGATGACAAAAGGACAAAATTTACGGTGGGCTACAAGAGACAGGTCATTGTGGATAGCCATGATCGCCTTACTGTGCTGTTCTGAAGGGATACTGAACAGCAAAGAAGTTTGATTTTTTTTTACTTTTAGGATCAGATGATTAGTAATTGAAAGATTTTGAGAAAATATTTATTCAGAATGTATTGTTAAATTTAAATAGATTTTTTTGGCTACAAAATTCATTATTGCAGTATAAACGGACATATATAACGGGAAATAAAACGAAACAGAAAGTATACTTAGGGAAAAGACGTAAATCGAAAAAGTCACATTAAAATCGCTTAATATTCTTCACTCTTCGAAACTCGATCGAAGAATAAGAAAGGTGTGCACAACGATTAAATTTGAGAGGAATACTAAAGTTTATGCACACACACACACACACGCACACACATGCATATATATATATATATATATATATATATATATATATATATATATATATATATATATGTATGTATGTGTATATATATATATATATATATATATATATATATATATATAAGTTAAATTGTATTTAGGTTAAATTGTATTTAGGTTAAATTTGGTGCGGTACTTCTGTTCGGAAATCTTTATGTTTTGTTAATGCCATGATTGTTTAAATATTTTTTTAATATGTTTTTAATATAATTCGCTTTTCTCCCTGTTTATTTGAACGGGAGTAGGGATTTATCTCTTGTTTCCTGTTTAGGAAAGGGCTACTGGCAATGAAAGAGAATCAGATTTTGAAGGAACAGTAAACCCATACTGTTCCTTCAAAATCTGATTCTCTTTCATTCCCAGTAGCCCTTTGTGTCTTTGAGGCATTATCGCCTTACTTGGTGTGAAAAATGAACATGTTATTGACTGGTCAACTTCGGATGCATGATATTGTGTTCCAGCTAAGCATGTTCGAAAGTGTAAAAATACAATACAGAAAAAAATATTAAAATACGTAATGAAGGTAAGAAGGAAACAATGAAAACCGCACGAGGAAAAAGGAAAGAGAATTAGCAAAAAAGGAAATAAAATATGTGAATAAAGAGCTGAAAATCTGTATCAAAAAGCTAAGGAGAGATAAACGGAATCACGAAAAATAACATAAATAAAAAAAACCAAAGTTAGTAAAAATGGTTAATGAAAAGTAAAAAGAACAAAAACAAAAGAACATTGTTTCATTCTTTCCTTTTCATTCTTCTAATAAAAAAGAAACAAAGAATTTGAATGTAAAAAGGTGGCTCCAAAAAAAAAAAAAAAGAATATGAAGGGCAGATAAAGAAAAAATAATATAATTTAGAGAAAAGAGAGAGAAAGAAGCTGTCGGTTTGTCGGTTTCTTGGCTTCCTATGTGAAAGCCACGTTTCACTTAATTGTCCCCTTGAGATTTCTTCCTCATCGCCGTCCTCATCATTACTTTCCTTCCCAGCTATCTACCCTCGTCATTTTGCTTTCATGAGGTGATAATGTTTTGTTCGGGATCGGTGCCCATTAGTCACTCCGATCGGAAAACCAATTTTTGCTATTCTTAAAATGTTTCACGTCCCAACCTCGCGTCGACTTCTATAACGGACCGACAAAACATTTTACCCTTAAAGGAAAAAAAGCAAATGAAATAAAAAGAGTTACCAGAGATTTATCGTCGTCAATCGAATGTAATGAATCGATATACGATGCCTAATACTGAAAAGGTGTTTTTAAATGAATTTCAGCAATATGCCAACCACTAATAAATGTTTCATCAGATAAATACTGAGTTCCACCTAGAAAGAGTAACCAGTCAGTTAATTAAAAGACATACATTTAAAACTATATATTGCCTCCTTGGACATAACATTTTTACACCAAGAAGGAGAAAGGACTTTCTATCTATATCTTGTTTTTTCCTGTTTCATCGGAAATCACTTAGTAATACGCGTCTTCTATCTGAAAGAGATAGATCTTCAGATATTATCTTCTCCAGTTAAATGATCTAAAAGAAGATTTATCATTCTGACTCATGAATTTATGTCAAAACTCTGAGGAACGAATTGGCGAAGAGACATTGTCACCATGAAGTATGTTATAGAGTTTTCTCAGAATGTTTTATTTCTGGACCATAGGGTATTTGACATCAGGTGGGCTTAACGTTAGCTAAACAAAATCTGAAAATATATCACCCAAATATATATATATATATATATATATATATATATATATATATATATATATATATATATATATATATATATTAAAATTTTAATTAGAAATGAGTCGATGAATTCACATTTTAATTAAAAGAAGAGATGAATTTTACGAAGTATATTTCAGCTCATATTATTAATTTTCATTTTACAGACTTTTATCGATTTCTATTTTGTACTGTTATAAGTCATTTAATCGGGATTGTTGTATTATCTTCATTGTCATAGTCACATTTCTTACATTCTTCTTATTATTCCACCCCAAGCAAAACGATAAAACTACTAAAACAGAATGGATTAATGAAAATGGAAGAATATGAGAAAAATCATTATTCACTACAGAGGGAAATAAGAGAACAGTAATGAAGGAAACAGAAAATGGCGACTGATGTTGCATTTAATTTTTGATGATCAAAGATGACAGGAAAACAAGAATCCGGAAGTGGGTTCCATATCGGAGGAGTGTGAGAGAAGAAATTGTTGGCATAGAATTTAGAGTAACATATAGCAATTTCAATTGTAAAAGGATGAGAGCTATATGCCAAAAAGGTACGAAATAGGAACGCTCATCAGAACAGTTATCATGGAAATATTTTGTAAAAAGAGCACATTACGGCGGTGGGAAAGTGCCTGAAGTCGAGATGCTACGTCAGTAACTGTAAAATTGCATATTCTTTTATTTTGTCAAGAATTCATATTTCCAGATTTTTCAGATACGTAGCTGAAGAAAAAAGACCAGATAGGACAGAAATACATAATACGTGGACTATGATAGAATTATCTGTTAATGCAACATTGACTCACACAAAATTATTAAAATTCCTAATATGTTTCGGTTTAAATAAACATAAATTCTTCATAAGCCGTAACAGCCCAAACCAATCGATCCTTAAATTTCTCGATATCAAATTGTTCCCAAGTAAATATTCACATTTTAGAATAGCCAATACAATTACTAAATGTATCTCCCGAAAAATTACCTTCCACTGCCTCTTATCCAAGTTGTCACCAGAAAAAAGATGCAAAGTTAACAAGAGAAAACTTTTTTTTTAATTTTAATATCAGAATACATACAGTCAGCGTCGGTGGGTGTAACTGGAGTGCTAAACATTGTTTTGGTGGTTATTCTCACCTAGATACACCCCCGCAGCACTTCAACGCCTACAATTAATTTACTATTCATTGCTGTTATTTTGATTCACCTAAATTCAGTTTTACCAAGATATATATAACTAATTTTCCCATATATTCTTCACGAAAATTGAATTCCTGTCAATGCAGATGTATTAAATATAAGACAGTATGAAATGATATTAAATATCTCGTACATATTCAGGGAACTTATCACTGACTGAAAATTTAAACGAAATTTATATCTACACCCTTGAAATATTTCAACATCCCATTAAAAAACCGGTGTTATTTATTAAATTACATTGCTTTTAGAGAATCTTGGCAGGAGGTCTACTATAATACCAGAAATTGGTTCACCAGGTCTTGAGATTTCATATTCTTCTCTACGTTTTTTTTTTCTCACCTGCGGTGGAATGGGACATATTCCAAATGTAGGCAAGTCAGTCTTTCATCTCGCAAGCAGGAAATGCGACTCGTTTAATCAAGTGGGCCGTATCGTCTGAGACAGTTATGAATATCGATTCTCGACAGCTTGTATTTCAGCTAGTGTTTATATTTAGAATTATGGCGATCGACTTACTTCTTATTGCTTTTAAATGATTTCAGCGTGAAAAAATAGGTATAAATGAACACCCAATATTTTAAGACAATTATTATTATATCTTGCGCTGAAGACTAATACACAACATGATATTAATTACCCTTAAAGAGAAAAAAATATATAATGATTATAAATATTATAAATATATAAAAAGGCAATTATTATATACAATGCTATACAGTTATTATATATCTTATGCAAAAGGCATTTATATACAACTATACATAATTGCTATCTTATGCATAAGACAATTATTATATACAGCTTTTATTTAATGAATCAATAATTAAAATTGTTTAAAATATTCACTTTAAAACAATTATTTTAGAAAAACTTGCATTTATCAGAAAGAGAATACGTACATTTCCTTCAAAACGCTAACATATTGATCACAGAAGAAATTTTATTATTTTTAGAAAATATTTTATCAAAAAACATTTTTCGGCCGATTAAATAAAAGTTGAGACGTTATCATTAAACGTCGTATTAATTGTTACATTCAACCTCTACTGCCACACGTAATACAACATCATAATATTCGCTTCCTAGAGATTTTTGAGATCAAACACTGTATTAGGCAGCTTTTGCACTATTCGACGGGATTTGATTTTTATTTCCAAATGTGTAGTCTCTTAAGATAGAGTCTAATGCTACTCAGAATATGATGAATACACTGGGTGAATGGAAATGAAACACTCTTATCAAAGTTGTAAGTTTTTCCCTAGGTCCCCAACGGGCAATCTAAAGCTTTTTTAATAAAATATTACGCTTTTCCTATGAACTAATTTTTAAATGAGATCCTTCAAAACTTTCTACCTCTGATCTAAAAACAAAGGAAATCTATCTTTTAACTTAAGCCACTAATTAATTAGACAATGAATTGAAATACAAGTACAATAAATGCCCAAGAATTATTTGCAGCCATGGTGATTAATGACGTTCCTTGTCAATCATTTTTTTTGATAATTATTAAGTTTTACCTGGATTTGATATAAAATTTAAAAACATGCAATATTTCTGAAATATATGATAAAATCAATTCAGAAGTTAGGCAGAGTGTAATAAATACTGTGTCATCTCCTTTTTGAACGGTATGTTATATGTGAATGGCATAAAAAGTATTGGAAGACAAAGGTGATAAATTTACAATATTCTTGCTTAAGAACATAAAGAATGTTATAGATTGATTTAATTTTTACGGCTTATAAACGTTTTTCAGGTTATGTAAAACCTGAACTTATTTTTTCGGATTGTAACAAGTTTGGGAAACAATAATAATTTATCGAAATAAGTCCTATTATTTTACCCATAGCTAAGGGAGAAGAGATGGATTCATACCTGTCCCTAGGATATTTGCGCTTAAGTGAATATAAAGAACTCAACTTGAATTTGATCTTCGCTCTATGATTTCATATTCCGAGCGGTTAACCATTACAACACCTACACATCCAAGCTAACAGCAGTTGGTATTCACAAGCGGTCTCCCATTTAAGTATTGACCAGGGTCGATGTTGCTTAAATTTGGTGATCGGATGAGAACAGTTGTCTGAAGAAGGTTAGATAGTAAATATGATAAAAATACTAATATCCGGCGGTTCGTGAAAAATAGTGGCATTAGAAGCATGTTTTAATTTATTTGGTTTTGTCGATACAAAGTAATTGTTAATCATGTAAAATGTTCAGCACGTGTTCAGATTATCTTTCAATAATAATTAAAATAAAATAGGACAATATACACACATACACACATACACACACACACACACACAGATATATATATATATATATATATATATATATATATATATATATATACGGGGTGTATCAAAATTCCTTATACAAAACTTGCTGCGGATTCTTTACACCAAAACAAGGACAACAGTCCACATAAACATATATCCGCATATCCTTCGTTTTGAGTTAAGTTTAAAGGAAGTTTACAGTAGATGGATCTGTGCTGCCATTTAGTCTAGGTTACTTTTTCATTCTACCCTGTCTTCAAATTTTAGTGTGTTAATTGAGAAGTTTTCAGTTTAACAATTGCAGGATATTCATATTGTGAGCAGGCTGATATGATTTAAGTAGATACGACCGCTAGAGTGGTAATAGACGCGAGGCTTTTTGTTTCAGTTTGCGTTTCCAGTCCAAAGGCTGCCAAATCATTCAACTTTCCTGCTGTTTATGGTCGCGTTGCTGAGACAGGATCCGTGGTACCACAAACTATGGATAAAGGAAGACCGAGATCCGCTCGTACGCCTGACCTGGAAGAACACATTATACAGGCTCAGACGACCCAGATATCCGTATAGCTTACAAAGTATGCAGGGTCTTTTTTTGCCGATGGTTTATTGGACAAACTGCCGATCCGTTGTTTGTCTCTCCAGTCTTGTTTACAATGAGGCAACTTTTAAAATAGATGGAATAACAAATTTACACAACCAAAATTTATGGGCAGATCGGAATCCCGAAGGTACAATACAAGTGGAACACCAGAATCGGTTTAACATTAATGTGTGGGCTGGAGTGTTGAGTTAAAGACAACGGGAAGAGGCATGGCATGTGGAAATAGAAAAATCTACCACGGTGGACGAAATAAAGGTTTCGGTTCGAAATTCCACTCACATGAAGAAGGCCGGACGTAGCGTACAATGGTCGAAACGTTATGAATATGGCAATGAAGTTGAGGATAACAGTCCGAATAATGTAAATGATTCAAGTAATCTCTCTAACTATAGCTCAATAAGGTCACATTTAAATACAAATGGACACCTACCAAACTAAGCATCAAATACTGATTGATAATACCAATATCATAGCATCATCAACATGTACAACAATGCTAAAAAATAATGGAAGCATAATTAATAAAAATAAAATAATATGAATGATACCAAATATGAATATGGCCACAATACGCTGAGCGTGTTTGGAAAATGAAACATTCCTATAACTAGATACATACATAAAATATTGCATATATTAAAAAGTTAAAAGAAAAATGAAATTCATCCTTGATAATGGCTAAAACTATTACCAGGAAGCGCTTGGATATATAAAATATTCGGATATTTTTTATATAATTTATGTCCTGAAAAGAAAAAAAATATAAGAATGCATGAAATATGATATAAAAATTTGACCACAACACCTTGTCAGTCTTTTATAACGAAACTTGCCTATATATATATATATATATATATATATATATATATATATATATATATATATATATATATATATATATATACATATATATATATATATATATATATATATATACATATATATATATATACATATATATATACATATATATATATATATATATATATATATATATATATATATATATATATATATATATATATATATATATATATATGAAACAATTTCTAAAGAGTTAATGATTTTATTTTTTCTTAATCCAACATACTTTTGTTACTTCAAACGCAATTTTTAGTGGATACCTGCATTTGATTAGACGCTCCGTTTATTTTAGGTAGTATTTATTTCGCCGGCACATCTGAGAAAACTTATTAAGGATAATGTGCCACCTCCACCTCCCCGAATGATTCAAACCTGCGCCTCATTTTACCGGAGAAACCACCATCTGAAACTGAGAAAATATGCATTACCATGAATTTCTAACGCGTGAATATGATTGAAAGTCAAATAAAACATTGTTTGATTGCGAACCAAGCGATGGTTTCTCTTGCAAAGCTGGGCACAGTTTCAAAGCCTGCTGAAGAGCATATTTCATTTAATATGTTTTCTAGAATGTGCAGTCTGGTAGACGAAATAAATACCGTTTAAATTGAACAAAAAATCGCAAGCTTTACTTGATTTCATAAACGTAAGTTTTATATTATTGAAACATTTCTGTAGTCTGAAATATACTATTGATATCTTCATTGAATTCATTGAACTTAAGAATCATGCAGCATAATCGAATATTTCTTCCATTCATCTATGATTTCGTGTGTCCCGCTTGAAATAATTGTATTTACTTTTAAAAGAAACGATCTAAATTTTCAGAAATTTATATAAACTTTTCTCTAACAGTTGTTCAAAGAAATAAGAATGATGATAAACTTTTCCCAAACATAAATTATGATCTGGAATTAGAATGAAAGTAGGTATTGCATTTACACTGAATCAATCATAAATATTCAGGATATGGATTCAGTAAATAACAATGACTTCAGAGCACTCGGTATTAGGATAAGTCATATCAAATTTATTAAATGAGCTAAATAAGTGGAACACAGAATAAGCTGCGCCAGAGGTAGCTCAACCCATCAGAGCAAATTGCTATACAACAAAAAACATTAACTGAAAAACTTGTTCCATATTCTTAAATATGCTTCTCAAATAGAGACTTTAATATGGATATCATGTATGGCGCCAGACCCGTTTATAAATATATAAATATCCTGCTATATCGAATAAGCTTTCTCAAATCAATGGTTAAAAATGTATTTGAACGAATCAAGCTTGTGGATCTTCGAGGAGACAATTCTTTTTCGAGCCTTGTGAACTCATGCTAAAGAATCACAAAGAAATATACCAGATTAAAAAAGAACACATCTCTTGAGGACCTCCAATGGCAGCAACAATTAAAATGAATATCACATGTAACCAAAAGAGAAAATAATGACATAAATAAGATATTGACGTTTTACACGAATTCAAATAATAGGTTAGGAAGGAAGCATCGAACAATAGCGATAACAGCTTCAGTAAACTAGGTTCCTGCAAAAGAAGAAGATAATTTTAAGAGAAATATTTTATAAATTTCAACCGATAGTAGTACTAGCAATTCGGTTAATGAATGCCGATTGTTTCCTTATAAGAAAATTACCGATTACCATTAATATTCACAACTCACAAACTAAGAATCACCGCTTGCATGAATCTCAGTTAATCGAAAATGAAACTGATAATAAATTCACTCACAAATATAGCAACTGGCTAAACAAAATTATAAATGGAATACGGATGCTTTGATGTTAATCTCACAACAGTCAAATTCAACGGTGTAAAGAAGTGATCTAGTTTTGTGGCGAAACAACATCTCGGTAGTATAACTGGCGATAATGCAGCAATGACAAAGAGATTGGTGGGAATATTGATCAAAAGTCACAGTATCAAAGGTGTACTTTAAATCTTGATTAACATGTTGCTGCTGCTGATAATATGATTGAGGGAGATGATGGCGTTTTATAGCAATATCGACGAAGTAATTTACGGGTTAGTCAGGGGGAGATATGGACAATGTTGATTAGTGAGTTGTTATTACAAAAAGAGTTCGATATCCAATAATTTCCAATGCTTGGACAAGTGAAAGGTTTATAAATGGGATGGTCACTATTTCAGTCAGGTTTCTTGATATTCGATATATTGTCGATAGAATATGCAGTTCAGATCAGTGTACAGTGAACGTTATATATATATATATATATATATATATATATATATATATATATATATATATATAAAATATTTTACACCGCTACACAAAAGTTTCTACGTTTCGGAAATTAAAAATTGTTCCTCATCAGACAATCTTGGATAAATTATGTAGCGTTGTAAAATATTTTATAATAAAAACATTATTATAATATTTTGCTCAATCGGTGGATTCTTAACTTTCTCTTTACCACCTGAGGAAACGTTAATAATTTTTAACGTTAAAACAAGATGTACATTTTTGTAGTGCGTATGTACATTTTCTAATGTAACAGTGCATAATATATATATATATATATATATATATATATATATATATATATATATATATATATATATATATATATATATATATGTATATATATATATATATATATATATATATATATATATATCCCATAATTTAAAAGAAGAATACAACCCTGACATTTCTAATATACTCATCTACACGGTATGGGCACTGTGCATTTTGAAATTTCACTTTTGCATATATATATATATATATATATATATATATATATATATATATATAGAGAGAGAGAGAGAGAGAGAGAGAGAGAGAGAGAGAGAGAGAGGCACGGTGGAGTAATGAATATCAGCTTGGATTGAAGAATCCATTACATTCATTTACGTACTAATACCCTTGAGAAAGTTATGAATCCACTTATTCTCCCTCCAGTAATGGGTAAATAGCAGGACAGACTGGGTTCTATAGCCTTGGATGGCAACGCCTCTAGGAGAAATAAAACTCTGAATTCAAAACCTGCGGAAGGTCGTTTGGGGACATTGTGGCACGTAGTGCACCGGGTCTCTGTATACGGCCCTTCACTAAGTGTGGATGGTTCTGAACAAAACCTTCACCACTATAATCAAATCTCATGTCCTGGTGTCGGGCTGTCTGTTCGTAGGAACTGATGTGCTTGACCCACATACGTCGAATTCGACGGGAGAGTCGAATATGTGTGTGCCTGTGTGTGTGTGTTGAACAACCAAGTTTATGACGCGAGTTAGAATAAAATAGGAATATAACAATTTCCCATTTCAGAAATTAAGTTTGATATCTATGATTCCTCAGTTACTAGTATGAAAATTTGTTATATCAAAACAAACCTAAAATTGTAATTATATTATCAACTAAGATTCTAGAATGTATTTTTATCGATGACTCGTTTTACTTTTTCTACGTACTTCAAAAAACAAAGCGTTAAAAGTCCAGCGTGGCAGTAATTCTGATTCAAATAATGTTGTACTTCTTACTATTAAACCCAGAAAAATGCCAAAATTTTGCCGTTTATTTTTTGTAGACAAGCACTTTTACTCAATGTTAAGACAATATTTATTTCTCAATCACCATCACATGTTGCGTGCCAAGGTTAAAATTCGAATGTTATCAGTTGGAACCTCAAATAACAGCTTAAACTAATCTTCATCAGGTTAATATCAATCTAGGCCTCTTTGAAAGAACGACAATATTCAGTGTATAGATGCTGTTACATATATGTAGTTAGAGATTATGTGCATATAATTAATTCCGCCTTTTAGTTTGCATGGTCATTTTTTACGTATAACATCGAGATGATTCAGAAGGTCGTTTCGTACATAGATAAAATCAATTATGCATATATCTCATGCTAGAAGTGTGAATTGTTCGAGCTTTTTTTAATGTATCATAAAATCCTTTTTATCATATATCTATATAACCGAAATATAGCTGTTATACCGATAGTTGCTTTTATATCCGTTACTTCCAACTTTTATTTCTACTCTGTGGAACCGACTCCCAAGATTATTTTTTCGCGATCACTACAATCATTGCCTTTCCAAGTCTAGGGTTAACCTTTATCTTCCTTTCCTATCCGCACAAATTGCCTCTTAATGTTAGCCTCTATCTCGAGTGGTCCTCGGGCCTTGTACAGGGTGAACCTTATTGTAAAAAAATATACATAAATGAAAATGAAAATTTATAACAGTATTAAATAAAATGAAATGACATATTGTAATATCACTTCGTATTTAGGCAGAAACCCTTCTCTTAAAATAGTTTTCTGAAGAGGACGGAGAAGGAATACATCTTATGTCTTCTTATGTGTTTAACCAGGTGACATAGTCCTTGAGATTTATAAAATAATCTGAGCCATGGAAAGAAAAAAACTAGTGTTGTAGAGATTATTTTTTTATTTTTTGCGTGACAAATTTATTAGTAGTGTTCTTTCTGTCTTTGGGATTAGAGAGAATTGGAGAATAATATCGAGAAATTGGCCAGCGCTAGTCGCGAAATTTATAGCTTCTTTAATGCTGCTTGTTTGGAAGATGAGGTGTTTAATCTCGACGCTTGCGAGGTTAACCTCTATGTAGACGAGGTTACATCGAAATTGTATGCTGGTATCAGATTGGTGTATAGCAGACATATAACTTAAACATTGTATATTTAGTCAGACGCCTTTGTTTTAAAGATTTTTTTATTAAATAGAACGGACGGAAAATAGTGTCATACTACCTACCCATAGTGCAAATCATTAACTGTAGATCTATGTGTGCGTAAGATTCTCGACCAACACAAACAAAGCACATGATGCGTATATATACACTCACACATTATTTCACTCATTACGCGCTTGTACATAGATTTCGTGTATCCCAACAAATCCACTTGATTTGTTCGTTGTTCACTTGCAAACATCTATTGGACGTTCTATATACATATACTCTATATATGTGACCCTTATATATATATATATATATATATATATATATATATATATATATATATATATATATATATATATATATTGAGAAATTAAGGGGGTTATATCTTTAGCCCAGATACGTGTATGTGTGTCGTAGTATGCTTGTGTCCACGGGATTTGTTAGACAGCAGACAGCTCACTGTTGCTATCACCGATAGAGTAAACAGATTGGCTATTGACACGCGATCGACTTACGCTAGACATAAACAATAAAATGATTATTCGCCAGCTAAAAATGGTCAGATCAATGAACAAACTGACCGGTCAATATTGGATGTTAAATATGGAAAGGAGTGACATGTTGTACACACCTGGTATCTTTTCAATAGGTTAGAGAGTATCTATATATGACGATCATGAACCTGATCATCATAATCAGACCCATGAAAAGGGGTGGTCGTCTGGTTGCTGCGAAGCTGAGCAGCCGAACTGTTCTTTCCAAAGGGCTTGGTAGTGTTCCAATGTCTGAGTTTCTGTGAAGGGTTTTCCATTCATTGCAGTGACACTCTCAGACATTTTTTCTCTATTTGCTACTTATTGTAAGTTGGTATCTTGTAGGATGACAGTGGACAGATTATTGGCTACAATGACATGTCCATAGTATTTCAATTTACTGTTCTTGACAATGGTTATAAGGTCTTGAAATGGACGCATTATCTTATTTGAGAATGTAAGTCACTGAGTCATTTGTGATGTATCTGTGTGGTTGATACTGAGGATGATTCTGTAGAAATAATCTCTATATATAATTCTTCCTTTAGTCCGTCTATCTGATACAACCTCTGAAATAGCCATACTCTGACCGATCAAACCAAGTTTTGTGGAGAAGTGCACACAGGTAAGGGGGTAAAAAGTATATTTGATTTTACTAGTGTGCGTATCTTAGTACAATAAATTTTCATTCATTATTTTGGAAACATTAAACTTTCATTATTTAACATAAAAATACATCTACTATTTTAAATACAATTTAATGGTTAAAATAAATACTTATTTAATAAAGAAAATCAATATTATCTTTTGCATATCTTTTCTTTTTTATACATAGAAGAATTCAGATTCTAGTTAGCCCTGCGTTTGCGAGAACTATAAACAAATCGCTAGGCTAAACGCTTCAACAAAGTGAAATTTGGCATCATATTTACGCATGAGCAGATGTATATTGCATGGTCGAGCGTAAGATATCCTAAGAATTTATTCTTCGCTGTTAAAAATGAAAACGGAAAATTTCTTTAAAAATATCTTTTACCATGAAGTCCTATAAAATAAAATTAAAGAAACTATTAAACCTCGAAGTAGGGTTTTTGGTCAAACAAATCAACTTATTTAAAATTCATCGATTGGTTTGCGAAATTGAACAAAACGTAGTGTCTGCAAATTTCGTCAAAGAGTATTAGCAATTACTTCAACTATATTAAATATTGTGAGGATTTCAACACGCGTAAGCGTGGTGCAAAAATTTCTAGCCTATATATAATAGAGTTCACTCATAGCATTATTAATAACTAAATTGTTTTTAGTTCAATAAAAAATTACAAGCAACTGTTTTCAATGAGGTTTTAAGTCGCCACTTACATATAATTGTTAGCTTGACAAGCTTGCAATGATTTCGCCACCACTAAGCGCAAACTGAAATAGAATTTCATTCTTGCTTATCCTTTTTCGCTTGCATTATATTTATGCTTTAGTCCATATATTCTATATTTTGAATCCATTGCTAGGTCATCTGCTAAGAAAGTCGATTCACTAGGTCGGCAAGACAATTTTCCTCTCCAGAATCTATCTTACATACCTCTACCATTCACCCATACTTAGAATATTGCTGGCACATATGGTCCAATGCCCCTGCTATTTACTTGAGATCCTTGATAAGATCCAAAGAAGAATCTGCAATAGTAGTAGTCCTGATCTGGCGATTCAGCTCCAGTCATTTTCCTAGCACCGTAAAGTTGCCTATCTGTCTTTTCTATAAATATTTTCATGTTGATTGTTCGAATGAGCTATACGCTATGGAACGTAGAGGTTTTGAATTTAAGCACAACACTAGAATCGCATCGAGATTTCATCAATTTACAAATGAGTTGGCATAGAATGCGAGAGAACTGCTATATCCGTACATTCTAGTCTAGCAGTTTCTTCTGTCGCTTGTGGAACTTCCTTCCGTCTGCATGCATTCCAACCAACATTAATCTGAAAAATTGAAATGCAATGTCAGTCGCTATATCTCTCCCCCTGATTACTTTATTCTCTTTCTGCTCATCATTCATGTTTCTCTCCCTCATTATTCCACACCGTTTAGATTCCAAATTCCTTTAAGTTCTAGGCGATCAGAATGTCTTTATCATCTTTGAAGTGCAATGCATTCTTGGTAGAGATAATAGAGTTATTTCTTATTTCCTTCTCCACGTTATTGAATTCAGAGTTTTCCTTCTATTAGGCTGCTTATCACCAATAGAGAGTATGTTTTTCTATTTAATCGGGTGAGTGTTGAAATCATACCGTTTCCAATGGCCTTTGTAGAAAATTGAATGCAACATAAAAGACCGGAATTTGAGCACATCTTTTCAAATGAACCGATATGCCTCACATACACAGATATGTTCACTTTTGCATTGGCTCCAAATTCATTAATATTTGAACATAAATAAATTATTTTGTAAGTCAATATATACATGCACACTCATACCTATATATATATATATATACTTATATATATATTATATATATATATGTATATATGTGTATATGCACATGTACATATATATGTATATATGTGAGTATATATATATATATATATATATATATATATATATATATATATATATATATATATATATATATATATGAAAATATTTTTAGTGCCACAACAAATGAAAATTGTTGTTAAAACGGAAAATTTTAAGAATTAAAAAGTCGGATACAAAAGGAAGTTTGTTTTCTTTCAGTAGGTTTTCTTAATTTCGGCGATTTTTCTTTTGACGAAACGTCGGCCGTAAGGTCCCTTAATATTTCTACTTTTAATCGAGACGATAACTTTATATCCGACTTTTTGATTAATAAATTGTTGTCTCTTTTAAGAATACTATTTAGTTGGCAATAAAAAAAATTTTCACATATTTTGGGGTCGATATAGCTACAATATAATTATAATCGTAAATATTTCTATCCGTTTGTGGGGTAAATTACGGTCTCTTTGTTTCAGGGTTTAATTTCTGAAGCCCTGTTTCCAGAATCACGTTATCCCTGGGTATATTTCTAGGCGCATCTCTGGAATTAAGTGCCATAAATTTTGAAAGAGCATTTCTTAGAGATGGAATTTTGTATTACTCCAATTCCGTAAGAATCCAGTATTAATCACTGTGGGACATTGTCTGGTTTACATTATCTTTTCTTGATAAATTCTGTTTGTAGAGATATCTGTCTAAAGGTGATATTTCTTTAGTAACAGAAATAATGCTAAGAATTTAGCGTATTTTAATTTTCAAATTTAAAGAAAATTTGACGTTTTTGTTACAACAGATAAACATATTAATTTATCTGATTACAGTTTGTCCGATACCGATTCGTTGATCCTGTCCCGCTGTTTGGACTTTTGTATCCCCACTAAAATGTTCGATAGGATCGAAGTCTTTAGCGAATTTGAATTATTGTTATCCCAATTTGAAACTCATGTGCCGACTTCTGCTGAGAATGTAAGCCATCTTAAAGCCCGTCTAAATGAGCTTTTATATGACTTCGTAAATCAGTCGATCGATTCTAGGGCGTACCTTTGGCAGTAGAGTCACTATTAGACGGCCAGAATGTTAAAACCTAGGAATGATATTTGTATAACCAGATATGATAAAGCATACGGTGTTGTGATTCTGAATTATTCTGGCTATATAAATAAAATGTCTCCTATACTGGATGACACTAGTAAATTTCAGAAATTAAGTGATACATCATTTGATGACACCGCGAAAATGGAAGTTAAATTTCAGAAGAGATTGATTGAATTTCATAAAAGCATATTCTTTTCAAAGCAGGTATATGATAGAATTTGACCTGTCGGCTCCCAGGGTCCTAGAATGCAGGATGGTTCATAAAATGAATGTTCTATATTTTCTATAGTGGGATCTGCCCAGCATGTGTTGGCGAAGTAGTTGGTTGAAATTCTTGATCTAGTTTTACACTATTATTTCTGAGTATTGTAATCCAGACCCGCTTCAATTTGCTTCTGATATACATATACTACACCACACTGTTCGCACGGAGGCCCTCGTGTCTTTTGATATTTGTAGTCTGTTCACGAATGTCCCTGTTGACGAGCCTATTGGTAATTCTGCTGACTATTTGTATAATGGCCCCTTAAATCCTCCATCTTTCCTGCGATTGTTTTTGTTGAGGTGATGGGGATGGCTACTAAGTCAGTATATTTCAGCTTTGGTAATCCGATGTAGCCACATATTGAATGAGTAGTAATGTGTAGTTCTTTAAAACCTCTCCTGGCCAATATTTTTGTAGAGTTTCATGTGAGGCAATTGTTTGATAAGGCCCCTAACTATACCCCTATTTCCGTTATATTGATGAAACGTTTAAATATCTTTCATCACATAACGAAACAGACACGATTTTCAACATCTAAATAGTTACCACGCATCTTTACAATTTACTATTGAGGTGGAGAATAACAATATGCTACTTTCCTGGACGTGTTGGCTGAGAGAACTCCTGTTTCTTTCCTCACCCGCTTTTGTAGGAAGCCCATTTTAAAGGGCTGTATATCAATTGAGACTCTTTTGTTTTTAAGTCTAGGAAAATTAACTTGCCAAATCATTTACTCATCGTGCATTGATGATATGTTCCGAGTGCACACTTGAAGCCGGACTCAGAGAAATTACTAATATCTTTCTCGCCAATGTCTATCCAGAAGGCGCCATCAAAACAAATATTAGACTTAGGATTTTAAAGTCTAATGAAATTAAAATATTTGGTCCACATAAGTGTCCTGTCTACATGAGGTTACCTTGATTGGTTCTCATAGTCAATCATGTGTTGATAATTTCTCCTCTACTGTCATGCACCCCTTCAATTTTTTGGTAGTAGGAAACATCTTTGCTATTAGAAGTGCTTTTCCATCTTTCCGTAAAGAAGCTTGCCCAACAATCAATAACGTTCTGTTATTTATTGTTTGAAGTGTGAAGATGACTATGTGGGTAAGACTATCCAACGGCTAGAGGTGCGGATTTCACAGCACGCGCCTGGCTTCATGCTAGATTAGCATCCGGACACTCATAGACACATGAGTCTGCCATCGGGGAGCATTTATTGAGTTCCGTCATTTGTGGGTCCAATTACTAAGCGGATTTCTTCTTTGTGCTGCACCGGGCTCGGACGAAACACCATCTCAACATCTTGGAAGCGGTCGTTATCAATACGCCTGTACGATTCTGTGTAGGCAGAGGGATCTGAAACAAAAACTGTCACTCTTCGGTGAGTCTTTGTTTTGTTCTGGGCAACTTTAATCCCCGCCTTGTCGACCTTAATTCCATTACAATAAATGTTGTTTCCTTTCAGCAGTTTTTCTTAATTACGAGGATTTTAACTTACAATTCCTATTTTTAATCGAGATGATAATTTTGTATACGATATATATTTTTCCTCACCGGGGCGTTTGCACGATTGATATAATTAACAGCAGCACAATGTGCGATATTATATACATACACATATATATATATATATATATATATATATATATATATATATATATATATATATATATATATATATAGTTAGTGGTGTATGTATATATATATATATATATATATATATATATATATATATATATATACGTACACCACTAACTATATATATATATATATATATATATATATATATATATATATATATATATACATATATATATATATATATATATATATATATATATATATATATATATATATATATATATATATATATATATATACGTACACCGCTAACTACGCTTGTATACTGATACATTTTAAGAAAGAATTACGATAATATCCATTTCAATGTAGATATTCATTTCAATCCTTAACAATGCATAAGAGTAATAAGAGTAAAGACTTTGTAATCCCAAACATGGAAATACTTTGAGAGAAACGTATATGAAAAAAAAAATAAAACGGAAATTACATCTTTAACGGCGCTGCACCTTTAACAAAAGTTACAATTTTTTTCGACGTAGATTTCGTGAAAGCCATATAAAAATACTGTTTTAATACACCTTTAAAGTCACTTATTTTTTAATTTTAAAAAAAAGAAAAAATTGTTGCACTGATAAACTTCCCACCTAGCCCAAACCCGTTTGAACGAATTAAGCAGCAAAGCAATCAAACAATTTGTATCATAAACTTTAAGTGAATGACCTAAAACCAAAAAAAAAAAATGTTTTCCTAACAATGTAATATTTAATTATACGTACAACAATGTAACGTTTGACTGGGTATTATTTCAGTATTTATTTCTAATTTAAACCTCACATCTTTTCAGTTAATTATAATGTAGCGTCAACTTTCTTCAGGAGTAAAATATTTAAACTTACATAACCCTAAAAATTATATAATATAACAAAACAAAGGTGAAACACGTAAACAAGTATTATGACAGCAATAAATATATACGCGAAAACATACATGATAGATGTGCAAGTCAATTTTATTGGTTGTAGAGGGCAATTCTAACGAAATTATGGAACAAAGTAGTAGAACAAAAATCCTTACAACTTCATGGCGCGTTCACCAGATCATTCTTATTGTAGAAAATCATGGTTAAACATAATGGCTTGTGTCGCAGTGGATGATGAATTCAATAGCGCTTTATAGCTGAAACATTATTATGGGGCTTTTACTAGATACGTTGTTTTGTAGAATATCATGCTTTCTTGTCTAGCAGTGGATGGTAAATTCAATAGCGCTTTATATACTGAAACCAGACAGGAGTGAAACATTTTACTATTTCTGTTTTTTGAGTGAGCTTACATTCATGATGAGAAGAAAATAGCTATATATTATGACCATAATGCCAATGTAAAACGTAAAATCAATGTCACAGTTCTACCATGTAGAATAAAAATATATGAAAATTACCGATCATATAGTGTCTGACTGTTTTATCGTAATACCAAAGAGATAGAATGATAGAACGATAGAAAGATTGGGCAATATATTCACTGGAATATATTGCAGTATGCATGCAGAAATAGCGTAAAAATCACTCTGAAGCAGTACTAGAAAGTCATGAGATTAATGCTATTTGGGACCTTACCATTCTTACTGAAGGTCATATAAGAACTAATATGATAGGCATTGTGATTAAAGTCTACAACATTAAAGACAACCAAAGAATGTTATTTCATAAATATAAGATAAAAATATATCCGTTAAAATAATATAATAAAATAAATATATATAAGGATCTTGACATTGAAAGTGAAAATATGTGGCACTTTAAAACTATTGTGATACCCATAGTAAGCAGATGAAACAAGAACAATGTATGTATGTATATATGTATGTATGTATGTATGTATGTATGTGAATATATATGTATATACAATGTATATGTGTGTGTATTCGCATGGGTAGAGATCATATAATCTGCCCTACTCTTTTTAGTGGAATAAACCTCATTAATAAATCTGATATCCCACCTGGTAGGGGTCACTCCGACTTATACTAAGTTAAAACTTAGTATAGTCAGTGTCATATCTATACGCATATAAACATATTTTGACAGAATCTACCTGTGACATAACCTGAATAAAATACTCAATTATGAAATATTTAACAGTGGATATGTGAATTTTTTCTCCATCCCTACCACGCTCATTGGTTGGCCGTGCTCTCAGATCTTCTTTAAATGTCGCCGTAGAGCTGGTAAAAAAGCTGGTAACTTGAACATAATTGCCCCTTGGCGGTCAAGGTTAAGACGCAAAATCCTACGAATCTCAATGAATACTAATACAATTTCATACTGGTCGTCACCCGGGTCAACAAGAGCCGTCTACCTCAAAGAGGAACCAGTCTGGGGCTGAAGAATCTGTCACTGCAACGAACTCTTCCAAAAACGAAGAGACACTAGGTCACCAAACCCGGACTATTCCCAACCTTGGACCAATTGATTCAACGACAAATCAAATAATAAAAAGAAAACGAACGAAATGCTCATGACATCATTCTGCACTACACTCGAATACCCAGCAAGGAAAACCATGAATGATACATACCAAATATGGAGAATTATGGTAGTAAGGGATATAAGACCTAACATGAACCCAAACATGCTTGCCAATGTCCGCAGGGAAATAGTGAGTAACAAGAAACTCTCAAATGCAGAAACAGATAAAATTAGATATTAGACAGAATACTATAACTCATCACTTAAACTGTAAAGAGATGAAAGTAGAAATAAGTAATATGATAGAGAACGAGGTAAAAACTATAACAAATGAAATACGAAATAACCACCCGGGAAATAAAGTCGAAGAATCTACCTGTGACATAACCTGCTGTTATCCAGACGTTATCACTGAAGATGACTACAACTATATTAAGTTGGATTTCCTTAAATCCACAGAGCTGAAATCACGTCATTCAAGTACTGAGCAGAGTAACCCTCACACAATTGTCAGACAGAGAACAGCTCACGAAAATTCATATGACGAAGTCCAATAACAACATTGTGCAAATATACAAGGCTGCTCTGGAAATACTGTTAACGGATAAACCACCGGGTAATATCACAACAGTTAAAAACATCATATACGCAACAGCTTTAGCAGCTACTGGGAATTTGGGGCTCAAACAAGAAAAAAATAGCAGATATAGAGTGCCAACTTGGAAGGAGAAACTAATGCGAGCAATAAAGGAAATCAGATGTGAGCTTTCTATATTAGAGGAGCTCACTAGAAACCCAAATGTCTCCACACGGAAATGTAAGAAGATCAAGCGGAAATATAAAATTGAATCCCTAATTGAAATTACATCAATGAAGGAAATGCTGAGACAGAAATTTCAGTTAAAGGCACAGAGAACAAGACGATACGAAACACAGTGCAGGTTCTATCGGCAAAATAAAGTATTACAAACGGACCTTAAGAAATTTTAAAGGGAAATTAGAAAAACACCTATACATGTCGAAAAGCCGCCATCTATTGACAATATACAGATATTTTGGGAGAATATTTGGAGCAGCCCAAAAGAATATAACCCAAATGCAGAATGTATCCAACATGAAGAAGAACGAATTCTGGATAATCCTCGTAAGAGTGGGAAAATATAACCACACATAATGTTAGGCAAGTTCTAACGAAAACCCAAAAATGGAAATCCCCAGGAAATAACAAGGTGCTAATTTCTGGCTCTATCATCTCTCTTTAATCCATAAAACCCTTGCAAAAGCTCTACCAACGCTTGCAAATAACCCCAATGAAATCCCGGTTTGGATCACTGAAGGTATTACATATCTCATGCTAAAAACGAGTGAAACAGACGACCCGGAAAATTATAGGCCAATAACATGTCTCTCCACCACGTATAAGTTGATCACGTCTGTCTGAAGAACCGAACTTTTTTCGAAGCAAATAACATTCATCCACTGGGAGAGAAGGGATGCAGGAGAGGTTCATATAATTCCTCAAAGGAAATGTAATAATAATAATAATAATAATAATAATAATAATAATAATAATAATAATGATAACAATTGTTGTAACCTAGGGAAGGTTACTGAATAAAATAATCTCACGAAGGTTGGTAATGAACGATGACACTTAGGACAAGAACAACACATATAAGATTCATCAGCGGCGCTTAGATTTTGTTAACTGCTAGAAGTGAGTCAAATGAATTACACAATGAATCTTCAAATGCAGGATATCTTTCAACCGCCCCACGCGGTCAGATGTGGCACAAGGCCGAATTAAATGTGAAGTATTTGAGCCTGTATGCTCGGCTAAAATTCCCACATAGACCCCGTGTATAACGGGGTCGGGTAGCTGTTTCCCGTGACGAGAATTTGCCCTTCGTCGTAGACTCGTCTGGGGATCCTCTCTGCTCGGAGGTAGAGAGTTTGACCAGCACAGCTGGAAACGTATCTCCGACTTCAGACCAACATACAGTATTTACGACTGTATTTATGTGAATGGAGACATAACTATTATCGTCCGTAGGCATGCTACAACAACAACAACAACAGCAATAATAATAATAATAATAATAATAATAATAATAATAATAACAACGGTATTTGGTATGTATTCATAAGAAACAAGTTGGCAGACGACAAATTTTTATATCAGGGCCATACCACGAACATGCTGTAAATTCATGAACAAATTTATTTTTGCGCCTAAACGACTACTGATTTCGGAGTTAAATTTTATTAATTAAATATATACCTATCCAAAATATATGTTCAAAATAGAATTAGTATGGAGAAGTATGCCTTAAAGAATTGTGTCGTAATGAGAGAAGAAACTTTGTGTTATACAGGATGCTATTTTATATTTTTAATTTTGTGAATGCGAGTGGTTTGCTTTTGATTTTGGCGACTGCACAGTATAAAAGGATCAGCTGAGCACCGTCTGTGAGAAAAACAGCACCATGACACCCTTTACTTGGCCAGAAATTTGGAAACAGCAAGTTATGCTGCTTGGAAGATCCAATACGAACATTTCAGAATGATTGCCTGTCAAACTTTGGACAGTGCAAAGGATTCGGAAAGAGTTAGATGAGTCCAGTGGTGATTACAAAATTACTGCAATTCGAAAAAAACTCACTTTGATCGTTCTCATAAGAAAGGAACTTCCGAATTTGTTGGTGAGAACTTCAGACTCAACACGGAGTCCTACATCAAGTACCTTGAGGACGTTGTGCTGCCCTGGAGGAAGAGGATGCTGTTGAAAGACTCTGTCTGGCAACTGATCTCTGCACCAACCCGCATAAGAAGGAGAACCCAGTCATGGCTATCAGAGAATTTCTGCGACCACGTCACCTCTTACATCTGGTCACATAACTCCTCAGACTGCAACCCCTTGATAATTATGTGTGGGCGCAGTTAAACTCGAGGCCTACGAAACTTTTTGCAACACCAAAGGTGACCTGAAGACAAAGATTTTGACAGCATTCATCAAATTAAAAGAGGTCGTCCAGGAGACAGGACATGGAGGAGATTCCGAAATCGTCTGGTTGCCTTAGTTGAACCCAATGGCAGTTTCATTGAATAAATTTACTATTTAGTATTTCAAGATATTTTTGTGTAATTTTGGTAAATATATCTGTTAAAATGATTGTCAGTGTTATTTTTATTTTGCGTAGTTTGGACGATAATATATCCATCGCACCCTGTATATACACTTCGCAATTAGCAAATGTAGCTTAACAATGACGATATATTAATAATAAACATGGGTTATGGTCACATCATGTTGAAAACACCAGTTCCAACGGGATCACCGAAGCTAAGTAACGTTGGGCATGGTCAGTATCTATATGGGTGACTGCTTGGGGATACCAGGTGGTATAAAGATGGATGTTCGAGTTCAAATTACGGTTATGTTCTTCATATTCACTTACGCGCAAATGCCTTTGGGAAAGGTATAAATCCATCTCTTCTTCCCCCAGCTATATGTTAATTAGTAAAACTTGTATCATTAAATCATCATTTAAAAAAATAATGTAAACATATTTTATGGCTTCAAATAACCTGCAAATGGTTGATAAGCCGTAGAAAATGAATCAATAAATAATAAACAATAATTAAACCGAATGAAAATTACCACCTGTAAAATAAATATAATTGTCTTTTATATACCGTGGCTCTATATATCACTGGCAATGAGAACATCTTACGTTTCTTTGTAGCTATAAACATTTGCATTCTCCTTCCCACTCTCTGGTCTACTATCCTTGTACACAAGATTGTTAGGTAGATTTCTTCCTCTCTGTTTCCCTCTGTGCTTCTTGCCGACAATATGTCTTTTTCGTGCTATATTCTCCCTGCCCATTTTCGTCATTACGTGTAAACAAACTTTCAACTGTCTTTATAATTCTAAATATACAGGCACTTTGTGTCACCGTTTTTCTTAAAACTTCCTTGTTTTTCACATATTCTTCCCATGTTATTCTCAGCATTCTTCGGTGGAACTATGTCTTTGTTGCCACAAGTCTCCGCTTCAACTGTGAGCGAATTCTCCAGCATCTTCTGTTATAGAGGGGGACTGATATTACATAGCTGTTCAGCACTGTTCGTTGTTTATGTCGTCACATTTTATATCATCTGGTAAAACCCTCCCCCATGCATTAGCTTGATTTTGATATAACAAATTTGTAGCTCGCGTCTTGAGCTGTTAAACCTGTCGAAAACCATACAATCTCTCTTCTTACAAATTTTTATGAGACATTGCAACCCACTTTCCTTTACTACCTTGTCTCGTAATTCCTAATTATAATAAATATTCTATAAATAGATACTTACTGGAATTAAGAGGCGGCTACCGTAGGCGGCATTTAAGCTATCAACACGAAGGATAATTAATTAATGATGCTGATTGTATAAAATAGGTTATGCCTACATTGAGGTAAAAAGTTAATTTATTGATGAGAATATAATAGCAAAAGTGCTTAAAGCAACAATAATAACAACGATGATATTTATGTTAACACCCATAGCATTAATATTGAAATTATTATTGATCCATTATTATCAATTTTATATATGAAAGAGCCGATGAAAATGAAGCAGCTGCCAAGTGACTCATACATAACAGACTACTTCACCAGCCGACACTTATTTTGTCCTCACTCTTGAAAAGTTTTCCTATCCATCACAAACCTGCTATCACGTTGATCACCACTACTATCTAATGGTTAGAAAGAAAGGAGGCAATCGAGTGTGACATAAGAGGTCACGCTCCATCACAGATCGTCTGAGCTTTTTTTCTCAATCTCAATAGCGTACTGGAAAATGTGACATCTGTTGGATATTAGCGCATGAGTCTGATACGAGGATATAACTAAAGGTTTTAAATCAATGATTAAAAAGAGACAAAAAATGATTTATAATGCATAAAAGTACGATACATATGTGTGTGTAAGAAAGAGAGAGAAAGAGAGAGAGAGAGAGAGAAATAGAGTGAGAGAGAAATTGTATTTCAACCCCAAAACGATCTAACAATTAAGATTATTTCATAAAATAAAGTATTTAAAAATGAAAAAAATTAAAATAATCTAGAATCGAATATTAAGAGGTTTAAGAAATATAGGATTTTAGAAAATACATTCGCTTTTACGATCATATCCTTGAAAAACGAATGACAGATCTAAGAATGACAGTTTAAGAACATATATTGGATGTTTAATTATATATATATATATATATATATATATATATATATATATATATATATAATGCTTGTGTGTGGGCGAGAGAGAGATTGTGTGAGAGAGTGTGTGTGTTTACATATATAATTTTGTATAAAGGTAAAAGACAATAGGAAAACTGTATTATCAGCCGACGCGTTTCGTGAACTTTCTCAAGGCAAAAACGAAATGAATTTATTAAAACAGGGTAACTATTAACAACAAAACAAAATTTCCTTAGCAACTAGAAAATTTAGAAGAGGCTAAATTCATATTGACAATTGAAAATTACGTCAAGTACTATCACGTGTGGAAATATTGTTTTTATTGTGTTGACGGATTCAACTATATTCTTTTGACTTCTTTCTGTAAGTTTGCTTGGGGGAGTAGTAATTCTGTTAGGAAAGGTGATACAGGAAAAAAAGGCTGTGCGCAGATTAATATTTGGATAATATTCAATGGCAGCACTCTCGAGGATTTTCCTTATGAATGAGTTATTTTATTCTTTATGAGTGTAGAATTTTTCCAATCAAAATTGTGGTTGAATTTGTTTCTATGTATGACTAGTGCATTACTTAATTCTTTTCTGTGAGGTCTCTTTTGTGCTCATTGATACAATTTATTAAAAATTCTGCATGTTTCTCCAATATATTGGGAGGAATAAATTTGGCAATTTATTTTATAAATGTCTGGTTCATAAATATTATTGCTGTTAGTGTTTGAGAAAAACATATCCCATCTAAACAACCTTAAAATAGTCACAAACCCATCTAAAAACCATTATGGATATACACTGATCCTCAAAAACTTTGCCAGATAGCGTATCCCTGTATTGAGGGAGATGTGATTATGGCTGCGGTCTACACTCATGAACTCTCTAGGTAAGCATCAAGGTAGGGCTGAACAAATGCAGCGTACTGCACTGGATTTAAACTTGACAATATATATATATATATATATATATATATATATATATATATATATATATATATATATATATATATATTACAATTGGAATTAAGATATCTTTAGTTAATGACCATTTTTACCTACGAATTTTAATTTAAAAATTAGTAGGATTTGTCAGACTGTATATGCCATCAGTTTGTAGCGGAATACTGGTTAGTTGGGGAAAATGTCCATTAACTAAATGTAAAATCAATTTGAATTGTAAGAAAATTTGCTATGTTTAATAAAAATAAATATTGAGTGGTCTTTTGTGAGACAGTTTTAGCATATTTAAGATTTTATGTTGTCTTATACCAACAGAAATTCTATGTTGAGATTATACCATGGACTACTATATATATATATATATATATATATATATATATATATATATATATATATATATATATATATATATATATATATTATTACAGAGACTGTGAAGGTGAGTTTATTTATTTCGCCTGGGGGAAAAGTTGAATTAACGTATGTTAGGATTTGGTTCAGCGAACAAATAGATTTATGTCTACCAAATCATTTTTATCCCCTTTGTGACATTCTCCATATTTCTGTATTGTTCAATGATTTGTAATCAACAAATAAATTACTCCTATTATTCAAATATAACCCTGCGTTGCGTATCTTTCACTCCATTTGCACTTGATTCGCTTTATCGCCCAACTCGGGATCTCTGATCTGTTTCTGCATCGTTGATCTTTGCCTATACATCTACTTTAGACACTGCGACCTCTCGGATGCAGCCATGGTATACATGCTTTGGATGTTGTCCTCGAACATCGTTTACTTGTATACGAAATATGTACGTGAATATCTATGCATATACACAAGAAAGATTTCAAAGAAATGATTCCAAAGTATATTAGGATGTTTACTCATGTTGATCAAATTTGCGGAAATTTTTGCAATCGAATTTTTTTACCGCTCATCCTTGTATACACACAAAATACGCAGACACTCTTACGCGTATATATATATATATATATATATATATATATATATATATATATATATATATATGTGTGTGTGTGTGTGTGTGTGTGTGTGTGTGTGTGTATAGACACAGAGAGAGAGAGAGGCAGAGAGACAGAGAGAGGTTTTTTTACATCTTTTGTGTGTGTCTGTGTGTACAAGTGGAAGTGCCCGTATGTTTGAATGTCTGCAAACCTCTCTTTATATAAATCATGACATACACGCCTTATGCATTAAATGAATGAGAAACAACATTTACGTTGGTACACTCAACTGCATCCATGAAAATATATTTTAGTCTAACTCTTTGTTGACTCTTAGTATTCGATTTTCCTCCGCTGCAACTGAATTTGCATTTTGTGCGGTGACACATGAAAATTGTCCCCGCAGAATGTGCGGCTTGGTTTGTCATATATTTGTTTTGACGTCTTGCAATGTTTTACCCTTGAACGCGTTCTTTCCTTTATAATCGTTTTTCCTTTTGTCCTTTCTATTTTTTATGATTTTATTTACCCTTTTCAATATCAATGCTTATGTTGATATTTTCTTTTCTTCATCTCTCTTCTCATCATTTCCATGCTTTTTTTCATCCGTCCGGTGCATTTGTTGCTGCTTATTTGAATGCCTTTCAGCGTCTTTTGAGTCTATAATTTTCTCCGGTGACATTTACTAAATCTCTCTTGTTCAAGCTTCATTTTCCCTTATTTACACTTGATTATTTTCCTTTCTTTTTCTATTTTTTTTCCTTTTAAAACTTGAACATTTCTTTTTCTTCCTCCCTTTTTCTTTCTTTCTTTCTTTCTTTTCATTGCACTTTATGTTGATACCAATCTTACTGGTAATGACTGCAAAACACTTTCCACTCTCCCATTCATAGGCAGTAGCACACAAATTCATGCTGTGATTTCTTCCTTGCCAATAAAAACAGACCAGTTCTTGGTTACATCTGACGCAGTTCCGGTCAGTCTTGTCTTGAAGACAGAACGTTACATTCGCTTGTCCGCTTGAACGTGCTTTTCTGTGTCAACTCAATTTTTAGTTTGTGAAATTTTTCCATATTGCTGTTGCTTTGCCTTACTACTGTTAATTTACCTTGTATATATTATTTGCTTGCATTATATTAATTTTTGTCCTATTCTTTCTTTTCTTTTTCTTGTTATTGTTTTCTTGCCAACTTTGTCAATTCTGTTTGTTGGACAGTTCTTTCATTTATTTGACCATCGCTACTCACCCCACACTCCATGTCTGTTTTTTCACTGACACTTTCATTATTTACTTTATCCACCATTCGTATATATCGCTTTATATATTCTTTTAGTTCCCAAATTTCAATGAAATATTCTTCTTTATTCACCGTTTAATCCCATTTTTTCTCTCTGTCTTTGTTTCCTCCTTCCTTTCGCCTTTCTCTTTTCAATGATAGTTAAATCCATTTTTTACATTGAAATGTTCTTAATTTACTATTTGGTGTCTGTTTCTTTTTCGTTTTTCTTTATTTCCTTCTTTACATTTTCTTAAGCTCTTTAAATTTATTGTTACACTTTTATCTGCTGTTAACATTTTCATTTGACCGTCTCTAAAGTGTTTTGTTTAATTTCTCATTTAGATTTTCTACTGACTGATTTGCGCGCAATTCGTTCTACCGCCATCTTTTATTATGTTTGAGATTGCCCTCTCATTTTTAGGCCGATTAATTCATTTAACAGTTTCTCTTTACTAACCTCCATCGTTGACATTTATCAACTTTTCGATTCTTTCACCCTCCTAATCTTTTCATCGTCTATTTAATTATTCCCAAAGTCCTTCGTTTGATATTTTGTCTTAGTTTTATATTTTCTTTCCGTCTATAATATTTCTATATTTTTAATAATTTTTCCCGTATTGTTTTTTCTCTTTTCCTTCCGATTTCCATTCTGAAGTTACTTTACATATTTTTTTAATAATTTCATTTCTAATTTAATCTAGATGAATCTCTTTTCTCGCTATTCTAAAGTTATTATTTCTAATTATCATTGTCATTGTCTGTTTCTTTTTTTTATCGTCACCCTAATTATTCCGTCTCCTTTAGTATTGTTGTTTATTTCATTTTCCTTTACATTTCATCTTCAATTTACCATGTGTCTCTGGTTCAAATATTTTACTATTTACATCTTTTATCTTGGCATCTTCGCATATTCTATGCTTTTTAACGACCGCTTTTGTTATCTTCGATCGTAAGTCGTTACTTTACTCTTTATTTCTTCCCTTTGGATTTAATCTGCATTATTTTTAGAAATGTTCATTTTACTATCTGATAACTTTTAACATCTTCTCATCTTTTCACTCTCGCTCCAGTTGGCTTCACTGTTTCCTTACTATTACTCTTCCCATATATTCTCTCTTTTCAACAAATATTC
The DNA here is from genome assembly GCA_964036315.1 of Acanthosepion esculentum. NCBI lineage: Eukaryota > Metazoa > Mollusca > Cephalopoda > Sepiida > Sepiidae > Acanthosepion > Acanthosepion esculentum. The sequence continues at coordinate 73,519,720 of OZ038481.1, forward strand.
ACTAAATCAATACATTTCCTCAAAATGAATTACAATCACATTTTTTGTTCCCCTGTTGTCATGTCTCTGTCACAATTCGATCTATCTGATTTTAATGTCATTTTCCTTTTTTGTCGTTTTGTCATCTTGTTGTTACATAGTCCTCAGAGTCCTTTATTGTACAAACCATTCCTGATGCATAAAAGATTAAAACCAACAAAAGATGTTGCCTTTTTATCTGTGTTTTCTGGCCGTTTTGTATTTTCCACGCTCTTCATTATCAACATTGTTTTGACGCCTTTATCAATTTTTAAATATGGTTGGCCTTTTGATGTCTAAAGTAACAATGCTATGCAATATATCTAGGCCATATACATGCATAAATACATACATACTGTAAACTCACGCATGAATATATGTGAGTATAAAATGTGACATTTATACATACAAGTATAATAACAGCTGTGTAGATTATTGAAGATATATTAAAACATGTAGTCTATATTTATCTATGTATGTATGTATGTATGTATGTAATTATGTATTTATCTGTGTATGCCTTTGTACATATATGTGTGTTTATATAAAGTTTGCATATACTAATATTAAAGAAAAACTCACAAAACACACACACAGGCACGCATATATTAAAACAAACGTTATTATAATGGACAATACGCATTTTAATTGGAAATATTTGAAAGACGTGCCGATTTAATTTATTAAAAAGTGTTTATTACCATTATCAGTCTGCATATTCAAGAAAATACGTTCCCTGGCTGAGAATCGAAACAACATCACCGTTTGGACAGAAGAATTTACTTTACTAACATTTCTAGATTTCACAGGCGGTATACACATTTCTCAATATATATATATATATATATATATATATATATATATATATATATATATATATATATATATATATATATATATATATATATATATATATATATATATATAGTGAAAAAGTCAACGTCTATATGGGAAAAAATTAGGACTTTATGGGACTAAATTGATTGTACAGTTAATGTGATTATACATGCACACGAGAGAGGGGACATAAAAATTAAACTTATAAATTAAATATTTTTCCACTTTGCCATAGATTTTTCTAATGATGTTCTGATACACACATACACACACAAAACCCCCCATACATACATACATATATATATATATATATATATATATATATATATATATATATATATATATATATATATATATATATATATATATATATATATATATATAAATATTTATTTATAAATTAATGAAAGCGCAGACTTTAGTAAACCATGATAATACATTATTTCGCAGGATCAATAATCGATCTTGTTTCATAAGACAAAACATTTTCACAGCAATAATTGAATTTTAAATTTATCCAGGAACAAGCGAAAAAAGGAATTTTCAAGGATAATATGAGTTTTAAAATAAAGTTTTAATTTGAGGTACGGAAAAAGGGAAAGAGAATGTTGGATTTATTATTTATATTTATTACATATCAGTTGAGCTGTCATTGGAATATTTCCTTTTGGTTTACTTTACAAATCCAATGTTTTACCAAAAATGGAAAAATTTACTCCAGACTACTCACTTAAAAACATTCCTTATCCTTCATTACCTTCTTCCACTCTTTCACTCACTGATAAAATCATTGATCACATTAAGACATTACGATGATATACTTACTTTTACTCAAACCCTCATGATGCACTAAAGGGCAAGTGGGAAACATATAATCAAAAATCCCAAACAGTCCTAGATCTATTCGAAGCTGATATGTTTCATTTTATGGCAAAAATTAACTTTAAGAAATCATTGACTTAGTTCCAATATAAAAATATTAAAGACATTATTGACATAAAAAATTCTAAGAAATTGTGGATTAAAGCCGATAAATCTACAAATATTTACAAAATGAAACCCTCGGACTCTCAGAAACTCCCACTAAGTAAAATCACTAGTACCTATAAAAAAGACAATAACAATAACACTATTTTTCAATCCATAGAAATGCTGCTAATTTTGCCAATAAATTGGATTTTGCAGACGGAATGGGAACAACTCATATAAACAAAAACTTATATACTATTTAAAGATAACAAAACTAATTTCGACAATAACCTACAATCCCGTTTAATGAATCCCTCCAAAAATGCTTTAGGTTTCATTTAAAAAACATACTTAAAAGAAATAATACAAACTATACAGGAAAACTACTCAATCAAACGGTGAAATGATGCTTTGGACAAATTAGATAGTTCAGTAG
>OZ038481.1:73524479-73616979 GCA_964036315.1 Acanthosepion esculentum
ACCTTTATTATCAAGTTCTTGCATATTTGATTACTCCTGAATTTGATTTTTCACGCGAGTTGAAAATTTCGACAAATATCTGATAATCTTATCCAAACTTAAAAATCAAATCATGCTTGGTGGATCTGAGAATATATTTTTTATACATACTGGAATTACTTTCACGTTATATATATTTAATTTGTTTCTTAATTTTATCAATTTTGTTTTTTAGGTGTTTAATAAGTGGGTTGATTGGATGATTTTCTTTTTTGTGTGATCATTACGATTTTGTGGGTTTAAAAGATAGTAAAACTGTTGTTCCTATATTGGATGGTGTTTTTATTATAGTTTCTTTATTATTGTTACGCATGGAACAGGAAAACAGAGAACATGGATAGATGGAAGCATTTACAAAAGATACACCTATACACAAAACACCACTCACACACATATACATATATAGAATTTGTCTCACGCTCGCAAAGGCTGGTACCCAGCGTCACATTCTCATATCGATACAACTAAGTATATACATATATACATATATATATATATATGTATATATGTATATACTTAGTTGTATCGATATGAGAATGTGACGCTGGGTACCAGCCTTTGCGAGCGTCAGACAAATTCTATATATCATTATGAAAATGAAACGGCAAACTGCAGCTGTCAAAATTTCATATGTCATTTGAATAAGATGTCTTGGATTGTAAGGCTTAAAAATCTAGATGATTCGATGTCATCAATGAAATTGAAACTGGCTGAATTCCAATGCAGAGAGAAGCAAAACCAAGGTTAATATAAACATAAATGCCATCCACCTTATCTTAAATCGCTGACTATTGCACAATATAGAACATGCTTGGAAATAACTAGTCAGGCATAAACCCATCAACTAATTCAGTTGTTGGACGCACATAAAATAGACGACTGTACACACTCAAGCACACACAAAAATATACATGTATATGTATGCATACGCATACACACACACACACACACACACACATATATATATATATATATATATATATATATATATATATATATATATATATATATATATATATATATATATGCGTGTGTGTGTTTGGTTGTGTACAAACAAGTATTTATATATATATATTAGACAATGTGGAAAATGTTTTATGACTATTTTTAAATCTCAATAAAATAATTTCCCCCATTATCTAATATATATATATGTATATATATATATATATATATATATATATATATATATATATATATATATATATATATTGTTACGAGGAAGCATTTCTATAAAAAGTGTTATTTAAAGTAATTAAAATAGTTTAAATGTACAATAGGCCACTCTAGATTGTCCCAGTAATAAAATCCAAAAAGTTTTAATTCACTAAATAGCTTCGATCAGTAAATAGCTTTTGGAACATTCTAGAAAAATCGAGAACGCTTTAGAAGGTCCCAGAAAATTCTACCTAGTTGTTTCGGTCCCCTATAAATAGGTTTTTCAAAGGCACCCAGACAGTTTGTAAGTTGCTGTCGCCAAGCTAACTCCGGTAGATTCACGGATTCAAAGTCCAACCGTAAGAATCCTTCTACAATTTCTCCAGCCACGGAACGTCTGCATGAAACCCTCCTGGGACCAGTGGTAAATAGATATTTTGAACTTTTCATTGACCAAAGAATGTTATTTTAATATTGTCTTTGAATTCTTGTAAAAATTGAGTGGTCTGTTTAAAACTTAGCGGTTGTCCATTCCAAAAAGGTAACTACCTTCCTTCTTCCTCGTGAACTCCTTACCTGACCCCGTATTTGACCTTCTCGGTTCCTGCCTTAGGCAAAAGATAGTAGTTTCCTAAAATCTATTATGTTAGCTTTTGTATTCATGTTTGTTAACTGTTAATTTTTATGTTGTTAATGTAAATAAATTGTCTCATTACCAATAATCACACTTCAGGTTTTTATATTTTTTTGTTACCACCACGTGTGCGAAACATATTGTCTATCTTATCGCACGTGAGCGTAACAAATTGGGGGCTCGTCTAACGCGATAGAATTGTTGACGAAAGTATAAAATAGCTTAACTCGTTAACAATAAAATAAATAAATAACTTGAATTAAAAGATAGCATTCATTAAGTTATTTTCAAAATAAAATAAGAGAAGTAACATGCCTTTTTCAGTGGAAATTTTTTTAAGTTTAGCCGATCTGGGCGAAGTATTTAAAAATTTACGAAAATCGGAATTAGTACAAATTGCTGAATATTTCGGTTTAAATACAAACCTAACCATGAAAAAAGCGGAAATAAAAAATATTGTAGCTACAGAATTAATTGAAAAAGAGTTTTTAGACTCAGGTAATATTGTTAGAGACGACCAAAGTAGTCTACATCTCAAATTAGAAATGAAAAAATTGGAGCTAGAAAAAGAAAGAATAGAACTAGAAAAAGAAAAAATAGAGTTAGAAAAATTAAAAATACGAGAAAATCGGAATCAGAATTCTGATAATTTTTCCTTAAAGACGTTTGATATAGGTAGATATATAAAACTAGTGCCTACATTTTTCGAAAAAACAGTGGAAAGGTATTTTCCTCATTTTGAAAAAATTGCTGTAAATTTAGGATGGCCTTATGAGATCTGGGCAACACTTTTACAGACGGTTTTGGTCGGCAGAGCTGCCGATATTTACTCGGCACTCAGTATTGAAGATGCCTCAGATTATGAAAAAATAAAAAATGCGATACTAAACGCATATGAATTAGTACCGGAGGCATATAGGCAGAAATTCAGAAAATATAAGAAATTCGAACGGCAGACTTATGTCGAGTTCGCTAGGGAAAAAGAGGACCTTTTTGATAGATGGGTTAGGGCGAAGAAAATAGATGACTATGAAAAATTACGACAGCTTATTCTTATTGAAGAATTTAAGCAATGTGTTCCAAACGAGACTCGAATGTATCTCGAGGATAAAAATATAAACACTATTAACGAAGCCGCAGTAATGGCTGATACGCATAGGCTAACGCATAGGAGTTTTGAAAAAATTAATATAACCGAAAACCAGTCAGGTTCTACACAACAAACCTTGTCTGAATCCCACCCTAATGTATATCATAGAAAATATACACAAAAGAAAATAAGAGATACACAAAAGAGTTTTGTCCCAACGGAATCGAAAATCTTCTGTGCATACTGCAAGAAGGATAACCATATCATATCCGACTGCAGAATCTTAAAAAGAAAACGAGAAGAAAATAACTCTTTTCAACCTCATGCTTTTACTCAGCAAATTAGAAATGATTCCTCTCCTCAGCTTTTCTCAAAAGTAGGTGATGACGAAAACACCGAAAACGCCTGTATAAAAAATTATAGACCCTTTTTATCCCAAGGCTTCGTTTACAGCAGCAACCCCGATGAAGCTAAGCCTGTCCAAATCTTGCGAGACACCGGGGCGTCTCAAACCTTACTGTTAGAAAGGGCACTTAAATTATCGGAATCGACCTTCACCGGCGATTTTGTTTTGTTACAAGGCGTGGAGTTAGGAGTAATTAAGGTCCCCCTTCACAAAATTTATATAAAATCAGAATTGGTGAATGGTCCTGTCATAGTCGGTGTACGACCAACCCTACCAGTTAAAGGTGTCTCCTTACTGTTAGGCAACGATTTAGCAGGTGACAGGGTAATAGCAGAACCAATTGTCTGCGATAAGATAGAAAAAAGTAAAGAATCGTTGGTTGAAGAAGACAGAGACTTATACCCTGATTGTGCGATTACTAGGGCGAGAGCCAAGAAACAAATTTCAGAAAGTGATGACTTAGCAACAGATGGTCTGTTACAATTAAATAAAACATTTATATCACATAATAATAATCCTCCTCAGAAGGAAAATAACACAAGAAAAAAGAAAAGAATTTGCCACATTAATATGTTAAAAAGTTATATTGACAGAAATGATCTTAGTAATATTAAGCCAATCTCAACCTTAACAAACATTAATATTACAAATCAATCTGAAAATGATATAGACAAGGAGGAAGATGTAGTTTTTAGGGAGAAGGACATGGGTCAAGATAGCCATTTAAAAAACTCGGAAATCCTTTCTAATTTAAATGTAAAATTTGAACATTTATCAAATGAAAAAAGACAAGAAATTCATGATTTGGTCAGTGATTTCAAAAATCTTTTTCCTGATGTTCCTGAAAAAACGACAGTTGCTGTACACGATGTTTTAGTTGGAGAGGAAAAACCCATCAAACAACATTTTTACCGGGTAAATCCAATCAAGCTGCAGCAGTTGAGAGCAGAAGTGAAATATATGCTGGATAATGACATCATCGAACCAAGCCAAAGTCAGTGGAGTTCTCCTTGTATTCTGGTAACAAAACCGGATGGTACTTACAGATTCGTTACCGACTTCCGGAAAGTAAATGCAGTAACTAAAAGTGATTCTTTTCCAATTCCTAGAATTGATGACTGCATCGACAATCTTGGAAAGGCAAAATATGTCAGTAAATTTGATCTGATGAAAGGTTACTGGCAAGTACCCTTAACTGACAATGCCAAAGAAATTTCAGCCTTTGTGACTCCGGATGGTTTATACCAATATAAAGTTATGGCGTTTGGGATGAAAAATGCACCGGCAACCTTTCAAAGGATGATGCATTCCCTTCTGCATAATATTCAGGGATGTGAAGTCTATATAGATGATGTAATTGTTTACAGCATGACCTGGGATGAACATTTACACATCATCAGAAAATTTTTTCAGAAGCTTGAAGAAGCAAACCTATGTGTGAACCTAAGCAAGAGTGAATTCTGTTGTGCAAAAGTAAACTATTTAGGTCACACTGTTGGACAAGGACAGGTTAAGCCTATCACAGCAAAAGTGGATGCCATCTTGAAGTACCCTATTCCAACAAATAAAAAACAATTAATGAGATTTCTCGGTATGGCAGGATTCTACCGAAAATTTTGTAAAAATTTCTCATCTATAGCAAGTCCTCTCACCGACCTCCTGAAGAAGAACGTAAAATACAAATGGAGTGAAGCCTGTGATGGGGCTTTCAACAAAATCAAGTCAACCCTCATTGGTGGCCCGGCTCTTGCAACTCCTGTTTTTTCAAAACAGTTCAAACTGCAATTGATGCCAGTGATGTCGGAATGGGTGGTGTTTTAATTCAAGAAGACGATGAAGGTATTGATAGAGCCATTGGATATTTTTCAAAAAAGTTAAACACCTGCCAGAAGAATTATTCTACCATTGAAAAAGAATGCTTGGCGGTGTTATCAACTCTACAACATTTTGACTTTTATCTTAATGTTACTGTTTCTCCTGTTCTGGTCTATACGGACCACAATCCACTAACTTTCCTTCAAAAAATGGCGAATAAAAATCAAAGACTGACAAGATGGAGTCTTCTCCTACAAGAATATGATATCATTGTAGCACATATTAAAGGAAAGAACAATGTCATTGCAGACGCTTTATCGAGGATATAAAATTATGATATTATAGTGAGAAAAGAATATTCATTGCAAAAAAAAAAAAAAAAAAAAAAATGAATAACTTAGACTGATTTTCTCTTGAAAGTTTTTCATTGTCATTTCAAAACTTTACTCTAAAGGGGGGAGGTGTTACGAGGAAGCATTTCTATAAAAAGTGTTATTTAAAGTAATTAAAATAGTTTAAATGTACAATAGGCCACTCTAGATTGTCCCAGTAATAAAATCCAAAAAGTTTTAATTCACTAAATAGCTTCGATCAGTAAATAGCTTTTGGAACATTCTAGAAAAATCGAGAACGCTTTAGAAGGTCCCAGAGAATTCTACCTAGTTGTTTCGGTCCCCTATAAATAGGTTTTTCAAAGGCACCCAGACAGTTTGTAAGTTGCTGTCGCCAAGCTAACTCCGGTAGATTCACGGATTCAAAGTCCAACCGTAAGAATCCTTCTACAATTTCTCCAGCCACGGAACGTCTGCATGAAACCCTCCTGGTACCAGTGGTAAATAGATATTTTGAACTTTTCATTGACCAAAGAATGTTATTTTAATATTGTCTTTGAATTCTTGTAAAAATTGAGTGGTCTGTTTAAAACTTAGCGGTTGTCCATTCCAAAAAGGTAACTACCTTCCTTCTTCCTCGTGAACTCCTTACCTGACCCCGTATTTGACCTTCTCGGTTCCTGCCTTAGGCAAAAGATAGTAGTTTCCTAAAATCTATTATGTTAGCTTTTGTATTCATGTTTGTTAACTGTTAATTTTTATGTTGTTAATGTAAATAAATTGTCTCATTACCAATAATCACACTTCAGGTTTTTATATTTTTTTGTTACCACCACGTGTGCAAAACATATTGTCTATCTTATCGCACGTGAGCGTAACAATATATATATATGGTGACAGATAGATAGCCAGAGAAATTACGCTATATTTATATGGATAGAGCGTGTGTAAATATAAAAGTGGACATTTAGGTCAACATTGAAGGGCGACAACTGTTTCATAGTGGCGACAACTGTATAAAAGTGGACACAGATCAACATCAGTTTGTGACACTTTGTTTCATACATATACGCAATCTTCCGGTTTGAAGATCGCTGTCAATGATGAAACAAAATGCTGTGTCCATTTATACATATATATATATATATATATATATATATATATATATATATAGAGAGAGAGAGAGAGAGAGAGAGAGATAGATAGATAGATAGATAGATAAATAACGAGAGAATTAGTTAGATAGAGAGTGAGAGGGACAGACTGAGATAGATAGATAGATAGATAGATAGATAGATAGATAGATATGACCACCCTCTTTGCTAGTAAAGTATCCATTTTGAATATATGGAAGACCGATTGCTCAGTATTTTGCATAAAATATCATAAATCTGGAAAACTGCGCGAGAAGGAACTCATCTGAGCTGTAATTCACGATATGCGCATTTCTAAAATGTCCAATATATAATAATCACACTAGTCTCTCCGGGTAGATGTTTCTATGCTTCCTACAGCGGGCTTTGAAAGGTTTTAACCACCCCTGTTTACAGCATTTTTAGCTTGTGTAAAGATGTCTCTTCTTTTTTTCAGACAATAAAGTGTTAGTGTCAAGCTACACTCATCTATGAACGATAGTTGAATTATATTTTGCAATGAAAGTTCGCGGAGTTTAAGGGAATTTGTGAATTTCAACGAGGGTAGATAATAAGATGGCATCAGGGTGGTACGTCAAATAGAAAACAATTCTAGGTTTTTCCAGGTAATCATCAAATGCTTAATAATATTGACAATAAATTTAATGAAGAAGGCCATTGTCGTGTGGAACAACGTTCAGGAAGAGCAAACATCATGTCTGAGCGAAGGAAAAGGGCGCTGAAAAGGAAGTCATCAGAAACCATCTTCAGATCGTCAAAGATGTCGTCAGCAGCATGGATATGCCGACATATGCAGCGAGAAAGATTCTGAAAAAGCTAGCCTATCAAAGAGGAGATGCAAGAAATAATCCCTTGATTTCAGAGGTTAAGATGGAATAGGCGTAGAAACTGCGCGAGAGAATTCGCAAGCAAATAGTATGAATTTTGGCAGTCTGTAATTTGGTTAGAAAAAGTAAATTCTGCCAATATTTGAATTCGAGACAGGTTTATGTTTGGAAATTCAGAATGATACTTGGAACACAAAATGTTTGCAGGCGACCCTGAAACATGGAGGGATTGTAGTAATGGTTTGAGACGCTGTCTGGTTTAGAGGGAAATCTGAGCTGATTCTTGTTGACGAGCTATTGAATAGTCTAAAATACTGTCAAATATTAGAGAAAAGATTACTCCCAATATTTGAACCCAATCAAATTGACAAGAATGTCTACTTTTTTCAAGATGATTGAGAGCCATCTGATAGGAGCAAAGTAGAAAAAGCCCGGAAGAGATCGCAAGGAGTCAAATCCCTGCCATGGTAAACCAAATTCCTGACATGAATCCAATAGAGCACGTTTAGGTGCACCATGACCGAAAACCTTGAGAGTGTGCAACCAAAATTACGTCAGTAGCAACCCTTAAACAAAGGATTTGCAAAATATGGCTCAGACGATTGTTGATAACTTGATCAAATCCATGCAAAATCGAATACAAGTACTGAAACTAGCAAATGGATGACATACTTCATGGTAGTTCCAAATACTGTTTATTTATTTTGAGTTGGGATTAAGTAATTCAATTATGAAATTGGATGTAGTTTATTTCTCCTGACTAAAAACTTTTCTCATGCCACTGTACATCAAACAAATACTTGGGAAGGAAAGTCCTATCAGTACATGAAAGGGAAATAACATTTAATAGACCCGAGTAACGTATTTCCCTGAAAAACTGTCTCAAGAGGAATATTTAAAAAAATTTATTCGTCTATCAGGTCGACTGTTCTGTCAATGAATACCGAATATTTCTACATAAGGAAACGGCTTAATATCGCCATTAGCCTGTTAAAATTGAAACTGCGTTGAACAAGATCAATGAATAAAAGATTAACATTGTATATAGATTGACACATAGTTAATATTAATAAGCACTACTTGGTTTAAATAAAATGTAAGACATATGTTATGATAAAATAGCTCAGTGGATAACATGAAATCAAAATAGGCTAATTGTGTTTCAACAAATGTTTTAGAAAGGATGTTTTGCATAATAAAACATATCGAAGCTCTCACTGTAATCAGATGAAATCCTAATAAACAAATTAAGATAAGATTATATAAAAAGATCCCAATTAATGAATCCCTAGAAAAAAAATCATCCGCGGTGGAAAAAAATAGAATACTGCTTTTGCAGTCACAATTGAAAAATAGCATAAAACTTAACGATGTGCGGGAGGGAGGTAACGAATAGCGGCTCTGATCGAGAAATCGGAGAGCCGATTTCGAATTTCAGTTATGTTTCATTATATTCATTTTTGCGCAAATATTAATGGGAAGCATGTGAATCTCTTGTCTACCGAACTATAACTATTTCAGACTTGGTTAGCATACGGTTTAGGACAAGAACTTGCTGAATTTACCACCGTATTTAACCCCGACGAAATACGTACTATACATAATCGCGGAGTTTCAAATATATCTATGAACCTGACTGCTGGCGTTAAATCAGTCAAGTATAATGTGACGCAGAAATGAGATGGTAGATAATAATAGCGAATGAAGACTTACAAACAGTGAAGAGATATGAGGAAACAGGAAAATGGCATTATAAATTAAGAAAAAAAGTTTTGAACTTTTGCATAATATCAATCCTCCGATATTGCATTGAATACTAGACAATAAACTGGGTAAAAGAGTTGTGGTTCTACAGTGGGATATAGAGAATATCATGGACAGAACATGTAAACAATGAGGAAGTTTTAAGCAAAACGATAACAACCAGCTGTAGTTTGAATCGGAAAGAAATAGTTGGAATTTCTAGGACCGGAAAGTTGGCTTGGCAAAATTGACACACGCGTGACATACCGAGGAAAAGATGGACAGAAGAAAACAAGTAAATTAGTTCACGAACTGTAAATTGGATGGAAGAAGATAGACCGGGAGGGATAATAAAGGAAGCATCCTTGCCTAGATCTACCCGAATTAGGAAGTTGTGGAGAATCATTATCTCTCATGTCCTGAAGAGACACAGCATGTGGAAGGGAATGATAAAGCTTCGGCACTAGTGACAAATATATAAAATCAGTCATCCCGACGAAAATGAAAGACTGAATAAATGAAGTCAACACAACAAATAATACAAGAGAATTGCACAGTATATTTAAAACTAGAGAAAACAATGTGATATTTACTGACAGTAGACGGGACAATAGCTAGGAAGGAAATAAGAAGAAGAGAAATGTAAATTCAAAGGGCACGCTAAAAAAGATAAATGGGATAGCGGGACCGAAAGCATTCTCTTGGCCATTGGGTACGAAATCCAAAGATGGAACAGTCAATATGGGGAAAAAAAGTGCTTCAAGAGTGAAATGAGTAAATATGAGAATCCTTCCATAATAGAGGAGAAAGAGTTAATATAAATAAAAATCTGAATGATATTTGCACAACGACTGCCAAGACGAAGAATAACAAAGCAGATGCATCTGATGAGTTTTTCATGGAAATGTTGACAGGCTGAGATTAATTTGCAAAATATACAATTGTGTCGAGGAGAGGAATGTCTGCAAAAAAGATCAATACACACATCAAATAAACAAGTTATGAATGAAAGTGAACTTCACCGAACAATCGATTTAATGAATCACATAACAATTACAAACTGAGTTTCATATTATTAGCCACTTGGGTTTTATCGATATATAAAATAAATATTTATTAGGCTTTAAATGTTTGCTGGATGATTGCAACATTCATCTGCGCAGACAGAATGAATTCCGATTAGTTCTGTGCAGATATAAACTAATAGTAATCATTTTTATAAAATATGCTCAATTATGAAGTCACACCTTAAAGCTTTAAGATGGCACATTTGAAGGCCAAAAGGAAACGCTTACCGAGTTTAGTGTTTGCAAAATGTATAACAACGTTGGGAAATGCAAAATAATAATAATAATAATAATGATCGACAAGTAGCTTCTGCTTTTATCTCTCAGATCTGTGTCCTTTTATCATTTCACTCCATCAAGGTAATAAAGCCACTAAGACGCAGTGGTTATTGAATGTAAGAGAATATCAGAAAACGAAAACATTATTTAGGCGAGAGAACAATAAAAGAACAGGAATTAAGAAGACAAAAATATTGACATTGAATTTACATTTTTGACGTTAAAAGTTGACTGGATAGAAGCCGATTGACTTTGCATTTAAATTTTTGAAGATCAATGATGACTTGAAGATCAATGTTGACTTGAAAGCAAGAGGCCAGAATACACTTCCCCAAACCGAGAAATGCGAGAGAAAAAACTTCTATCATGGAACTTATGGTTTTCATTTAGTCATTGCAACAGTAAAGTTATGAGACTTTGCTTCTAAGCAGGTAGTACGCTAAAATTCATAAAGAGGAAAGGTCATCATAACAATTATCATGAAAATATTTATAGAAAGGGCACAGGGAAGTTATGTTATGTCTGAGTGAATGCAACTGTAGCCGAAATCCAGATAAGAACCAATAGCTTTTAAGATCGTCTTTGTATTTAATCAAGATTACGTAGCAAAATAATAAATTTTGGATTTATTTTTTACGCTAATCAACGTTTGCAGTTTAGGTAAAGCCAGAAAATATTTTTAGATAATAAGACAATTTTTTTTACATTATAATCATTTAATGATACAAGTTTTACTAATTAATCCAAAGCTGGGAAAATTAAGTGGTTTTATCCGTTTCTTAAGGGTATTTGCGAGTAAGTAAATATAACGAACACGACCGGAATTGAAACTCGGCCCTCCGATTTCCAATTCTGAGTCATTATCCATTACACAACCCGTACTTCCTAGTTTACAATACCTAGTCCCCGCAATCTGTCACTCAACTAAGTATTGACCAGGCTTGACGTGTGACATCAAGGGAGTTTGAGGAACATATTATCACAAACGACTGTAATTTCAACAAATATTTTAAGGTGCACATTCTGAAAAAATATTCAGAATCTACCGACTTTTAACAACTTAAAATGCATGCGGATTGTTAGGTATGCAAAATAATATCTTCTCTTCCGAGGGAATGAACAGAAAGACAGGATAATTCCATCAGATTTATATTTTTTCCATTACAAGACAAGTAATGTACAAATTGTAGGTTTGTACACAGACTTATAATTTTCTGTAAATTTATATATTTTTATATTTGAATTTAAAAAAATATAATTTGATGAGGTCTAACATACTTTTGAAATATTGTTGAACATTGTACAACACCGTGTCCTCTTTTTTTTCTTTTCTTAAATCGCGATATTCTCTTAAGTATTATTATTATTATTATTATTATTATTATTATTGAATGAGGGACGGGAACGCCAATAAGGTGACACTTGAAGTCCAAAATAGCAACCATTACATCCAATCTGATAAGGATATATCAGGTAAATGCATTATAGGTAAATTCGTGCGACAAGGTGACAGGTTTAGATAAAAGTAGTGCATAATCTTGTAGTTAGGACTTGTAAATATTTTCAGACTGGGTAACATAGTGTAATGAACTGGATTGTACTGTTTAAAATGATATCATGAAACTTGAATCTTCACTACTTAATATTTTATTCACTTCAGTAATTCGCCAGCGACCTTCAGTCAGATTCTGTTATGCCAGTGCTCCCGGACGACTCTCATTCAATACGTGGATATTGCATTTGCCGCCTCCCTCGTGTGAGCAAATGTTCGTGACTGCCCGGGTCTATTTTATATTTATCAATATGCCTACTATTCCAGTAATACCGCTTGTCTGTGGGATGTCACGTTCAGCGATACTGAATAGATGGGACCGGAACCAGGTCAATGCTCTGTACCCAACATTCTTGATTTCTTATGGGAACTTGAGGCCACACCTATTACGGCAAAATACCAAATTATTCTGCTCACATTGTCTCAGATGAAGGCTTTTCTAGTTATCAGATAGCGACTCCCAAATCACGTAAACTACCTCATCATTCTATCTTAATAATGCACCTCTCTCGACACTCGGCCATAATGTGCCGCCTTTACTCCTGCTCAGGAAGAAAGATGCCCAGTGTATCAGTCACTAACGGAGATGCCAAACTGGTTAAGGTCATTTAACTTTCATGTAAATCTATGATGCTGAACAAGGTATTTACAGAAGACTTCACAATTTCCCATGACAAAACATTATTATTATTGTTGTTGTTGCTGCTGCTGCTGCTGCTCTTGTTGTTGATACATTGCTAAGATAACAAGAAAATATTAATATCGTCCATTGTTTTACAGCATACATTCAATTTGATATATTGCAGCTTTTTATTTGTAATGATCTTTGTAGCCATAACTTCCAGAACTGTAGCTTTGCAGTATTTCTCGTTGTTCTAAGCGAATATAATGTCTGGCATTAATTCGTAAAACCTAACGGCGTCTACTGTCGAATAATGACAAGTTCAGATACCCGTGCTCTCGTACTGTCCAATCAGCTTAATATATCGATGTTCGACCAAGGGCAGCCTTTCGTCTGGACCAGAAGAAAAAATCGGTCATAGTTTTCATATATCTGACCATTGCTATTTGTACAGATGCAAGCTGAAATTTTAAGACATCTTACAGACAGTGAAGTTGACATATCGAAATTAATGGAAGTAAGTGGAACGAAGTAACTCTTTCTCTCTCTCTCACTCTCTCTCTCTCTCTCTCTCTCTCTCTCTCTCTTATTGATATTTCTTTCTTCATTTTACCTCCCTCATCTTATGTGTTGGTTTTCTTTCGCTTACTTTTTCATTGCCTTCCGTTGACAAATACCATTCTATTTCTGGTTTGGGCTGTTGTTTGGTCAGGTCAATCTGTTGCCAGGATCCTTTGAACGTCAGTGACATTTAGAATGAATCCATCGCAGCGTGAGGACGAATTAATCTGGAAAGAAATGAATGTAACAGAAAAAGCATACATATCCCTAGCCTTAAAGAAACGTTCCATGTCCGTCAAGTAAATGGTAATTTTATTATTCAATATACCATGAACGTAAACTAGAATGTCGTAAATAACCGGCATTTGATTCGCAAATAAGAAGTGGTCCATTTCATAATATTTTCTTTCCTATAGAAGCCGCAAACTTCGATACCGTCAATATCCGCCTAGGAGAAAAAAATGTCAAAAATTCGTTTACATTTTCTGTTATGTAAAATCACACGGAAAATTAAATTATAAATATAAACAAATATATTGATTTACATTCAATCTAATTATATTGACAATACAAACACAAGATCATATTTTGATGATCATATCTATTATGATCATTATTATTTAAGAATTCCCGGAATTCACTTAATATTTCGTCCACAAGCAATATATATATATATATATATATATATATATATATATATATATATATATATAAGCTCCTGAAAATGAGCCCTCTGGTTTCAGGTGTGAATTTGTAAACAGACTATTTAAGCTAATATTGCACGACCCTTCGGCAGAATTGAGTCACTGACAGTTACTGTGTGTTTATCTAAATATAAAAATAAACACGCTAAAATTAACCTTCAGCCCATACCGTGTGCTGACGGCTTAGTGGGAGAAGTTCCGACTGACGCAAATTCAGTCGGGTTTCGATCCTAACTAGAGGCAACCGGACGTCTAACCACACTGATGAGCTGCGAAACAGTCTGTCTGTGGATGACAAATATATATGTCTGTGTGTGTACAAGAAGTTAACTTCAGAGAAATAATATTTTCTTAGTCTCTAATTTTAGATATTGTGTAAATAAACTACAATATAGTTCTCATATTTTTCCACATAAGTAGGAACTATTACACGTCTGATAAATAACCAAACTATTCAAAGTCTTTATACTGACTTTATATTTATTACAAGGTATTAATTTACCGAAATTAATATTCAAATGGATACACATTATGCGACGATTATTAAAGAATGTGTGCCAGTAAAGCTCCCAAAATATGTCACTGAAAACTAACTAAAATATCCCTAGTCTAATGGGGAAAGCGAAACATTTTTAAGTTTATTCTGTAAAATAAATTTGAAACGTATTATCCATTCTTGCCAGATTCCTTATCTGATAGCTTATCAATTATCTACACCGAATAGATCGAACATTATACTGTGGAATTCCGTATAAAATCTCAACTAATAATTTCACCAGCAACAATATATATCTGGTCATAATCTGTATATTTCAGCGTTTTCAATTCCGTACTTGAAAAGAAAAAAAATGAACCTAATAAATGAATAAAACGAATGAAGATGGGGATGCACAAGTAAACATTCCTCAACGCCGACAGATTGGCAAATATTTGCGTAATCTTTCGCTTATACAATAATTTTTTCCGAAAAGGAAAACTCAAATACTGCATTAATGAAGTAGATTTATTCTATCAGAGGAGATACAAATATGAAAAGGAGTCTGGATATTCCTACTCAAGAGAGAAACTTTAAATATTTGAGTTAGGACAATCAATAATCATAAATATATGTTCTACAAAAGAGGTTGAAATCATTGATATTAGATTGATTGATTTGTTTTACGACTTATCAACCTTTTGAATATATTATTTAAAGCTAGAAAATATTCTTTTAAATTGTAAGCATTTTTTCTACATAATAATGACTCATTGATACACCACATAATAATTAATCCATAGATTGGGGAAAAAGAGATGAGTTCATACCATTCCCAGGAATATTTGTGTGTAACGAATCCAACTGGAATTGGAACTCGGATCTCAGAATTGGGTGTCCTTATCCATTACACCAGCCGCACATCCAAGCTTATAGTACCTGGTATTCCGAACTGGTTACCTATCTAGGTACTAAGCTCGATGTTGAGCGGTGATCGTAAGTAAACCGCTGTTTCAACGTGATAAGGCCATAAACCCCATTGATATCGGAATCATGCAGTGGCTAGGATACCCGAACAAGGGTTATTGAAAAGATTTAATGTCTTTTGCAGACCAACTGATTATATAGGAAACTCACACAGACAGGCGTTTTTCCACAACAGCTGCAGGAGATAGCCTGGCAATTGAAGAAAATTAGTTTTACAACGCTGTCTTGTATCATTATTCATCCAATGACATTAGACCTGCCCCTATCGATGGAGGGTTTGATAGGGTACATACAATCATAGTAAATTTTATCTATTCTTGGCGTTTTATATTCTCTAACTACCTTTGAAGCTCTTCTTTATTGCTATTATTTCGGTCTACTTCGAAGTATTCCTAACACGAAACCCCAGCAAGTAGTTATGGGACATTTTCTACACGACAGTAAATTATTCTAAGTTTATTTTTATAAAATTTAGTATGTTAGTCCAATGACTAAACAAGTGGCTTTTAAGGTAAATATTAAACTATCAGTTCCAGTATCATTCTGTTGAAACTTGACTAATGCATGGAATAATAATGCAACACAAAATGTACTTAGAACAAAATGTATTGAAACAAGAAAGTTTACACAATATTTACATATAGTCTTTTGTATATTCCTGGGAAGACCGTTCCTGGAGAATGTGTTGACTGAGTCGCAGTCGGGCAGAGTCTCTGGTTGAATCTCTTGATTCGTGGGATTTACTTGACCTCCCACAGGGCCAGGTTGTGACACAAGGTCGGAGTTTAACGTGGGAAGGGGGAATGGACCCGAGTTTTCACCCGGGCCGCAGTGCTTTAGCTGGTCTTAGCTTGTCCAAGCTGGTCAGAGCTGGTCATAGCTAGTCAGACGTAGCCACGATACTACCAGCGCAGGGACGAATCCCTGCCACCGGCCTGTATCGGAGAACATTCAGTGAGTAATCTGCGAACAGATACTACACGGGATTTACTTGACCCCCCACACGGTCAGGTTGTGACACAAGGTCGGAGTTTAACGTGGGAAGGGAGGGGGAATGGACCCGAGTTTTCACCCGGATCGCAGTGCTTTGGCTTTAGCTAGTCATAGCTGGTCTTGGCTGGTCATAGCTTGTCCAAGCTGGTCATAGCTAGTCAGACGTAGCCACGATACTACCAGCGCAGGGACGAATCCCTGCCGCCGGCCTGTATCGGAGAAGGAATCCCGGCCCCATAGGCGATCATTCAGTGAGTAATCTGCGAACAGATACTACACGGGATTTACTTGACCTCCCACAGGGCCAGGTTGTGACACAAGGTCGGAGTTTAACGTGGGAAGGGAGGGGGAATGGACCCGAGTCGCAGTGCTTTGGCTTTAGCTAGTCATAGCTGGTCTTGGCTGGTCTTAGCTGGTCATAGCTTGTCCAAGCTGGTCAGAGCTGGTCATAGCTAGTCAGACATAGCCACGATACTACCAGCGCAGGGACGAATCCCTGCCGCCGGCCTGTATCGGAGAAGGAATCCCGGCCCCATAGGCGATCATTCAGTGAGTAATCTGCGAACAGATACTACACGGGATTTACTTGACCTCCCACACGGTCAGGTTGTGACACAAGGTCGAGTTTAACGTGGGAAGGGAGGGGGAATGGACCCGAGTTTTCACCCGGGTCGCAGTGCTTTGGCTTTAGCTAGTCATAGCTGGTCTTGGCTGGTCATAGCTTGTCCAAGCTGGTCATAGCTAGTCAGACGTAGCCACGATACCACCAGCGCAGGGACGAATCCCTGCCGCCGGCCCGTATCGGAGAAGGAATCCCGGCCCCATAGGCGATCATTCAGTGAGTAATCCGCGAACAGATACTACACTTTGATCTTAGCCTTGGGATTTACTTGACCTCCCACAGGGCCAGGTTGTGACACAAGGTCGGAGTTTAACGTGGGGAGGGAGGGGGAATGGACCCGAGTTTTCACCCGGGTCGCAGTGCTTTGGCTTTAGCTAGTCATAGCTGGTCTTTGGCTGGTCTTAGCTGGTCATAGCTTGTCCAAGCTGGTCAGAGCTGGTCTTAGCTAGTCAGACGTAGCCACGATACTACCAGCGCAGGGACGAATCCCCGCCGCCGGCCTGTATCGGAGAAGGAATCCCGGCCCCATAGGCGATCATTCAGTGAGTAATCCGCGAACAGATACTACACGGGATTTACTTGACCTCCCACACGGTCAGGTTGTGACACAAGGTCGAGTTTAACGTGGGAAGGGAGGGGGAATGGACCCGAGTTTTCACCCGGGTCGCAGTGCTTTGGCTTTAGCTAGTCATAGCTGGTCTTGGCTGGTCATAGCTTGTCAGAGCTGGTCATAGCTAGTCAGACGTAGCCACGATACTACCAGCGCAGGGACGAATCCCTGCCGCCGGCCTGTATCGGAGAAGGAATCCCGGCCCCATAGGCGATCATTCAGTGAGCAATCCGCGAACAGATACTACACTTTGATCTTAGCCTTGGGATTTACTTGACCTCCCACATGGCCAGGTTGTGACACAAGGTCGGAGTTTAACGTGGGAAGGGAGGGGGAATGGACCCGAGTTTTCACCCGGGTCGCAGTGCTTTGGCTTTAGCTAGTCATAGCTGGTCTTGGCTGGTCTTAGCTGGTCATAGCTTGTCCAAGCTGGTCATAGCTAGTCAGACGTAGCCACGATACCACCAGCCGAATCCCTGCCGCCGGCCCGTATCGGAGAAGGAATCCCGGCCCCATAGGCGATCATTCAGTGAGCAATCTGCGAACAGATACTACACGGGATTTACTTGACCTCCCACACGGTCAGGTTGTGACACAAGGTCGGAGTTTAACGTGGGAAGGGAGGGGGAATGGACCCGAGTTTTCACCCGGGTCGCAGTGCTTTGGCTTTAGCTAGTCATAGCTGGTCTTGGCTGGTCTTAGCTGGTCATAGCTTGTCCAAGCTGGTCAGAGCTGGTCATAGCTAGTCTTAGCTGCGATACTACCAGCGCAGGGACGAACCCCTGCCGCCGGCCCGTATCGGAGAAGGAATCCCGGCCCCATAGGCGATCATTCAGTGAGTAATCCGCGAACAGATACTACACTTTGATCTTAGCCTTGGGATTTACTTGACCTCCCACATGGCCAGGTTGTGACACAAGGTCGGAGTTTAACGTGGGAAGGGAGGGGGAATGGACCCGAGTTTTCACCCGGGTCGCAGTGCTTTGGCTTTAGCTAGTCATAGCTGGTCTTTGGCTGGTCTTAGCTGGTCATAGCTTGTCCAAGCTGGTCAGAGCTGGTCTTAGCTAGTCAGACGTAGCCACGATACTACCAGCGCAGGGACGAATCCCTGCCGCCGGCCTGTATCGGAGAAGGAATCCCGGCCCCATAGGCGATCATTCAGCGAGTAATCCGCGAACAGATACTACACTTTGATCTTAGCCTTGGGGCCGCTTAGAGACAATATTTATTTGCGCAAAAAGTACAAATCCACCATAATACCACATCCACACCAGGGGAACCTACAAAAAACGCGCCCCACACCATAAAAATTTTGATGATAATAAAATACATTAAAATTCTAATAATGAAAAGATGAAAGTGGGGAGGGAGATGAACCCAATAACAAACTAAAAATTCAACAAATATTTAAACTAAACATAATTCGTGTTAGTAGGGCCCGTCCAACCCTCAAAATAGAGAGGCCGCTGTATTCTGCCCAGAGGACAGAATCAAGAAGCACTCTCACTAAGGGAGTGGGAAAGAGATAAAATAACCCGGACATGGGGAAATAAAAGGCTGACCTAGTCGAGATGAAAGTGGGGGCCAAAACAAACTGGGGAGGTTGGGAATCTCGACTTGGATCATAACTGAAAAGATAGCCGGGAAACAGGCCGGGAACAACACTTACTCACATTAACTAGGTACACTTAAGCTTGTCTAACCTAACCAAGGGGAGGGTTCCACAGGAAACCACCCCGATGTAACTTTGGTTGACCTAGAAAAGAAAATCAAGGCTAGCCCCGTTCAAACGAACCAAGCTCGCCGCTTTTACCCACCTCTCGCTAAAGACTGTCGAATGCAATCGTTTTCTATCAGTTCTAATCTTCATCTTGAGCTGGTGCTCAAAGAATCGGATCAGATCCTGATAAGAAAGCTGATTGCCTCGCAAGACTTCCTCCTTGCGCGTCGTCCATATCACCATTCGGGCCGTGGCTAGCAGCATCAGAAACACCATTCGTTTCACCCCGGAATACGGGGGCGACACATTGTCACACGCGTATGCACGATCAATGGACACGAGTTCTTCGGGAGCGAGACGAGCCGTCAGCTCGCCGACATGGTCCCATAAGTGGCGGACCCGGGGGCAATGGTAGAAGGCGTGCGAAGCCGTTTCTTCTAATCCAAGGCCACACCGTTCACAGTCTGGCAAGTCCGCCAAGCCCCATCTGAAAGCCTTGTCGTTGAGAGGCAGCCGATTCCGAGCCAATCGCCAGGTAAGCGAAAACTCAGGGTTACTGAGATAATCCGCCGCTGGCGCCCAAGACCAGTAGGAGCGATACTCCTCCTCCGAACAGTCGAGCGTATCACGTAGAGGATCCTTCGCGCGACCCTCCACTAATCCCCGATAGAAGACCTTCCTAGGCCGTGAAAGGTCACTGGACCGCGGAATAGCCCTCAAGGCTGACCGACACTCGCTGAGGAAAAGCGATTCATCTCGAGACCTACAATGGCGCTCGGCCTTCGAGATGGGGGGATTGATTGTAAGGCTAGGGAAGGCGTCCCTAACAATCCCCTCCAGAATCGGATCTCCTCCAGTCAATGCGCGGCGTAGGAAAGCCAACCAAGAGGCACGGATGTGACTCTGCAAGTGTAGCATTCCCAGCCCCCCATGACACGGACGTTTGGTGCAGACTCGTCTGTCGGCCCTGTTCGCGCGTCCCCTCCATAAAATGGAGGATAGCGCTTGCTCGAGCGCCTTCTTCTGGGCCTTACAGAGAGGAAGTACTGACAAGCGATAAAGAATCAGGGGGAAAATGTATGTAACACACACCTCCACCCTGCCCTTTACGGACAACCTCCGTCGATTCCAAGTCTTACCGGCAGAAACGATCTTTGCTAGTACTTCAGACCAATTTTTCTTCAGCTGGAGGTCGGGTCCAAACCACACTCCAAGAATGCGGACAGGACTGTCCGTCCAACCGAAGCGGCCTGGAAGATCACGCCCCTTCCAGGCACCTAACCGCAAGCCGGAAGACTTGTCGCGGTTTATCTTGGCCCCTGTCACCTTCACCGACCGAAACCAGTTGTTGAACACTGCTGTCAAAATCGGAACAAAGATGTGCGACAGCCTCAAGTACAATTCATAAGGCAAACCATCCAGACAGGGCGACTTGCCTCTGCCGACCTTCTTCAGTGCCCCGTAGACTTCGCCCTCCGTGATCTCTCCCTCGCAGCTAGCTGCTTCAGTCGGCTCAAGCCGAGGAAAGTCAGCCAAATAGCTGCGAAACTCCCCCTCACGGAGACCAGGCTCCTTGGTAAAGCGGCCCTCGAAATGCCGCCGAAACGCCTCGCACATGTCGTAAGTCGACCGCAGAGTACGCCCCTCCGGGGTTTTGACTTGACGAATGCAACGATCACCACCTCGACGGACTTCTTCCCGACGCAGATCTGCGCCCAGGTTCACAGCTTCGTTAGATATCTTACTTAACTTATGCCTAATTACCTGACCCATGTAGCGCTCGCTATTCGAACGCTGCAGGGCCTCCCTAGCTAGGGCTATCTCTAGGGGATCCCCCCCCAGCCTCCGCCCGGGAAAAATTAGACTTAAGTGTCTTCACCTTGTCAGCTTTATCTAGAGCGAGCCGTCTGCTGAAATCAGTGGTGAAAGACCTAATTCTATCCGTAAGTTTCTCCCACCACCTATTCCCGATAACCGCCCCCACTAGCTCCCGCTGCACTAATTTAATTAGCTGCTCCTGGAAGTCCCGCCTGTCCAGTAAAGACAGATTGAACTTCCAGTAACCAGCCATTCTAGGCCTATGTTCTAACGCCACACGGGCACAAACGAGTTTGTGATCCGTGTAGCCTACCCAGTGGAACGTGGGACAATCTAACAAGTCTATGTCGGCTCTACGAACTAACATTCTGTCAATGTAGCTAACTACCTTGTCAGACGGCCAGCTAAGAGCCCACGTCCACATTTTCCCGCTGGGATGATCGACCCGGTATCTATCGACGAGACCATAATCGCCAATCAGATCGACCAGGCAACGATCGCCCCTTCTCCCGCTAGCGCCCCACCCCCTGTCTAACTTGGGGTCCAGGACGGCATTCCAGTCCCCCATTAGAACTAGGCGTGAAGAATCGACTCGGAACGGCCCCAACCGCCGAAAAAAGGAACCCCGCTCCTCCCAGTCGTTGGGCGCATAAACCGCAACGACCCGAAACGAACCACTTTTCACGGCAATATCGGCCACGATTAACCGGCCCTCGGCATCTGTATGCACAAGGTCCACCTTCGCATCGAGAGTCCGTCTAACTAGCAAAGAAACTCCTCTGGCACACCGGTCCCCATATGCTGAATAGATGACAAAGTCATCCTCCAGCACACAAGCATCGGACGGGCAAACAAAGTGGGTCTCTTCAATCGCGGCAACATCCACGCTGAAGGACAGGAGATCCCGAAGCAGGCGGGCAGCCTTGCTCCGACCTCTCAAGCCCTTCACATTCAAACTGGCTATCTTAATAGACATTTGCTAGGCCTGCAAAAAAGAAAAATTACAGCAAATAACCTAAGTACATACAGGGCGGAAATCTGCAGCTGACAGGACCCCGACGGATTGTCCCAGGCTTCCTGTACCCAATTCCGTCGTCATCCTCCCGCCCGAGACAATCCCGCCGACGTCCGTGGGATAGATTAATTTTACGGCTCTATATAAGGAGGGGTGGAGCAATACCGGGACCCTCCCAGAGCAAAATTGTCGTAATTTTTTTAAATTCTCGTTTTCTAATTCAACAATTCTCATGTTAGGGAACGCTGCCCTAGCCTCATACAGGTGGTTCCACACTTCTAGTTGGCCCCCAGTTTCCCTTATACAGGTTATAACTCCTGGGGCCTCGGGGAAGTTTCGGGGATCTTCTATGTTTTTCCCGTCAATTTGGTCCATCTTATATAGGGACCCTAACAGGGCCTTTCTCTGCTTAGCAAGGCCCTTCTTGTATTCGTCCCTATCCACTTTACAGACCTGCTCCGGGCCTGAAAACGTCTTTTTCTTCTTCTCCCTTGATGGATGAGGGGGGGGGGAAGAAGTGGATGCCTGAGGGGGCGTGGTGGAAAGTGGGCTGATGGGAGAAGTGAAGGGGGAAGGGGAAATAATGCGGGTGGGAGAGGAAGAGTGACGTCTGGATCTTTGGGGTTGCTTTACATCTTCAAAAGCGGCGGGGACGGAGATTGCCCTGGTTCTATCCCTGACTCTCTCCGCCCTACCCCGGTCAGAGTGGCCTTGCGACTGTTCGTCGTCACTTTCCTCCCTTGCTCTTTTGAGGGATGTCTGCCGAGGGGGAGGAATTTCTTCCACCTCCATCTCTATCTCCTGCTGTTGCTGCTTTTTGGGCTGTTTTCGCTGCTGCTGCTTCCTTTCTGGCTGTTGGGGTTTTTGCTGCTGCTGCTGCTTCTTTGGAGATTTTGGGGATTTCTCCGCTCCCTCCTTGGGAGGTTGCACCTCCTTCTCTTGGCTCTTCTTGGGTTGAGGAGTCTCCTGTGTGGCCCGGACATTAGGGGACTTCTTACCCCTCACTACCACCGTCCAGGGTTCCTCCACCGACTTTGCTGATGATCCCTCGTCTGATGTCTTCTCCACTGTTGTCACTGCTTTTGTTGTTGTCTCTGTTGTTGTTGCTGTTGCAGATGTTACTGTTGAATTAGGTTTTTTGTTTTTCGCAGGGCACTCCTTGGCCATGTGGCCCAAAGTGTCGCAAAACCAACAAAAGGGTCGCCTGCCTTCAACTACCACCAACATCTTTCTTTGCCTGCACATTAGAGTATTTGGAAGGTTTTTATAGCTTTCTTGGTTTACGGTGATCTAGATTTCCAGATCTCCAGTCGCAATACCAATCTTGCTTGTGAGGGCCTTCACTTCATGTACTTCGCCATATAAGGCAAAGAAGGCCCCCATCCTATCCTCTGATACATCCGCCGGCACGCCGTGAACCGTCACCTTGGTCCTGCGAGTACCCATATACTCAGTCTGCAGGCGCAGGCTTTTGGTCAATAGAATACTACCTGCCAGCTCCTTCGCCTGTTGCTCCGTAGCCAGCAAGATATCCCACAAGGCATTAGTTCTCCTTGCGAGAAGCTTGGGATTTATTTTTAAAGCCTTTAAGGCTTCTTCCATATTGTCCCTGCTGACTCCAATCAACTTCCGCGTTTTCACGTCAGAAGTCAGCAGAGATATTGTCCTAGTCCGGATATCTTTGAAAGCCTCCTCAATGGTCAGAAATTCAGTCCCCTTGAAGGAGTCTTCAAACCTCTTTCTCAGTTCTTTATAGAAGTTTGGATCTTTTGTCATCGGCCTATTTTGTGACCAGGCCGTTTTACTAGGTGACACCGGGTCGTCAACCGGTGTTTTGTTGTTAATATCCACCATGGTAGGATTTTAAAGTCCTACCACGGTGAACGAAGATAAGGAAATATATATATTCAAAAATAAATAAAACTGGAAAATAAAACGGGGCAAACAAGGACAATATATAATTCAACAAAAGAGAAAAATGCAAATAAAAAGCGGGGGAGGGTAGCAAAAGAAAACCGAAAAGAAATAAACGGAAAATGTAAAAACTTAAAATATACGCTAAAACAAAAAATTAAAAAAGGAAATTCAAAAGAGTTTTGAAACTGAAAAAGTAAAAACTAAACTTAACTTTCACTCTTCAGTGCTAAATCACAATATCCAAGCGTCTGGGCAACTGGTTCAGTTCGCGACCAGCTGACAGACAAAAATAAAACAGGTTGTAACTTAATACAAACTGTGACCAAGACAATACCACGCACAGTCCGAGACGGGGGCCGCGTAGAGACCGAGATCTCGTGATTCGCTCTCCTCTCTTCCCGGTACCAACCATATTTATATGGTCGGTACTGCACTATGCAAATTAGGTAGATCCTACCACAACACATTCATAGATAGTAATCCCATATCAGTATAATAAATGCATTTATATAATTAAAAAAAAGGCCTTGCATAAACACAAGTGACTCAATTCCGAAACGTTATATATCTAAGAAGGTTCTTTTCACCTGATATATAGACACCAGCTAGTCGGGAATAATGATTGGTAGAAATATCAGCAAATGTTGATTTCCTTCACTGTGGCGTGTCCATCCAGCACACGCACTGACAGGCACTCCACAAGTTCAATTCTTTGTATCTCTTAGTAAGGTTTACCTTTTCGATATCCCTCCTAAACCCTGTTCTCTCATCCATTTACTCGTTAAATGTTTTACTTGATGATTTCCTCTATCTCACTTGTCGTCAACTATGTCCTTTGAGTGTCAAAATCTGCAAGCCCTCTTTCCTCATTATGTGTCTTCAAAATTTCAACTATCACTGTCTGATTATAGATATGAGCGTCCCTTTAGTTTCCATTTTCCTTAAAATGTCCTTCATTTCTAAAGGAACGTTTCTATTTCTTATACATTGTTAGATTTTAGAAGACGTATTTCAATATTCTAATATTCTGATTTCGCTATCACATTTTCCGTCATTTATCATTAGGTATCAAATGCTTCCTGCATTTCAGTAAGTAAAGAGTAAGTAAACGCCGCAGCAACACCTATGCGAATGGGTTTCTGGTTGGCCACCGGGTTAAATGAAGTTGTCATGCGATGGCTTCCGATTAATTGAAGAAGAGCTTTAGAGTGACAGCGATTTCTAAACGCAAAATGGCGCTTGACCAATCATGCGTTTGGTCACTGGTTCAGGGTATGTGAATTTCGGAAGAATCAAAAAAGTTATGGACCCCAGACTTGAAGTGGTTAAACATCGTAGTGGTCAGAAATGCATACTATCGGGTTCTGTATCTCAAAGTCACAGTTTTGGGGGAAGATTCCCGAATGGAAGTTTCACTTTACAAATGAATTGGGAATTGGGATGATTGTCGCCATGAAAATGACTTGGCGTGTCTAGCTGTGAAGGACGTAGTTTGTGGTTTCAGGGAATGCAGCGTATTTGCCATTAGTAATCGAGATAGAATAGTGAGGCTAGCAACATTTTATCTGTGTGGTAGGCGATGGATTAATGACTCACATGGCGATGAAACAGTTTTTGTTCTATCCTGGACAGTGCTGACTGGGGAGCAATAATACCTTTTTAGTCTGATCTGACTCTGGTAAAAATAGCGCATGGCAGTAGGAGTTGAGACATTTCCGTTCCTATAGAATGATTCAAATTTATTTTCCAGCATCTTTGGCGATGGTATAGATATACAAGCCCCATTTAGCTTCTGGAGTTAGCTTTACAATCCAATGGATGTTCCAGGCAAGGCATCTAATTGCGAGTATAACGGCTCGTCAAAACTGGAACAAATATAGTGGCTGCTTTATGGTTACTAATATTATTTGGGAGGTATTGCATAATACGAACCAATTATCATGGAGCTGTGAGTGCTAGATCAGCGGGGACATCAGCAGCCAGTCACAGGTCATCTGTTATTTGGAGGTACAACTTAATATTATCTGCATATTTACTATAGAAGAGATGTTCTTAGGCATATTGCTAATTTACAGTAGAAAGAGGTAAGACCAGCTGAGAAAGCCTTACCGAATGCTAACATTGATCTTATGTGCCTCAGCGTACCTTCATAGACCCACCTGATAAGAAAGAATTGATCGAATGGACTTTAGCTGGAGAATTTGTTCAGCAACTCTCTATGCCACACATTTTCTAAGACGATATATCTCGAGATACGTTTATTATTCAAGCCCTTCACAGATTCAATGCATGATCATAGTTGATGCATCATCAGTTGACGTAGAGGAGCGAAAACCGTATTGTTTCTCGCCCAGGATGTTGCTTTTGCTGTGAGCAACAACTGTATTGTAGATGATAGCTTCAAAGATTTTGTAGCTTTTGGAAGATGAAGGATTTTGATAAGTCTAGAAGATTCACGAGCCGAAATTGTGGTATCCCAACACTTGTGTTCCCTTAAATGGGGAAAATAGGTAAAGAAAGAACCTTGCTTTTTAACGTAGTTAGAGAAAAGATTCATTGCAAGGAGCTTATGATTCTTAGCTTAACGAGGATGAGATAAACTCAGGGACATTTATTATAGAATGCACTGTTGGTTTGCCTTTGTTGGTTAGTCTTGAAATCCTAATTCTTGATTAAATTTGGCAAGGGATGTCTGTGCATTTTCAAAGACTCTCTTACAGTGATTGCACGAGTTTCTGATTGTGGCAAGTGTTCTGATAGAGACTTTAGTAGTGGTTAGCTTGAATCATGAGTGCAGCGCATTCAATCATGAAACAAAGCTGGCTATTTCATTATTTCTTTTATAAGTTTTTGTGGGATAAAACTTCCTTTTGTGGTGAGAATACATTTTGAAATTAGGGAGGCGATTCCGGCAGGTAGATTTCTGAAGAAAGCCTAGAGGTGTTTCTACAGTGTAAAATCTGAAACTCTATGTACATATCGATTGTCCTATAAAATAGGGCAACTGAGGATGATATTCCTCTGGCATCAAACTTGACATTGAAAAACGTATGATCTGAAATGCGCAAGGAATGTAATAATTTAGGAGAAAAGTTGCCAGGAAAGGAGATGTGGAAGAGGTCTAGAGGTTTGTATATGATTCCCAGCTATATCAGTAACACCAGTATGCTTATCCACGCTCTGGTCCAGCAGGTGAGCTGTGGAGCAGTCATAATAGTATTTCTCTCCTTCGACGGTCATGTTTGAATGGACTAACCATCCCTGTAGTCAATGTTGAAAATGCCATAAATATGAATACCAGATGAGGGATAGCCGGAGAGAGGATGCTATCATTGATATTCTGTCAACCATTGCAATGCCATCATCTTGAGGGCGAAAGAATGTGAAGATGACGGGCATATGAACGAGAACCACATAATTGTTAGTTAGAGGGCATGCTCTGGGGAACATTTCCTTGATATTGGACACAAGACCATTTATGATTTAAAGGATCATTTATACGTCGTAAACTTTTAGTGGAAGAGAACAGTTGAACTGAGATTCAGAAACCATAATTTCAGTGTCTCATTGTGAGAGTGCTGAAAGTTTATTTTTATTTTATTCGCGCTTTTTTCTCCCGCATTCACTGATTTTACAAAAGATTTTCAAGCTTCTAAAGATTATCAGTAAGTAAAAAGTTTATTTTCTTTGTTTTCTCTGTTTATCGGCGGGTTTATACTGCAGAAACTACGATTGTGAAAGTATTCTTCTATTATTCACCAGAGCCTTTCGAGACGTGCAAATAATTCCCAGCAGCAGAATGGGATGCATTACAAGTAACCATTAATCTAATGGCTCCCAGCACACTGACAAGGAAAAAACATTGAGTTTTTCAGCAGTAGTTCTTAACGAGATTTAAGAAAGTTGAATGATTTGCTTCTCAGTCGATTTGCGTAACGGGAAATGCAAATGGGCAGTTACTTTTGTCGTATTCTGTCGGTGGGAATCAATTTTATGCAATTATTTTTTTTCCATTTTCTTAATTTTTAAAGGAAGATGCTTTTGCGATTTGATGATATTTGGCTTATACGTTTTCTGTTATCTCATTATCATTTTATTGTTTTTTATATTTGATCTATTTTTCTTGCTTTCCAGTTATTGTTTCATCAAGAATTTATTGTTCATTTTGTTTGTTAATCTTCTGTTTTGCTAACTAGTTTTCAATTTGCAATAGATCATGCTCGTTTCCATAATAACTATATATCGATCTATTTAACTATCTATCTACGCTTTTTCGCTTAACTTTTTCTGTCTGTTCCTGACTATCTATATATCTATCAAACAGAGATTATAAAATCTATCTATCTATCTATCTATCTATCTATCTATCAAGTTTAAAATAAACGTGCATGAAAAATGTTACAAGTATATGTTTTTCATATTTCAAATTATATATATATATATATATATATATATAAGTCAGTTATGTGTCATGCGTAATACGCTTAGGCGATCATGTATCTTTCGATACATGATTGACGAGGCAGGTTTTTTCCCGCAGTAGGTTATCATTTCTTTCTTCAGTAGACCATTTTTAATGCAAGGATATAGAATATGGTCTGTCCTGCTATTAACCCAAGCCATAGCTGGGGGGAGAAGAGGATGCATACATTTCCCAGGAGTCTTAGCACGTAAGTGAATGCAATGCACTCAACTGGAATTCGAACTGGGCTCTCCAAACCCTCAGTTCGAGTCGCTAGCCATTACTCCACCGTATAATTATTGAAATCGATCAGGTAGATTTACTATCATTTTTCACTCTCTATATCTGCGCGTTTATATATATATATATATATATATATATATATATATATATATATATATATATATATATATATATATATATATATATATATATATAATGAAATGGACAAAGTCCGACAATTATTTTAAGACATTTTTATGTTTATACATTTTATATAGATACAAATAAACATAAAAATGTCTTAAAATAATTGGTAGACTTTGTCCATTTCATAATGTGTGACGTCATTTGTTTACATTTGGATACGCATCGAGCAGATATGAATGTATGTGAGAAAATCATGGGAAATTGTAGTTTAAAAACAGTAAAATCAACCTTGCTAACCGAAACGCTCCTCTGTGGCGAAATCGGTAAAAACATGTCAGACTATATGACGGTTCCGTATAGGATACAGGTTCGATTCCTGTCGGAGGACGCGTATTTTCTATGACGATTTCTCGGACGTTCAGGCCGGTAAATGTTGTTAATACTGTTTATTATAAACAGAGAATTTACTTAAATATTTATAGCTATAAAAAGAATGTATAAACATAAAAATGTCTTTATATATATAAAAAGACATATGTGTGTGTATAATTTCATAATAAATATACAATATATGTATATATAATCATTTAAGTATCTTGTGAAAATAATAGGCTTGACATAGAATAAATTTATGAATTGATGAACATCAATTCATAAATTTTTTGTTTGGCAAGCTTATTATTATTATATATTTTTATATAATAGTACATAATAGTTCTCCTACCTAGGAAGCTAGATATTGGAATAGGTTGTTAATTAGATGAGGCATAGTAGAAGTTTTACATTTCACTTGTTATGCTAGAGTGGCTCTTGAAAATATCTTTAGCAAAGATGAGTTTAGAAAAGAAACTGGACATAGAAATTTCGATGTATCTTTGCTGAAATGTTTAGGTATTCAACCATAATTTAGTTCGAATTTAAAATGAATTTTGTTGTCAATATATATATATATATATATATATATATATATATATATATATATATATATATATATATATATATATGTATATATATATATATATATCTGTGAATATAAATAAAAGACACAAGATAAACTTTTCTTTACCAACCTGATTTTTTATTTTTTATTCTTTACTTTTTATCCACAGAAGTAAAGTGGAGCAAAATATCTTTGTGTTTTCAAGTGGTAAATTAGAGAATTTTCAGGTAGTGAGTTTCTGTAAATAAACAAAATTAAACATTCATTCAAAATAAGAGCAAGATATTTTGTAACCTGTAGAAAATTAGACACATTCTTTTTTGTCTATTACGAGTGAGTGGTGACAATTTCTGGACCGGGTTAAAAGCTGATTTCCACAGAAGTTTATGATATTTTTTTATTTTGCTAAGATGATCAGTTCTAGAACTTTTCAGAATTTCATCCAAGATATATTAAATAAATATTTGCTAATTCTGGCAGCAGGCGGTTTTCAGTTCTATTTAATTTTTACCATTCATTACATAGATAAATCTAAATCCAGGAATGAATAAGAAATATAATAATTGACTTAAGATGAGAAGTGGTGCACTAAAATATAGGCTACCTGTATTAAGCTGATTATCTTAGCGTAGTTTAGATAGGAATCAAAGCAGAAATGTTGAGGATTGAACAAACAATTCAGTACTAATTAACCTGGGAAAACAAGCTTGCTAATAATTAAGCTATGGCGGAATGCCCCATTCTGCCAGAATTGTCGCATTTTACGGTATCACATTATTTTTTTGTTTTCCATTTCTGTCTGAGAATCACATAAATATGGTATAATTCAAAGAAGAGGTGCTAAAAATTGATAGTCCAAAAACGCTTATCATATTTCTAAGCATCAGAATTATTTTGTAAAAATTCTGCACAAGCCGAGCAATTTTCAGTCAACCCTCTTACGACTGAACAGTGAAAAGTCGAAATTTTCTATTGCATTAAATTGATATCTGGACTTCGATTCCAAATAATGAAGCCAGCCGGAATTTTCCTCAATCAAAAAATTTTAGAAAATTTTCTCTTAGACAGCATTGCACAAATGCTGTCATTAGCAGGATGGCATAGTGAAAGCGATTTCTTGAAATTGCGAAAATTACAATAAGCAAGAGAGATAGAGGAATACAGAGAGAGAGTGAAAGAGAGAGTAGAAGAAGGAGAAGAATCATATTTAAACAGGAAATAAAGAGATAATTTACTTTTGTCATTATATATACATATACTATATGTCTTATAAATTATATATATATATATATGTGTGTGTGTGTGTCTGTGTGTGCGTATGCATAGAGAGAGACTGAGAAAATGTAAACAAATCCACCTGATCTACTTTAATATATATATATACAGTATAACCCGGATATAAGAGACCCGGATATAAGAGAAACCCGAATATAAGAGAAACCCGAATATAAGAGAGATTTTATCGGGTCCCAAATTAGAGCCTGTGTTAATGTATATATAATAGACCAAATCCGGATATAGGAGAAACCCAGAAAAAGATACTTCTTCTCCGGTCCCGACAACTCTCTTATATCCGGGTTACACTATATATATATATATACATATATATATATATATATTTATATATATAAATATATGCGACAATTCTGGCAGAATGGGGCATTCCGCCATAGCTTAATTATTAGCAAGCTTGTTTTCCCAGGTTAATTAGTACTGAATTGTTTGTTCAATCCTCAACATTTCTGCTTTGATTCCTATCTAAACTACGCTAAGATAATCAGCTTAATACAGGCAGCCTATATTTTAGTGCACCACTTCTCATCTTAAGTCAATTATTATATTTCTTATTCATTCCTGGATTTAGATTTATCTATGTAATGAATGGTAAAAATTAAATAGAACTGAAAACCGCCTGCTGCCAGAATTAGCAAATATTTATTTAATATATCTTGGATGAAATTCTGAAAAGTTCTAGAACTGATCATCTTAGCAAAATAAAGAAATAGCATAAACTTCTGTGGAAATCCGCTTTTAACCCGGTCCAGAAATTGTCACCACTCACTCGTAATAGACAAAAAAGAATGTGTCTAATTTTCTACAGGTTACAAAATATCTTGCTCTTATTTTGAATGAATGTTTAATTTTGTTTATTTACAGAAACTCACTACCTGAAAATTCTCTAATTTACCACTTGAAAACACAAAGATATTTTCCTCGACTTTACTTCTGGGGATAAAAAGTAAAAAAGAAAAAATTAAAAATCAGGTTGGTAAAGAAAAGTTTATCTTGTGTCTTTTATTTATATTCACAGATATATATATATATATATATATATATATATATATATATATATATATATTGACAACAAAATTCATTTTAAATTCGAACTAAATTATGGTTGAATACCTAAACATTTTAGCAAAGATGCATCGAAATTTCTATGTCCAGTTTCTTTTCAAAACTTATCTTTGCTAATATATTTTCAAGTGCCAATAGCATAACAATTGAAATGTAAAACTTCTAGTAAGCCTCATCTAATTAACAATCTATTCCAATATCTAGCTTCCTAGCTAGCAGAACTATTATGTGCTCAGGTCTATATATATATATATATATATATATATATATATATATATATATATATATATATATATATATATATATATATATATATATTCTGTATATCTGAATTTTTACACGCAAACGCACACACACACATACACACACACAAACACACACGCACACACACACATATATACATATATATATATATATATATATATATATATATATATATATATATATATATATATATCTTTGTATGCCAGGTCGGCAATAAACCATGATAACAAAATTAGTTACCTAAAAAGTACTGCATTTTCCTAAATATAGATACTGCTTCATTCTAGACCGATCCACATTGAACCTTCCACCAGTAAATGATTTGTACCACAAACTAATATATGTTGCAACAATTCAGCTTGAATGTAGCTACCTACATCAGTGTAGACATGAACACGTGATCAACCCCGCCGAAATAAATGAACTGATGCAAAATGATCAACGTATCTTAGTCTCATAAACCTTCCAGGAACGAGGGTATAAAGTCTGTTGACCGGTATTGTTCGTCCCTTCACCACACAGTTCGATTCAGATAATCTAAGTCGAGTGAAGTAGTCCAAATAGTCATAGTGTTAATCTGGGGAATGTATCGATCAGAAGTTCGAAGTAATTCTTTGAGAATTTTATTACGAGTTCTAACGGCCTTATTGCAACAACATTTTAACAATATATTGATACCGCACTGCGTCAGGTTTTCCTGAGTTAACTCGGTGATAAGATTATCTATCCAGGCCCCAGATAAAAAAGGGTACAACCTTTGTTGTATCGAGCGTGTATTTAATGGTGAACGGTGTCAATGTTTAATTACGATTATCCAAGTAATTATTACACATTATTCCAACAAAATTCATTTTAAATTCGAACTAAATTATGGTTGAATACCTAAACATTTCAGCAAAGATACATCGAAATTTCTATGTCCAGTTTCTTTTCTAACCTCATCTTTGCTAAAATATTTTCAAGTGCCAATAGCATAACAAGTGAAATGTAAAATTTCTACTATGCCTCATGTAATTAACAACCTATTCCAATATCTAGCTTCCTAGGTAAGAGAACTATTATGTGCTCAGTTCTATATTCTCTCACAGAATGTTGATCAGCCCGATATCTATTGACAAACCTAGATGTCGATAATGTCAATCAGAGCGCGATCCCTGTGTTAGAGGCGGAGCAGAAGTTGCATTATAATTGCTCATTTAAACTATTCTTTAGAATCTGTCTTATATGACCGTACCTACTACCAAAAGAGGATATTGAAAACGTTGGGCACATAAACCGACACAAATGGTAATAGTTTTCACAACACCATTAGCCAAGAATGAACATTCCGAAGCGTCAATGTGGAAAATTTAATCTTTTGCGCTCAAGAGGATTTCAAGGAGTCGACCCGGTTGTTCAATATTGAATAAACGACAAATTAGTCAGTCTTTTTATGACTATCAACCTCATGAACAGAATAGGTTTTCTCAATGCCCGACACATCCAAACAGAGAAAGAAAGTAATACGGAAAACAAGGTTTCCTTTCTTTTAATCAGTATCACAAATAGACATGAAGCGCTTCGGGTTAGCATACAGACATTCTTTCGTAAGTTACGCGTTATTAATCTGCCTATACGGCCGCCGCCCATGACAATACCACCTATGTCCATATGGAACATTATTTTTATAGCCATGAGCATAGATATATCTTACAACATAACCTTTTAATTTGTCCAAAATCTAATTTAGAATAAGCAACATCTATTTTTAGATGCCGTCCTGACATACGGGCGATTCTGCGACTGTTTGCATCACTGAAACGGTAACCGAATAAGGTCGCCGCAGGAACAGCTGCTAAGATCAACCCCACACACTCTGTACTTTCATAAAAGCTGATAATTATTTCGCGGTTACTACAACATTGTTTTGCAATTCACAAGTTCTCGAAGAGAGGACACAATAGTGCTCCCCTATGTTTGTTCGCATGTTCCCTCCACAGATGCTATTACCAATATCCGTACCCACGGTCAAGTTCTATGAAAAGAGAGCTCGTCGCTTGATAAGAAGGTTAAACGTGGCATTCGTGGCTTGGCAGGCTGTAGAGAAGACCTTAATTCTTTATTATTCTAGCATGTCAATCTTTTTCCCAAAAAGATGAACGATAGTTTCTTGGTATCAGAACACAATCTGTACAGAACAGAGTTGAAGATTTTCTGATTAAACATAAAAGCACGATTCCAATCGACCGGAATACATTTGTTATGCATAGTTTCATTCTCCCAAATTGGAGGAACAATGTCGTTAAATGCGTTCTCAACAATCGTATAGGTTCCTGATGGATATAGTTTTTCTCGGACCCTGATACTCGACGCAGTCAATTTTTCGTAGACAGGCTTTTAGTTATTGATTACACAACAGCAATAATATTTCCTTTTGTTTGGTCAATCATGGTCGAATACAGCCAACATAGAGGTCAGCTTGATGTAAGTGTTGTCTTGCTCTTAAATTACTGCAGAGATCTTGCTTCGAGCATTAGTCAAATATCCGCCTTATTCACGAATATTCTTTCAATCTTGAAATGTGGATGGACCCTAATGTTATTCATGTCGTGTCCTGAAACGACGAAGACCTGATTCCTTCTCGAAAAACCGAATAAAACATGAACCGATGAATGTTGTAAGAGCACCATATTGTCATATCGTTGGGGTCTGTCCCAAAAGAAACTCTATTACTTTAGTGGTTTTTAGATATTAAATATTTTGTTGGATGGGTATTTATGTAGTTACGCTCGCTATATATATATATATATATATATATATATATATATATATATGATAAAATAGGAAGCATATGTTTTACATTAAATAGAATTAATCATACCTTGAATTAATTACCTATATTAATGCAATTATTGGCGAATATCCCTTTTATAGTAGACATAATTATAATCATTATACTACTAATAATCCACTTAATGATGAGATCCTTATGTATAAAATGAATATGGTGTATTTTTTTAAAATTCAGTTAGTACTTTCAAAGGCTTCATGCCTCCAGCTGTATTTTTTTTCCTTTAGAATCAAAACTGGAAGACGAAATAAATGTGTTTTTTCCGATCGAAAGATGTTTTTAAGAATTAGCTATTTGCTAACGGTTATATAGTGTTGGAGCGTGCAAGTGAGAATTATTTGAACTTTAGCGTTGGGAATTGCACGCTCCAATTGCCAGCACTACTTTTTCCATAATTAAGCAAAGATTAACAGAAAAAAAATTCATGCCTTCAGTAACGGTACCAGCATTTATACTCTGGCCTCCATTTTAAACCCACTAAAAACTATCTGGAGAAGGTTGAATAAGTTTAAAAAAGAGGAAACAGTAGAGATGAAAACTGTATCAGGTGGTCATAACAGGAACAGGTGTCATCATTTCAACTTAAAGACACAAAGATCAATTAGAAAAGATCCAACTCAAAACATAAGACGTTTGGCACGTGATAGAGGCGTTTAAGTTATGACTGTACGTAAAGAAGTGAAGAAACTTGGAAATGAAATTTTAAGTGAAAACTGTGAGACACTTTTTTACACTAGATCATAAAGTAAAAAGGTTAGAGGGAGGAAAATAATCTTCAATATCTTGGAAAATGATCCTAAAATAATATATATATATACATATATATATATATATATATATATATATATATATATATATATATATATATATATATATATATATATATATATGTTGTGGTAGGATCCACCTAATTTGCATATGGTTGGTACCGGAAGACAGGGAGGCAAATCAAGAGATCCAACTAGAGACTCTGCCCGACTGCGACTTAGTCAACACATTCTCCAGGAACGGTCTTCCCAGGAATATACAAAAGACTATATGTAAATATTGTGTACACTTTCTTGTTTCAATACATTTTATTCTAACTACATTTTGTGTTTGCATTATTATTCCATGCATTAGTCAAGTTTCAACAATATATATATATATATATATACTGAGTTTTATCTTTCTTCATCATATTATATCATGTTACACTCACAAATTAGTAGCATTCTTTTTCGTTACATAGTCAATTTTGAAAAAAAATAACAACCTTGGTTTTATTGAATAATGTGAATGCGGTGAGAAAATAATAATAATAGAAAAAAACAATTATTCCGACAAGCCAAGAGCTCAACTGCTTTTGAGAATATTTATTCAATTAAGTTCAAATTTAAGTGCAATCGCTAAAATAAGAGATAAAATAATTTTAAAATACATAGGCAACGTTAAGTATCCCACATAAAAAAAAATTGCATATCTGTGAATGACAGAAAAAGAAGCAGTCAAGCTGAAAGCGGTCAGCTTCATTAACAGATTCATTTATGTGCCATCGCTTAGGCGATCATCTATCTTTCGACACCTGACTGATGAAGCATATTTCTTTCTCGCAGTAGGTTGCTATTTCTTTCTGCAGAAGACCAGTTACCATCCGAAGGTTATAGAACCCGGTCTGTCCTGCTATTTACCCATAGCTGGGGAGAGAATAAAATGATTCATATCTTTCCCATAGGTATTAGCATGTAAGCGAACGTAACGGATTCGACTGGATTTCGAACTCGGCTCTCCGATTCCTCAATACGAGCCGCTATCCATTACTCCACTAGTGAAGACATCAATAGTAAAGTCTCTTTACCACTCCCATAGGATTGTCTGCAAATAATATCTGTCCTTTGCTGGTGCTTACCCAAGGCTCTTCTGTCTTCTCTAATAGACGGATATTCGTTTCCCCTGGCATATTTCTCCTGTGATAGCAATATTCTGTGCACGGTTACAATTCCATTGTTGGTAAAATCAAGAATTAGTAAGATTGAAATTCTGAAAGTATGAAGCATGACACTTTCTATTTTCTGATTTAAAAATTCTATTTCCGTAATGCATTGTGATATGCTCAAGTAACTAAATTTTGAACACCAATCTCCGGATTAAGAAACTGAACCGATGCCTTGTATATTAAACAGATATTATTTTTGTTTCTTTTTAATATTCTGATAAATAAAGTAAGGTAATATTTAAAGGGGAGACGACTACAATAGTTGAAGGTTGTTAAGAATGGCCAATTTTTCGAAGCTCAGGCAATAAATGCAACCATGCCTCAACGCTTAAACCGTAGCCCTACTCTCTTTCTATTATTTCTTAGCAATGTACCTAAGAACATTCTCATATCATTAGCAACTGATAGCTCTGTTTATAGGCTCAATTCCAAAACGAAAGAAGATCGGAACATTTCAGCTAACCTCTCCTCTGACGTACGACCATCTGTTTAATAAAGTAATAACAGACTTGTTACATTTAATAATTCAAACATCTAGTTAATATCGTTTTATCATCACTGTTTCGAAACTGAATTTTCCTCATTTACATTGAACGAATCATCATGGTGACGCTTGATGCTTTGAACACTTATTGGATCTCAAATCTATTCCAGAATTCGTGTATATGCAATATATATGTATCTTTTCTAATGAAGCTGGTCGGCTTATTCTCATTTTAATGGTCAGTTTATTCTACCGCCGCAAGAAATATCTGAATCCTTCTGCCATGCTTTTTCATTACAAGGTGAAAATAGCGTATTGCTGCAATATCTGGACCAAAGTTGTTAATTCCTCAATTTATAGCAATTTTAGAATTAAAAATCATTTACAGTCTTGTGGTGAAAGGCACTCTGCAACATCTCTTCCATAGATGTGAGCTTGTCGCTAGTTTCTCGCTATTTCCAGAGCAAATATTCAGATGAGATTTATTCTTTTAGTTCATTCAACTTCAGGCACGTACAGCTAGGATACGGCGTGCTAGTTCCTTGGAATCGAATCACCTTAATTTCCATGTGTTCCAAATGTCAGAAGTTCCACTCAGTCAATTAAAATCAAAGGTCAGTTGTTATCTATCCTCTTTGTCCGTATTGCTTCAATTATTACCACTTCTCTTTCATCTATATAACGTAAATGGCTTTCGACCCATCTAATGAGCGATCTTTGGCATAAAAAGGCATAAAAAGGAATATTATTAATAATAGTAACTTACTAGTAATTATTTTAAACTATTCAGATTCTTATTCCACAATGATTGTCAGAATTTGGTGTTACCCAAATTATTAACAAATTTTTACACATTTCTATTAATTGGTAAACCAGTGGTAATTTGTTATTCATTATTTCTTATTCCACCTTTAGCAACCACAAAATACAATATTAAAGCCTTTTTACCGTAGAATTAAATCAGTTGTACGTAGAACTCTTAAATAAAATAGTGGTATATTCATACACACACCTGTGCGTGTAATTATGTCTATGCCAGTTTAGACTGAGGCCATCACCGAGTGGTTACAGTTGGTTTTATGCTTGAACGCCATCTACAAGCCACCTGGGTTGCACGATAGATCATTTGTTTAAACAGTCGAGTTACCACGCAACAACAGTATACATTCTTATACACACACGATTTACGCCGGATATTGAGCACTTTTACCTATGATCATAGCATATATTAAAATATATTTCCATCATATATATATATATATATATATTTATATTATGTTTAATTATTATGTCCAATTCTAAAAATATATATATATATATATATATATATATATATATATGAAAAAGAAAATATACAAACACACACACACACACACACTCACACACACACACACACACACACACACACATATATATATATATATATATATATGTATATATATATATATATATATATATGTATATATATATATAATTCCACATTATAATGAAATACACACTTTTCTCTTGTTGAAACAACTATAACCTTTTCCCTCTTACATATATATATATATATAATTCCACATTATAATGAAATACACACTTTTCTCTTGTTAAAACAACTATAACCTTTTCCCTCTTACACACACACACACACA
Source organism: Acanthosepion esculentum (assembly GCA_964036315.1). Lineage (NCBI taxonomy): Eukaryota > Metazoa > Mollusca > Cephalopoda > Sepiida > Sepiidae > Acanthosepion > Acanthosepion esculentum. The sequence continues at coordinate 73,563,939 of OZ038481.1, forward strand.
CACACACATATATATATATATATATATATATATATATATATATATATATATGAAGAAATATACTTTTAATGTGTGCTATATTTATGGGATAAATTGTTCAATATCAGTGATAGTGCGTGTGTAAATATAAAACTGAAAATTTAAGTCAACACTTAGAGGCAACAGGCTGTTTCATGTTAGACGCAATTTTCAGGCCACGAGTGTTGTTGTTTTTCTCGGCCATTTATATATACGGGTCAGTGGTGCATTGTGAGTAGTTTATTTTGGTGGTTATTCTGCCTGAAGTTTTTTATTAATTTATTTATTTGGGTTAAATTATTTTGCTTCTTTTTTTATTTATTTTTATATTTTATATTTTATTTTTATTTTTTATTTTTATTTCTTATCTGATGCATATATTTATTTATTTTAATTTTAATTGGTGTTTTATTAACGTAATAAATATGTGTTTATATCGCTTATTTAATAGTTTTGCTTTGGTTTGGGAAAATAACTAAAACTATTTATTCAATTTTGGGGTTGATTGCTGTACTACTGCATAATGAAAATGAAAAAAATCAACAGCTATAGCACATTTCTCTCATCCTTAACATCAATACACGGAAGATTATTTGTGAATACGAACAGATTTTGTTAAAAATTAGCAGACATAATATCTGTAATTTATTCAATACATATATATATATATATATTTTAAAGACATTTATATTATGTTTAACGTTCTTTTTATAGATACAAGTATTTAAGCAAATGCTCTGTTTTATAATAAACAGTATTAAATAACATTTACCGGCCTGAATGTCCGAGAAATTTTCATAGAAAATTTTCGCTCTCCTATACGGAACCATAATTTCGCGTGATGTGCCTTAACCGTTCGGCCACAGATGAGCGTCTGGTTAGCAAGGTCGATTTTACTATCTTTAAAGTTAAATCTTCCATGAATCTCTTCTATTCATATCTGCTCTAGCGTATCAAATATAAACAAATGACGTCATATATTTTAGAATTGAACATAGTCCGACAATTTATTTTTATTATAAAATATAAATATAAATGTCTTTAAAATAAATTGTCGGACTATGTCCAATTCTAATATATATATATATATATATATATATATATATATATATATATATATATATATTGATTGGGCATCTTGAGTTTTACCCTTTCAACAGAAAGCGTCTGTTATTCATCCTTAAAAATCTCAATCAAAATATGTACCTACTCGACATGTTCTAATGTTTATCTGGGCAATTAAAAAACATCATTATTAACATTATATATTTATATTTTATTACAGTGTAACCCGGATATAAGAGAGTTGTCGAGACCGGAGAAGAAGTATCTTATATCCGGGTTTCTCTTATATCAGGGTTTGGTCTATTATATATACATTAACACAGGCTCTAATTTGGGACCAGATAAAATATATCTTATATTCGGGTTTCTCTTATATCCGGGTCTCTTATATCCTGGTTACACTGTATATCAAACTGTATTTTAAACGAATTGTTTACCTAGCATATATATTTAAAATAGTCGACTGATTCGAATAGTTCATAATTTTGATTTAATTTAATTTTAAATTCTGATTCAACTGATTTTTATACAGGAAAACAGTGAAATAAAATAAAATAGACGCGACAGTGTGTGAAAAAATCTTGTCATTTCTTGTTTAGTTATTGTGACAGACAACGCGGATTCTCTATGCGCTGTTGTATTTCATTTTTATCTTCTTTTTGCTTTTTATTGCAACTTGCGATCGTCTTTTAATTTTTTCTATTCTGTTAGCTGCCGTGTTAATCTCGTTTTGCAGTGTTTATGTTTAGTTTTTTACAGAGATGAAGCCTGAGAACCAGACAGATGATAATATTTGCAAGTATGAGACAAGATGCAGTCATTTGAAAAATTGATGTTTTTATTCCTATCAGCTTTATCAGGATTCCATGACATTATTATGTATGAAGATCTTGAAATATAGCCGGATCAGCAACCATGAAATTTGTTACCTGGCTGACGAATGCACACACACACACACACAGACACACACAGACACACACACACACACACACACACACACACACACACACACACACACACAGAGGCAAGCTTGTCCACACGAGTTCATTCAAGCTCACTCATTCCGCCAAACACTTCCACACACGCTTACATACACATACACATACATCCTCACACGCTCACTTATACACACGCTCGCACATACACACATACACACAGATGGTTATGTGCGTATTAAATCTCCGTAGGCGTAAACGTCATTCTCGGCACATATATATGAATATAGAAATATAGGTATGAACAGCACACTTATAACATTCATTTATTAATATATATATATATATATATATATATATATATATATATATATATATATATATATATATATATATATATATATTTATGTGCAGTGTGTGTGTGTGTGTGTATGTGTGTATGTGTATGTGTGAGGGTTATCACGACCGCCAGTCATTATGGCGTATAGGAGACTAACAGATTTAGAACATTAGAATTGAACCTTCAAAATATATTTATCTATTTTTTGATTATAGCGGCCAAGATTGTGCAGACACGACCTACTTTTCGGAAGAACAGATAAATCGTGCAATGTAGGATACGAACTTCTGACAATTATGCTCATGTTTTGAATTCATAGTTTCCCTTAACCTATAATAGTTGCTAATCAAGGCCAAATATACCAGTCTACCCTGCTATTTAAGCAATATCTGGAAGAAGGAGAAGTATGTAAAATTTACATGAATGTCATTTTTAGCAGTTCGGAACGAGTTAAAATTTCGGTCGTGTTCATTACATTTCTTCTCATACATATATATGGCTACGCAGGTTGTAGCTGATCGAGCAAATTGTGCCTTTAATCGTAAGCCTCTTCAAAGATCTTCAAATATCCATGTCTGCTCACTTATGTATCCTAACGTAAACAAAGCAACTAATGAATGAGTTACAAACACACACGCGCACACAAACAGTGCGTACGTAAACACACATGCGCAAATATATAGTGATTGTATGTGTGCAAATCGCTAAAATGAATGTTGCGTTATCAGTCAGTTTGATAATCGCGGCATCGCTTTGCTGCGATTTGATTGCAGTTTTTTCTTCGATTTTGGTGTTTTAAGAGAAATCTTTACTTGCTCCATTACCTTTCTCTCCACCCGCCAATCTGATCCTCAAAACTGCCTCATCCATTGGGGTTATGAAATTTATGTACGGAAACCGATTTATACTGGTCGCGACTGTTAGTCCATGGTCCAGATATTCGTAACTTCTCGTTTCGTCACTTCTCAAATCTTGCCAACTGCCTTAACAGACTGACCTTGGACATGGTAAAGGAATGAGAATCCATGTGGTTCGTATTGAATAAAATGTTTGGCTAAAATTTACAAAGAAGTTACCGGACAAATAGTTGAAGAAAACCTCAAGTTAAAGTCTGAAGCAATTTAAGAACCTAAATTATTATTGTGGAATAGTAAGTCATCAAATAACAATAATTTGACACAACAAATCCTATTTGCATAACACTAAAAGGTAATATCTAGAAGTGTTGTTTCCAACAGTAGGATTTGATATTAGAAATTTTTATTGGAATGTGAAAGAATTATATTGTAACGTCTAAATGTAACTTCGTTAAAGAAGTCAATTAAAAAAGAGTCTGAATACAGAACACGTTTGGAAGTATGGAATCATATACAAAAGAATGGGAATAGCTGAAACTAATTAAATTCTAACATGGAGGCAAATGTCTGCTGAATTAGCTACAAAAATGATTTCAGTAAGATAAAAACGGGACTTTGAAATTGAGACAGAACAACTCCAATGATCCAATGGCGATGTGCCTTGATACAGCGTGAAATGGACAGAGAATGAAATTATAGTTAAACAACATAACCCATTCATAGAACATCTAACATATATGTCACATGAAAATAGATTTGATCAGATTATCAATGTAGTAGATGAAAATTACTGAAAGAATTGAGTATCTGAGTAGTATTGATTTTTAATGATAGTGGAAAAATTGAAAGTAGGAGAACGTTTTAAAAACTTTCAGATAATGCCATTTTTTAAATCGAGAAGAATACTGAGGTTTGTGCATGATACTGAGGAGACATGATGCCCCTCGATTTCTAGTTAAATAATTATATTTAGAAAATTTATATGATGACAACAATATGTGCTTCTCTCCTTGCATATCACATGATGAAGCGCAGACTATAATACAAATATACGTAATTATCTAGACGAATTTGTGAAAACCGGTTCTCATCCGAGCACCGAAGTTAAATAATTTGGAACCTGGTCAGTACCTAGATGGGTAACGGCTCGGGAATACCAGGTGCTGCATGCTTGTATCTACTGGTAGTGTAATGGATAACGGCTCTGAACGAGAACTCAGAAAGCCAAGTTCGAATTCAAATCGGGTTGGTTATATGCACTTACGCGCAAATAACTTTGGGATATGAAGGAATCCGCCTCTTCTTCCCCTAGCTAAGGGTTAATTCTGGGAATTGTATCAGCAAATTTTTAATATCACTAAAACTTCTGACAATCCACAAATATGATAGGGTTTTACATTGCCTTAAGTTAATTGATAAGCCGTAAAAATAAACAAATCAATCAATTAAACAATGTGGAAAATTAAAATAGCTGCAGACATTGATGCATATATTCCAGAAAACATTGAAGTGAAATAGAGAATTTAGATATTTGTGAATAGATTAATGTTTTAAACTAAACTGGGAATAGAGAAATGTATGCGCATTGACTACATGAAGACACACGGGATTAGATAAAAATAATAGAATCGAAAATCTTTTCTTTCTGCCTAGACAGTAAATATGCACATATCGTAGTACGGTTTTTAATAGAAAGTTAGACGTTGAAAGAAAATTAAAAACATGACTACGAGACAAAACAGCTAACCAGATAATTTATCTTATTTCAATTTAGGATAAGCAATATAAAACAATAGCAAATCTGATAAGCAAAACAACAGGAATTTGTTAAAATGAGTTTGCTGAAATAAATTTTCTTGAAAGATAAAGAAAACTATTTTCTTCAAAGTTTCAATGCGCATATCAACTAGCGAATTTTTCTTTGACGCAGCTAGATAATGTCAAAAAGAGAAAATTAAAATAAAATTTGTTTCAAAGAAGTAAATTTATCACTTCCAAGTCATTGTTGTGAGATAAATGTAAAATAAAGATGAGAAAGTCAAAAGCATACTTATGCAGAAACGTTACAAATAAATGCAAAGGCCTAACAACCAATAAGCAAACAAATAAAAAAAAAACTAACTGGATCAGCCAAGTATATGACAGATGAAGGAAATAATTGAGACAATAAATATAAGCATTTTAGGAAAATAGGAATACGCACACATATGCTTATTTTCCTAAAATTCTTATATTTATTGTCTCAGTTATTTCTTCACCTGTCATATACTACGCTGATCCAGTCAGTGTTAAATGCCTACAATATACAGAAGATTAATTACATGCAATTATATAAAATAAGCATGAAAAGAAGTAAGAAAAGATTAGTATACAATCAAAAATACCCATGCATACACACACACACATACACACACACATATATATATATATATATGTATATTAATTAAAGGACATCAAACACTGAAAATCCCATACGTAATAAAATTTATTTAATGAGAGCTCTAAAAAAGCACCTCACACTTTTCAAGACCTACACACAAATCACATTTATTTGTAGGTCATGAAGATACCTGCTTTGTTTTGGGCATTCATGAAATAAAGTTTATTACTTACGTGGTTGTAAGTGTTTGATATTCTTTAATTAATAATAATTTTGCCCTGTCTTTTGACATAGAGCTCGCCCTGGATCTATATCCTCCAGGAAATTCCAAACGGATTACGATATCATTAATATATATATATATATATATATATATATATATATATATATATATATCGCCAAGATGTTTTCTTGTATGTAAATTTGCTTGAAGTCCCTGAAAGCCGATTATTTGAGATGTATTTTATATATTTGAAAACAATTTTCATCGTGTTATATTAGACAGTAGACATTATAGCTTATCAAGTCCCCCTTGGATTATAATAGAAAATTATTCATTGCATAGTGATTTCTCCCTTCAGGACATTTTCGATCACGACTCTCCAAAATTTATTGTCCTTTTTAGATATTAAAAAAGTTGTCTTATGTCTCCTAAACTCTGCTGTGCCATTTATTTACTCAACTTCGCGAGTTAGGTTAGGATTCATTTTCTTCTCTCCCTCTTGGCTTCAATCTGTCGTGTGCATATAAAAATTTCCAACAAACTTCCCTCATTATATTCCCTAGAAATCTCAACTTTCTATTTCTGAGGTTATATTTTCTTCGTTGTTGTTCACTGGTTCGTTCCATAATATTCACAAACTCCTTCTGTAGATCCATGTTTCTATTGCTTCAAGTCCATCATTCCCTCTCATACAGGAGGACCGATATTACCTAACAGTTAAGTAATCTTTTATTTGTTTTGTATAGTTTGTATAAGGCTGCTCTGATAAAACACGCTTTTCTTACTCTACTATTTATTATTGTACATTTACTGAAGTAATTTTCTATTTGTACAAAGTGTATTTGTATATACAGTATCGCGGCAGGAGATCATTATTTAAACATATATTGTTAAATATAACATACAATGAATGCCTATTATTTTCGATCATGAGCCGTTCTAAACTTTGTATATTTACTTTAATTTCGGGTGAAAATAAAGACAAAAATTACCTGACATTGGATCTAGACATAAGGTTCTGTTAATATTTAGTTCTCTCAAGTGGTACGATGTCATAGAAACGAATCATAATTTTAGGACCTGCACCTGCTATTTCGCGACTATCGTCGCATAGCAGTCTAGCATGAAACAGCCTGTCGGCTCCGTGTGTTGACTTCTGTGTTCACTTTTATATCTATATTTACATACGCTCTATCTATGATATTGAGCACTTTATCCCATATATAGCAAACCTTAAAACTATATTTCTAAATATATATATATATATATATATATATATATATATATATATATATTGAGTAACAGTGCATCAATAACAATAATTTCTACCCATAATGTATATATATTTAATTTTGATACTCTTTTCAAATCTAGTATAAGATGTGAGACTTATAGCTGATAAACTGTCCAATTTAAAGAGTTTTTTCCCTGATCATCTGTTTTTCTGAATAACTGTCTGTTTTCAGTGGCGCAGATACAATTTTATTGGTTATATTCAAATATTTTATTCTGATTCTCTCTGTCTTCATATATATATATATATATATATATATATATATATATATATATATATATGAATAAATGAGGGCGGCCTGAAAACTGCGTCCAGCATGAAACAGCCTGTCGCCTCTGAGTTTTGACTTCAATGTTCCCTTTTATATATATATATATATATATATATATATATATGTATGTACATGTGTGTCTGTGCTATTGAATTTAGGTATATTTTTCAGTATTTCTCTTACTTAGTTGAAGATTTAAATCCATTTCATATTTTAATTATCTTGTTACATATACAGTTTGTCTTCTCAATGTAAATACATGGAAAATGATACAATATCTTCGATTTACATAAACCCTGAAATTCACATATTAAAATATGAAAGTAAGGTATTTTATATGTTCTGATATTTAAATTTCAGTCTCATAAACTTGAACGTGTGGAATTATTAAATCTTCCTTTGCATGAATAGTAAACTCCCATTGAGGCAAGGAATAAATGAATCAAAATCACACGTACAAACATTTTCTTCTTATAATGCAGTCGTATGAAAAGAAGGACAATACAAAAATATATTTACAGAAATTTATGTGTATTTCATCTATGTGAAACAATCAACACGTTTAAATTAAAGAGTCTGATAGAAAAGTGTATAATTTGAAACCTTCGTTGACTTTAGTGCAGGCAATCATGATTTATAGCTCTGTCACCTTAGACTCTAAGGCTTAGAGTGATGTTTAGCCTTCTTCGTCTATAATGTTTCCGACTTCTTTTATGCGTCATATCACTTCTCGTATGATTGATATCGGAGGTCCACATGAAAAATTCTTCCGAGTGCCTTGAAAACTTGATCTGCTTAGCAGTGACGCTAATCGACTTTCTGAGTTTCTTGTCGATAATTTTCTCCACTTTCCACACGATTCTGTGTATTCTCATAGTATTACGGCCCTTAGTTGGTGATTAACGTTTGGTCACTGCTGTAGAATCCTCGTAAGCGGTTTTCATTTCTTTGCGCAGGTGGACAACAAGAGTGCAATCTCTCAATCATTTTGCACGGCCTTTAGATGCATTGATTACAGAGCATCATTTCTTTTGCTGAGTTAGCTTGATGTTTGTCATCATTTATATGAAAAGAAATGATAACAAGTTAGAATAAAGTTAGAGCCATTAAAATGCATATCATCAATGAATGCTCAACAAAATTAAGATGAATGCAGAAAATATAAGTATACGCGGAAATGTATATACATGGCTATATCTGAATATGTACTCATATGATTAGGACCTTGAATAAGTTTTCACTGATTTCCAGCAGATGGCATTCCCAGAACTGTGAGCGTGCAGTTTCACATGGTAACGCTTCTATAAAGAAGTACTATAAGTAAGCTTGAAATTCAGTCTATATCATTTTGCTAATGTGTAAACAACTTTGTTTTTCATAGCGTTAAACATGTCGATTTCGTGCCAAAGAAAGTGTATTTGCGGGGATTTTAATGAACTACTTTATTCAAAAGAAATTGGCTGTTGAAGCACACAGAATTAGTGCTGAGACTTACGGCGACAATGTTCTGGCGGAAACAACATGCAAAGATTGGGTTAGACACTTCAAAAATAATGATTTTGATGTTGAAGATAAAGAACTCTCTGGCGCACAGAAAAAATGATAACGAAGAATTGGAGGCATTACTTCGTGAAAACTCATGTCAGCCGCAAGCTGAACTTGTAAAATCATTAGGATTTGATCACACAACAGTTTCGAAACGATTGAAAGCATTAGGAATGATTAAAAAACAAGGGCATTGGGTGCCGTACGAGTTGAAGCCGAGAGTCGTCGAACGGTGTCGTGTCACGTGTGAACAGCTGCTTCAACGACAGAAAAGGAAAGGATTTTTTTTGCATCGTATCCTGGCTGGCGATGAAAATTGGATACATTACGATAAGCCTAATTGTAGAAAATTATGGGGTAAGCTCGGCCATGCATCAACCTCAGCGACAAAGCAGAATATTCTTGGTTTGAAGTTTCTGCTCTCCATATGTTGAGATCATCTGGGTTTAGTTTATTATGAGCTGCTCAAACCGAGCGAAACCATCACGGGAGATCGCTAGCATTGAAGAAAAATGGCCGCTATATGAGCAGAGAGACGACAGAGTGATTTTGCAACATGACAACGCTGGGCCACATGTGCAAAATGGATTAAAACCTACTTGGAAACGCTTAAATGGGAAATATTACCCGACACGCCGTATTCGCCTGACATTGTCCCGTCCGATTATGACTTGTTCCGATCGATGGCACATGGTCTGGCTGAGTAGCATTTTCATTGTTATGAAGCTGCCGAAATATGGGTCGACTCGTGGTTAGCCTAAAAAAATGTGTCGCTTTTTCGACATGGAATTCAAATACTGCCAGAAAGTTGGGAAATGTAGTCGCTAGCGATGGACAATACGTTTAGTGGCATATTTCTTACTAACTTTTGTAAATGAAACATTACTTTGCATTAAAAGTCAGCAAGAACTTATTGAAGGTCCTTATATATGCATATGAATGTATTGGCTAATGAGAATTTCGAAATTCGCAATGATTTTACTTTTCTATTTGTTTATCAATCTTGTGTTTGTTATTCGCTGATTGTTTCAGATAATTGAAAAAGTCACTAAATTTTAAATCCAACTATATTCTCATAAATTCTTTGTTTCGACAATTCCATCAATTCTAATATCTGCGGTAAAAACTTCAAATCGATAGCAGCATCTACTACAAGGAAAATTGGTTCACTGAGTCGGCCAGAAAAAATGTTCTCGTCATAGTCCATCTTGCACATTTACAAATATACCATTCGCCCCTTCATTGAATACTGCCGCCATATCTTGTCTTGTGCTCCTGCTATTCATCTGGAGGTTCTTGACAGAATCAAATGAAAGTCTGTAATGGCATCTTGACTTCTGTCACTTCCATCTGTCTCTAGTTTTACAGATATTTCCGTGGCAACTGCTCTGATGATCTTTTATCTGTTATATGATTTTAAGCGTTCCACTAGATTGGCATCTATATCCCACCAGTTTCCTGTTAAAATAGCTATTCTACTCCAACAGTTACTTTTCTCGCTCCTTCCACCTGTGGAACTTGCTTCCATTTACTTACATTCCTGATAAGGAGAACCTTTAAACATTAAAATGCAGGGTCAATCGCCATCTTCTATTTTCTTGAATCCTGTTCATCTTTTCCTCAGTGCTCCCTATATTCAGGTTTTCTCTCAAATTCACACCCTGCAACTCCTTACGTATTACTAGCATTTCTGCCTTTCTTGGGGTGCAATAATAGTACAAAATCAAATTAGAACGGATAAATAAGAAAAGGCAATATTTTAAATTCTGTATAAATCTCCTCTATTTGTGTGTGAATTGGTTTCTTATAATTATTCAAATGGTAAATTATCAAATTGTTTTCATCTATCTTCCTTATTCTATTCGATACGAGTTTAGTGATGATGATGATGACCCTTCTTAAATATTTATTCTCTATGTACTTGCCATATTCTCTTCGATCCATTCTAGCTTTTAAAATCAATCCATGACGCAATGTCTTCTTCAATATATTATTTTTGTAACTGTATATATTACCCGCCTAGCATTTTGCGAACCTCCGGACTTCTCCCGTTCCCAGACTACTTTTATTTAATTTTTCATTTTTATTAAGATATATATATATACACACACACACACACACACACACACACACACACACATATATATATATATATATATATATATATATATATATATATATATATATATATATATATATATATGCCCCTTCTTTCTCACAAATAATTTATTTCTCTGTCTATTCATCACTGTCTTTTCTGTGAAAAAAATTCATCTATCTATCTCTCTATCTCACTGTTCCTCCGTATCTATCCATCTATATAATTATCTACCTATCTCACTGCTTCTATCTCTCTCTCTCTCTCTCTCTCTCTCTCTCTCTCTCTCTCTCTATATATATATATATATATATATATATATATATATATATATAGCCATCTCACAGTTCTATCGATCTTTCTATCAAAGCTTTTTCAATTTTCAAAATTCATTTTGTACAATAAAATATTCAGGAATTGTCCGGTGTGTTTAATTAACTTTATTCTTTGAAAATCGAGATGCATTTTTCTTTTGTTGGAGAACTATATCGATGGTGATATATATTTTTCCCTTCATATTTTCTATATGTATTTATCTATCATTACGTAAGAGAATAATAGGAAAGTGAAATGATTAATGCCGATTTTTCACATTTCTTGTACGTTCCTAGCAGATATTATTTTTTCACATGCGCCAGATAAGAAGTTCATATTTTTGTACCAATGTTAGCGGATTCTTTACTTTATACTTTCCCTTTTTAAATTTACTTTTTCAACTATTTTCTTACTTGTCTATTTTGTTTGCACGTTTGTTGATTTTTCTCCAACACATTAATCATTCTCATTCTTTATGGAAAGAACCTTGGCTGAATTCTTGATATCCAAACGCCTATCAACCTTACTTTTTGTCAAGATATAATTCTCCTTTTCTTTCTTCTCCGCTCTTCTCAAATCTCTCCACTTTATTTTGTCTTTCTATTGTTGTTTCAAACAAAAATTACTTTGACGAGGCTGACTCGTTTTCCAAAAATTGCATATATATATATATATATATATATATATATATATATATATATATATATATATATATGCCTATAGATATTCGAATACTATCGGCTTTGTTGTTTTAGACTTAGCTATACATTTGTGTATATTCCGCTCTCAATTTTGCATGTGTTATTATTTATTTATTTTTAATGCTACCATTTATTTTTATTGTAGTTCTGGCTAATAACGTATCTGAATGTTTTTGTTCATTTTCTTTTGTATATCAGTAATTCTTTGTCTTCCGAAATATATTTTTTACCACTTTTGAGCCATGCACAACTGCATTCATGGCAGACGCCGCATTCTGCTATATCAGGAAAGCTTCAATTTATAATGCCGGCCACAAATCTATCAAAAGTTTTCCTCATTGGGTATTTTATTACTTAGTTATTTCACATGAAGAGAGCCAACATTAAAGCTATTTCAAGTATTGTATTTTTTTTCATATTATTAGGCAGAAAAGACGAGTTTTAAGTACACCAATATGTTCCAAGAGAGGAACTAGCTCAGGAAGCAAAACAAATATGCAATAACAACGGAAAGTAAGTTAAATTATAAAAGGAAAGAATAAATGAATACAATCAAGAAGCTATATAAAAGAAATGTGTAAATTTCAACGGGTCACAAAGCCAAAGGAAACAATCGATCACTTTGGCTACATCCGAGAAACAGATTACACATTTCCAAACAAATATGCCATTTCTTGAAGAAGCATATACACACACATTCATACAATCATATATATATATATATATATATATATATATATATATATATATATATATATATATATATATATATATATATATGAAGGTGGATCAATAATTCATTAAGTTAACATGCAGTTATCAGCTGAATTTTTATTAAGAAATCTGGCAACTTAATTCCAGATCTGTTTGATTAATAATATTGACTGAATTAATTGCATGGACAAAGAATAATGCGAAAAATATAATACTTGCTGAATATCTATCTATCTATCTATCTATCTATCTATCTATCTATCTATCTATCTATCTATCTATCTATTCCAATTTCTTTCCCACCCACTCACTCTCTCTCTCTCTCTCTCTCTCTCTCTCTCTCTCTCTCGATATATATATATATATATATATAGAATGTGTAAATAAGTATATTTGGATTGTATATTATATTGTACATTTAACAACATAATGACTAAAAGATGAAGGATTTGCGGACATAGTTTTATCTGGAATGTCGTCCTTATTTTCAGCCAAGAAATGTCTACAAGTGGGCTAAATTGTTTAAAGAAGGACAGAGCAGTGTTTAAGATGAAGACAGGCCTGGGAGGCCTAAAGAAGTGAGGTCTCCTGAGGTGATCGAATCAGTCAATGATCTCATTCAGTCTGACAGAAGGGTGACAGTGGATGACATTGCAAGGACTTTGATTATCTATGATTATTTGATTATCAAGGATTTATCTGTTGGGACAAACGCAGGGGTCATCAATCAGAAGGAGTCATCTTGCATCATGATAACGCAAGGCCTCACACAGCAGCCCAAACGGTGCAGACCATCAACGAGCTGGGCTTGGAACAGCTCCCTCATCCCCCTTACAGCCCTGACCTTGCCCCTTCAGACTTTGACCTGTTTGGTTCCTTGAAACCGTTCACGAGAGGCACGAAGTTTAAAAGTGACGATGAAGTCAAAAGTGTTGTGAGCGACTGGCTGAGACATTAGTCCAAATATTTTTACGCTGAAAGAATACGGAAGCTTGTGCACAGATGGGAAAAGTGTGTCACAGTGCTGGGAGACTACGCTGAAAAATATATAAAGTAACCTTCTATTTGTATTAGAAGTCCTTATACCGAAACATTAACCTTATTTATTGAATGACCCTCGTATATATACACACACACACACACATATATATATATATATATATATATATATATATATATATATATATATATATATATATATATATAGTCAAACCTAATGAGCCAGACAAACCTATCAAGGTTTCACTTAGGCAGATCGTCTTGTAATAATTGTATATATATATATATATATATATATATATATATATATATATATATATATATATATATATATATATATATATATTATGCGTACAATAGCGAACTGAAATTTAGAAAAGCGAAAAACTATCGCACGTTTGCCATCCACAAACAGAAAGTTTTTTTTCTGAAAATCCATGATCAAACCAACTGCCCTACATTTGTCAAAATGTACAAATATACATCGTCGGAAGGGTTTACTGGTTGGGTAGAAAACTTCCCAAACAACCTGTAGTTGTTATCATTGTAGTTATTATTTATTTCAATTTGGCCATTTATTCACCGATTCCTTTGATTTTTCTAAAATGTTGTATTGATTACTCCCCTTCGTTCATTAATTCTTAATTTTTTGCCTCCCAGTTATACAAGAACTTTATTTATGTTTGTTGATGATCGCTCTGCACGAGTCGTGGCTTTAAAACGTCCATTGAGTGTCACATTACTTTACTGAAAATATTTCTAAGAAATTTCAACTGTATCTTTCTGATTGTAAATGAAAATGATATTTTATTTTTCATCAAAATGTCCTCGTTTCTTATATGCTCTATCTATAGTATTGTCATAGTCTTTCTATATAATTACATCTTGGTCGTCGCAAGTGTCGTCTTCATCTGTACAGCATTCGCTGCCATGAAACGGATTTGATCCTACTTGCATAATAATGTGTTTAGCTTTTGAAAGACATGATTTTCTGTTCCCGTTCACCTTCGGATTTCTGTGCCATATTGTTAGTCGTCTGTTAAAACATTATTATTTAGTTGATTTATTTTGAGATATCCAATGACTAATTCCCAATTTCAGCAGGTACACATCTTTACCATCACACGTTCTGTCTTCTTATTGTTGATAGTCCTATCTCCTCTCTGTCTTTATTTTCCGTGCTTTTGATTTCTCATCATATTATGTTTTACTACAGTTCTGTTTATAATTTTTTTTTCTTTTTAACTCCATATCCGCGCATGCTATGCCGTTTCTGTGTTCATTCGAATATTAATTCATTTTCCTGTTTTTATCTTCAATATTTTATTTTTTTTCTCTCTAACATTTTTTTCTATTTCCTACATATTTTTCTGGATATGATATTTTTTAATTTCTTTCCACTAAACTATTCTTTATTGCGAAAATTCTTTAGTCACTAATATCCTTTAATTTTTCACTGTATCTATTTATCACCTCCGCCTTTTCTCCGTCCTTCTTTACCCTTTTAAAGTTATTCATTCATTCTTGATTTGGGTAATCTTTATTTTTTTTCTGTCAGCACATTGCTTATTTTTATTTATATTGATTTGTTTCCAGACCTAATTCGGATATACTCTGTGATTTATTAGCTTACATTTTGTAGGAAGAAAGAAAGAAATATGAAAAATTATAGGATTCGAATCTTTCTCGTATTCATAATGCATTCCTTCCAATTCCCAGAATGCATTAATCTTGTATGCAAAATGTATAATTCCTTGTAAGCAGCATTCTGTATTACACCAAGAATGCATTAGTTATGTTCGCTCAAAATATTTTTCATGCATTCGGTAAACATTATGGAGCATTTTTGAATTCCCCCAAATATAACCTGAGTCTTGAGAACTGACTTGATTTAAGAAAATATTGTCTGGTCTTTCTAAATGGATATTCTTGTGGATTTTTGTATATATTTCTTTCACGGTACCGTCTTCTTCATTAGAATATTACCCAGTATATATTCATTTATAAATACATATTTTCAATTCCTTTGTTTTATAGTTTTTTGTCATTTTTTAAACGAAGTGTAAGATTAGTTGAAAGAAAATTGTGCAATAAGATGCATTAATCTATAAAATGTGTAATAATTTGTTATATACCTCGGTACTGTTAACTGATTCTATCTATCTATCTATCTATCTATCTATGTAGAAGTACAGAAAATATGTCGGTTTGACCTACTTAACAAAATCTCGCAAAGATGACCATACATCAGATTTCTATGTAAAAAAGTTTTTATTTATGCTATATAATCACAATAGTAATACACAACACACACGACCGATATCTATTTATCTATCTGTCTATGTATTTCTTCCTCTCTCTCTCTCTCTCTCTATATATATATATATATATATATATATATATATATAATCATTTTTACCCCAGGCTAGGTTACTGACTGTGAAAGAATAAAAAATTGTAATTAAAGATAGAGGTCAATAAATGAAGAGGAATAAAGGAGATAGTAGATACCGATTGACATAGCATTTACATTTTTGAAGATCATGGTTGGCTTGAGATATGTTTGCCAAGAATTTAGGGTTACATCTCGCCATTCTAACTGCAAAATGATGGGCCATTTTCCTTTCTAGTACTGTGCTTAAATTTGTAAATCTAGGTACCAAAAGGCGAAAGGTAATCAGAACAATTACGATGAATATATTTATAGAAAAGGTACAGGGAAGCGACATTACGGCGGTGGGAGAATGACAAAAGCCGAGATGCCATGTACGAGCGATAACATTGTAGATACTTTATTTTATTTTATCCGGAATCTCTAATAGCAGGTGCATGAACGAATAGTAGACTTATAAATATATAAAATATATTCTGGCGGTAAAAATTGTCTAGAACGACACGGTGAACCTGCTCTCATAACAGCAAAACCTAACAATTGATTGAATATAATCTTTCCACTTCCTGTCAGGAGAGGACGTTTGTCAAAGAAATGCGCAAAGACTTACACTCCTGTATCATTAGCGTCAACCATGCTGATGGAAGACAGAAACGGGATCTCTCACATGATTAAACGAAAGCAGTTTTATTCTGAAGGCGTTTAAATTAATATAATATTCCTTGCATCAGTTAGCAGCTTATTTTAGATCACTTTTGAGATCATCTGCAAATTTGACCATATCGAACCGACCGCACTTACTATTTAAACAGCAGAAAATAGTTGTATCATTAGCATAATTACCGAGTTGGGATCTGAGTAACAATATAGTTTCAAAGAAATATTGATCAAAGTAACTAATAATAACAAAACAAAAGTCATTGAAACAAAGCAAGTTCAGTCGACCATTGATGACAATTCCAGAACAACGTAACCAACAAAGATAGAGCTCTGCTGGTAACTTGAAAAATAATGATCTAGAAGAGTGGCATTGTGTGTGTTTGCATGTACACACACACACGCACACACACACACACACAAACACATATATATATGTAGAGAGAGAGAGACCGAGAGAGAGAGACAGACAGACAGACAGACAGAGAGATATCTCACATTGTAAGAGGTGTAACTTTATTAACCCCAACACAAACTCACACACACACCGGTAATTAGCAGCAAATGAAAAATCAGAAATTACCTTTGCCTTTAATGTGCTAATGTCGCTTCAGGTGATATACGATTATGATTCACCAGAACTTCATACCATTTGTCGATCTAAGAATATTTTGACAATATACCATATCTTTTGGTTCTTTCCACCATTCACACAAATTCTTTAAGTTTACCGCTGATTTCCTTTTCTTATTTTGCCTTCATAATGTCAGGTGAATTTTAGATTTTATTCTTTTCACATTCCGTATCCGCTGACGAACAACATAAAACTCTACCCTTCTTATTGTTAGCATCAGTTTTGTCTGGAGTTTCTGTTTTCCTGAAAAGACATCTGTTGCTAACATCTTCTGCCTATTTTATTCTCAGCATTAATCGATAGAACAATATCTGTGTCTCTTTATTTCTTCATATGATCTTCTTAGGCAGTCACTGCTATATAAGGGATCCTATATTACATAATAGTTCAACGTGTTGTATCTAAACCCTTCTCTATCATTTAATATTTGCCTTTTTTTCTAGAAGACAGTTTTTTGCTGTTTCTTCCACATTGGGTTTTCTCTTTTTTATTTTCCTGTTACTGCACTATCCATAGTGATCTACACGTCTTCAATACGATTCATATACCTTAGAATATCTCTTTTCTGGGTAACTATACTTTGTCCTCTTGCAATTAATAGACTTTTCTTTTTTGTTTTCCTTTACAGCCGTATCTGAGAGTTCTTTCAATTTTCCCTCAAAAGCAATTTTCTAAAGTGTAGCAATATTTCAGTTAAAATTCTGATATCATTTAATACATTTTATCCATATGAAAATTTAAATGTAAATTAATAGAGGACATCACTGTGATCTGCTGCTGGGTATTCTTTTTTAAATTATAGTACAATTTCGCCGATCGAATTGGAATAGTATTACTAAACTACACTTAATAAGCAATTAAAAGAAATAAATGCTCAGCAGAATTAAAATATTGCTGTAAAACACCTAGTCAAGAGAGAATATTTACTTATAGAAAAAAGTTGACGTAATATATGCATATCTTAAAAAGTATACATTCGATGGTGCAATATTCAGTTTAAGTAGGTTGACCAAAAGGTGAAATGATACCAAAAGTTTTCGCATTGGCTTCAGCAGTCTGTGAAAGGAAACAGCAAAATGGCGATAACGAATCTATTTGTTCCCTAAAATCTGTATTTAACATGACTGATTTTCATTTAGGGTAAGACTCGAAATTCTATTTTTAATGGATTAATTTTATTAAAACAAATAACATTTTTTTGCAATCACGTTGATCCTGCGAAATGTCTATAAGCACCTACTTGAAACCGATTATTATTTGGTAGTACATGCAACAATGAAATGGGGACTGCAAAGTGTCCCTCCCCATTTAAGGAGTCCTTTTTTATAGACTATTTCCCAGAAATAGATCAAATTATGGAACAGCAAAAGGAATATATATATATAAATACTTTGTTTTGATTCCTAGAAACTAGATAAGATTTAACCCCCAAAAACAGTATTGTATTAAGGAACAGGATCTAACAAACATTGAAAAGTGAAATATATATCGACACAATCACGCACACATGCACACACATGGTCACACACAAAAACAACCATATATATATATTTGTGTGTGCGTGTGTATGTGTGTGTGTGTGTTCACCGTAACGCGACTTGAGCACTATTTTGATATAAAAAAGGTAGTATAAATAAAAGAGAAATATTTCACTCTAAGGGAAATTTCTAGAACGTACTCCTCTCGTTCGTGGTAATGTGCAGTTACAACAACGTAAATAAACACAGTGCGATGAAGTCCTAACGGATAAAATACGTAACAAAATCCATTTTTCCACTTTGTCATACATCTTTTCTTTCAAAACCGTTTCTTAATATATAAAAACAATTATATAAAATTTATATAGCGTCATCCCATGGGTGGGGGAGTATATATATATACATATATATATATATATATATTAAAAAAATATATATTTATAAGAGAACAGATCAAAGATATATATATCGATGATAGCCTGTTAGCAGCTATATAGTGTGGACAAATGAATAACAAAATGTCATGTCCGTCATTTTCACGCTTCAATGAATTCTTCAGAATAATGTTAGTACAAAAATCATAAACTGAAATGAATGAAACATTCAAATACTAAAAATACGTTTTGAAATAATAAATATATGTAGAATTAAAACATAAAATCCATTCTTTAGAAATATATATATATATAACAACTTTTGTCTATATTTCCGACATGAGTTATTGTAACTATTTACACTATTTACATTGTTCGGGCAGTTGTCCTCATCTTTATATGCACATTCACAAGGTTTCGACAGTTATACGCCCTGGTTTTCTTCAGGTGTTATTTTTTGAAGCTTAAACCGAACCCAAAGTATTCGACATGCATGCTGGTGTTTCTTAAGTTTGTTTATATGTCAGCACATTTCAGGAGATAAACATGGGAAGGATGTCTTCACAAACGTCATCGAACCAAACTTTAGAAAGATCAATATACAGATTGACTATTACTGTTTCGGTTTGAAATTGAAAAATAAATCGACTGAAGATGGTCGGAGCGTACAACGGTCCAAACCTTGCGAATGTGCAAATCAAAGTGAGGACAAATGTCCGAACATTGTAAATAAAAATAAAAAAAACAACTTATATTCTATAATTCTATTTTTTTGAAATCTGAAGTGAAATATAAATATTTTTTCGTATTTATTTAAAATCTAAATTATCTGCTATCACTTTTAGGATACATCCGCCGTCATATATTTTTGAGGAAAATGCATTCTACTTGTGTTTTTAAACTATGTTTTTCAAACTATGCTTAAGTAAAATTGGAATATCTTTTATATCTACCTGAAAGATGTCACTATATTTTTCGAATCTACGTTTATGTGTATGTCGTTCATTTAATAAATATTATTAATTCCTTAAAAATAATATCTTTATTCTTTATGCACACATTTTCTTCGTTAGGATATTTGACGTAAACTACATAGTTCTGAAGAAGACAGGAAATGTTTTGTTTCAAGTTACGTTTTTATTTTATTTCTCAATAAAATATTATAGTGAATATAATATATTATTTGAGTAGATATATCATCATACTGAAATCTAGTTTCGAATGGATTGCACTTGAAAATTGAACATTTTCAATCTTATTAATATATATGCTGATAAATTTTAAACATCTATCAAACGGTGATTTTACCAGGACAAGTATTTATTTTAAGTGACTTCATATTATAGCTTTCAAATTGTTCCATATGCTTCTCAAATATTTTGTTAATATCGTACTCTTTAACATTTCATATCACTAATGGTTCGTAGAGTTCATATGAGATCAAATGACGATATCTCTGTACCCGTAAATTTTTCATTGTACTATTGATAAATTTAGTAATACTCTCTGAATCTAATTATTCTTCAAATCTTCAGTTATTAGTTTTTAATAGGCTCTAGAAGGATATGTATTTTCAGTCTATTTCACTGTTACTCTATGAATTGGCAGAATGACGATAATAAATATCTGACATATCTTTTCTATTTATTACGATGTCCTGTTTCGATTTCAAAGCTTCTTTTATTTATAGTATGACACTTACCTCGCCTCCTCACTGAGATGTGATGTGACTCAAGTTCGGGTTTATGGAGTAAACCTGAGCGTGTACACATGGAACAGTGTAAAAATTTCCCAGCCCCCGCAACCGTCAGAATTGATATGATATACCGACACATTCTCTAGTGCAATTAGGAGGTACAGCCACGGTTGGTAGATATCCTGCAGTTGGTTATTCGTCTCCAGCTGTGCTGGTCAAACTATCTGCATTCAGACAGAGAGGATCCCCACACAAGCCTATGTCGAAGTGTAGAGTCTCGTCTCGGGAAACAGCTACCCGGCCCCATTTTATACGGTGTCAACTTGACGGAGCCTACGGGCCAAGAGAGCTTGGCCAGCACAGCTGGAGTCAAATCTCCAATTGCAGAAGATTTACCAACCGCCCCACACGGACATATATGGCACAAGGCTGAATTTAATGTGGCGTATCCGTGCCTGTAGTCTCGTCCAAAAAATTCCCGTAGACCCCGTATAAAACGGGGTCGGGTAGATCTTTCCAGAGACGAGACTCTGCCCTTCGACATAGCCTCGTCTGGGGATGCTCTCTGCTCGGAGACAGGACGTTTGACCAGCAGAGCGGGAGACGAATCGCTAATTGCAGACCAACATACAGTATTTACTACTGTATTTATGTGAATGGGGACATACCCATTATCGTTCTTAGGTATGCTACTACAGTGCTGCTATAAATAATTGAATCAAAATATTTTGTTGAGTTTCATGTGGATCGCTATTCCTGCGACGAACTGTCGGTTTTCATATTAGATCTCCACGAATTTCGCAGATTCTTTTATTATAATTTTATTATCTATTTCATATTTGTATCCATATAAAAATAGTTTTGATGTTTTTTTTATGTCTAGTCTATATTGGTCATAATATATTTTATTCTAGCGCATTCGTTCTGGGCGGCCCTAAAGAAGAAATACTTTTCTCACTTCGAATGTACTTTGCGAAATCGCATTATGATTAGTTTCATTTTCATAAATTTTATTATCATAGCTATATGTCTAGACGAACTAAGTATAAGTTTGTGAAATTCCCAAAGTTTATCGTCTTTAAAATGCCTGTCGCTTGCATTACCATAGGGCATATTGTTTATTCCGCTTACTTTGTGCTCCATAAAACATTCGCATATCACTCTCTACCTTTCTACGTTCTCCAACACACTCCTTGATATTTCTGAATTTATTACACCCTATCACTTTTATTCTATGGTGACTTATGAGGAAGACATTCATTTTCTGACTAATGTTCCTTTTTGTATCAGTGCCAGATTAGTTTAACCTACATGCCAAGATTGCATGATATGCTTATATTTTACGGTTATTTTAAAGGACAGTTTTCTTAGTTTTTCTTTTTGTTACTCAAGTCGATACATTGTTATAATTCCTATAAAAATTTGTCTGTTTTCCCTTTTCTTTTTGAACAGTTTACTATTGCTCTCTCTCTCTCTCTCTCTCTCATTCAGTAACACATTGAAGCCACATACACGATTCTTTTACTATTGTTAGATCCTACGAAATTGTATATGTGCGATACAGTCTGAAACATTTATTTTTGGCTCCTGCTTCAGTTGAACCAGTCTCACATTAAAGTGTACTCTGCGCAGCCATGACCATCCTGTCATTGGCTTCTAATTTTTGCCAGACTTTTTCCAGTATTTTATTTGTGTTAGATATTTTACAGTTTCATAGCTTTTCACCCATGTCCTATGTACTCATTTCGTTTTTCTGTAGTTGAATTGATACAATCGGCTCTTCTGGTTAATGAGTTTTATTTCTAATTTTGTTTCTATGTAGAGCCTGTCATCTTCATTTCCCTAGTGTAAGACATTTTATCTTGTAATTTTTGTCTCTCACAACACGCATCTGAGTAAATTTTGTCCAGCGTAATAAGATTTTAAAATACCTCATTATGAACCCTGCTCAATCGTTCATTACCTTGATTAGAATTTTGTCATTTAATTCTCCTCCTCAAATTACTCCTTTCTCTTTCAGTTTTATTTGAAAACATTTTCTTAGAGTATGTCACACTTTATAGAAAAAATATTAATACACAATGTGCCACTAATGCGCTATGTTGCAATTTTATCCATGTAGGTGATACTTATTTTGCTGCTGTCATTTGTGGTTTTATGAAAAAAGTTCAGGGATCGAAAAACTGCAGAGCACAGATATAATACATGTGGAGAGATCAATGGAATATTACGAGAGAAAACGTGCTTTCCGACAAGATGCATAATATCTAAAGAAGAAACAATCATAGGAGAATACCATAGCTATAACATGAATAAAACTAGTAAATAGAATGGGTTTTCCATGACAAGAATTTTGAGAAACCTGCAATATATAAAAGCATGGATGTGTTCCACGTTATGTTAGAACTGGACTAGATGAAGATGAACAAAGCAATAGGAGCAGATAAAATTGTAAACAATGAATTAGGGATTGATTGTTTATCTTTATATGCTATGTTCTATTATGACTTCGGTGATCATTGCTATCCACATATCTATTTTCTTGATTACATATTAATTCATGACTTCTTGATAACGATAGTGAAATGGTTCCTCGTTACTATGTTCATTGTTAGGTGTCCAGAGTCGTCGTTCTCGTAGATTTTTATCCACACAAGTTTACGCTATCTAGTAAATCATAGACGTTGAGATATGAGCTGGATCCATGCATTTTGAAACGGTATTTGCGCAAATACGAACGCAACTTGTGTTCCGATTCTATTTTCTGCGCCGATACTTATTACTCCGAACAGGTTTGATAAGGTTAAAAAAATGATAAATGAAATATATGACAGAGTATCTTAGAAAATCAATATTGATTGTTCTGTGAATGTAACCAGGTATGAAGAACTATGATCTCCCTCGAAGAAGCAAAGGGAGGATCAACAAAACTCAACTAATAATCAAATTTCTAATCAATGGAACATGTAGAGAAATCGATTGAAAAAACGTGCAAGATACAATTGCCGTTTTACTGTTACACTATTGAGAAATGAAATGCAATTCTCATCATAAAGATTATATCCGCGCGAAGGATAAGAGGAGAGAAAGACTGATACCTTTGTTTATTTGATCAAACAATTATTGGATAAATGTGATACTTTTCAAAATTTTTGAAAAGCATGATTTACACGGAAATACATTATGATAACTCCACGGAATACTGGGAACAAAACGGCTTACATGTTTATTGAGAAAGTGTTATGGTCCAAGGTTAGGACCAAGGAAGAACAACACGAACACAAGATTAGAAATAACAAAGATATATTACACAGAATAATAATAATACAAGATGTGGAAAGTGTTAGTATGACTGTCAGTCTGGTTTGGAGTGAACTACTATTGGCTCGACTCGATTCCGTCTCGTCTCTCTTGAGAGGCGCAGTATTCATAGTGTCAGGAAAAGTTCACTCTGTCGTTATAGGTAAGGTCCCATATCACCCCCTTCCAAAGCTTTTACCTCGCAGAGGTCTTTAATATTTTTCCTCTTCGGATTAATCAACAAAGGCTCTGTAAATTTTCTTTTTCTGCTTGATTTCCACGGTTCTGAAATTGCTTGAGGCCTTTGCATATTGAATTTATCAAATATTGTGTCCATTACTTCCTCCTCTTCCTGAGGTAGACCGTTAGAATCCTCTAACAGCCTCTTTCTGGTTTGATTTAAGTGACTTTTATGCGAGAACTTCGGACCCTGAATTATGTAAATCACGTTCCCGATTCGTTTCTCTATTGTACCTGGCTCCCAATAGGATGTATTGTTTTTGACATTTAAAAACAAAACTTTCTCCCCTGGGTTAAATTTTCTTTTTAGGTACAAACGACGTTGGTGACTGCTTTGTCTGTTTTGGCAGTAATTTGTCGAATACCGATCTAAATTTTCTAGCGAACATCACATCTGCCGGTGATAATGCCGATGGTGTAATTCTATACACTTGCAGGAATTGTTGTAAAGCCTTTTCTGTTGGTACGTCATAGGCTTTCCTTAGTGCTCTTTTTAATGTATCTACAAATATCTCCGCTTGCCCGTTTGATCTTGGGTGATATGGCGGGGATTTGATTTGTTTCACCTTGAAACTCAGCAGAAATAAATTGTGTCCCATTATCGGTGACTAGACAATCAACAACTCCGAAACGAGCAAACAGAAGTAGGTTTTCTACAACGAAATACTTCTGGTCATTTGCTGTAACTGTCTACTACCATCAAGTAGTAAAAATCATCTAATGGACCTGCGAAATCTACATGGATTCTCGACCACGGTCGATCTGTGTTAGGCTATGGCTTATGAGTGATCGGATGTGCCTTGGCGGCTAAGGAATAGCTCTGGTATTTGTCCACCATATGTATAATATTTTGATCCATGTTTGGCCAGTACTCCTAACTTCGCATTAAGGATTTCATCCTTTTCTTTCCTGTGTGTATGTGAAAATCCTTGAGGATTCGCCTTTATAGCATTTTCGGGGTTACTACTCTTTCATTATATAGTAGAACATTATCACATAACGAAAAACTATCTGATACACGCTTATCTTTTCCTGCAATTTTTGTTTTTGTTTCCTTTATAAATTCGTCATTCACTGCCACGTTTCTTATTTCCTGTAATGTGACGGGGATGTTTCGAATTGTACTACATAATGATGTTCTAATATCTTCCTCATCTCGTAGAGCTGCAACTACGAAATCTTCTAATGGCTCCGTTTTCTTTGGTATTAGTCCCGAAAGACCATCTGTATGCCCAAATTTGTTTGATGGAAGATACTCCAATTTAAAGTTATAGTTCAATAAAATTATCCCCCATCTTAGCAATCTATTAGCAGTGTAGACAGGTAGACCTTTCTTTGATCCAAATATTCTCAATAACGGCTCGTGGTCCGTCTGTAAGGTGAAAGATCTACTGTAAATACAATCTGTAGAATCTCGTAACCGCAAAAATAATTTCATCTTTTTCCATTTGTGAGTAATTTTGTTCGGTTGGTTGCAACGTTCTTGACCCATTCCCGATGGGAATTAGTGTCCCATCAGGCATTTTATGAAGTATACATGCCCCAACACCATAGGCACTCGCGTCGCCCGCGACTATTATTTCTAATTTTGGGTCATAATGCGCTAAAATAAGTCTGCTGTTAGAGTCTTAATTATTTTGTCGAACGTTTTCTGACATTCATCTGACCATTCCCAAATTTTTCCTTTTTCAACAGTTCGTTTAGGGGTGCGCGTAATTTGTGCATGTTAGGAATAAATTCTTAATAATAATTTACTAAGCCCAATAAGCTTTGTAACTCGGTTGAATTGTTTGGAGCCGGCATTTTTTTTATTGCCTTGGCTCTTTCTGGGTCTGGTCTTCTTCCTTCTTCGTCAATAATATGGCACAAATATTTAATCTCCTTCATAAGGAAGTCACATTTATTTTCCTTTACCTTAAAACCGTAATTTTGCGTCTGCCTGAAAACCTCTTGAACGTGTCCCCAGCGTTGTTCAATATTTTTCCTATTTATCAGGATGTCATCAAGGTATGCAATCGTGAAATCCATTCCGCCTAGCATAGTGTCCATTATTTGCTGAAATATCGCCGGCGCGACCTTGATCCTGAATGATAATCTCTGGAACTTATATAACCCTTTATGTGTGTTTATGCACAACAACCTCGAGCTTTCCTCATTTACTGGTACTTGGAGGTATGCTTCGCTCAAGTCTATCTTTGAGAAAAATTTTACTCCGTTCAACTTTGTGAAAACATCCTCTGGACTAGGGAGAGGATAGTGATAATCCTGAATCTCTGCATTCAATCCCGTCGAGAAATCAGCGCATACTCGAATCTCACCCGATTTCTTTTTCACGTAAACCGTATGTGAGGCCCATTGACTATATTCCACCTTTTTCAATATACGGGTTCTCAGGAGTCTATCCAACTCTTTGTCAATTTTTTCTTATGATGCGAAAGCTTCATTTCTTTTCTTCTTGAAAATGGGTTGTACATTTTCGTTTAGTTCGATTTTGGCTGCCATTTTTCTACACCTCGCGAGGCCGGCTAAAAATATGTCGGGGAAATTCACCTTTAAATAAACTTTCTGTCTATAACCTTTTCACTTTTTGGCAGAACGTATTTATCGGTAAATCCCAGAGGTCAAATTTCTGCATCCAGTCAGTTCCAAATACATTTTCCGTATTTTTTAGAACATACATCTTTAATTTCTTGGTCATTCCATTGAACGTCACATTTGTGATAATTTCCCCCTCAAATTTGTTTTTTACCTGTTACCGACATGGATATTTAATCTGTTTTCAACATGGTCGGTTTGTTTAATTTCTTCCACGTCTGTAAGCTAATAATGGTTACATCTGATCCGGAATCTAATTGTAATCTGATTTTTTTTTTAACATTTCTACTTGTACGTATTTTCGTATATTTATCCCGTCCGCTTGGTCAGTTCTAGTGACTCTTACTCGGATTTTGCTTTCTTTCTTTGTCCTACAATGCGAACTTTTATGCCCAAACTTATTGCACGACAGACAAGTCTTATAGCAGTATGGACAATCTTTGTACCAATGCAAAGTCCCACAGCGATAGCATAGACTGGGTGGTGATTTCTCTGAGTTTTCATTTGACTTTTTGTAGTAAAATAATTTGTTTGATTTGTTTGTGAGGAGGGACAGAAACGTGTTTGTCGTTGTACATTTCGTATGTGAGCGACGCCAGACTCTTCTATATCTTTCGATTTCTTTTTTACGCTTATACATCTCTGACAGTCCTCAGTCAATTTTGTAGCGTCAATTCTGGTTCACTCTCAAGTTTTGTTAGAATTCTCCGTCTTATCTCCGGATCTTTAGTTGAAACCAGGCCTTGGACGAATATCAAACATTTAAAATTGTCCGGGCTGAGTTCAGATAACTTAAAGTCATCGCAGTGTTTGTTTACTATGGAAGCGAATGTTATACATTCTTCGCTGTCCTTTTTTGTTAACTTTAAACATTTCCACCTTTTGTGGAATAGTGAAGTGTTCGGACTAAATAATTCCGATAAAAGTTTCACGGCTTCCTTGAAAGTCAACTCATTCGTTTTCCTTGGTAGGATGTAGTCTACGAATTTAGTGTATTCGCTTGACCCTAGTTTCCTTAGTAGCAGTTGTACTTTTTTCGCGTCTGACCAATTCCCGCAATCAAACTCATATGAATCTTCATATCTTCTGAAGTAAGCCGCGAAGGTTTTGTCTTTGTCGGTGCATAGGTGAAGTCTTTGATAGAGCTCCATATCGCATTTAGCGAGAATGCCGTTTCATTTTCAGAATTTTGCCCTTTATTTGTTACTGCCCGTAGTAGTAATTCTTGTAGTTCGAGTTGCTTCTCTTCGTTTTTCTGTTGAATTTCCAATAGTTTTTCCTCGTTTTCTGTTGAATTTCTAATTGTTTTTCTTTGAGACTAGTCCGTCTTTCCTCATTTTTTTGTTGCTGCTCGAATTGCATTTTCATTAGTTCCAATATGTTTGCCTTAAAATCTTCCATGTTTACACCGTAATTTTGTGTGACTATTTTTCCTTTTTTCTCAGTATAAACTTTAGGTCTTTGTCGCCTGTTGTTCTGGAACCTTAGTACGAAAAAAATTTCCTGCGTAGAATTCGATTCTGCTTTGGCTGACAGGTAAAATTCGTGTCTTCGTTACCATTTTTAAGGTTGGTGTCCAAAAAAACTTTTCTTTTTTTAATCTCATTTTTCTCGCGTAGAACTTGTTTTCTTTTCTCAGTACCTCCGTAGCCTCTGTTATGGACGACCGAAAGCAAAAACGCTTTTTTTTAGATTCTCCGCGTAGAACTTCGTTTCTTCAATATCCTCGTCGCCACTGTTATGGAAGACCGATAGCAAAAGGTTTTTTTAGATTCTCCGCATAGAAATTCGTTTCTTCAATATCCTCGTCGTCACTGTTATGGTCCAAGGTTAGGACGACGAAGGAAGACCAACACGAACACAATAGTAGAAATAACAAAGATATATTATACAGAATAATAATACAAGATGTGGAAAGTGTTAGTATGACTGTCAGTCTGGTTTGGAGTGAACTACTATTGGCTCGACTCGATTCCGTCTCGGCCCTCTCTCTTGAGTGACGCAGTATTCATAGTGTCAGGGAGAGTTCACTCTGTCGTTATATGTAAGGTCCCTTAACAGAACGAATACACAAAAAATGAAGTGAATGTATAACAACAATTCTTTTCCCAACAGATGTATTAAATTTTGTTCAGGACGAAGATTCTATATTCTTGTATTAAAAGAGAAGATTCTAATAGAAATAGACAGCATGCCAGTGTTATCATCGACGGACGTAATCTGACCCTATACCTTACACAGGGTCGATGAAAACCTTTGAAAGAAAGCTGTAAGTACTATAAAAAAAAGTGAATTAAAGAAAGCAAAAATAAGTTATGATAAAATTTAGAAAATGAGAATACATGATTGTCAACAAAAGATTGATCCTAAGGTGCCAGTTACGGATCAGTGAGAAAATGCAGAAAATCATGGTAGTGGAGAAACAGACGACGGTCAAGTGTGGCAGAGAAATCCGGAGTCTCATAAGAAGAGCGACTCATGCATTTCACAAAATGTGCAAGAGTTGGGAAACTGTCTTTAGAAACATTGAAACTGTACTGAAATGCTATGTAATATCTCTTTTCCTATATGTTATGAAATGCAGGATAATTCCTATCGGGTTGATGTGAAAACTTCAAGCGCCATTGATAATGTGCTAAGAAAGAATGCGGAGTATTCAATTGACTTTTGGAAAAATGGTTTGCAAACTCCTCCCTACAAAAATGTGTGTTGCAGTCATACATTTGGAACTGTCTAAACGTCCTAGGGCATGAAGACCAAAGTTATCAGCTCTAACTAGTTTGTTGAATAAAATACCAATCTCCAAATACTTTGTAACATAAACATATAGACTGACTTGAAGAAAGAAAAGCAAGTTTGATAATGGGAAATAAAAGAAACAGAACTTAGTCCACAAAGTGAATAGTGAGATTAAGAAGTTATATAAACAAATGAATTTGGACAAAGAACTAAAGAAACGGATATGGAGCATGAAGATTAGAATCATTTCTATATGTGTAAATATATATTAAATTGTACTAAATCTATGAACTTGAGACTGGATGAGTTAGAAGGACTGGAAATGTAGATACCATGACATAGCCGAGGTCTCGGAGGATAATGAGAAGGCAATTTATTTGGCTTGATGTGCCTCTGTCTTTGGTGATGTCCCTTGATTTTTGAAAATAACAAGCACATCTCCGAATGAACAAGAAAGAAAGAGCAATGACAGTATAAAAAAGCACAAACCCCATCAGTGATGGAAGAATAAAGAGATAAAAGCAAAGACACAGTGCGTTTCTATGTTTATGGAATTGGCTTAATTTCAGTTTTACAGACTCTGTATTGACTCGGTTTACACATTGTAACCGTGTATAAATTATATCTGTGCATCCCCATACACATTTAACGAATGTTTGTACAACTGTATACAGACAAAGCAGATCATTCAATTAAGAATGTCAGCTACATATACAATCAAATGTTATAAAAATTATGACCGTTAATTTATGGCCAATTGGAAGCAACTGAAATAATAATAATAATAATAATAATAATAATAATAATAATAATAATAATAATGATGATGATGATGAACGCTATGAAGAGCGTTGTAGGCTCAACAGAATAACGATATAGAAATCATTGAAGATTCTATCGACAAAATAAGATATTCAAACAGACCGCAATACTTTTTACATGGAAATTAGAAAAGCAGTTATAGAAGTCAAAAAGCCACCATCTAGAGAAGAAATATTTTTTGAGAATATCTGGTGCAACTCATACGAATATAATCCCAGTGCAGATGAAGGATAAGCCTGTGCACAAATGCAGAAATATAACCAAGAATAATGTTAGGCAAGCTCTAACAAGAAAAATATCGAAAACCCCACAAAATGACAAAGAACAAGTTTTCCTCTCTATCAATCTGTTATCAATCCATAAGAACATTGCGCAAACTTTGTCAATGCTAAGTAATAACCCTAAATGAAATTCCAGAATGGATCACTGAAAGTATTACATATCTCCTACGAAAACAGGTGAAACAGGGTTTCAGAAATCATAGTCCTATTTCTTATCCGCCATATATACATTGATCACGTCTGACCTGACGAATTTTCCTTACTCTTTTCTCAATGAAAACAATATCCTTCCCCTGGAACAGAATGGATGTTTCATATGGTTGTAAGGATCAACTACTAATAAGTAAAATTATTCAGGAAAATTTCAAGAAAAAAGGTAGGAATATCAGCACAGCTTGGTAGATTTACAATAACATCTTTGTTAATGTGCCACGCGCTTGGACAATTAAGGCTTTGGAAATGTACACAGACGCCTCGGGTATATGAATTTGTTTAAAATATCGCGTGAATAATCAAACTATACATTAATCACACCAAAGTTATTACTACTTCTAATTGAATATCCGAAGAAGTATCTTTAAAGGAGTCTCCCTGTCGCCTTTTATGTTCTATTTGTCCTTAATACCCTTTTCGCATGAACTAAACAGTAATAACGATGGATAAAAAGCAAAACATGAAAGTATTTAATCATTTGCTCTACATGGATGACAATGACTTGAAGTGTATCCTCAATACTGCAAAATGTTTCAATGATTACATCAGTATAGATTTCGGAAAAGTAACATTCAAGAAATGGGATAATTACGGAAACACACTCAATAGATCTAGATGTCGTTACAAATATTAGAGAACTGGAACAAAAGGTAGCGAATGAGATGGAGTAAAGCATACCCAAATAAAAATCAAATTAAGAAATGGAATTCAATAGGTGTGCGTCTGGTGTTTAGTTGACCTCACAAAGCAGAATATCAGCCATGATCACTTTCCCTGTTCCAATCCAGTTTCAGCATCCTTGATTGGACCCTAGCTGTCATAGAATGTTATAACGCGAAAGCTTATCACATGCAACCGTATGCATCATCCCAGGCTAAATGTTGATTGTAGCTATGTGTCCAAATACGAAGGAGGCAGAAGATTAATTCAACTAGAGCTGTCTCAAAAAACCACTATAATCGTTCTTCAAAGATAACGGGAAGCTACAAAAACTGGACGAGGATCTGTTTCAGAGAAGATGACATAAGTAAGAAATTGGATTCAGTAATAAAGGAAGCCAACAAATTCAAAAGGGGATTTCAAGTAGGTGAAGAAGTGCAAATTAACAATAGTACACATGCTGTAGCGGCTATGAACCTAAAAAAAGCTAATAAAATGTACCAGATGGAGATACGATGGCAAGACAAACTTCTTCATGTTCAATACTCTGTCCGTACTAAACAAGCTGATGGAAACAAATACATAACCAACGGTGGTTACGCAGAAAATAGTTAAAAGCTGAGACCGACGGTTCAGTTCTTTCTGCACAAGACCAATGCAGGCTAATTACAAATTGACAATCACATATACTGAAAAATTGTGTTAAGACGAAATGCTGATTTTGTGATAAACATCAAGAAACAACTTACAATCTTGTATCAGGTTGCACGGTTTTAGCACCCACTGAATATAAACCCGGTATGCCAATGTGGATCAATATCTGCATTGAAAAATATGCAACTATTACAGAAAGGAAACTGCAAGAATTTGATATGTATGCCACTCAGACCAAATTACGGAGATAGGACGAGTAACATTTTTATGGGACTTTACAATACACACTAATCGTCCAGACATCATCATCAAATACCACAAAAACAGAATGTGCTTTCTTATTGATAGTTTGTTATTTATCTTCGAAGATTTAAAAAAAAAACGATCAAAATACTATATCTTGAAGTGGAAATCTAAACAATGTAGTCCAAGCCTTAAATAAATCCAAAAGATTCTATTTACAAATACTGCCCACACTTTACGAAGAACTTTATTTATGTAAGATTTTTAGGGTTGTAGTTTTTATTTTTCCTCAAAAAATGCTCATTGCAAAATGTCATGATACCATTTCTGACCTTAGGTCTCTAGTTGGTATCTGGAAAGAAATGATCATGCATCATAAATAAAAGGAATAATAATAATAATAATAATAATAATAATAATAATAATAATAATAATAATAATAATAATAATAAATATTTGAATTAATAAGATTATTTGTTCACGCTTTTGCATTATATGATGAGTTTATGTTTGTTTAAGTAAATATGAACATGAAATCGTCTGTCAGATACAAACACATGAAAAGTTACGTTTGCCCCACATGCTTTATGACAACGCATATATTCTAGGAAACATTTTTGTCCAACAATATATCTAGTGATTATTAGCACATAGGTTTTGTACAACAAATTTCCTTTAATTTAAGAATAACTTTGTTACATACTATTTTCTTCTCGTCTGATTTTCCGGTCAAGTCGCATTAAGTTATCACACAAGCAACAATAGTTCCTTCTATAATATTTTAAAAGCATTGAATAAAATGTAAATCTCATTCATGTACGTATATATAATGAGAAAGATTTGGCGGTATAATCAGAAATTCTCCTCTTTCTCTGTTGTCTAACATTCCAAAATTTTTCTATAAAAAGATCAAGCAGTTTTTCTTTAAATCAATATATGCCAAGAAAGGTTATAATGCCACTAAAACTCATGGGGCTACCGGGAACAAGACATAAACCTCTACTCCTGTTCAAAAGACCGGGGTGGAGGGCGAATTGAATTTTTCACACAGCGTAATTATTATCTTATTTTTCTATCTTAGCATCTGTTACTACTCACTTATTCTGCTGTTGTTAGAAAAGAATGTCTAAGAAGAAAAGAATAATTATATAGTAAGACAAGAACTCGCCTCAAGTACCTAGTCTCACCTTGATGGCTGTACTTGATAGCTGCTTAAAAACTCTAAGTCTGAGAATTTATAACTGTCGGAGATCATATTTTTATTTAGACTTCGAAACAAGCATTCATTTGATTCTTTTTTCTTTATATACACCAGAAATACAAACAGCAATAGTATTATGAATTCTTTTTTCTTAATTATTATTTTTCATTAATTTCTTACTGGAATGAGAGCGTTTGGAATACAGTAAATGTGAATAAGAAAGTTACATCTCTGCTGAATATCGTTAAAATACAAGGAAGAAAGGAATGGCAATTGTATTACAGCAAAGCTCAACTACTGCAAGCAATCGTAAATAAATGTCTTTAATGGAATGCATATAAATTGCACATCTTTAAAAATACATTTTAAGCCTATATAAATTCGTTAACATTTTATCCCGTAAAGAAATTATTTTCATTTCAATATTTAATTTTCTTTAAGAACCTAACGCTCTGAATGTTAAATGTATGAATTGCTTTCGGTGAATGCATTTAGTTTTATTCGGGACACGCATACACACATGTCTATAAAAATCACTTCATATTAAAACATCTATGTTAGGCATGGATAGTTTGTTTATAAACAGAATTATTCCTTTTAGTTTTCCCGTATATTTAATTTTATTTTAATGAGTCATTTTAAAAATTTTTAGGAGTCTTTGTGTAGCCTTTATATCATCAGATATTAAGTTTTACAATGCTTCAAGTGTTGTGCATGATGTTTTATATTCCGCCGTTTTTTTTAGAATCCACTTATATTAGATGTTGTTTATGGATTGTAACCTGTTATTGTTTCGTAATATATACAATTTTGTTAAAAATATCTTGCATTGTCTAAAGGATAACGTATAAAGAGTATTCATCTAGTAAAATTGCATTTGTGTAAAAAGTAATGACACTCCGATAATGTTTATTTTTACATCTGTAGATGGAACATTGGCATCAGCTTTTTACTAGATAAACATTGTCATTGATCTGAACAAAATTATTTTGTAAAAAGTGACAGAAAATTTTCTATGCTACATTCAAACGATTACGTTTAGAGGCATTGAAAAATTATTAGTAAATACGATATGCATATATGTATATAATCAAAGAAAATAATAAACATCCTCAGATAGTATGCACACACACACGCACACACACACTCACACACATATATATATATATATATATATATATATATATATATATATATATATATATATATATATATATATATATATATATATACACACACAAGACGGAAAGAAATATTTATACATATACAAAATTTTAATTTATTGTATTTCCAACTAATGAGTAAACATAATTTTCATATAATTAACTGTACACAGATGAAAAATAACTAAATATGCATAGAGAACAGATGATTTTTTTAAATTTAAGAGAATGAAATTTCATTTATCAATTTTAATGGTTGAAAAATATTCATACAATGCAAATTTCAGACTTTAAATCTTTTAAATTGTTTTAATACTCTAGATTATTCATGTGGCAACATTTACAACTATTGCCGCTAGTTCTGCCAGACTTGATCTTTCTTAATATACTCCACTTCATGTTAGGAGTTCTATTATTTATTTTTCTTTTTTATTGCCCCTGTTGTTTCTCTGCTTATTGATTTGGGGTTGAAAGTTAGATTGGTTTCATGCCCCTTCCCTCTTCAATGAAGTTACGTATAATTTTTTCTTTCCATAAAATATTTCCTTGGATGAGGAATTACTCGACAGTCAGTATTCAATTCCCTTTGGAATGTATTTAATAATACTGGCCGGGTTTTGAGATTTACATTTTACATATCTTAACACTGTATTTAGTTTCATATTTGGGGAAACCGTGCCTGTTAAAAGATTGAACTCATCATCTAAATATTGGACGACTTTCGTTTTCATCTCATTTGTTACTTCAAAGTTCAAATCTTTGAAGAGCTTAAATAGCTTTTATCTAATGACACCGTTGACATATTATCAGGCACGGCGATCAACACATCATCACTATAAAGACCATACTTACCTATATGAATAATTTTGTTAATTTTTTTCAATATGAAGACACCCATCAGCTCTGAAACCTTGGATTATATCAAATGATTTTTAAGGTACACCAAATGCACCTTTATTCGATTTTTGATCTCAGCTTCTCCATAGTGAGTCAAAACAGATTTTTGATAATGTAATATTATTTCAGTATGCTCCAATGGAATATCTACAAAGCCTTTAGTATAATATAATGCTTTCAGTAATTATTTCTCCGAAATCGATGGATAGAATTATTTTATATCATAGTTGATAAATACTTGTTGATGTTTATTCGCGATGCTAATAAACCAGGAAATATATTCATTGATTACCTTGTGTAGCCAAACTAGGCAAGTCGTATATGTTTTGTGTAATTTTCTGACTTATAATACCCACCTCAGTTTACTTAGGATTTATTAGGCGGAATAACTTTAGCCTCATTATTGATATTTTCAATGGAGGAATCTAGCGCTTTTCTGTAACATTTAGTTACTTCACCGGAAATCTTCATTTTTTTTGTAAGTTTTCGAGCACATGGCATCAGTCTCCTACCCCTCTTCGGCAAAGTCTTCGAGGCCTTTATCAACACCGAAGTGATTAATCACCTGATATCCCATGATCTGCTCTCAGACAAGCAGTATGGTTTCCGCTTTGCCCGATCTACAGCCGATGTGCTTAAGGGCATCACTGAATTTGTCTACCAAGTTATTCATAATAACGGTGAAGCTCGTGCCGTGGCCATAGATATCTCCAAAGCGTTTGATACAGTTTGGCATGCCGGCCTTCTTCGCAAGCTCCATGGTTATGGTATCACAGGTCGATTGTTTGACCTAATACAATCATTCCTGTCAAACCGTCAATTGAAGGTCGTTCTCAATGGATTCATCTCCAGCTACTATCCCACTAACGTAGGTGTTCCTCAAGGCTCCATCCTAGGCCCTACTCTGTTCCACATATTCATAAACGACCTTCCTGACGCCATAGACTCCCAAGTCGGCATCTATGCGGACGACACCATAATTTACTCCTGCCTCAAACACAAATCTAGTGATGCTGACAAAGTTAACTTGGCAGTTCAAATAGAAAAGGACCTCTAATCGGTTGTGAACTGGGGCACGAAATGAATGGTTAACTTTAACGCCTCTAAAACAAAACTGCTCTCTATTAACCACCACAAGGATCCATCCCTGCATCCCATTAGAATGTCTGAAGACCAACTTCTCGAGAGCTCCTCTCTGCGGCTGCTCGGTCTCACGCTGGCCGCTGATCTGAGATGGAACAAATACATCGAGTCAATTGCATCATTCACCGCAAGGAAAGTTGGCTCCCTGTTCCCAGCCAGGAAATATTTCTCCCCGGAATCGATCCTCCAAAGGTATAAATCGACCATCCGCCCTTGCATAGAGTATTGCTGCCATATATGGTCTGGAGCCCCTGCTGTTTGCCTCAAGGTTCTTGATAAGATCCAGAGACGGATATGCAACGCAATTGGCCCTGATCTGTAATCTCGTTTGCAGTCGCTCTCTCACAGACGCGACGTTGCCTCGCTCTGTTTTTTTACAAGTACTTTCACTGTAATTGCTCCGAGGAGCTGCTTTCGCTGATTCCTAGGCCTCATGAATTTAAACGTCCTATGAAGCTGGCATCCCGTTCCCACCCCTTCACCTTTGAAACTGTTAGATGTAAACGTATCTTCTACTCCAATAGATTCATGTCTTGCACATCTCGCCTGTGGAACTCCCTTCCTTATTCCTGTTTCCCTGACAGATACAATCTCCATTTATTTAAGTGTAACGTCAATCGACATCTCCAGTTGCCTTGATCTATCCACTTCCCTTCTCCACGTCGTTTCACCTTTCATTCCTATCTGCTCTCGCTCCAAATCTTCTGTAAACCCCTTGCCTTGATCGATCCACTATCTTTCTCCACATCCTCTCCTTTACCACTCC
Organism: Acanthosepion esculentum; assembly: GCA_964036315.1. Lineage (NCBI taxonomy): Eukaryota > Metazoa > Mollusca > Cephalopoda > Sepiida > Sepiidae > Acanthosepion > Acanthosepion esculentum. The sequence goes on from OZ038481.1 coordinate 73,601,842, forward strand.
TATCAGCTCTTCCTCCAAACCTTCTGTAACCCCTTGCGTGCTAGTGGCCTCCAGCCTTGCTTGGGGTGATAAGCTTAAAAAAAATATCTTATTTGTTTTGACGCCCTTAACTAAAATTTGTTTTGTTCATTCTATATTCCTCTATTTTAACAGTTAGGCTTTTTTGGGAAGTACTTTTATACTAAATGCACTTTATAATACCTACTATGACAATTAATTGTTTTCGAAACCGGCTAGCTCTTCAACCACAGGGGGTAATTTCTGGTCTTATGCTGTGATGTTTCAGTATTCTCCTTGTTGTTTTCATACATCCGCAACGCAAATAAGGATCTCCGTCTCACCCTGGCGAGAAAGGTTTTTTTTTGTTTAATAAAGTCAGTATATACTCATGCCTGTTTGGCTTTGCAATATTTTTCAGCGAATGCTGGATTTTGAACTCTTGCATATTTGTTTATACTAATACTGGTATTCACAAATGTTATGTATTCTCATGTTATATGACTTATTTGTTCTGTCGCCCTTAACTAAAATGTGCTTTGTTTTTCTGATTTTCCTTTATTTGTATATATATATATATATATATATATATATATATATATATATATATATATATATATATATATATATATATATATGTATATGAATAAAGACAAAAATAAAACTATACTTTAACGACCCGTTTCCTCCTTAGATGGATTTTATCAAGAGAGATGTAAGTATTTTTGATTTAACTGATTGCTTTTAAATTTTGTAAATTATGATCATATATTTTGGCTATGATGTTGCTATGATGTTGTTCATATTGAATATATATTTTTACATAGTAGACATTAAAGAGTTACTACGTCATATCATGTGAGTTTTTTGTCATTGATGTTAGTATTATTAATGATAATTTTTCCTCTGTTTATAACTACATGTTGCAAATAAAATATAATTTATGATGAGATTGTATTTATGATCATGGACTGAAAGTTATCTGTCTAATCAAGAAGAATTATAAACTAACTAATCTGATGTGTGATTATTTGGCAACATTTCCAGTAGTTGGACATCCGATTAAATTATAACACGTTTGTGTTATAAAAATTTAAATAAATTTTATTTCAAAATAATTTCTAAACTTATGGAAAACTGCATATTATCTACATTGGAATTTTATTCAGTAATGAATTTATCTATTGACTAAACCGGATATAAAGGGTACAGTAGAAATACCTCCGATAATTTAAAGTTTAACAAAAGGACCAGGTTAACTGCTATTAAAAATATTTCACTGTTGTTTAAAGAACTGGCTACATTATTTTCTGAATTTTGTTTTAACAATGATATCCTCCAAATCGTGGCTTCTTTTCGCTATACACTGTTGTAGACGATATCTAAAGTTTTCCAACATCCGGGGCTCGTGCGCTTCGTGGTCTTCCAGGTGGCTTTCATTTAATCGCTGAAGTTGTGGACCTGAAATTTGACAACCACACCAGTATCGATTTTCTATCCAGAAGAGCATCATTCTGAGGTAACATGAAAGCTGCACGAAAATGTCTCTGGATTGCAATTACAGATTATCCAGTCTTAAAACCGTTTCAACAGCAAAGGTTTGAACAGGTCCAAGTAATAATGGTAACTGCTGGTATCTGAAAATAAATTGTAAGATATTAGCTAGAAAAATACATCACTGTCCCTTGTCTAGAATCACACAGCTTGTGTTAGAATATGACGAGTGTCATATATTTTATCATTTTTTAAAGATATTTTACATAAAATTATATATAATATTCATAGAAAATATTCAAAATAACGACTCTCATTTTCATTTAAACACACACAGACACAAAAAACACACAGAGACACACACAAACGAATACACACACAGAGACACACAAACACACAGAGAGACACACACACACACACAGAGAAATACACACACACACACACACACAGAGAAACACACACACACATATACATATATATATATATATATATATATATATATATATGCAGAAATATAGTCTTAAAGTGTGCTATATTTATGGGGTAAAGTGCTCAATATCAGTGATAGAGCGCGTGTAAATATAAAAGTGGACATGGAAGTCAGCACTTAGAGGCGACAGTCTGTTTCATGCTAGTGCAATCGTCAGGCGACTAGTCGCACTAGCATGAAACAGACTGTCGCCTCTAAGTGCTGATTTCCATGTCCACCTTTATATATATATATATATATATATATATATATATGTACAGACACACATATTTCTAATAAAAATACTTTTAAAAATGAAATGATTTTCTCTGACCGTTGCTCCTACTTTTAATCCAAGTGATCAGATCCATTTGATGTCTGATTTCCAGGATGGCTATGCAAATGTCATGCCCAGCCAGACAATATCCTTTCTTTCCACTCATGGGGAATCGAGAACAACATCTCCTCTTGTCTCGCTTTTACCACCATTTCATCTTTGCAACAGTTCATATCCGGCGATTGTCTTTTCCTTTTGCTTAGTTATTACATATGTGTCTGCTTTTAGCTCTCCTTTACGTTACTGTTGTCTCTGATTCGTCAACGTTTTATATTCATTGTAAATGTATCATCATTACATTGATATGGGAATTTATATACGACGAGTAGTTCTGTCATTTTACATTCAGTTACTTTCTATCGCAAGATCTAACACTATCAGTCTTCGACTGTCAGGTAAATGCGAATCGAATATAAATCTGCCAGTTTATTGAATTTTCACTTCAAATGAAGAAAGAATTCTATATCGTACATTTGATATTCTGAGACCTCTTGGCTTCATGAGCATAGCTGTAGGAAATTTTTATTAACAATTATCAATGCTAGTAGATTGATGGCTTGATATGGTGCAATAAAATACGATTCAAATTTAAAATGCAATAAAATGTTTAACATTATCAAGGTTTCATAGTATTTAATTTACAAATATCAACATAATACTGCTTTATTTTCTTTAATGCTATTTTAATTTTAAAATTCTATTCCTCCCCTATAGAGGTCTATATGAATTTTAATTCATTAAAAATACATTAAGAATTATAATTCTTTAAAAAAATTCGTATATTCTTTGGAATTAGTAAGTTTCATGTTTCGATTTCGGAACGAAGAATTAATAAGGATTCCAATGTTCATTCCACATTCTCCGGTGGTCCGTAGATCCAAAATATTTGAAATAGCCCTCTTTTTATCGTGCATCTTCTTTCAAATATCTCCGATTTTGGTTTTCGAAACGGAAGTTCCTGGTAAATCTAGCCCCACCATGTCTACTTTGGCAGCATCTTATTAAAGATAATATTATTTAAAAGACAGTTTTCGTATGTTTCACGATATAAATTTGCATTGCATTCGCATGAATTGAATAAATTAATGCGGTTATATTTTTTAAAATCTCTCAACCCCTATAGTATATAACTATGACCTTTCCTTGTTTTGAATTAGATCATAATAAGTGTAAATGTCGTGTTATGAATAATCAAGTGTGGTCACCTCTTGTTTCCTTACTCTCGTCTTTGAGAGAACTACTTCTGTTTACTGGGATTCTAAGGCTTGATATGGTGAAACTATATACGAAACTTGTATTCTCAATTGAATAAATTATAATGACAAAAGTACGATGGTGTAGGCTTCAAGAAAGCTTTATTCAACTGAGTATACAAGGTTCGCGTATAGTGCCCTCATATTGTCCCAGTAAACAGAAATGCCTCTCTCAAAGACGAGAGTAACGAAACAGGGGAGACCACTCTTGATTATTCATAAGATCGGGATATTAGCATTCATTCCGAACACATAAGAAAGTTACATTAATTACAATAACATACGTTTTCTAATTTCAAGTCATACATATAATATTCCACTGAATAGTTTATACTAACCTTGCCTCTTCCAGTCTGATTTATTATCAGGAATATTTCAGTTAAGAATGCTACAAAATGTTATCGGGCATTCATGGCCGGATCTAATAACATGCAATATGAATCCTTTTTTTCTTGATGAAACTGATAAATGTTTTAGAAGAAGAAAATAAGATGCATCAAATTAAATACAATAGAAATATGATTTATTAATCTACTTATTAACATTAACAAACTATGGTCACGCATACAAGTTTTTGCTAATATCTATCCATAAAGGAATGTTGCAAATACTTGACTTCAGGTCGTTGGCTTATTATTAAGACATTTCAAATTAGAATCTAAAAGATAGATTTTACGTAGTTTGATTAATCTTAAGTTTTCGTCTAATTTTTGCAGATTAATGGCATAAACGTGGTCGGTTTAAGTTCGCAATCATTTATTTTGGAGATTGGCCGATGGAATACTAACATTTTAATGTTGAAGGAGAAAAGTAAAATTCATACGAAATTTCACAAGACAATATTTTTTTAATAATCGACAACATTCCGTTAAGAGAACGTTGAGGAATATATATTATAATTTTAGTCGGTTTAATTACATAAACGTTTAAAATAAGAGGCGCATGGGTAATCTGTCTTACAACGTATTTTCATATATTTATACGAAATATATGTATATATATTTATATATAATTGTTCTATATCAATCTTACACACACACGCGCGCGCGCACAGACACACACACACGCGAACACACACACACACACACACGTGTGTGTATGTGTGTGTGTATGCTTATCTATCTTGGTGTTCTAGTTTTTGCATTTTTTTTTACCTGCGTAAATTATTAATGTCGGTATTTCCTTTCTTTCTTTTTCGTCACCGCCAACGGCCCGCTATACACTTTTATTTTTCAACCCAATTATCTGTCCACTTTAAACATTATTCGACCAAAAGCCACCCATTCTTTAGTTCCATTGCTCGTTTCTACTCTTTGTCTCGCCTTCCACTTCAAATGCCATTGCCTGCCGTCTTTATTTTTAAACGCCGACATAACACGAATGATTGCATTTAATTACAGAGCATGTTCCACTTCTGTACAATGCAGTCAGCACCACTTTCATAGGTCTCATAGCAACTGCTATGACTAAATGAGCCGTCCAACAATGAAATGCCTCTATTTTCCTCTCCTCCCTCATCGTAAAAATTATAAGTATAATTATATTTTGGTCCAATATGACCACTATGAAAACGGTTAATACATAGCATTAAATACTATGAAATGTAACTATAACGCAGTGACATAGGATGGGAATTTCACTGAAAATACTGATAAAAGTCGAAAACGCACGCCAAATATTTTAATCATTACATTGCATTTTGACTCAATTGACAGATGACTAGCAGTGTATAAAATAAATCAAAATTTGAATTTTTTTAAAATTTATTTTATGATAAAATTGTATTTGCAATTATAGGCTAGGATGTTCTCGACCTGATCAAGAAAATTACTAAAAAGTTAACAATCTGATGTTTGGTTATTTGGTCATATTTCCCGACTACGTTATAACTCGTTTGTGTTGTAAAAGTTTGAAAAGTTTTTTTGTTTCTTTTCTGGCAAAAATAATTTTTAAATTTAAAACTTATCTATCATCCTTATTGCAGGCTGAAATATTCATAGACTATGATATAGTGATGTTAGATCTGTGAAATCTTGCAGTGATTAATCCAACTCTTATTAAAAACTTCATCAATTCCTTTCAGGTAAACTGATATCTGACTGTTCAAAAAATATTAATTATCCTGTTCATAATAAAGCGTCATCAGCAGCAGATATTCCGGTATCAAATCTGCAATAATGGCTCCCAGTCAAGTATTTGTCATGTTGGGGAACAGATGATAGTCAAAGCAGGATATTATGGAGGGTGATTAACGAGGTCAAAAAACCAATTACGCCCAGTAGCTATTGAAACCAAGCATTGACTTGATGTAACAAGAAAACCTTTGTCAGTTTAGTCTTTCGTTACAGCCTCGGTAACTTGGCATAGTACCCACCAATGATGGTGTGGCCCTTCTGAAGGCAAAGAATAGACGCAATGCCCCTTGCATCCCAATAAACTGACGTCATCACAGTCCCTGCAGATGAATTGAACTTGGTCTTCTTTGGTGAGCAGAGATGTTCCGAAGTGATGGACCAAGGAGCTATCCTAGGTTAGGTAACGTTCATGGAAATCAGCTGCATTTGCCTCAAAGAAAGTTAAAGTTTCCTGTAATGTGCTATCAGTGGGATTTTGATCATTAAGCAAAAGCCGTGACATCACCCGAACAGAAAAGTTTGTCATGCCAAGTTAATACGTTAACAGCTTTTGCTATTTGATTTATAGTCAATCGCCTGTAGTGTACACAATCTCTATTTTCCTCGGTGGTGACAGTTACAGAGCGTCCAGACCATCGACAATCTTCAAGACTCTCCTTTCTCCTCCTACATTAAGCTGCCCATTTTTGCATTCTTTTGATCATTTTACCTAATGGTTACTACACGACTAGGTCGGCAGGAATTTCCTTGGGAGCTAAATCCTTTTCTGAATGTAAGGGATATCAGCACGATGCCAAATGTTGTCCATTTTTAAGCGGAAATGCTAACAGTTACTTTTGAAGTCTTCCTTGAACGGTCAAATGACAGTCTACTTGGAACGAAGCAATGCAGTTATTCACAAGAGCAGGTGAAACTGATGAATGCATAATTTAACAGCGCTAGCGTCAATCCTTTATAGTCAGCCTGTGAACTTTTCAGCTCACCCTCTTGTGTGTCAACTGGGCCTTATATATATATATATATATATATATATATATATATATATATATATATATATATATATATATATACCTTGTCCTTTCAGAAGTAATCAAAATTCTACTGTATTTTTTAAAATGGGTAGTATTTTATATAAATGTTCACTGTATAATACCCATTGATATTTATTTGTATTCGAATAGATTTTGTGACGCATGTTATATAGTTTTGTCAGTTTTATATATTTTTATATCTAATATTCATGCAGAATATTCAAAATAACAACTCTCCGTTGCTCTCATGTAATTTCTCTAATTTTATGACCAAAACTCGTACTTCAAAAGCGATATAAATATCACTATTATTCTAATTGGAAAATATTCACGAAGGCCAATATCAACGGGAAATCAAGCGTTCTGTCTATATCATCAATTAAATAAAGTGATAAAAATTCCATGATCATTGACATCGCTATTCTTGTTATATACCAATTCTATAACACTTAACATTCATCAACACTTCCATTGTACATTTAGTCCTACAATCACAGTAATCATTGTCATAAGATGTTCAGTAAGTAGAGACAAACTCATCAGTGTATATTCAAGATTTCATCATCAAAACGGACACACAAAATCATCTTTGTACCATCTTCATAACCAATATTATCTGATTAGTTCACGTTTACAATATAGCTTAATGAATTGGAAATGAAATGGTACGAAAATTTTTCAAGGTATTTGCCTTGCTTAATAATTCTTCAGGCGATCACTATTAGAAACAGTCATCAAAAATGTTAGTGGCGAAACTGGTTTATTACCATGCATGCCTTTATCTGTTCATACCAGATGTGTAGGGGTCATTGACAAATACGTTACTTCAAGGTCACATTTTTCTTTTTCAATATCCTCGCAAGTGACTACAAACTCCGATATCCGTGCAATTTCAACATTTTGTGGGATTTCCTACGTATCCAGTCTCTATTTCGTTGTTTCGAGACCAATTCCAAGTGTACAGAAATCCCGAGCAATTGCCATGCATTTCTATAGATTCCCAATCTGCTTCAGTTTAAATCCACGGTCTGGTCATTTTTTCTTATTTGTAAATTCCGAACCAGTTTTCTCGCCTGCATGGGGTAGCGGCCTGTGTGCAACATCTCAAAATACTTTGTGATTTTTAAAGCTATCTTTCTGTTTTTTGTTAATAACATATGTTTACATGTTCAAATCCAAGACTTTTTACAGATTTTAGTATAAGATTGTTGCCGCTCGGGAATTGTTTTTGTCGTGTGGTATCTTGTGTTATTCATTATGTGCTTACATATTTACATATCTTTCACATTATTAAAACGAATATTTCAATAATTCATTGTGAGCCGTCTTAAAAAAAAACTACGTAAAAATTCAAAGAGGTTCATAAAGTTTGCTTCGGGTTGGGAGGCATAAGTCCCGATTGTATTTGTCTTGTTTAACAGCATATGACCATTTGACAGATTAGTTTAGTGCCGACTTCTCCCATTTTGATAAACAATACATAGGTAGACAAATGTCCGCTTTGCAAGAGAGTCGAAAAATGTTGACCAGACTCGTGTGCATAAGATTTACAATACGTACCCAAGTGAGGGTTCAATGAGTGTTAAAAAGATCATATTTGAAGAACGTCAAAAGGTAGACTTGTTTTGCTTTGCATATGAGTCATCTGTGCATGTTTGTACCAGTCAGACAGGTAGCCTATGTTACTCTAAGCAGCTGGGTCGTTTTTGCTGGCTATTACTCTTCAGCTCAGAGATGTAGTCGGCGTATTTTTGTACTCCAACAGATTGTGCAACACTTGAAAAGTGAGATACAAACTACATATACACACAAACACACACAAACACACATACGCACGTATACGCACGCATCCATATGTATGTATATATATATATATATATATATAAATATATATATATATATATATATGTATATATATATATATATCAGTCCATGCAAGGCAATAAAGCCACTAAGATACAAGGGGTTACTGAGTGTGAAAATATAAAAACGAGAAAAAAATTACGTTACAAGAACAATAGAAAAGTAATCAAGAAGATAACGATTGACATTGGATTTAAATTTTTAAAGGACAAATTTTCCTGGAAATCATGGAGTGGTTATGGAGTTCCATATGTGTGAAATGCGATAAAAGAATGAATTAACTTAGAATTTAAGGTTATATCTAGCCAGTTTAACTTTGAATAGATGAGACCTTGCCTCCAATCTAGTATTGTACTTAAACTCATAAGGTCTAGATACCATAGCGAAGTGTTCATCTGAACCATTAACATGAAACTATTTGTAGAAAAGGCACAGGGACGCTACATTAAGTCTGTGGGAAAGTGACTGAGCACGAAACACCAGATTAGGGCTAATAATATTTTATTAAGAATTTCTAAATATACAGCAGGAGTATTCGTATGTGTCAGTAATATGCAAAGCATATATGAATGGTAGACTTATAAATATGTAAGATAGATTCGGGAGAGAAAAAACGTTCATAGAAGCAGACCAATTAGTAGATTCAATATATTATTTCCACTTCAGGTCAGGCAAAAATTTTAGTCCGAAAGGCACAATGAATCTCTCTCATGAGAGACAGGAAGGGGTCTTTCAGCTAAGTGAATTTCGTTTTGGGGGCATTTAAATTAACAAGAAATACTCAATAATTATTGGGCTGAGTTTTTTAAGGCTTTTAAATTATGGATTTAATTTGTTTAAATCTATTTATTAATTATTTAATGCGAAAATCATTTGATGACGACAGAACACCGTTAACTCATGTCTATGGTTTAGTAACTTTTCACTATTTAGACATCTAATTATGTGCAGTTTTTCGTGTAGGCACAGAGGGCATGGGTCATCCCAGGTTTTACATGTTCTAGTTCTATTATTATTTATTATAACCTTCTAGTCACTCAACGACTCAAGGCAAACCCATAAATAAAAAAGACGCCGTCTGACTAGCATAAGCCAAAAACACTCTGGACATTGTAACTTGATACGCTTCTTTAGAAAGGGACTGGCCTGTAGATAAAAATTAATTCTTAATTCTTAGCCCCTTAAACCACCAAACTTCAACGGCCGAAACTAGCCGTTTCCATAGCAACAAATGTTCCAATGATACCGTAGTTATAAACACCAGCTAACCAAAAGATAGCTTATTCCCAAATTCTCGCTTGACAAGGAAGCGGGTCCAGACGCCTTAACTCTTCATAACTTAAAAAATTATGTTAGGGGTCTCGGCTCTCGCTTTTGAAACATGAGAACTCTTATGTAGCGGAGGAATCATATTTTTAAAAACTAAAAATATTATTATAATATATATATATATATATATATATATATATATGTGTGTGGGGGGAGAAAGATGGGAAGATATGGGGGATATAGAGGAATCAATAACTGGAAAAGAGTGTGACAATTAAAAGTAGTAGTAATAGATAGTAGAATTGGAAAGGGGAGGTTCAATGGGAGAACATATTTCTGTTTGAGTGACATACCGATCACATCCAGGAATAGATTCACCTCAGTTTTGTTTAAATATCCACCTATTTTTACCCTTGAAATTGGATCGTGTCTATGATTGCAAGTCCAGACATTTATATAACTGTTGCAAAATCTTTCCAGGGACGCCTTTATCTGGAGAGTATATTGAAGTGCATATATGATACGTATTATTATTATTATTATTATTATTATTATATTTATTATTATTATTATTATTATTATTATTATTATTATTATTATTATTATTTCCTTTGATTTCTGATGTGTACTCATTTCTTCCCGGGTCCTGCCGAGGAACGTCAGGTTAGAAATGGCATCATGACATTATTTATTGGAAAAAAAAAAAAAAAAAAAACATTATCAGTCTATATTTCTGAGATGAAGTATTATGTACATTATTTACATTATTCGGAATATTGTCCTCATCTTTGTCGCGGTATTTATTACAACGTATCGGCCGTTGTACGATCCGGCCTTCTTCAGGTGGTTGGAATGTCGAACTGAACCCTTTATTTCGCTCAGTGGGGTAGACTGTTCTACTTCCACGTGCCATGTTTAATGGATGTCAGTTATCAGTTATCTCCTGTTAATTTCTCCTTCGCTAATTCCTAGGTACTTATAAGCTTCATCTTGTTCCAGTTCCTTAATCTTTGTGACAAAGTCTAATTCTATTGAAGTTGTTTCTATAATTCTCCCTTTCTTGGATGTTACTTTTGCACATTTATCTAATCCGAAGTCCATACCTATGTCGTCACTGAAACATTTTACAATATTGAGGAGGCCCTTCAACTAATTGTCGTTTTTGGCAAAGAGTTTGAGATCGTCCAATTAGAGTAGGTGATTGAATATCTTTTTGTCTAGTTTGCTACCATATGCTGTTCATGTGTAAGGGGGATTAAGGACAAACTATACAGAATTGGGGGTAAAAGGGAGTCTCCTTGAAATATTCCGCGTCGGATATTCAGACGGTTGGAAATGGAAGTGCCTTTGTTGTGATTTAGTTGCAGTGTGGTGTTCCACATTTCCATGTACATTTCCAAAGTCTTAAGTATCCAAGAGTGTGGCACACTATCAAAGGCTTTACTGTAATCAATCCACGCTGCGCTAAGGTTTCTACAACGTCTCCTGCAATTTTCCAAGATGATTTTGTTTATCAGTAGTTAATCTTTGCAGCCCTATCAACCTCTCCTACGTCCCTTCTGTTCCAGTGGAAGAATGTTTGCTTCGAAGAAAGAGTAAGTTTGGTTCGTCAGGACAGACGCGATCAAGTTATCCGTGGTGGAGAGACATGTTATTGGCCTATAATTTTCCGGATCATCTGTTTCACTCGTTTTTGGCATGAGATATATAATGCCTTCAGTGACCAATCCGGGAATTCATCGAGATTATTTACAGGTGTTGCTAGATATTTCGCAAGGGTATTATGGATTAAAGGGAGACGATAGAGCCAGAAATTGGGCACCTTGTCATGTCCTGGGGATTTCCATTTTGGGGATTTCGTTAGAGCTTGCGTAATATTAGCTGTGGTTATATTTTCCCACTCTTGCATAGGTGTATTACGTTGGGCTGCTCCATATATTCTCCCAAAATGTCTGTATATTGTCAAAAGATGGTGGTGTTTCGACATTTATAGGCGCATTTCCAATTTTCCTGTAAAATTTCTTAAGGTCCGTTTTGAATAATCTATTTTGGCGTTAGAACCTGCACTGTTTTTTGTATCGTCTTGTTTTCTGGACCTTTAGCTGAAGTTTCTGCTTCAGCATTTCTTTGATTGATGTAATTTCGATTAGCGATTTTATTTTATTTTTCCGCTTGATCTTCTTGCATTTGCGTGTGGAGACATTTGGGTTTCTAGTGAGCTCATCTAATATAGAAAGCTCACATCTGATTTCCTTTATTTCTCGCAGATGTTTTACCTTCCAAGCTGGCTCTTTATGACTGCTATTTTTTCATTGTCTTGACCCCAAAATCCCCAGTAGCTGATAAAGCTGTTGCGTATATGATGTTGTTAACCTCTGTGATATTGACTGGTGGTTTATCCGTTAACAGTATTACCATAGCAGCGTTGTATATTTGTACAATGAGCTTATTGGACTTCGTCATATGAATTTTTGGGAGCTGGTCTCTATCTGACAATTGTGTGATGGTTACTCTGCTGACAACTTGAATGATGTTTTTCACTTCGGTGATTTCAGCGATATTATTATTATTATTATCATTATTATTATCATTATTATTATTATAAATGATATGCTCGTTAAGGTAGATCAAGAAGCGATGATGGTATCTTAATTCTCATATATTCTTGTTATCCGTTCCATCTTGCAAGGCTTATATTTCAATTAGGATGAGGAATCCAATTATCTACTGCAGACATAACCAGGAACTTAATAATTATAATTCTCAACTTTAAGTCCAAACGGTATACTACGACGATAACCAAACGCTTTTCCTTCTTCTCAACAGTCACTTTTATAGTTACTGTCAGCATATATTTCCACCGCTGCAGACACCATTTTGGTAAATTGTGAATCTGAAAGAAATTTTTAAAAATTGTCGGCAAAACCGCAAACAAAATTTAGAAACAAAGACGCCGGAAAAAAAGAATTCCGATCAATCACAATGGTAAAAACAAAGGAAATATCTGAGAATAGAAGCAGAAGAAATTGATATAAAAAAATGATAGTAAATGAAAAAAATGAATAGGTCAAAACACAACATCAGAGAGAAATATTAACAGAAATAGAATAGAAAAATGATTGTGCCAGCAACACCGACAAAGAAAATATAAGAGAAATGCATGAGGTGACATTAAAAGTTTAAAAGTGAAATAAAAGAAATTCTAAATATCAGATTAAATGTAGTATCATAATAAAAATGACTTATTGCAGTTTCATGTTGTATTCTGTAAGATTCAGATGTACGAGTAAAATATTCTATTAGACGATTTATTAACCTATGAGATTTTCTCAGTATATTTGTTATTCAACAAATTTTTTGATACGTCATTCTATCTATCTATCTATCTATCTATCTATCTATCTATCTATCTATCTATCTATCTATCTATAGATAAATTAATATCCATATTTGAATTATTTAAATTCTTCGCATTACAACACTGTTTCGTGTTCCATGTCCATTTTTATATAAATGTTACATATATACATATATATATATATATATATATATATATATGTGTGTGTGTGTGTGTATGTGTGTTTGTGTGTGTGTCTGTGTGTCTTTGTGCATATATATATATATATATATATATATATATATATATATATATATATATATATATATATATATATATATATATGTACAATCATATGTATAAAACCGAAAATGAAGTGAAAAGGAACGTGTTTTTCAACCTAACATAACCTATGACTAAAACAGTTAATAAAGCCATAATAATGAATCAATAAATGAAAGTTGGTATGATTTTGTAACCCAGCTCTAGCGTTTCGCGTCGAAATATTCATCGTGACTAATTACTTGGTAAATGGAAGTTATCATGTTACCTAATGAACGAACGCTAATTCTGACTCACACGTTTCAAATTTGACAATCTGAATAAGCTAGAAATTCGTAGGAAACGCTTCAAGGACTTTTAATTTAGAACCAGTCAATTTTTTTATATCTTTAATAAGCATGCTAATATATATATATATATATATATATATATATATATATATATATATATATATATATATTATATATGCGTATATTACGGCAGCATATTTTCATTAAGACATGATTCGTTAAATAATTTAGACAAGTTCTGTCTTATTCTCGAAAGGATCCTTTCATATTCGCGGATAAGCTCTTTTGTGCGGTTATTAAAAGACGAGAGGAAAACACTGTGTTGGCTCATATGGTATTTATTTGTGAGTACTTTCCACGTAGCATAATCCCACCATCAGGGTATTGTTAATTATAGAGTAAGTATTTAGTATTCATGGTTGTGAAGGACAAAAAATGTTGCGGTCATCCGAAAATTACCATTTTTCTATGTGGAGTCAGGTACGCTGTGTTAATGTTTGGTTGACGGACACCGTTTAAGGGCAGGTAACTAGGTAAGCAGTGGAAAAATTCAGGACTTGAGTAGTGGCTAGATAAAGGAAAAACTATTAACGACAAGCGCTATCATTTAAAGACTATCTATTGTTTACATTTTAAAATGTGGAGTATTTCTAATTAATTTTATTGAGGTTAGGTTTTAATGTTTTAAAATAAATTGTTTCTAGGATGTTTAGTTTGTGTTTATTCTTTCGTGGAAAAGTATGGACGAAGATTTTTCTGAATTGCGGGGACAGATTGTTATTGTAAATTTCTAAACATTTAAATTTAATAAACGCACAAAATGCTTATATGCGGATTTGAAAGGATCCTAATCTTATCGAGAATAAGTAGACAGGACATGTCTAAATTATTTAACGAAACCTGTCTTAATATATATATATATATATATATATATATATATATATATATATATATATATATATATATATATTTTTTATTTTTTTTCTAGATATTTCTTTCATTATTACTAGTTTCTAATTAACATTTATTTTGTAATATTCAAGTTTATCGATCATTTACTTTTACTTTATATTTAAATTAATTAATTATTGATTTCATTAATTTTTATATATTTGATTTTCAGCAAATATCAAATATATTTTTGCATCAAATTGTGACAACATTTTTGCAAGATACAGAATCTCAGTAAATATTATTAAAGTATATGTATTGTAAATTAATATACAGGTTATTAATTGTTTTATTTCATTTTTACATTGTTTTAATTCTATTAGATTCACCATTATGAGAGCCGTTTTGAAAGGAAGGGTCAGTTTCTAAATAACTATTTTCGGTCCTCTCCACACCTCCGTGTCCTTTGCTAACCCACAAAAATGCTGCA
>OZ038481.1:73621979-73654479 GCA_964036315.1 Acanthosepion esculentum
TTTTTTGATCTTAAAACCAAATATGTTCAGTAAACAGCAAAAACAATGGAATTGGCCTTGTCCTTCCAATACATTTGGAGAGGACTGTATGAATATATATATATATATATATATATATATATATATATATATATATATATATATATAGTGTGTGTGTGTGTGAGAGAGAGAGAGAGAAAGTAAGCGAGAGAGATATACATTGCTACAGAGTCGTACATTAAAAGGGAGATAGACACAAACAGAAAAATCTCTTATATATACAAATAAAAGTCTAAGGTGGAAATGATAAAAGTTATTTGGAAAAGGTGATTTTTTTAGTCTGAGAAGGAAACAAATTAGTCAAGCCTATCATTCAAAACGGTTAACAGGATCAGAATATAAGTTTTTTTTTTCTTTTGTGTGAGCTTTTCCCCATTAACGAATTTTAATGTGAAAAGGAAAAAATATATTTTAGTATATTTGGTTTATTTATTTATTTATTTTTAAAATGCTGTATTTGTTATGTGGATTGAACATTTCACTGACTATTTTTAAGTGATTAATTGATTTGTATCAAAATGAAATAATGGTATTTGCGTAAATCCTAAAAGACTTTCATCTGAATAAGTTGTTTTCACTGAGATGTAAAAATTATTCTTGATACAAAACTCGTGCCAGGTTATCACACGTACACATTTTAAAACAATTATTATCATGTAAAGGATTTTAGCAAAGATTTCACTCAATGAGATTACCAAGCGTCAAATACGCTCAAAAGCACGCACAGTGAAGCAATAATTTTCGAGCAAAGATTTAAAAATAAAAGTCAAGTAAATATTCCACCAGCAAAGGGGGAATATATAAAGCGTAAAGAAATGCAATTACAAAATAAAGGTGGCGTATAGAAACAAAGAGAGTAGCACGAAAGCAAATCGGATAAATCAAACTGAAAAGGAAAATGTTCGGTTATTCCCCTTTGTCACGACCGCTTTCCAATCAGGTCTTTATCCAAGAAGATCTAAAGTAGTTTGCCTCTTTTCCTTTTTTTATTGGTATATTTTTTATTGACGAAGGAAACAAACATTCTCTTTAATGTTATTAAGATGATAATACGAAAAGAACATTTCAGAACACTATAGCTATCCATCATACCCAGATACGTAGAAATGATAGCGCACTCACATATTCATAGGAGGAGGTGCTGATAATCTTTCGCTCCAGTCTGCTTATCAAAATATATAAAAATGTCTAAACATCGAGGTTTCTCAATCAGGTCGATGACTTTACCGCAATTCCTTGTTATACACTCACACATAATATTCATACATATTCAATTACATACCTAAACCTAATCATATATATATATATATATATATATATATATATATATATATATATATATATATGTATATATATATATATATATATATTCTGTTTATACGTTAATTTATAGAGAAAATACTCTGTTTTAATTAAACATTATTAATTACATTTACAAGTCATAATATTCGAGAAATCTCGTAGAAAATATGCGTCCTCTGAGAGGAATCAAATCTGTATCGCATACGGAAACCCTCACTTTGCCTGACCTGCTGTTAACCATTTCAACGGACTTCCGGCTTTGCAAAGTTAAAATTACTGCTTATAAGCACACACATTCGACAACCTTTCTTGATAATTCATTTCTGCTCCGAAACGTAGCCTAACGTAAACAATGATAACATTTTATATGTAATGGATTAAATCCTACAAATATTTTAATATATTTTCTGTTTATACGTTTTTTTTTATGAATACAGCGTATTTGTAAAAATGCCCTGTTTTAATTAAACATCATTAATTAATTTTACCTGTCTGAATATAATATCCTCTGTGGCTGAATTGGTTGACAGCACGACAGGCCAAATAAGGTGATCGTATGGGATATAGGTTGATTCCATAATGTATCAAGAGAAAATATATTAAAATATTTCTCGGATTCAATCTATTGCACACACACAAACACACACACATACACACACATACGTATATATATATATATATATATATATATATATATATATATATATATATATATATATGTGTGTGTGTGTGTGTGTGTGTGTGAGTATTCACAAAATATCGTATCTTCTTTATCCACATAATCTTCACTTCCTACTAACTTCTCTTAAATTAATGTAACAGACCTCATTCAGTATACCTCTATCTATGGTGACAACTGTGCTTTGTATAGGTACTTTTTTGAAATTATCTACAATGGGAATGAACAAAAACTGTATCATTTGAAAGTGAATTTAAAAGAAAATAAATATTTGTAAATATGTACCATTTTGCTCCACTACAGTTCGTCATCTTTGAAGCAACTTC
This sequence comes from Acanthosepion esculentum, assembly GCA_964036315.1. NCBI lineage: Eukaryota > Metazoa > Mollusca > Cephalopoda > Sepiida > Sepiidae > Acanthosepion > Acanthosepion esculentum. The sequence continues at coordinate 73,624,326 of OZ038481.1, forward strand.
ATGATTCCATCCTCCCTGAATATGGCACATTTCTGGATGATGAACGACTCTGTGTTTTACAGACAGCTGAAGTTCTTCTCCTTGAGAAAATATCCTAGGCATCAATATACGTGGTCATCTGAATGAGAAGAGACAGGTGAGTACAGCTTATGTAGGATGACACGTCAGCCAATATGTAACAAGTTCCACTGTGTTTAAAACATGTCACATCTGGCATTGTCCAGATGGAAGACAATAATCTTCCAGCTGATTAATTATAAATGCTTTCCATCTATTAATCTCTTTGTTTCAATTGGGAGTAGTAATTGCCAACCTTTCATGTCTGATTTTGCCGAAGGAGTTCGTTCTTCGTAATGCCATTTTAATCCCAACAGATGCAAAGCAACACCTCCTTCCGAAATAGACAGGAATTTTGGATTGTTTCAATATGTCTCATGTTGTTATACCGATGACTTGTCGCCTCAAGGTTGTAAACAATCTATTCTTCATCGAATGTGATTGTTCTTTTCAAAAATCGGTGGATTTGTTATATTTTAACAGAGAATCGCAAATGAAAACACGGTTCGTTATATATTTTTTAAATTATGAAGCACCAAACATCTTAGCGTTTTAGGGACGCAAGCATTTTCAAATGCCTTACAATAATTGTAAGTTATAATATATGGAGTATCTTTGCGATGTCCAATGTCGTGAAACCTGGAATATTTTTAAGCAGTTTTTCTAATTGGTCATCATCAACGAATGCATGTATTATAGAAGGTGTTTAGCCTTCCAAATCATAATTTCCAGTTCTTTTACTAGCAGGCAACACGTGAACGGTACTCTCAGCTATTACCATCTCCTTAAATGACGCATAAGTTTTTGCTCTCTGTACAGCGTGTATTTTTCTTTCCGGAATTGGGGAAAATATACCTACTTTTCTCCATTATCGATTTATTCGTAAAAATTTAAACTCTCAATCCTCAGATGAATTATAGTGAAAGACGCATTGAGATGTCACTCATCAGAATATATATATATGTAAAATAAACATAAACTTTAAATTGTTGAGACCACCTATATGAAATGCAACCAACCAACACTGAACAAAAGTTATTATGAGCATAGTAGCAGCATTTTGAAATGTATTTCAGTTACTAACAAGTAACGCCATTTTGAAACTTATCAAATTGCAATTTTACCATCTCTGGTTATCGGCCTTTAAATAGGAACGCTTGTTTACAAAACCTAGTAGCAACAACGGTTAATTTTTAAATAATTATAACGAAACGCGTTAGTGCTTGTTTGCAAAATCACTATCTCAATCGTTGATATATATATATATCAGTTCAGAAATTCGTCCAAAATTACCGTAACCTTTCCGCTTCTGAAGAATACGAATATGGTGAACTCTGTCGAATGCCTTCCGTATGTTCAATGCAACAACTCGCGTTTCACCATTCTTACCTAAAATTTGATAGACTATTTCACCAATAATTGTTAATTCATCAGCAGTTGACCTCGACAAGCGGAAGCCATATTGCTTATATAAAAGAAAATCCTGCGAGGTAAGATGCTTAACCAATTAAGAGTTAATTAGAGCGTCTAGTACTTTGCTAAAACGAGGTAGAAGGTTCAGACATTTCGTCTGAGTTATTAAACACTGGAACAAGCGAAGAGAATTTACAACAAGCAGGAATGCATGAATCAAATATTCTAAATAAGTAATCAGTGCTTAAATCACTAGATTCGTAATATTTACTGTACTCATGTTATATACATGATAGAAATATGTTTGAAAAATATAGATATCTAAAATAATCTTGAATAATTTTTTATTAGTACAGGACAAGGTTTCCAATTACACCAACTACGTTTACTTGTCCGTAAATACTTGTCCAGGCAATACTGGATACATTAGCAACTTTTTATTAATTTTGATGCTCAGATATGTGCCGAAGTTTTCATTAAGTCTTGGATTTTAGCGTATTTGTATTTAACATAATTGTAATATCATTTCTTGATTATTTTCACATGCAAATGAAACAAATCCATTATTCATTTTACTTGGGATCGGATAAACATCTATGCAAATATTCAAAATCGATGATATTAAATATCTTCTGTACGGTATAAAGTTCCACACACATACACACAGATGCACACATACACAGAGAAAATGAAAAGAAAAATCACTATGGTATATATAGGGTACATCCATTGTTTCGTAGCCAAATGACGTGTAAAGCATTTGTTTACACAGCAAATATATATTTTCACTGCAAATTCTCCATTTTATCAATACACATTTGAAAAGTGACAATTAGACAAATATCTTGAGCATAATATCAGTCTCAGGACTAGGATTCTTTTTCATATTTCTGTTTTTGTATGCCTAGGTCCTCTTGGGTATGACGGTAAGCAACATCCGAAAGCAAGGTTTCTGATCGGAAGGTTTTGAGGAGCGTCGAACCACCTGTTAATTGCTCGGGGTGGTAGCACCTGTGAGGCTCCAGCTATGGGCATATAGTTAACACCCATACTGAGGTCAAAACACTATGAAATTATAAAAATAGATTTTTATATTAAAAAATTCCAGAAATACATGTTTGAAATAAAGAAAAGAATACAAGCAATACATTTGATTCTCGTCAAAAGCCCTCTTTACAAAAACCCTTCAATGAAACATTATCTGCAAACAGACTTCTTACCAAGAAGACATATTTTATTCATAGGAGTATATCCTGAAAATCCTGTCGTCATTAAATAGCCTATTGAAATTGATATGTCGTTAAACAAAATAGACCAAACAGCATGTGTAGGGGTTATATCGATGTGGGAGTATTAACTTAATAATCCCATTTATTCTTCATTTTATCAAGTCGACATGGAAATCAATCTTAACATGTTTATTAGTTAATATTATTTCTTGGCTATTCACCAGTTTTTGGTTGCCATTCATTTCCCTTCCATTTCTCCCCTTCCCTGTCTTTTTCAAATTAAAATTCATGTTTTTCTTTTCACAATTTCCTTCGGTATCATTGTCATCGCGTTTTACCTTCTCTATTTTTATATTATATTCCTCTTATTTCAATTGCATTTTATTTTGGCTTGCGGCTACGTCACGTTGAAACACCAAATCCCGTATGATCACCGAAGTTAAGCAATGTATAGCAATGTCAGTACCTAAATAAGTGACCCCATGCTATTACCTGATCTTTAAGCTTGATTGTGCGGGTCGTCTAATGGATAATGGATCGGAATTGTTAATCGGATAACAAGAGTTCCAATTCCAATTCAATAATACGCAAATACTCTTGAGCTAGGTAAGAATCCACCTGTACCTCCTCAACATATGAGTTAATTAGTAAGACTTGTATCAATATATCATTATGAACTCCCAAACAATTCTTACAATCTAAAAATAATTCCTGGTTTGAAATAACCAGCTCGTCTGCAGTCGCTCTCTCACAGACGCGATGTTGCCTCGCTCTGCCTTTTTTCACAAGTACTTTTATGGCAATTGCTCCGAGGAGCTGCTTTCGCTTGTCCCTAGGCCTCGTGAATTTAAACGTCCTACGAGGCTGACATACCGTCGCCACCCCTACACCATGGAAACTGTTAGATGTAGACGCCTCTTCTACTTCAATAGCTTCATGTCTCGCACATCTCGCCTATGGAACTCCCTTCCCTATTACTGTTTCCCTGACAAATGCAATCTCCAACGGTTTAAGTGTAGCGTCAATCGACATCTCCAGTTGCCTTGATCTATCCACTTCCCTTCTCCACATCCTTTCATCTTTCATTCCTATCTGCTCTCGCTCCAAATCTTCTGTAACCCCATTGCCTTGACCGACCTACTGTCTTTCTCTTTCTCCACATCCTCTCCTTTACCACTCCTATCTGCTCTTCCACCAACACTTCTATAACCCCTTGCGTGATAGTGGCCTCCAGCCTTGCTTGGGGTGATACGCTTAAAAAAAAATAAAAAAATAAGGGGTGATCAATCAATAAAAAAACATTTTATATTTAACTCCACATTTTTCATTTTCTGTTTTCATTTTCCTGCACTCAATCGTTCCCCTTTCATCGCCATTATCACAATTTGTTTACAATACATTTACCATATTGCTTTTGTCACCGCACACTCTATTAAAATAGTTCATCTTAAAAGCATACGAATGACAACCATTTGGTCTACATTAAAACCATCTCATTCTAGCCACATCAATGATTCTGATGTCATTTAGTACAAGGCAATGTATGTTGAGTCTTTTAAAAGCCTTAGTATCCCCCAAGGACATGATGTTCGTATCTAGAGAGGTTTTAATGACGATTTCCTCTTTCCAAGCTTCCACAGAAATCTTTGAACTGTGCCTGCTTTGATCTACTCTTGACCATTTGGATGACGTGACCTGTGATCTGAGACTGGCTTCTAACTAATCTGGATATATTAGACATTCTATTGACAATAGGCTGTTTGCCATTTAGGATGTCCACTGGGACAATGCTTTGGCTTAAATTTCTAAAGACGGCATTTACAAAAGAATTAAAGTGGCGATGGATAGAAAAGGGAATGATACTAAACGAAAGTATTAGAACTTCGCCTAATTTCTTATTCTTACATGGAAAGAAAAAAACGAAGTAATGCAATTTGAGAAATGGAAATAATATTATTAAGCACGTGTGCGTTTTTGTGTCATCATCTCGAATTCTTTCTATTACACATTTCCTGGTCTAAATACACGCATGCGAAATCTGATAAAATGAACTCTTTAAAGAAACCATACTGCTGCAGATGTTCGTTTGCTTGCTGTTCACACAATCAAGAAAATAACATAAACTTTATGAAGTTAAGTTTACTAGATATTTAATAATTTTTCTCGCATGACAAACGCCAGATGGAAAATTATGAAAAGATGGTTTCATGCCAAGCTTTCAAGCTGTAAAAAATGACATTCAATATCCAGTCTTGTTGTCTGCGTTCGAACACCGATTACATAAGAAAGCAGTACAAATGCATTTGTTTGTTAGGTAAAGTTTTCTTATTCAAAACTTTTACATATCACTACGTCTTAGTACAATCTACATACACAAAATTACACATGTTTTTAAATACATAGACCTAATTACATACCGCCATAGATATATGTACGTAACAGCTATCAACTCGTTTTCTTTGAAAACCGATATCTCGTTTATGACAATCCCTATTGCAGACACCTGATCATACATATCTATGATTCTTTAACATTTACAGACACGAACTGATACTAGGGCGAGCATTTAGTTACATTTTCTGGGAGAGAGTGTACAATTAGATATGATACTGAAATCATCGGTCTTGATTTTTACTTCATTCTTGAACCACCTTCTATACGTTTCGAAAGGGATCGTCGACACAATTCCACAATTAAGGCTGAGTTAACCCACTGTATAATACAACAGGATTGTCTCTGCAGACCGAAATTTTAAAGACGTCACATCAAAGCAAATGAGAAATAATGGAAGACTTATTTCAGGTCAAACTTTCAAAAGCGAGGTAATATATAATTCAGAGAAGAAATGAGATTCAACAAGAAGTCTTATTCTCCGTGTTCCAAAAAGAACGGTAAATAGGTTTGAATCTCAACCAGATAGCATAATCTGGGACGAAGTCTCGATATGGACACCGATTGTGAATTAAAAAATATTCAACTAACCCTTGTACAAAACTTTCTTTTTTAACAAACCAGCACATCGAGGCATTTATTTTACTAAGCTTAACTTAGCATGCTATTGCCAAAAATATGGTAAAGTTTGTAAGAATGAAAATCGTCATATTTCTAATAATCTTCTTAAAAATTATTCAATAATGTACTCCCAAACGTGTATACGGTGACAAAGTTAATCGAACCATGCTTAAAAATAGAACTAATTGGACATGTTACCGGTCTCCGAGATGAGCTTGCTAATTATCTACATAAATTGGGCATGGTACTTCCAGGTGGTGTAAAGGTTAGAAAGCTTAACTCGCTAGATCACTTACAACTGAATAGTGAGTTTGATCCTCACTGGGTGACCCGTACTTTCGGCCTTTGTACTTTAGAAAACCATCCTTTATCGCTTCACTTATTGCGTTATACGGTTAGACAATCACCATCAATGTAAAATGAATTTCCATGAACAATTGTACTCCTGGTGGTAACAATTCAAGTTGTTTACACATTATTGAATACAGATTTTACAAATATATTTATGCAAATAATTAAATTTAAAACTGATGTTATCTATATTTGCAGACGGGAAATGTTCGCTAAAATTCTATTTGTATAGTATATTTTAATTATTCCACTATCATTTCTTATTAGATAACTTATTTTAAAAATTTAATCATTTGCATTTGGCATTTGATAATTAAATCGAATAATGCTATATTTAATATCAATAAAACAGGACACTTGTTCAAATATATTATTATAAAACGAGAAAACACGAAAATAAAGAGTTTCGATAAATCTTTCGTAAATCTTAGGGATTTCTAGAAGCTCTCTGCTTGAGTTGTCGGAGGAAATGTTTTCGTCTTTTCAAGATGGATATCTAGGAGAGCGTTAAATATACGCCAGTCACTGAAATGTACTCAATCAAAGATAAAGTGTTTATCAGTTAAGCGACAGCCCTTTTCCCTTGGGCAATCCCTCAGCTGGATACACTGCACGGAAAGAGCTATAGACATCTAACAGGAATTACACACCAAGTGTCATGACTATAATGGGAGATAACTGGTTCGAGACGCCCACTTTAATGTCTGAGCAATACCTTTATATAAAAGAGCGAAGGTTTGGCAAGGAGTCATTTTTATCGAAATCTTATTGAATTTATTATCTATTTGTTGACGGTTACCGCAGTTATAGCAGAAGTGCATTGGCTAAAAGCCGAAAAAATCTAGGTAAAAAGAAAAGAAACTGATAGAGTGCAAAAAATTCTGACAGGACGAATTACTGTCAAGGTTTCTGAAATGAAGTAACGGCCATGTTTTAAAAGAGACGCCGGTTTACGCCGGTCAGATCTGAACGAGCGCCATTTTGAAAGTAGGCATTTACAGTAATGTTTGATTGATTTATTTTGGTGTTTGAATTTTCGTTTTCGTCTCAGATTTTGGCATTTTTTTCAATATTTATACTTGACATAACTTTTTATGGAGATTATATTGTTGGTCTAAACTCATTTGAGTATGCTGGGCATGCCAATATATTTTTTTACCCTGTAATTTCTCCGGAAATCTCTATTAGATATTAATGTTCTGTTCGTTTTTATATTTTTTCAGGTGTAAATCAAATAAAGAAATACACAAACATAAATACGCGCACAAATACACACACATCGTATATATGTCTACGTATGCATTTATTTACATATATATTCAAATTTATAAGATCACTATTATATATATATATACATATATTTATATGTATACACGATATAAGTTTTCCTAATACATCTCTCTCTCTCTCTATATATATATATATATAGAAAGAGAGAGAGAGAGAAATGTATTAAGTAAATTTATAACGTGAATATATATATATATATATATATATATATATATATATATATATATATATATATCGAGTGAGGGAGAAGAGGGAATGGGAAATAAATAGAAAGGAGTATTCACGCAGTAATCCTTCTCTTATACATGTTTCATAAATTAACTGACTAGTTAATTGCGTTCATTTTCACTTATAGTATTTTGTTGTACGCAAACAGGTGATTCCTTTTGGGGTTTTGTATGATTTGACCTATCTTATCTAGAATTGATACTGATCTCAATGGATTAGAAAAAAACACATACAAATGTACTTTGTGTAGCAGTTAAGGCCACCACATTTAAAAAATTGTTGCCACTTGTCCCAAAGAAAAAGATTAATAAAGGTGCCAGATACATTCATGACTAGATCAGATATCAATGTTATATACACGGACCTGAAACAAATGCCTGAATGTCTTGAAAATATTCTGATAAAACCCTCCTGATCAATAAATTAAATTATTGAACAAAACTGCCGATTTAGTACATACCAAAAACTATTTCATTTTCAACAAATGTATTTATAATCGAAAATTCCTATTAACGGTGTGATCACCTCTTTACAGGTTTTAGGTTTTGTTTTCATTTTTAGCGATTGGGTCTTTCCCAAAGGTTTTGCCTAAACAATGAACGGATTTAGAAGATAGTGATGATGCGTTATTTATCTATTAAAAAAATTATCTTATCTTATGAACAGATAGATTAACATCGAATGTAAAATTGAATTAACTTATGAAACAGAAAAAATATTGCATTAAATTTTCTCGATATGTTAAACAAGACATCATGAGGCTTAAAAATGTTTCTCGTAAACTCACTAATATGAATGATCTCACGAATTCTCTGACATGATAAAAAAAATTCGGAATCATTATCGGCTTCAATTTTTTTCCTTATTCATTTCATCCCAAGCAAGAAAATACAGCCACTAATAATCATTGTTTTACTGAGTTTGAGAGAAGAAGAGGAAAAAACACTATTAAGGAGAGAGAACAATAATAGGACAAGGATTAAGAAGACAGAAGTTAATAATTGATATTGCATTTAAATTTTTGAAGATCAAAATTGAGCGAAAAGCAAGAAATCGAAAGAGATTTCCACAAGCGAGATTTGTGAGAGAAGAAATGATTAACATAGAACTTACGGCAATATATAGCAATTTCAGTTGTAAAATGAAACGCCTTTAAACCAATCTAGTACTGGGCTTGAATTAATAAAATCTAGATAACATAGTGCAAACTTTATCAAAAAAATTACCAAGAAAGTACTATTAGAAGAGGCACATTGAAGCTAAATTACGTCAATGGGAAAGTGACTGAAGATAGATGCCAGGTCAGGACCAATAACATTGCAGATTTGTCTTTGTATTTCAGCAGTAATCTCTACATAGATATCAGAAGCACCAGCCCAGATGTGGTAGTAACATTCAATGCATGAAATTATGGTAGATTTATAAATACATAAGATAGATTCTGGCGAGAAAAATTATCTATCACAACACAGTGAACCATCCTTCTTAGCAGCGGACCTAGCTATTAATTGTATTTAAATGTACTTAGAATTTGTAGCCCTCAGCATTACAGGATGAAGAGAAATACTTGAAGATCTTGATTATTTCATATATAATGACCGTCGTAAAGCTCATCGGATACATAAAATTATAAAAATCAATAACATAGACCAATTTCACAAATGAGGCGAATAATATTAACTCAGTAACGGCTACAAGTGAAAATAATTTATCTCAACATAGTGTAAAATGTGATACAACTACTCCATAAACAAGAAAATATTTTACAAAAACACTAATCAATGACAAATCCTGAAGCCTGACTGTTCACGACAGCCTAATGATAAATATAACAAGAAAAAAGATAATGAAACATCTAGGAATTTAAATAAAATAATATATGAACACCAAAGGAACCTTTACTAAATAACACAATCGATGCATTAGTCCTTCATTGTTATAAGACTAACTATAATTTCGACTTAACGAAAGCAAATTTAATTAAAAAGAGAAAGTCAGTTATTAAAGCGAGAATGTATAGAATGTCTCTAATTTCGATAACTCTTCCACGGTAAATGTCCGTTCAGTTGCATACTTTATAACAACTTTCTTAAAAAAAACAAAAACTAATATGATTACAATGAGAGTTATTTAAAAACAACAGCGATAAAATCAAGAAAACAATGCTGAATGTTGTCGACTATTCTGTGCATCTAGAAAATATCGCAAACCAAACAGCTAAGAATATAAATTTAAAAGTGAAGCTCCCGGCAACTTTAGCGTTTCTCTCGGTGCATAATTATCATTGACGTTATATAAATATTTCCTTCCCCCTTCTTACATGCATGTGATTACATCAATAATACACCCAAGAAGTACTTTATCCCGATATAGGATTGTTTTCTAATTTGTTATTTAATTACGCAGTTTTATATATATATATATATATATATATATATATATATATATATATATATATATATATATATATATATATATATATATATAACAATATATCACTGAATAATGATCTTCTGTCCCAATTGACTATATATATATATATATATATGTGTATGTGTGTGTGTGTGTGTGTGTGTGTGTGTATGTGCGTTTATCTATAAATGGTGGCCTGACGATTGCGTCTAGCATGAAACAGCTTGTCGGCTCTAAGTGTTGACTTCAATGTTCACTTTTATATTTACACACGCTCTATCTCTGCTATTGACCACATTATCCCATAAATATAGCACACCTTACAACTATATATCTTCATATATATATACATATATATATATATATATATATATATATGTATGTGTGTGTGTGTGTGTGTGTGTGCGTGTGCGTGCGTGTGCGTGCGTGTGCGTGCGTGTTTGTGTGTGTATATGTGTGAATGTATTGAGAGATCAAGGTCAAGCAATTGCACAAATTAAAATATCTAGGAAGTGTTTTAACAGATGACGTAAAATTCGACACCAAAATCACGTAGGCGCATTCGGATAGCAAAAGAGGCCTTTCAAAAGCTAAACAAAGTATTAAGAAACAGGAATATTTCGTTAACAACAAAGAAAGAAAATAGTGGTTAACTCTTATGCAACATGAGTCCTCCTGTATGATGGTGAATGCTGGTAAATCTCCTCACAGCTGAAGACGAGACATGAGGCAAGAGAAATGTGTTTCTACAGAAGAATGCTGGGAATACGTCGAATATATGAACCGCAACGAAGTTATAAACAAAATGCAAACGAATACTAAGCATTATAAAGAGACAATTTAAATTTCTCGGATACATAAGGAGAAAAGATGTCTTAGAAAGACATACTGAAAGCAAGAAGCACAAGGTAACAACGCTTAATCTGCTTAGAGATTGTGTAAAGCCTTTGCAGAACAGGGATTAGGAAACATCACAAAGAACCTATTCAGGGCTACAATATACGAAATTGAAAAGACATGATCGCCCAGGTCCTAAAGAGGCACGGCTCATAAAATAAGTTACCTAGTGACGATACGTGAAAGCCTATATCTGCACGCACTGCTACTATGTATACTAATTACAGTATTTACCTTCGAGTTGCCTTCAGTTGGTTATTGGAATTTGTTTTATAGGAATTGTGAGTTCAATCACTGGTTAGAGTAATAACGAATTAGAGTCAGTAGAAACGAAGTGAACAATAACTGGGCAATACTAAATTAGAACCATATCCTTAGATAAGGAGAGAGAAACTCGAACAGTCTACTCTTGTCGATTAAATAAATGCTTCGGTTTTTAATTCCCTAAAGTTTACCTAGAAAGACAAACACTGTAGGGTACATCGCCTGATAATAACAATAAAGGACATTATTCCAAATGTAAATTGTGTAATTAATAACATCAGCAACATTTGTATGTAAAAATGTTTTTAATAATTCAAATAAAACCATTTACTCCTGTCAGATCTGACAAATTCAGCCTGGCCACTGCTCTTGAAAAGGACCTCCCTTCAGTGGTTTACTGGGGTAGGAGATGGATTTAAGTTTTAATGCGTCTAAAATAATACTGCTCTCATTTAACTACCATGACAGACTTTCCTGTCTGTTATTAGCATGGCAGACGCTAGACTCCTTGAGCAACCCAGTGCGCCTTCTTGGCCTCACGTTTTCAACTGACTTGAGGTGGAACGATTACATCAAATCAGGTGCTCCTTCTATTTATATCGAGTTTCTTGACAAAATTAAAAAAACGATTCGCAATGCAATCGGTCTTGACTTGGCATCTCGACTTCAGTCACTTTCTCACCAACGTTACGTCTTCACTTTGTTTTTATTTTACAAATATTTTCGTGGCAACTGCTGTGACGAGCCTTTTCCCTGGTGCCCCTACTACGTGAATTTAAGCGCACTACGAGATTGGCATCTATATTCCACACCTTTACTGTTGAAATAGTTAAATGTGTCTACCACTTCTACTCCAACAGTTTCCTTTCTCGCGCTTCCCGCCTATGGAACTCCCTTCCGTTTACTTGCTTCCCGGAAAAGTACAATCTTCAGAAAATTAATTGCAACGTCAATCTCCATCTTCGATATTCTTGAATCCCGTCCATCTTTTATCCTTTCCTCATTCCTTCTATACCCAGTCCTTTTTTTTCACCATCACTTTAATCTCCTGCATACTATTGGCATTCCAACTTTGCTAGGGGTGAGATGTTTAAAAAAAAACAAAAAAAACAAACACCTGTGATAATTTAGATACATAAATTTTCACAGCAGCTGATCCTTTGTATTGTCACTTGTTTTCTGTTTCCACTCCGTGTTTAGATTTTCCCTAAAGTTTACTTTCTCTATCCAAAACGTATTTGTCAATGACTCGTCTTGTCCATTTGGTGATTGGATCCGACTAACCTCATTTTGCACGCAACTCTATTGTATCAAATATATTCAAACTCATACAATTACTAGTTACACATATATAGTTATTCTATATACGAAGGATTTTTGAACATGTTGAAGTCTCGATAGGGTTCAAAAAGTGCCTCTGTGTCCTTTTTGGAGAATAATTATTTTCCGCCTCTCATACACAGGCGAGATGTAGCGAGCCTCTCACTGCTCTATCGTTACTTCCATGGAGGTGCTAGGACAAACTACATTCTTTGGTTTCACCAGGTCCAAACTTCACGGCTAAGACCCATCATGACAACTTATACAACTTATGACAACTTATCCATATTTCCTACGTATTCCATCGGCGAGAAGTAAGTTCCACGCGGACAGTTTCTTCTCGCGAACCACTGTCCTGTGGAACAAACTCTCAACAGGTTGTATCCGCGATCACTACAATCCTGACTTGTTCAAGTCTAAAGCTACCGTTATCTTCACTCCTACCCATAGAAACTACCCATTAACGTAACCCTCTACATCGAGTGCTCGCTGTGCCTAGTATAGGGTGAAACTTACTGTTAAAAAATCGGCTCTAGAAAGGAGTAAACAAAGAAAAGTTTCTTGTTTGGTCAATTGGTTATATTTTAGGAAGTGGGTCGGGCCGAAAATCTATCTAAAGGTCATTGTATATTCACATCATATTCTCGGATTCCTCATTATACAACTGAATGTATACGTTATTCTCACATGAAAACGTCATTTCTTATTTAAAGAAACATGAAATTAGAATCATATTTGTGAGTAACCCCGTGTGCTTTACTGAAATCGCCGTTTAATGTTGTTATTACTATTCTTTGTGGAATGAAACGAGCTCATATTTCCTTGAGATTATCAAAAAAAGAAAAATATCTATTGTGATTTGCTCAGGCTGTGTTTATTCATGTAGCAAACAGATTAGAATATATAAATTAAATATTTTATAAAAGTAAATTTTATATTGAGTTTTTTCGGTGTTTTCTGCCATGTAATTTTCAAACAGTCAAACTATATTCTAAGTTTTTCTCTGGGAAGAAATTCGAACCTTTTCTCATTCAGAAACAAAAACATGAACAGGATACTGAACATTACCTCTAAATAAAATGAATAATTCTGACTCACCGAAAACTTGCAGAATGTTGTGCAGAGTTTAATCGATTGCAAACAAATCATCGATTGTAAAAATGTATAGCCTTTTATTTGTTAATACAAGAACATGTACGCGAAGGCTATTTGAACACTACATCACGCCTTCACACACTATTGGCGCGAACATTGAAGTGTACGGCATAATTGCACTTAAAAGGAAGGGGTCGTCAACTTCACTGATGTCTATAGCTACTAACAAAATGCCTTAAGAAATTTTCTCAAGAATCCATAATGAAAACGACCTTTTGTCATAAACTATCGCGACGTTGGGGAGCACTTATCTATCGATTTTGACTCACAGACCAGTCTGGTATAAACATTTAAAAGCAAATTTAATGACAGTCACTACTAGCTGTTCGTTATGAGGCACACCTATAAATATATAACCACGAATATACACAATACTCATTCACTTATATACAGTCAGAATCGTTCTCTACATGAAAGAGATAAAAGGAAAATGGCGTTTTGTAAAAGTGAAAATCACAATAAAAAAATTACAGTGATAGACCAAAAGTGGTAATAACTGTGAGGACTATGTTTATTCACGGCATCGGGAGGTTGAAGTTATGGCAGGAAGTGTTTAACATTCACAATGAACCGAAATATTTGTCTATGTGCACATTTGGGAAGTTATCATCTCATATAAATGTGAGAAGGGATATATAGTTGTTTTACTCAAGGCACACATGGACGTCCATCAACGTTTGCTAACTGTGTACGGAAAACAATGGATGTGAGGTGGTCACTTAATGCGTTTCAACTGTGGTGACGTCCCTTTGGTGGGGGAAACGTAGGAAAATAGTGCTCTGTACAAATATTCTATCGTTTCCTTGTATTTCCTATAGTTTTCATTTAAATAAATAGCAGGTACACAAGGTTTAAATATATATATATATATATATATATATATATATATATATATATATATATATATATATATATATATATATGTGTGTGTGTGTGTGTGTGTGTGTGTGTTTTGTGTATGTGTGTGTTAAGTATTTGTAAATGTTCAGATTTAGCCAAAAAATACATCTATAATATATGAACAAACCTAAATAAAGATATAAATAAAGATTACATGAAGACAAGTGTTCCTTTTGTCATTATTGATATGCATATATTTATGTGAATGTGTGCGTGCGCTCGCGCGTATGAATATATATACACCAACACAAATGGGTACAGAAATGATTGTGCTAGTGTGTATTCATGCGTATGAGTATAATCTGTCTATTCGTGGTTATATTTTTATGGATGCGCCTCATAGCGAACAAATAGTAGTGATTGTCATCAAATTTACTTTTAAATGTTTATACCAGATTGACCATTTCTCAACATCAATGCAACAAGGATCAATGACCAAAACTCAGAATACGAATTTGGGAAGATGGTTCGTATATTCTGCAGTGCTAACAAGTTCCTTTTCTGAACAAGAACACAATCTTCGGGCCTGAAACATACTCTCAATGTTGACCTCAGTGGCAACGTTTATAATTACCTAGGTTCTATCTCTGATATTGAGCACTTTTTCATAGATATATCTTAAAATTATATCTGATTATCACATACACATATACATGCACGTGATATAACATCATCGCGTCTTTTGAATTTAAAAGGAATTTAACGTTTTCAGTTTGTAAAAAAGTAGCAACATGATTACGCTACGCGATAATTGGCAAATGTTTGTTTAAATAAAAAAAAAAAAAAAAATTTGACTAAAATATTGACCCTGAAGATGAACAATGATGTTCGAAAGCGCTAGGTCATCGTATGGACAATACATATTTCGAAACTATTTTCAAATAAAAAGTCTCATTAGAGAATATGAGAAAATTCAAAAGAAAATATGTAAGACTATGTTGTCTTTAACATTCAACACTACATGTTTGAAAGAAAAGTTGCTGCCAAATTACACATATATATACTAATATATATATATATATATATATATATATATATATATATATATATATGTATGTATGTGTGTGTGTGTGCGTGTGTGTGTGTCTAAATGTATATTATTAGCCGACGCGTTTTGTCAAATGTGAACATTTTCAAGGCAAAATCATGAATTTAATAAAAAGAAAGTATTGACTATTAGCAACAAACAAAATATCTTTAGAAACTAGAAGAATTATTGTTAATAGTTACTTTGTATTTAATAAATTCATTTCGTTTTTGCGTTGAAACAGTCCACATTGGATGAAACGCGTCGGCCAATAATACAGCTTCCCTATTGTGTTTTACCTTTATACATATTGTCTTCTTCTACAGGTTAAATCTGAGAAATTTTGCATATATATATATATATATATATATATATATATATATATATATATATATATATATATATGTATATATAGAGAGAGAGAGGGAGAGAGAGATAAACAGAGAGAGAGAGAGAGGGAGACGCAAAGTGCGATGGGTAAATTGTCGTCATTTTGTTTTGTTTTTTTACATTTCGTGCATGCGCTTTGTTTGTTTGTTTTTATTTTGCTGCAGGCAGAATATAATAGAGTTATTTCGGCACCGTCTCTGAGCAGAAGAGCGCCATCACGCAATTCACTAACTTCAGAAATTTGGAAAGGTTATTCAGTACTGCTTGGAATTCTCAACGGCAAGTTCAATACGAACATTTCAGAATATTTGGGGCTCAATCTGAGAACAGTGCAGAGAATTGGAAAAGAGTTGGATGATATATCCAGTCAACATAATGGTGTTTGGTGTGATCTCTAGTGATGGGGACGTTTTGCCACCACTCATTTTCTACAGGGCCTCAGACTCATAACGGAGGCCTACATCTATTGCCTCGATGAGGTAGTGCTGCCCTGGGTCAAGAGGTTGGCTGGTGGAAGATCCTATGTCTGGCAACTTGATTCTGCACCATGCTACACAAGCAAGAGAACCCTGTCATGGCGGCCACATGACTCCTTTCATCTTGTCACCTAACTCTCCAGACTGTAACTCCCTTGACGTGTTGGGTACAGTTGAGCGAGAGACCAATAAAACTCGTTGCAACACCAAAGATGAACTGAAGGCAAGGATTTTGCTACCATTCACCAGCTTTAACAAGGAGACCGTCCATGTGAGATGCAAGAGATTCCGAATTTGTCTGGAGGCCAGGGTTTAAGCCAATGGGGATTTTATTGAATAAATTTACTCTTTAATATTTCAAGATATGTTTATGTAATTTTGGTAAATACACCTATTTAAATGCGATGTCGGTGTTATTTTCTTTTTTGCCTAATTTATACAATTTGTACATCGCACCCAGCATATAGATGGTAACGGTATATTTGCGTGTGTATGTGTTTATTTTTAAAACTAGTCATCGTCTTTAGTGAAATTAACGTAAATGTGATACATTATAGCAAAGACCGGATTTCTGCTGGGTTTCCTAAGTCTGGACACATTGCAAAATGCATATATTCAAGAAATGAAATTTTCAGCAACATATTATTGAACTGGAATATTAGCAAATAACTACTTCAATATGATTGATGCGCTTTGCAAGATTCACATGAACTCGATGCAATAATTCCACATTGCCATCAATTTTAGCATATTCATACTTTATGCGTACACAAAGTATGTTCTATCTGGGATTTTCCTTGAGACACTTCCTTTAACATACCCTAGAAAAAGAAGTCAATTCTTTCTTCATTCGACAAAAAACTCTGTGGAGGTAAAATATATAGTTAATGAGATTTCCTGTGCTCAGACTTTAGGGACATATTGTATATTGCAATTAAATTTCCAGACCAAATTTCATTTTTTTAAACCATCGTCTTTAGGATAAAGTGATTTTTTTTTAAATAAAAAAAAACATTTTCGTTCGATTTGTTTCGTCCTTTAGGGTGTTCACGGACTAAAGTGATATTTACGTTGATGCGACAACACATGCGCACGAAGGAAATGGTGAGAATTTTAAATATGAATTTATTTTTTGTATATTTTGGTCTTTTTCCTTCTTTCTCTTAAACGTTTCTAGTACTATCTTGGTTCCAAATTCTTGTAACTATATTCATTTTCTCGTTTCCTCATACAATTTCAAAATATTGCACTTGTCATAACACAGACACTATTAGATTTTATTATACAATTGATTGTCTTTACAATAAAATTTGTACATACCAGTTGATGTCGGTACAGAATTGCAGAAGCTACTTATATATGGTGCATATTTTAGCTTGTAATATTTATCGTAATTAATCATTTTGCCAGAAACTTGTTTTGGTTTGTCAAGTTTTATTATGCTGCCAAAGTATATTCAACATAATTCTTTAATAAATAATCCAAAAGACATAGGTGATATAAACATATACATTCTATTAATACAATGTTCTATATCATATTTGTTGCATGTTAATGTGTGCATTTGACACCATATAAACATTATAAATCTTTCAAGTATTGTTGTATTATAATTTGACTCTTCCAATTTAATATTTGTGCAGCAGTTTTTATAATTTACCAGATATCTTTGTTTTAAAATTGTTTTGCATTCTCATACGCATCTTTTCTTTTTAGTTATAGACACCAAGAATTCAGTTTCCTTATTATTATGAGGAGACAGTGGGATCTACCATAAATGTAGCATCTTTGAAATATCTTTTGGAAAAGTGGCAGCAATCTACATTTAGCTTCAAGTTTCTTGCTTGTGATATGTATCACTCAAAACATATCTTCTCCAGTACTTTTTTTATAGTAAACATGGCAGCATTATCAAATCTAAATGGACCATTATCTGTATAGATTCAATTATTAGCCTCAAGTATTCTTCTAATTGCACCCTTGTGTCATCCAAATTCATTTGTTTGACAATTTCTATGACGGGATCAAATTTTAATTCAGCTTTTATGCCCAACTAATTTAGCTCAACCTGCATAAAGAATTACTATCTTACACGCAAGTTGCTAGTGGCCCGCTGTGGTTATCTGATAGGAGCGATCGGGAGGAGGAGCACCAGTGGGCATCTAGCAGTTCGCCAGTGGTAACATTGCCGAGACGAACGCGCCGGCGGCTCGAAAGCGGGTCACCAGCGATAAACGCTAGTGGCATGCCACCCAGTGTCAGATTGTTTGTTTGCGTGTAGGGTATTGAGAAATATGGAGGTTATGTCCCTTTTATGCATGTGGCCACGTTTGTTAATATTCTGCAGTATTTCCAGCGATATTCACAACACCAGCTTCTTAAAATAATTACTTGCTAATCAGAATTTTTGTCGGAGTTTTCACGTTGCTTTTTGGTATACCTTCCAATTATGTACAATCTACAATATTGTAAAAAAAAAAAACAAACGCATAATTTGCTGACAGGAATATAAATAAGATATAACTGAATAGAAGAGAGTGAGATATGAAAAATATATGAGTATGCATACTGAATAAAATGTAAATGAAACGTGCATTTACGAAATATAAGAAAGCGATTGTTGTCAAAGCTCCATTACAAATGCAAATCGTTTTCTTTTGTAAGTAAGAAATCTATTCTTGCGCCACTTGTGCCAGGGGGTCACTGCTGTTCATTTTACAAAGTGACTTTAATTATCGTAATTTAATCAACTTAGGTTGGACAGTAGAGTATTCACGTTAGCTAACAAGATTACTATTGAGGCTCGACTTCACTGTCATGGAAAGTAGAAGAGTTACGTAATTTACGTCAAGACTAACTCATATAGATGCCGTATGTGTGGTTTATGTGATTCATCGTTCAGGTGGTTGGTTACGAATAGGAAATCTTTCTTTCCGCTGAAAGCAAATTTCATTATAAAATCAAACCAATATCAGCCAGTATCCATAAAATCAACGTTATAAGGAAGATGAAGAAAATGAGATAAATTTGATGATGTAATTTTGGATGTACGATTAATGATGTAATGTTAAGAATGTTTATTTCCCATATCTCTCACTCTCTCACTTTTTCATACTCTATGGACAAACTGAATGTAAGGCCTCCTACATATGATATAATAATGCCGTTGGCAAGAGCTAGTTTTCAACAATAAAGCGTTATTGTATAGCCATGTAATGAACAAGAACAAGCATACATCTTTGGGAACGAATCACTTCTCACACACACTCCTTTAAGAGGCATTATCCAACCTCTGTGATTACATCCTTTCTTGGTCTCCGTAAACGTTCAGAAAAGCTCAACGAATATCACTAGATGCATTGCAACAAACGTCCTTTTGCCAGTCTGAGGATCAGCAGCTGTCCGTAAGCAAGGCAAAAATTAACGTGCACGCACACACAAAGACACACATATGTATGTGTGTGTGCGCGCCCGTGCGTATTTCATGTGTGTGTGTGTGTGTGTATGTTTGTGTGTGATTGTGTAAGAAAATAGATTTCTAGAAAGTTCCAAAGAACTTAATTTTAAAAATCATTGAATTTATTGTCACATATTATCCTGTGTCTGTCTGTCTATCTATCTATCTATCTATCTGTATGTTTGTCTATCTATCTAGTTATCACTAACTCTGTCTGTATTTATATTAATATTCTTAATATTTTATCTCTGATATATATATTTATTTTACCTACAGAATATAAAATTTATTTCACATAAACATTTTATATTTTAGCACAATCTCCTCTCTTGTCAGAACACTTAATTCAGAGTCGAATATTAATCTCATTCTCTTTGTTTGGCTAAGAACTCACCAAGTTAGATTTGTATGCCCCCATACATAATATACTTACATTCACGCGCACACACTTTCGCTCACACATATATGAGTTAAGAAATTCCTGTTTATGTATGTATGTATGTATGTATGTATGTATGTATGTGTGTGTGTGTGCGTGTAGGTAGGTACGTATGGACTAAGCAATGGAAATAGTGATTGCTTGTAACTTTCGAATTTAGCAAAGTGCTCACTGCGCAGAGTGAATATCAGTAAGTATATGAAAGAGTAATAAAGTTATTTGCTATCGTCTAGTGGACAGACATGTCTTTACTGGGAACATCGATATTCACCGTCCAATCAAGAACAATGGAAAAGAATCAAAATCGAATTTCTGATCAAAAATCGGAGCAAAGGCCAATGGTCAGTTTGGGCAGTGTCCATTACATCTGGTAGTGTCAGGTGAGAGTGGCAAGAAAGGGAAACTTCAACAGCCACGGGGCATCCTGTGGACAGGGAGTGTTCGCTACTAAATGGTTGCTTAGCCTGCGGCAATGATAATCCTGTTCGTTATTCTTCATTATACTTTCTATTCATTCATTCTGTTTCCTTTTCTTATCTCTACGAATATACAAATGAGACACCGCTAAGTACACATACAAAACGCATCCTTCTGCGAACATATATAAGCATATGTATACAGTTATATTTATTTATTCTTAAAGACACAGATGCATACACAGATGTGTTTACATATATAATGCTATTCTTATAGGAAATCAAATCATTCATATTCAATGTATCGGTGGAAAAGTATGCCTCTATATAAACACATCAGAATATAGATATATGTATATATTAGATTTTATATAGATATATGTATATATTGGACTTTTACTTTTATGATGATAACTATATTTGAAGTACATACAAATAAGTATTTGCAATATATATTTCAATATCAAGTTTAATATTTGTTTATTTCAGCAATAATTACTCTTGAATACATGTTTCATTAAAAATGGCAAAAGGATATGTAATGTAATCGATCCTGACTTCTTTCCCTTTCTCACTGACGTGAAGTGGCTTCCCTCTGTCCTTTCTGCAAATAGTTTCTTGTCAACTGCTCTAACGAGCTATTTTACTGTTATTAACATGTAAAATAATATGATATTGAATATTGTGTTAACAGAATATATATATGTTTATATCCCTTCATTTGGTGTCCCGAATACAGGAATTTAAGTGGGTTACTATATTATCATCTAAGTCCCATACTTTTACTGTTGTATTAAGTAAAGGTAATTGCCACTTCATCTCAAGAAGTTTTTTAGCACTTCACAACTGTGTAAGTATCTTTCGTTTACTTGCTTCCATGATTACAATCTTCAAAAGTTTAAATGCAATATCATTCTCTATCTTCTGTCTTCTTGAATTCCGGCCTTTTCTCAATTCTCTCTATTCTCAGGCTTCTATTTCGCTTTACTTCCTATAACCCCATCTACACTAGTGGCATTTTTGCCTTGTTTGGTGTGAAATTATTTTTAAAAGAATTCTGTTGTTTTTTTTAAAATATATTTTTGCATTTCATTTGTGAGGGAATCAAACGATTTCATTTCTGTATTTACTGAGTTTTGAAATTGCCCAAATAATTGTCGTTCCTATCGATTTCGGCGAAAAATATGGCCACCGTTCAAATTCACATTTACACTAGCAAGAAACAAAATGATTAACTGTAAAGAAACGAATCTAAGAAAATGTTCATAAACGCTACATTATATATTTATAATACGGTGAACGTGAAAAAGAAACCTGACAAATTTAGAATGTGACATTGCTTCAGTTAAAAGCAATATCTACTTCAGTCTGTTTATATGTCTGTATATATATATATATATATATATATATATATATATATATATATATATATATATATATATATATATATATATATATATACGTGTTTCCACGTGAGTATATGGTAATAACGAACAAACACAGTCGTAGGGAAAAATATTGGTATATTCATAGAGGTATTTACATCAGAGGGATTAGTAGTAGAACGAACGTAGGTTAGTAGTAACAATAAGTAATAGTAATAAAGTCCAACGGTATCTTCCGGTCGAGAAACGGAAGTGTAACTGATCACTACAGAAGTCTCACTCTGCACTGCACTACACTGCTACACTGCGGTATTTAACAACACGAGTTTAGGGACTGTCTACCTCCCCGGACGACACTTTGCCCTGCGACAAAGCCTCGTCCGGGTTCCTCTCTGCCAAAGCAGAGAGTTCGACAGGAGCAGCGCACAGTCAGAGACTGCGTACACTGCGGTATTTAACAACCCTCCCACGTGGGTCGAATGTGGCACAAGGCCGGTTTAATGTGGGCTCCCCGAGCCCGTAGGCTCGGCCAAAAATATGCCCATTTAGAACCCGTATAAACGGGTTCAGGGACTGTCTACCTCCCCGGACGACACTTTGCCCTGCGGCAAAGCCTCGTCCGGGTTCCTCTCTGCCAAAGCAGAGAGTTCGACAGGAGCAGCGCACAGTCAGAGACTGCGTACACTGCGGTATTTAACAACCCTCCCACGTGGGTCGAATGTGGCACAAGGCCGGTTTAATGTGGGCTTACCGAGCCCGTAGGCTCGGCCAAAAATATGCCCATTTACAACCCGTATAAACGGGTTCAGGGACTGTCTACCTCCCCGGACGACACTTTGCCCTGCGGCAAAGCCTCGTCCGGGTTCCTCTGAGCCAAAGCAGAGAGTTCGACAGGAGCAGCGCACAGTCAGAGACTGCGTACACTGCTCACAGTCTCTAGAACTACTGTTCTATTTATAATAATAGGATCAGTCTATTATGGTTGTGAAGGTGGGTGCGCCCCAACATATATATATATATATATATATATATATATATATATATATATATATATATATATATATGCATTTTTATATATAATATTTATATATTATACATGCGCGGTGCTTATATAAAAAAGCATTAGTAAATGGACTGAATGTTATTTTTTAACAAGTTTTACAAACATTCAGGGGATCACAGAGAAAATAATATTTCCCAGCTTATTTTTTCATATCATATGTATTGGCGCCGAAGCATATTTGTGAGTAAGGTAAACTATTTTAATACCATAAAGTTCACAACGAACACGTCTGCACTTGTCCTGCAGGCATTCCCTCTTCTATCATCCTCACCATTCCCCCCTCTCTCTCTTCATATATAATAGTGCATTTGAGTAGATATTCCTGATTTATACAAGCTTCATTGACTGATAAGGACTACGATTAAGTATTTTTTAGTATTTTTCCTACATTCGTAAAAGCAGATTCTTTTCTGGACATAGCGTGTCTAAAATCTGTTCAAATTTTCGATGAATTCAAGCGCCTTCAGGTATTTTTTAAATGAGTATATAGATTCTTATATATATCTATAGAGATAGAATTCGTTTGTTTTATTTTCTGAATAACGGTCACCATATTTTGCCCATGTTCCTAGTTGATATTATCGAGTGTCAGCTTCTTTTTTATTATGAAATAAAAAGAAGCCAACTCTCAATAATTCTAATTATTATAAATATTTGGATTCTTATTTTTTATTGAGTTGGCTTCTTTGCAAGTATGAACCAGACTGTCTCTACTCAGTGTTGACCTTATTGTCCAGGTTTATAACTATATGCGTTCTATCTCTTATAGTGAATACTTCTACAGATAAATATAGCTTAACTTAAAACTATAGTTTTATTATTTCTTTCTTTATATAATATATTGTCATTGTTTACGTTAATATTCGTGTGTTTATAAGCAGTAAATTGGCCTTCTTTCTGGCTGAATGGTTCCCTCTAAGGCTACAGGTTCGATTCTTATACAGAGAGCGCATACATTCTACGAAATTTCTCGAACGTTCAGGCCGGTAATTGTAATTAATACTGTTTAATTAAAAAGCAGAGAATTTACTTATATTATAATTATATCTATAAAAATAATGTAGAAAAAAATTATATATATATATATATATATATATATATATATATATATATATATATATATATATATATATATATATATATATATATATCCAGCATTTGGAAAGCTTAAGACGCATATTAAAAATTATTCAAAAATGAGTGTATGTAAAAATATATATATATATATATATATATATATATATATATATTTTTACATACACTCATTTTTGAATAATTTTTAATATGCGTCTTAAGCTTTCCAAATGCTGGATATATATATATATATATATATATATATATATATATATATATATATATATATATATATATATATATATATATATATATATATATATAATTTTTAATATGCGTCTTAAGCTTTCCAAATGCTGGATATTTTTTTTTTTATTTTCACCAGAAATTAAAGCAAACATTCGAACTTTAGAACGGCTCATGATCAGACATAATACACATTCATTGTCTGTTATATTTAGTAATATATGTTTAAATAATGATCTGTTGCCACAATACACTAAATATATATATGTATGTGTGTGTCTGTCTGTCTGTTTGCGTGCTTGATATATATATATATATATATGTACGTATGTATGTATATATATATATATATATATATATATATATATATGTATATATATGTATATATATATATATATATATATATATATATATATATATATATATATATATATATATATATATATATATATATATATATACGGCGGCTGCGAGGTTGTCATTAAAATGTTTCCCAAATGCAATGAGAAATATAGGAAAATATATTTGGGGAAGTAGGTCGAGCTGAAAACTTTTCATTGCCTCTCCCATAAATAGAAATATTTATTTATCTGATTCCTGTTGTTTACCATTTTCTACTCTCTGCCAAATAATAATATTTCATGAATAGATCAAGATCAAATGCAGATTTAATCATATTATTTGTTGCTCTGAATGTCTCCATCATTAGCTGAACTCATTAAGGCAGCCTTTTCTGGGATTAATTTGATTGAGACTCAACTCAGCTCATGTATTGCATAATAGTGTGAACAAACCCGACATTGCTGACGTGTTCTTGTTAAAATTTGTACCCTGTCGAAAATGACATGCATTAGTCAGTTTGTTCATATACATATATATATATATATGCATACATACATATTCACTAGATGTTGAATGGTCCCAAGGCCCCGACCCACATCCCGATATCTGACCAAATACCTATACATCAAATGTGTTTAGAAAATTACAATCAGGGTTTCTGTGTACTGATATCAATGGAGAAATTGTATAGCGGTTCAAAAAGACACTCGCAATTGTGCTGACAAAATTGAAAATAGATGCTTTATAAAATGAAACTCTCCTGATCGCTGAACTTATTGTGGTTTTCGTCTCAAAAAATAAAGACATTACTTTCAGTGTGTCGTACACACTCGCAATTATTTTGTCAAACCATCGGCCTAAAATTATCGTCTCATTTTTCCGGTGAAAACTGAGGATTGACAATTTTTTTTTCTTCGAGATAACAGACCAATCATACTTTCGGTAAATGAACAAGCATTCCGAGAGCAAATCGGTAGTCACTGCTTAATTTATATCGTAGGAAAAATATGAAAAACATCTTAATTTATTTGTTGATGACTTCTATATACGTCCCTTATTTATCCCTTGTTTTAAATCAACTATGTTCACATTTATACAAGTAAATATTGATGTTCTTCGAAATCCGCTTTTTTTCAGTTTTGTTTTCTGTTTGCATGAATACAATTTTTTGTATTCTTTTTGTTTTTTATTTCCTTGTATTTATTTACTTTTTCCTTTCTGCCTTTCTGCTTTATTATCTTCATCTTCTAGCAATATCCTTCTTTTTTCTTGCATTTCCTATTTCTTTCTTTCTATTCTACCTTTAATCATTTTATAAATAAATACACTTTTCCTTTCTACCATTCTGTTTTCTTATTATATTGTGGCGTTTGCTATTTACTTCTTCCTTTTTCTCTTTTATATGCCATTTATTTATTTTTCTATATTCAAACTGTATTCAAGGAAGCAGTATTTGGAAGATTCGAGTCAAGCTCTAATTGTAACTTTCTGAAGTTCACATTCGTCATGCTTCTGCGTTTCCAAAAGATTGATTTTAGTTCACTGCAAAACAAGTGCATCGATTATCACTTTATGTCGGCCACGAGATTTCCCTTGACGCAAAGTTCTCTATTTCAATTCCAATTCGGAAAAATTATTAGCGGCTTTTGATGAACATCCTGATTGGTACATTTCTTCAAATCGGGAATTAGTATTACAAAAATGTAAATTTCCATGAACATTTTCTTTTATTTGCTCAAATACCAGGAAGAACAAACTGTTATCGTTTTTGCTATCTAATTTTGAAATTTGTTAAAAGTTTTTCTAATTCATAGGACTTAGTTAAGAAAATGAGATCAGTTCATAATGAGATGAATTCATTTTAAAGACATTACCATTTACAAGTTTACAAATTGTAAAAAGTCATTATAAGAATTATCACTTTATAAAAAATTAAGCCAATTTCAAT
Source organism: Acanthosepion esculentum (assembly GCA_964036315.1). NCBI lineage: Eukaryota > Metazoa > Mollusca > Cephalopoda > Sepiida > Sepiidae > Acanthosepion > Acanthosepion esculentum. Next base: position 73,651,117 of record OZ038481.1, read on the forward strand.
CGCTATCTACTGTCCCTCAGAATACTCTTTTCTCTTCCCGCTTAATGTTTCTTTTCCTAATTCTTGCATACCCAGTAACACCGTATGTCTTAATATCTTTACTGCCTTGCATGGGGTGAAACGGATTGAATGAAAACAATAATAATTAAATAAATCTCTAAAACACAGAACAGAAATCTTTGTATGTCGAAGAAGTAATTCATTATGTCTTCATGTCTGCAGACAACACCCCGGAACATTAGAAAACGGCTAAATAGTGCCTGAAAACGTACAATCCTCTCGGGGTTTACTTTGTTATATGACCGGCAATTTTTTAATGCCGCACCCACACGAAAAGCCAGATCTTAAATCAGGAGACATTTTCACACTTGGATTGATGATTGCAATTTGGTAGCCAAATCAGCAGATGCTACCATTTTAGACAACATTTATACAAGAAAAACCTCGAATCACGTTTTAGTCTGCTGATTGTAGTAGCTTCTAGTATTCTGTGAAAGAATACAAATGTTTGTCTAAATCACCCAGAAAAAAACAAAGTGAAAAGTACCCTAAAAGGAGACATTATTGTATTAGATACAAATCATATTTGGCATTTTAGAATCGAAGTTGTGTTAATCATCTTGAGTGTTGCATTTTCAGTGGATCATTGTTTTTCTACACACAGATACACGCATCAAATCTATACACCAAAAACCACACACACACATATATATATATATTTATGTAAATATATGTATATATGTATATATATATGTATGTAAATATATGCATATATACATATGCATATATATATATATATATATATATATATATATATATATATATAAATAAATATATATATATATATATATATAGATAGATAGATAGATAGATAGATAGATATTACTACTACTAATAACAAATATACATTTGTTCCTCAACGTATGGTATAACTATGAGTTTCAAGAACGTCTTATATACACACACACATATACATATATATATATATATAATAAAAATATGCTTTTAAATTATTCTACATTCAGGGGTAAAAATGCTCATTATAAATCATGAATGCTATAATCATACCATGATCGAAATTGTTCTAGGCTGTTTTGCTTGGGAAATAATTTAAGCAAGGCTAATTTATACCTTCTGGTATATAATAGGTTAGACGAGAATATACCGACATAACCATAATATGCCCGAAGTAATAAGTTGTATAACATTTATCGCCCGATTTTAGTTTGTGATGCATGTCATATATATATATATATATATATATATATATATATATATATATATATATATATATATATATATATATATATAAACAAAAAAATACCAATTCAACTATCAATAAATATAAGGATTTGATTCGAACAAGATTGTATACTAAAGAAATCTTTATCTATTTACTTTATTCAACAATTGTTTTAATTGACCAAGACTGGATCCTTTTTTAAAAAAATATTCATACCTGCTGCTTGTTGAATTAATTCATATCAACCATTATGATTACTTTGTAGACTAGAGCCATCTCCTGAAAACCTAGTTAAGAAACATCTTTGTTGATTGTAAGTTGTTTTAGGGGTTATAATTTAGAGTATGCTTTTCATAACCCGTGTTATGAAGTACGCTAGCACCGTTATTTCTTCGGAAGTTGTACTGGGTTATACAAAAATATTAAGTAATTATATTTTAGGAAGGGGTTAATCTGGGCCGTTACACTCTGGAAAAATGCAGCGCATCTAATTTTTGTAAAAATAGATGCTTTTTTTAAATGAATATTTGTAGTTACTTGTCTGGATATTTTAGACGAAAATGAACGCTTTGGAGTGGTACGGCCTCTTGTAGATTTGAATAGAAACAAATAGTATCAGCAGCTCGGGTCCGTGTCTATTTTCTTCATTATTTGTGCACATTTCTTAGCGTTACAAGAGGTGCACTTATCGTAACAGCAAGTGTTCTAATATTAAAGATAATATTACATATTTAAAACTCCCTTTCATAGCGCACAGGTAATTTTCATCCAAATTGACTGCGTAACATTTTCGAACAAGATAAAATTCAAGTCTATTTAAAGTTATTAATTGTATAACTATAATTAAAATATAAATTGTATGACATCCAATATAAAATATATATTTTGTCATTCCTTGCTATGGTAGAGGTCTTGCGTGTTCCAGGGATCTCAAGAGCGAAGCCTTCTGGTGTTCCAACTCCAGTAGGACCACCCATAGTGGTAAAGTCGAGGAGGAGTGACCAGAAGAACCACCCGAATACCACAACGGCGAAACAGGCAAATATCTTCACGAGCTCATTGACGAAACCGGCGAAATAGGACAGTGCCAGTCGGGCTGGTGTAACCAAAGCTAACCTTGACAGTTCGGGCATCCAACATCCCGATGCGACCAGGTTGGCTAGATCCCACCTGTCTCAATTCCATTTGAGCCATGAAGGTGAGGCTTCCGGTCGTGTGTGGGCTTCTCCGTCGCGAGGATTTTTCCACTAAAATTAAATTCACACGAGTGGCCTTTGTCAAATTCACTTTGATTCATAGCCATCTCAGCCAACGCTACTGATGGCTGATATGGGTGAATAGAGAAAGAGTATGACAATCCTGATGATCGGGCTTGTGATGACGATAATTCAATAAAGTAAATGATGAAAACGTACACTTTTAAGTGAATGTTATCATACTGTAGAACGCATCACATTCAAAGGCATTTTTAGAAATAAAAAAAAATCGAGGAGAGCAAACATTGTTCAAATTACAATTTTCTGATTGTGTTAATTTAACGAGTATCTTGAATAATTTTATTTGCATAAAGACTTGAATGATGAATCCTGCAAGTTTTCTGTTTTCTTTCGTAACGTGTCACTTGTAAGGAATTTGATTTATGTCCCAGAAGCGAAAAATGAATCAGTTTGGGGCAACCAGTGCAGTTGTGATAGCAATTAGAAAAATCTAGAAAATATGCAGGAATCTCATTGCAAATTCATAGGTAATTGTAATTTGACAAAAAATAAGCAATAGAGGAAATGTTGACAAAAATATATATGTATCTATTGAATGTATATTAAAATACAAAGATTCGCAATAAAAATAGGTATGTATCAGCATATATCGCAACAACAAAAAAACGTTTAAATAGGAAGATTCTTTGAAAAAGTGACGACATCTAAACTTATTCTCATGAAGGAAACATAATAGCCATGGGAAAATGTATTTACTGATGTTGTTATAATGTGTGAAAATCCTGGTTGTTGATGTGAGTTCACTTCACTCGTTGATATACTTATTTAATTTCATGGGTTCAAAAGTTCGCGCGGTCGTACATTTTCGGTAACAATGTGTCAAAAGAATATAATGAATGGATA
>OZ038481.1:73659479-73676979 GCA_964036315.1 Acanthosepion esculentum
CTAAATTTTGCTCTATGTTGTGAGATTCTATCAATTGTGTAAAGGTTACCGTCACGGAAACTGTAATCGTAGAGCGATATTCAAATTCTTTGTATATCTGTTGCGTTGAATTTCGCACAAATACACTTAGGAAAGCCATAAATCCCTCGCTTTTCTTGCCACCTGTGGATTAAATAGTAGGCAAAACCTGGTTACCAACCAATCAAAGGGAAGGAAACTGTGGATGAATTCAACGGGAATGCTCTTCGCTATGATAAGTATTGGAGGAACAAGTCATTAAAGGAACTGAAAAAAATCAATTAATTGACAATAAATAATATTTAAGGCCATAACAAATAATTAGAATATATCTTTCCTACTCTTGAGTTAGATTACCGGAATTTTATATAACATACTGAGAACGAATATTGAAAGTATAAATAATTAATATTCGTAGAGCAATTATGAATAACAAAGACTTTCCATTATAATGTCTGTGCATTTCTTGCCTATTTGAGGTGTAAAATTCGTTTTGAAAGTGAATATATATACGGCTCAGTAGGAGATGAGGAATATCTTTATGGTCATTAAATATTTGCTTCAAATTTGAAATCATACATTCAGTAAATATCTATTTATATATATAAATATATGCACACGCGACAACACAAGTAAATGTGCAATATGGTGACATTGCTCAGGTATATTTGCTTATATGCAAATGAATTTAATGATGGTTTCTCCATGGGTTCAGTACTGGGTCCGACATTTAGCAATTTCTCCATGTCGAACATCGAAAATATATATTTACAGATTTAAAAAAAAACATCCATCTACCTAAGATATGTTGATATCTTTATGTTAGTTAAAAAATTAGATGAAATACTTCAACTTCAAAAATGTTTCAAAAATAATTATGTCCTTAAATTTACTTATTAACTCAATACTATTAATAAAATTCCCTTCCTTGACATATTGATAAACACCAAATAATAACAAATTTACTATTTCGCCATACAAAAAAACCTACCAGCATAAATTCATGTACAGTTAACTACAAGAGCGAATGCCCATGTTACTACAAAATAGCTATTATAAAAATATCTAATACATCGTGCAGAAACTAATTCATACACAAAACAGATTTTTTACAGTGAACTAAAGAATATAAAACAAACACTTAATAATAGCTTTCCAAACAATATATTTGCTGAACAAATAAGATACTTTCTTAGAAATCTCAATACTAACTAAATAGAACATAATACTGCTTCTATTAATCTCAAACATATTAATCTCCTATATCGTAATCAAATGCGTACTAATTATAAACAAGATGAAAAGATACTAAAAAATTAGTAAATACTAATATATCTACAACAGATCCTAGCAAAATATTAAGTTAATCATATACTACACTAAATCTAGTATATCCAACTCAAATATTCACAATGATTCTTCTCCCCCGGTTAGCGATTTGCAAAAAAGAAACAGTTTACAAATTCAAGTGCGCTTTGAGAGATTTTATCGCCAACGAATTAAATAACATTTATGTTGGTCTCACCATAAATTCGCTTTCACAACGCTTGACACTACATTTGAATGATAACTCTAACATTTTTAGACATTTAAAACAACATACCTGGCCGCATACACAATTCCAGAAAATCCTTGTTGAAAACACAACTATACTTAAACATGAAAACAATAAACGAAAACTAAAACTTCGTGAAGCTATATACATAAAAAAATTGAAACCTGACCTGAACAAAATAAACTATGAAATCTCTACAAATATTCTTAAATGCCTATAATTGGTAAAAGAAGCCATTGATTTATACCAACGGCTTCCCTTACTTAATATTTCTCGTTTTCACTCTCGCGTGGTCATGTGTGACGTCATGAGCTGCGGTGCGATTTTCGCTTCCAGCGTCATATATGCACGAATTTGTCGTTGCTTGGAAATCTTCCATGTAAACAGAAACAGACTATCATCACTGTTTTGTCCGTTTATTGCTTAATATATTGTAATGTAATTGTCAACTTTGATAATGGCTTATGTAAGCTGAAAGTTTAGATAGGATTAAAAAATATGTATCAATATTGTGATTTTCTTTCTTCGTTTAATGATAATGCTATTAAGCTTATCAGAGGATAAGAAAAGAATTTACATAAAATAAATAGACAACACTTCTCTATATTATTTAATGAAACATGCATCAATGAAAAAATGGTGCATAAATACACACATGAATACATATGTATATATATGTGTGTGTGTGTGTGTGTGTGTGTGTTTGTTGACTATTGTGTTCGAAATTGTACATAAAAAATAGGAGTAGGTATGCTTCGCTACCTCCCGGTCAACACTCCTCCCCCTTCTCTTGGACATGAGTAGAGGATCACACCTTGTTTCTTGTTTAGGAAGGGGTTCCCGGAACTTTCTCTCTCTCTCTCTCTCTCTGGCCTCTGTACTAGTGCTGCTGTGTTTCTCCCGTGATGTATGCAGTCTGTGGCATTACCTCTTCATTCTGAGGGTACACGGTTGACAGTTCCCTGGTTGCTGTTTCCGACTGGTAGTTAGGAGCCCTAACTCTTGCGTAGCGTCTTGAGTGGCCGCTCTGATCAACAGTTGTATAATATCGGAGTGTCTGTAGTGCCATGCCGCGCATGGATAGGTGTCCCTGCAGTCACCTCCGGTGCGCAACACTGAGTCCACATTATGATGCAGGCTGTGCCAAATTCTCTCTGCCCACATTGCGGGCGATAACCGTCGGCTTCTTTTACCTCAGGCTTTCTGCTCTTCCAACCATAATTCCACATGATGACTTACAAAGATCGAAAAAGTAAACCAAAACCAGCCCTCCAAAAATCATCTAAACCCCTCAACATTTCGTTCTCCAACATCCGTGACATTAGAACCAATTTCTGCAGCGTGGAATCTTTCCTCACTTCAAACTGCCCGGATATACTGGCTCTGTGTGAGACCAATCCTGATTCATCTATCCCCTTCTCTGATCTCTCGATCCCCGGCTACCTTCCTCTCCTCAGAAAAGACTCTCTAACCCACATGCATGGGCTTGGTGTCTACGTCAAGGACCATCTCACTTTGTCTAGAGAGTACCCCCTCGAATCGCCGGGCCATTCGTACATGTGTCTGCGGCTATCTCTTCTCAATGTTGTAAGCTACCTCTTCTTCCTCTATCGTCCTCCATCCTCTCAGGACTGTGGAATACTTGATATCATTACTGACAGCATAGACAAGGTTCTCTCTCTCTCTCTCCATCCGTTCGCTTACATATTTGTGTTTGGCGATTTTAACGCCCATCACAACAAGTGGCTTAAGAATGGTACTACTGACCTCGCAGGCATTCATACTCTTAACTTTTCAATTTCTCAATCCCTCACGCAAATAGTTGCTTTCCCCACGCGTTTTGCTTACAACCGGGACGGTAAGACCTCTCTTCTCGACCTGTGTTTTACCTCCATCCACGCAGCTCTGCCCTCTTTGTAGCTCCCATCATGCTGTAGTGTCTGTTAGCATCTCCTTCAACCCCAACCCCTGTAAAGAGCCTCCTACCACCAGAACCTCGTTCTGCTATCAACGAGCTGACTGGGACTCGTTCCGTGATTTTCTTCGCGATGTCCCCTGGGATGCTGTATTTAAGCTCTCTTTTCAAGAATGCGCTTCAGAGGTCTCATCCTGGGTTAAAGCTGGAATTGACGCTTTCATCCCCTCAAGGAAATTTATGGTCAAACAGCGCTCTTACCCTCGGTTCTCCGCTGCTTGCTCAGCCGCCATTGCCCATAGGAACCACTTCTTCCACCTATTTCGTAGCGGCATGTCCGACTGGAATTGACGCCTCTTTGCCTCCTCCCGTAACGAGTCTAAGCGTGTCCTCATCGAAGCTAAGTCACTATTTGCTGTTCAGATGAAGGAACGTATTGCATCTCACAAATTCGGCTCCAAGGATTATTGGCGTCTTTGCAAGAGCGTTCTGAACAGTAGCAAACCTTCTATACCTCCCCTGTTCAACCAGTTTGAGGTCATGACCACTTATGCCGACAAGGCTGAATGATTTGCTCGGTAATTTTCTTCCAATTCAACGCTTGACTCTTCCGGTGTACCCATAACCGATTTCCCTCTCAGAACTGATGCCCTTTTGAGCGGGTTACACAAATCCCCGTCATTGGTATTGGACATTATCTCTAATTTAGACCCCCACAAGGCTAGTGGTGGAGATGGGATGTCAGCCATTGTTCTGAAGAAATGCGAGCCTGAATTGGCGCCCGCCCTCTCTAAATTATACAACTACTGCCTCAAGGAGTCTTGTTTTCCTGACTGCTGGAAGTCTTGTCTTTAAGAACTCTGGCGAACACTCCGACCCTTCTAATTACCGTCCTATCAGTCTCCTACCACACTTTGGTAAAGTCTTCGAAGCCCTTATCAGCACCGAAATGGTTAATCACCTTACATCCCAGGATCTGCTCTCAGACAAGCAATATGGTTTCCGCTTTGACCGATCTACAGCTGATGTGCTTACGGCCATCACTGAATTTGTCTACCAAGATCTTCATAATAACGGTGAAGCTCGTACCCTGGCCCTAGACATCTCCAAAGCGTTTGATAGGGTTTGGTATGCCGGCCTTCTTCGCAAGCTTCAGTGTTATGGTATTACAGGTCGATTGTTTGATCTAATACAATCATTCCTGTCAAACCGTGAATTGAAGGTCGTTCTCAACGGATTCTCCTCCAGCTCCTATCCCACGAACGCAGGTGTTCCTCAAGGCTACATCCTAGGCCCTACTCTGTTCCTTATATTCATAAACGATCTTCCTGACGCCATAGATTCCTAAGATGGCATCTACGCGGATGACACCACAAAAACAAATCCTGCCTCAAAAACAAATCTAATGTCGCTGACAAATTTAACCTGGCAGTTTGTCTCGAAAAGGACCTCCAATCAGTTGTGAACTGGGGCAGGAATTGGCTGGTTAACTTTAACGCCTCAAAAACAAAACTGCTCTCTATTAATCTCCACAGTGATCCTTCCCTGCTTTTCATTAGAATGTCTGAAGCCCAAGTTCTAGAGAACTCCTCTCTGCGGCTGCTCGGTCTCACGCTGTACGCTGACCTGAGATGGAGCAAATACATGGAGTCAATTGCTTCATCCACCGCAAGGAAAGTTGGCTCCCTTGCCGGGCCAGGAAATTTTTCTCCCCGGAACCAATCCTTCAAATCTACAAATCAACCATTTGCCCTTGCATGGAGTATTGCTGCCATATATGGTCTGGATCCCCTTCTGTTTGTCTCGGGGTTCTTCATAAGATCCAGAAACGGGTATGCAACGTAATTGCCCGTAATCTGTCATCTCGTCTGCAGTCGCTCTCTCACAGAGGCGCCGTCGCCTCGCTCTGTCATTTTTACAAATACTTTCACGCTAATTGCTCGGATGAGATCCTTTCGCTTGTTTCCAGGCTTCATGAATTCAAGCGTCCTACGAGGCTGACATACCGCTCCCACCCTTTCAATGTTGAAAGCGTTAAATGTAGACGTCTCTTCTACTCCAATAGCTTCATGTCTCGCACCTCTCAACTGTGGCACTTCCTTCCTTATTCCTGTTTCCCTGACAACTATTATCTCCAACTATTCAAATGTAACTTCAATCGACATCTCCAGTTGCCTTGATATATCCACTATCCTTCTCCACATCTTTTCCTCTTTCATTCCTATCTGCTCTCGCTCCAAATCTTTTGTAACACCTTGCGTGCTAGTGGCTTCCAACCTTGCTTGGGGTGAAAATTTTGTTAAAATGATTACGACTTTCGCAGTCATTATTGAGAACCGATGTAGTGTCTATATTGTTGCTAAGCTTACTGCACCTGCTTTTTATGAAGCTGGACGTTTGGGTACTGTATTCTATATATATATATATATATATATATATATATATATATATATATATATATGAGTTGCGAAAAAATATGGATCGTAATCCGATAGAATGATGAGGTAAATAACAAATAGGAAATTTCTATCAATCTAACATGCTTCACGTTTATGAAATCTTCGTCAGAGACTGAGATATGGAGAAAAATTAATAAAAGTGTAGCAGGTTAGATTGATAAACATCTCCTTTTGCACCCAGGTTCTTAAACAATTTCCCCTTTCTTGATCGATTTTCTATTATCACAATGTGGTATATTTAATAACAAATATGTTAAAATATAAGCAAAAATAACGATAAAAAACTATATACACATGAAAAATTAAATGTTTTAGATTTTACCTCCATGTACACATGTGTAGTTGCATCAACGTAAATATCCCTTTAGTTCAACGAAGTTCTAAAATACGAAAACGCGTCACACGAAAATGTTTTCTACTCTCATTCATTTTCCTAATATATATATATATATATATATATATATATATATATATATATATATATATATATATATATATATATATATATACATACATCTAAATAGGTCTTATATATTCATATTATTGATATAAATGTAGACATATATGCATACCTATGAATTATATACATGCCTATGTATTGTATACATCCTAAAACTCGTTCCACCAATTAATTAATAATTAATCTATACTCAAAATATATTTACAGAGAGTGTTACATAAATACACGCATACAACAATTCATGTACACACACGTACATATATGAACACATGTATATGAAAAATAAAAATGTATGACTATTTGAAGGTATGTTTGGCCACACCTATCTAAGAATGTACGTATATGTATGTACACATGAATGTGTACGATTGAATATGTATATGCGTATATACGTGTATACGAACGTATATAGATAAAACTAGCACAGAGACATACAAACACTCTTCAAATTCCAACCCAGAAATTGCACATGATAAACCAGAATAATTAATGTGATTTACGCCAAACAACTTATCCTCAGAGATCTAAAAAAACACTGACCTAACACATAATTTTGTCTTTCTTCTTTTAGCTGAACTGATGACGCCAATGTGAACATAAACTAAGCTTTTCTCCGGTGAAACGCGTCTTCGATTAAAACTTTTCATTTTATCTCTGATATATATATATATATATATATATATATATATATATATATATATATATGTGTGTGTGTGTGTGTGTGTGTGTGTGTGTGTGTGTGTGTGTGTGTGTGTGTGTGTGTGTAGGAGTGGTGCTTAATGTGATTAGTTCTTATGTAGCAATCATTGTATATTTCTCTTAACTATAGTCGAAATTATCTATAAATTTTTACAACAACTTTTAGGATGTGTTTATATACACAACATCATATAAATATTCCTGCATACTCGTTTATTTGCATATAATAATATGAATATCCACAGGTATTCATGCTGATGATATTTTTTTATATCAGTCACGTGTTCACGCTCGCATCAAAACGTGCGCCAACATTTTCTCTACCAACGAAAATTCTTTACATAAATCATGTGCAATATATCGGCAATAAATTGTTGCTTCCTTCATTTTACTCTCCATGGACTTCTGACGGAACGCATAAAGCCAGAGAAACAGAATTGTAATCTGAGATCAAGGACTTGTTTTGGGATTCATCCAAGCACAAAGTAATGACATTGTTATTACTTTTCTGGCAAGTCTTTGTTTTGTTTTGTATATTATTATTTCTCTCATTATATTTTGGTTTTGTTTTATTATTTCATAGGGCTATTGTTTCTTCGCTTCTCCATGATGTAGTTTGTTATTTATGAAATTCTCTCTTTTTTTCTGTTTTCTAATAATTTTCTTCATCGAGTTTATTTTTGTAATTTGTCTGAATAGTATCTTTGACAGCATATGTTTTTTTTTTAAAATTTATACTGTAATCGTTTTCTGTTTTCACCATTCATTTTCCTGCTAACATGAAACTGGTAGGTGTAGTAGATTATGTGAAGTGAGATACACAAGAGTGCATTAGAATTCGATTGAGGCTAATGGATATGGTACATGCCCATGAATATAACGAAGAAGTGAGAAACTTGGAAGCAATGTAAACATGAAAGAAGCAGAAATGAGACACGATAGAAGATTGTTTTTTATCGAAGAATACAGAAAGAAGAAAAGAAAGAACAAAGAGGAAAGCAGAAGTACAGGTAGGTATATTGACAGTGGCTTGTTTTGAAAGAAATCCTAGTTCTGAAGGAAAATAAACGATAGGAAGAAAGAACGGTTAAGAGTGAGGAACAATGGAGGAGAACAGAGCAGGAAGTATTGCCATCAAAAGAGAAGGCCCTTCCTTTCTGGATAACTAGTGAAATATTAAAGCTAATAAAAATGCTAAAAAATATTCATAAAATAACAGTAATATATACGTAGACTGCCCTCCATATATATATATATATATATATATATATATATATATATATATATATATATATATATATAGCGTGTGTTAATTTGGAAGAATGTTTTTGAAGGAAAATTTCTAGTTTTTCAGTGGTTTTCTTATAAAGGCATTTAAGGCAAGCAGGCTGTGTGGTAGAGTGTTCAACACAATATCGAAATTACGGATAAAGCGTTAATAGAGTTAGTGAAAAGATGTTTTTTTACTTCAAAGTTACGTGGTTACATAGATGCAACCACTCCTCAGAACAGAGTCAAAGAGATTTCATTGTATTTTTATTGTAGCATTAGTGTGCTACATTTCTTATCGCTTGATGGTTGTTGATTAATTGTTGATTTCGCTTCCTCTCCATTTATTTTTCTTGTCTTTTTTTATTCTTTCCTCGCTTTCTCTTTTGAGATGCACCTTTTTGTATTTAGTGTATGGGAGAAAATGATATATACACTTTTACACAACTGATCAATGTCAGAAAAAGTGGAAAAAGTTTTCGTGTGACATGTTTCGTCCATTAGAACTTCATCGGAGTAAAGTGATGTTTCCGTTGATGTAACTCCACATGCGCATGAAGGCTCAATACCGTGAGATGTTAAAAATTCAATCATTATCTTAAGAACTTTAGTTATGTAATTAAACCATCAGCTAGAAAATCCTATGGCTGTGTTGGATGGCATTTAACTCGTTTCTGAATTGTTTAAGCTGTCAGGAGAATACAAAAGTTTTCTCAGATTAATTTTCAAAAATGTTTAAAAATGTCTTCGGATGAATTACATCCTTCTTAATGAGGACCATTTTTCATCGAATCTCGAATCTTGCGCTACAAAATCACAAAGAACATTATCAAACAAGAGAAACCACATCACTTGAACACTTTCAAACGCAGCCATAGAAAAAATAGTGCACGTAACTCAAAGAGATAATAATAATAATAATAATAATAATAATAATAATAATAATAATAATAATAATAATAATAATAATAATGTAACTATCCTCTGGGACATGCCAGTTCAAACTGACATGGAAATAACAGTCAACAAACCTGACATTATCATAAAAGACAAGAAATTCAGAAAGTGTATGCTGATTGATATAGCAGTACTATCTGAGAGAAACGTCTCCATGAAAAATATCGAGAAATTGTCCAAATACAAGGATCTGGTGATCAAGATTGACAGGCTGTGAGGAATGAAGATTGAGACAGCGCCAAAAGTAATCCGAACTCAGTAATCTTGAGAAAAGGAATGGACAATTTTACTAACACTGTCCCAGGTAACATCATCATAAATATTACCCGGAAAATCATCCTACTAGGAACATCCCATATACTAAGAAAATGTTATCAATTAAATGACAATTCTCATATAGGTACTATGGAACATACATTGGACTCGTCTCTACAGTATTCAAAGCAGGAAAGATAACATATAACAACAACAACAACAACAATAATAATAATAATAATAATAATAATAATAATAATAATAATAATAATAATAATAATAATAATATAATCCAGACGTTGACTTTCCACATCACTTCAAAGGAAAGGTTAGAAAAGAAACCCTAATCACTGCTAGAGAAATAAATAACAGCAATGTTAAGAAACTTATTTTCATGAAAGAACTGATTTAATAGAAAGATTTTATAAATTATAACCTGTACTACTGCTTACTTTTTGGGAAATGAATGTCGAAGGTATCGCCTTGCAGAAACGGCTAATCTACTGTCGCCATAATTATTACCATCAAAATCGTGAAATGTGGCGGACTCTGACGGTGAAATATTCTTTCATATTTCTAAATAGACTACAATCAATTGTCTATATTGCGTGAGGCAAATTAACAAAATATAATATAAAAACCGAATTTATATTCTTAAACATCAAATTTGATAACCAGAATATGAATAATATTTGACTATGTCATTTATGAGAGTTGAAATTATTTAAATGAAATGGAAATTAAAAGCCACTCTTATATTTGGCAAATTTTGCCTTAGATGGGCATAACGATGGAATAGGTTGCAAGTAGAAACTGATGCATCTCTTTCCAAAGTAAACACTAATACTGGATAAAAACAGCTTCAACTTGAATTCACTCTTGATTGATTACGTTTTCCATGTCGATATAAACGAGGGCAAACGTGTACCAATGTTAAACTTCTAATAAATCATTGACTGCGGTAATTCAATATTGACGGAACTTGTTCTGTTTAGCGCAAATCTTATTTGTTCCTAAATTTGTTAAATTCTTAAATTTATTTATATTTTTAATCATTTATCTCACAGGACTTTCAATTGTTTTGCAACTCTGGTCTTCGATTGTTTTCTTCATATATTCCACAATACAGCATTTAGCAATTAGACAATTTTTATGTAGACATATTACAGAAAAGACCCACTCCGAATTCATTTTCTCATTATTTAAATTAATGAGGGAAAATAGATTTCCGTAAAATGTAAGAAATATTTTTTAAGCATTCATTTGACAATAACAGCAGTACTTGTTATACTATACGCTTCATTTCATGAAGATCTTTCAAATAAAATTACTAAAAAGACTCCACTGTTAACACTTTCAGTGTTACGATGAATTCTTAATTGCGTTAATCCATTTGCGTTATCTGTCAATCAGATACTTTCATCTCATAATAATGAGAAGGAACACTTTGAGTTCCAGTTCTGAGAAAAGTCTGTGATTCTTTTCTCACCATTCTAACACGTATATTATGTTGAGGAGGTGTCATTCGAAAAAAAATGAAAGGCAATGTTTATCGAAGAAAGACGTTTAATATATATTAATTATAAATTCCTAAAAAATTACATTTGTTTAAAACATGTTTCATCTTCATTGCATTCTGCAGTTGCTAATTCATTACATCCTTTGTATTTCGTTACAAAATGATCATATCAGTTTAAATTGTTCCTCACCCTAAAAACTAACAACGAATGTTTCTGTTAATACCCTTTCACCAAAATATTTCCAAGTCTTTGTAAATTACATGTTGCGAATATAAAATTAGGAAATTAAATATCTAGTCGCTACATTTACATTTGTCATTGGTGGGAATGCTTCAGTATTAAAAACAAAATATGCAAGAAAATAAACAAGGCAACATGTATTTTTACAAAGTTTGTTTTTTTGTTTGAAAATATAACGGCACACTTTTGATAAATATGGCTATCATGAATGGATTGAAATATTATTGAAATATCATAAATGAATTAGTTTACTACTGTCTTTTCAAAAGAAACATTACAAAATAAAATGTATAGACATGGCACTACGTTTAGATAGACCTGAAGTATGCAGGCATGAAAAGAGAGACAAATATGAAATATTCACGTTAGATCTTAAGAAGTAAATAGATAAAAAGAAACATTCTTGGTGGAGTGGTATTAATAGAAGAATAGCGAAGACATTCATTTTAGCCTATTAAAAATGCATTAAAAATTATTATCATGTTGATCCAGTAACTGATATATAATAATTCCCATAAATATGCATTTCACTTATGCCGCCTTCATTCCAAGAGGAATGGCACTTTTATAGTCCTTCATTATTTATTCAACTTTTAATGTAATAGGTTGCTTGAGAAAACAGATGTTAAGAAACACTATCAGATTTACTAGATAACTAATACTGAGTCTTCAATATAGGTGTATTTGTTAATTCAAAAATATACCAACATATGTTAATGTTAAATATGTAAATAATCATAAAATGTTTACTGACTATTAATGTATTCAGCATTTACCATTTTACTTGATTACTTTTTCTTTTCTTAAACATATTTATATATAATTTCAAAGCACTGACTTACTTATAATGATTCATCAACAGGAATTCATGGCAGAATTTTGTCGATTCAACAGAGACAGATGAATTTCTTTATTACGTACAATGTTCAATTAAGAAGGTCTTTTAAAACTATACAAGGGAATAGAGTCCTGGTGAAAATGCTTCCGTACAAATGACAACAGGCATAAACTGTAAGTGGAAAAATTAAAGGATATATTTATTTTGTTTTATTTAGAAAACATTGTTTGATATTTTTTCTATTTTACAAAATTAGTGTTCAGTTAGATTTCTTTTCCGTTCAAGATGAGATTCTTCAATGTCTGTTCATTGAAGTTCAACTAATTATCACTTATTTTCTTCCAAGTGTGCTTTCTCGACGCTAGCAAGAAAGATATGAAAAGTAGAAAGACGCCATTGGAGAGGAAAATAAACAAACTAATTTAATATTGCTAAAGAGAAATCTAAAATGAGAGAAACAAAAAGAAAGAAAGTCTAAAATGACAAAGACATTTGCAAGAAAAGAAGTATAACGATGAAAAAGTAAAAAGAGGAAAAAGAAAAAAAAGAAATTTAAAATGAGGGAATCATGAAAAAATATTGAAAGTACTTGAGCTTATAATGAACGAAATGGAGAAAAAAACCAATGGCAATCAAATGATTATAACAGAAAGAAACAAAATAAAAATGCGAGGAAGCAAGAATGAAATTTAAAGCGGGAAAATACTGGAAATAAAACTGATGGAAAAAATCATAAAAATAAATAATAATGTAGAATTTTATAATAATAAATAATGAAGCCTAAATGATGATATATTTCAGATAGTAAAATATTCTTTTAAACTGAGAGAATTGTGAGATTGTACCTGTCCTCGTTTATTATTTACAACTGAAACGGAATCGTGTGTTGAATATTTAAACACATGAATATGTACTCACAGCAACATATACATTCACACACACATGCATATCTATCTATCTATCTATCTATCTTTCCCTCTCTCTATATATATGTGTGTGTGTGTGCGAGCGCACGCGCATGTGTGTGTCTGTGTGTATGTGTGTGTGAGAGAGAGTGTGTGTGTATGTAATGAAAGACTATAGGATTAAAAATGAAATTCATAATTTCTTTTAGAAATTGCTGTTTATTTTTGTATACGAAACTCAGCAGATATGATTTTCGCTAAAAATTTGAACGAGTGAATGTGCTTTAAAGTAAATAAGGTAATTAATGCAAACAATATTTTTCCTCACTGTGGAGCTCTCCGTAGACGAACGCTCAAAACATGCATCATCAGATTGTGTCTTCTCCTGCAAATAAGAAACAGATTCTAAACCTAGCTGAATTTTTGTTAAATTTTCATGCCGAAAAAATACAACATCTACTAAAATAAGGGTATCCACTAAAAATGACGTTTGAAATTATATATATATATATATATATATATATATATATATAGAGAGAGAGAGAGAGAGAGACTGAGAGAGACAAAGAGATAGATAGAAAGATAGATAGATGGATGGATGTGCGTGCGCGCGAGTGTTTATGTAAAATTTCAGATATTACTACAATTTTACCTGTAAATGTACAATATTTCAAAAGGAAAACGTCTTAGTTGACGTGTTTCGTCCTTTGATGGTGGACTTACATTTGCTTCAATATAGGACATCAGAGGTCGAAACACGTCTGTTGATCTGGATTAATTTAAGACATGCTTCATATATATATATATATATATATATATATATATGTGTGTGTGTGTGTGTGTGTATGTGTGTGTGTGTGTGTGTGAGTTTGTGTGTGTGTGTGTGTGTGTGTGTGTTCAAGACGGAAGCGATCATGACTCTCCAGAACATTCTGACTTTCATGCCTCGAAGCAATATTTTTCTTACTATTACTCCCAGTTAATGACGGCATTCGTTCAGACAATCGCGTTAAGTTGGTAATACACTGTTTCCTGCCAACACTCATGCCTTCTGTCTGCCCTGCGATTGCCAAATCATGCTTTCTTCAGTGTTTCTCAGAAATTTCAATTTCTTTTTTCTGATCCTAACCAAAATGTCCTTTTTCGTTCCCATTTTACTTAACACCTCCTTGCTGTTCATACGTCCCTTCCATAGATTTTCTCAGCATTCTTCTGTAGAACCATATCTCTTCTGCTTCAAGTTTCCTCTTTATCAGTGAGCAAATTGGCCAGCATTTACTGTAATATTGGAAGATTTATAGTACAGAGCAGTTCAACTCTTTTTTTTCTTTGTGTTTAGTTCGTAATATTCTGGATTTCACACCATGTTTGACCTATGTGGTCAATATTTACCACTGAATTAAATGCATTAATATATTATGCGTGGTTTTCTTATGAACATTTCTCAGGTCAGGCTGATGAACAAATATCGAAAGGTGAGATGAAACAAATTGAAGGAGAACGCTGGGTGAAAAAGCAGATATTAATAGAATGGTAAAACGAAATAATACAAAGAAAAAGGCCACTAAGCAAGACGTCTTCGTCGTTGAGAAAAATCGCTCCTCATCGACGTGGCTTTTCCTACTAAAGATATGAATAAATTGAAAAGCTTATTAAATACACCGATATTTGGTTTGAAGATACCATAATATGGAAAGTTCGTGTCACTGTTGTCCGTTATCATTGATTAGTTGGGTTCTATACCACTGTATTGAAATTGTCATAAAGCCTAATATTCCATTAAGGCAAACTCAGAACTTCTATAGAGGTCTTCTGATCAAGTTAGACGATACACCTATCCTATAATATTTGACTCTCATTAGAGATATAGTTCTACAGAAGGATGTTGAGAAAATCTATGGAAGGCTCAGAAGAACAGCATAGACGTGTTAAGTAAAATGTGAACGAAAAAGAAAACGTTTGGTTAGGATCACAAAAAACAAACGAAATTTCTGTGAAATTTTTTTGCATGTAAACTGTTGTGGTAGGATCCACCTAATTTGCATAGTGGAGTAACGACCATATAAATATGATTGGTACCGGGAAGAGAGGAGAACGAATCAAGAGATTCAACCAGAGACTCTGCCCGACGGCGACTCAGTCAACACATTCTCCAGGAACGGTCTTCCCAGGAATATACAAAAGACTATATGTAAATATTGTGTACACTTTCTTGTTTCAATAAATTTTGTTCTAAGTACATTTTGTGTTGCATTATTCTTAGTCAAGTTTCAACATAAACATATATATATATATATATATATATATATATATATATATATATATATATATATATATATATATATATATATATATATAAAAGATAATGAGAAAGCTTTAGTGGAGAGTAGTGAAGAGAAAAGACAATAAGGAACATGACTCAGTAAGACAGAAGATGGTGAATAGCATTACAGTTAAATTTTCGAATATTGTAGATGGCACGGAAGTACGGAATTAGAAGGTATTTATACAGGTTAGGGGAAACTATTCGAATAGAAAATAGGTTTCATTTAGTTAGTTCGACACTAAAACGGGGTGGCCTATTAGCCAGCCTAGTATCATGCAGTAGGGGCGCCAAGGGAAAAAAACTCATCAGAAATGTTGCAAGGAAAATATTTGTAGAAAAGACAGAGGGAAGGAACGTTACGTCGATTAGAAAATGATTGAACTTGAGATACCAGATGAGGGTCGATTATATTACAGATCATTCTTAGAATTTTGTCAATAATCACGAGGTATATATAATGTTTATTCTGATTTGAGACATTTAATCTTTCAAGCATAATTCTTTTACCAAAAAAGCACGACTTTTAAATACGATTTGAGTTGGTCAGTGACACTGAAATAAAAAAATAATAAGGGCGTACCTATTGGGATGGAAACAAAGTTCCTTTACAACTTTTATTAGTCAAAACATACAACGATAGAACATAGAAAAAGCACATATCACTGTTATTTTCGATCACTTTCTACAAACGAGAGATTATGCCCTGAATACCCTTGTAAAACTCATCCGCTTTGCTATCGAAGGAATCCAACTACAGTTTTCATTTCAGCATTAAATGCAAAAATTTTGTTATGTAAGAAGTTCAGCATTGCCCGGAATAAATGATAGTCTCTTGGTGCCAGATCGATCGAGTACAGTGGATGACGGAGAACATCCCAATCCAGCTCTGGGAATTATTTACGGCTGAGATTTGCAACGTGTGTTCGGGGTTATCACCATGGATCATGAAATCTGTCAATTCTTGGCGGTTTTGTGCAGATACGTCGGTCACACTTTGCAGATGTTTACAGTATAGTTGAGCATTGATGAACTGATTGTGTTCTATTATTTTCTAGTGAATTACAACCTCACATCCGGTCAAATACAAACAATAGCCTTCTTTTGATGCGAGCTTTCCCTGATGTTGAACAGTTGAATCCTTCTCTGTTTAGCTTATTTTTTATCACGTTCGTTCGATTAAACCACTGATTCCTTTAGAAGATAGTAAATTATTGGTGGGTCTTAATAATTGTGCATTATCTCTCGATCTCGCATTCCAAGAAATACGGACACAATTTTTAACCTGCAGTAACTACTGTATTCAGCCAATAAAAACAGCGCTTATTGAAGAGTAGTCTTGCAAACATCGACGGTGAAAATAGGTCAGTTTACGTGGACTCCATACTTCCAATTTATTGACTTTATGGCCTATTTACTCCAAGTGATGCAAAATGTCTGTATGGCTGACGCCAAACGTCTCAGCCAGTTCGTGTGCTGTCAAGTGTGAATCAGCTTCAACACAGTTGGACAAATGCATACTGTCCATGCGTGAGGGTCGACTACTTCTTGGTTGATCTTGGAGATTGAATTGCCCAAACTGGAACTTCTTGAACTGATCGTAGGCCGTACTACAGCGAACTGTATCTTCTTTAAATTTGGTTGATACGACGTTGCGATTGGCCAGCGTTTATGCCGGGTTTGTAATAAGACAGCAAGATTCTGCATTGCTGTTGACGATAGAGAGTGATTTGCTGGGCCATTTTTGGAACTTATAATGAGGCCAGAGATGACGAAAATAATCAATAATCAATCAAAACATATCACATTTACTTATAAATAAATAAACGTTTACATAACAAACAGTGAGGAACGTTGTTTCCAACCTAATATATCTTTCTAGTATACATGTCTTAAAATACTATACCTGTTTATAATGCGTAAGCAATTAAATTCTAACAAAAGAAAATGAAGGCAATTATGATTTGATCCATGTCAATATTACTATATATATATATATATATATATATATATATATATATATATATATATCCACTATACTTAAAGTGTTTCTTATGAATTTGATTAAACCCCTGATTCCTTCAGAA
>OZ038481.1:73681979-73701979 GCA_964036315.1 Acanthosepion esculentum
AAATAACTTTTGAAATCATATTAGATACCAGGTAACATTTATAAAAATTAAAGAAGAAGAAGAAGAAGAAGAAGAAGAAGAAGAAGAAGAAGAAGAAGAAGAAGAAGAATATATAACATTTATAGATATTCAATGGGAAATTATATTCAGACGATATACGGTAATATCTCTATCTATGGTCATGCTGTTAATCTATAACTGCCTAGAGTTTTTGTAGATGAGACGATAGTGATAAATTCGCAATCGATGTTTAGGGTGCAGTGGTTATCCTCCTGGTCAATAACCAGGAATAAACTTAATCTTTCACTGCTAAAGTTAATTACAACAAACACATCCACATTTACCACATATAAAAGCGCTTTTCATATATGAATTTCTATTTCAAATATTTCGTTTCAAAAACATAACAATGCGATGATTAGAAGTCAACATTCCGTCTTTGCAAGTGTAAGAATTATAGTTGATGTAATAAACAGATACAATTGCTTGCTATCCAGAGTGAGACACAAACTTACACAACCAATGGAGCCAAGATTCTGAATTTAAATTGTCAGTGATCCTGAATAAAAGCAACGTTGAAAACAAGCATGAAATACAAACAGAAAATTGATAAATTTCGTCTGTCGCTTTATTTCTCTTTCATTATGTTGGCATTGTGAAGGCCTCACATACTTTGGTTCTAAAGTTGAGTTTCACCGTGTGTCTAAGAAACAGAATCTATCAATCAGTATATGTAACAAAGTTCGAAATTGAAATATTGGCGTAAACTTGATTTGTTCAACGGGCAATGTTGAATTTGCAATAGGTTAGGAAGATGATACTAGAGCTGAAATATATATATATATATATATATATATATATATATATATATATATATATATATATATATATTTATATATATGTATGTATGTGTGTGTATATATATATGTATATATATAGAGAGAGAGATAGATAGATAGGAGAGACATTGTTTGCTTCATTATGCGGGCATCTTAAAAGTAATTCTGGTATTGGCGTATTTTTTACATGCTTGTAAAATAAATAATGGTATTTATTACATCATATATTGCATTTGAGAACTTAATATTTGAAAAAAGAACTACAGAATCTAAAGTGTTAATACTGATGTTTCTCAACGGAGTATAGCCCCACTACCTCACCACGCATGTTGCTGCTCTGCTTTCGTGGAAAAATAGTTTTATAACGAGCTGAAGTTGTTAAATCCATGGCCAACAGTTTTTAAAATCAGATTTATCTTCTAAAACTGGTTCCAGTCTAAAGCTAGTCAACTTCGTATGCCTTAATATTAGCCCCTGACCGGATGGAGAAGCGAAGTATTCGGGCCATTCTAAACCCTACACATTAGCCACCAATCTGCCACTCGTGGCTCGCACTCCGACTGCCGGCGTGTTCATCTCGGCAGTGATACCACTGGCGAACCGCTTGAGACCACTACTAGCCGACCGGTGGCTGCCCCCAGAGGACTGCTGGTTTTTCCATCGGCGACTCGCTAGCGGGCCACTGACAGCTTAAGTATAGGGAATATATATGTGAGAAAGCGAATGCAATGGTGACTGCTAGAATTTAAACTTGACAGACTAATCTCCCTTTCGGCGTTGATAAGCACTACTATACGCACCCTTCCAAAATGATCAAACTAATTATTATTACTACATTCAATATTTCTTCTTCGCTCTGTGTCTTGTCCTTCCGGAAGAGGGCGGACATGACTTTTCACAATGTATAAGAGTACTTTTTGTTTCCATCTTCCCTAAAACATCATCGTTGCTCGCATGTTTTGTCCGTAGTGAAATCTAGATACTAAAGAAAAACTTTGAAACTTTTGTTTCGGTGTTCACATACACTCTATACTTCTAACGTCTCCGCCTAAACTTTAAAATTTTATTTATTATTTTTTCTCAATAAGAGCGGATAGTTTGGTCTATGGTCTGTTTCTCGGTTCCTTTTAAAGACTTTGTATTCTCTTTCACTCCGATTAGCCCCTTGTGCCTTAGTGGAATTATCATCATGCTTTGGGTGAATTGATTAATCAAAAATATATAAAACTAGTAAATAATACATGGATAAAATATTTCTGTAGTACTGATCATATTTATCCATATGTAGTGCTAGAATAAAATGGGAAGTAGAAAGTTACATATTTAAAACCAAAAATAGATAAGGGGAGTAACTTGGGCACATTTCGTGGAATGAATTCTTGGAAAATTTAATACTCAAAGAGAATATAAAGGGGAGTGGTGCGAAAAATTTATACATTGAGTGTGTAGGAATGGATGATATATCAGAGACAGAGACTGGGTGAGCATATAGATAACCTACCAAACGAGATTGATTGGCATAATAGTGATTAGGAGAGATAGAAAAAATATGAGATGAATTGATTAAACAAAAATATATAAAATTGATTCACTTCCATCTTCTAATTTAAAATCGAATATTAGCTTGATCTACAACTAGGTATTATTATTAGTGACAAGCAAAGCTTCTGTTGAAATAATTATGTGCCAAGTTAAATCTATCACAAAAATAGCCAGATTTACAATAAAAAATATACATTGCAGCATAACGAAATTACAGAAAATTACTATAGCTAGCTTGGTTTCATTATTAATCCTAATGTTTCCAACAATATAATAATTGGAATTACTTTTATTTAATATTGTTGAATGTTCACGAAGGAACTGTTTTGATGAAATCTGTAGTATTGGAATTTTAGCTGTTTATGATATGGGGAACCAAAATCTTATATTTCCATGACAGGTAAAATTGGTCAGCGTCTGACTCGTACAAACATCAATAAGACCGCGTGCTACACTCCATTTACTTTTTCCTATATTTGTCAGATACACGTGCTTTAGCTATATGGAATATTTTAGATGATGATGATATACAATGTGCATATGACAACAGTTAATCATATCAAAACCATTTTTCTCTTTCTGTCTCTCTCTCTTTATATACATATATATATATATATATATATATATATATATATATATATATATGTATACTGACACACACACACAGTATATATATATATATATCCACACTGACACGCACATATATATATATATGCATGCATATATGTATATCTATCTATCTATATATGTATATATATATATATATATAGATAGATAGATAGATAGATAGATAGATAGATATAGATATATATATATATAGATAGATAGAAAGAAAGAAAGAAATCGTGTTACATTCAACAGACATTGCATGCTTAATGTTTTGTATTTCTCCTTTTTTGTATAAGAAGTTTTCCATGGGATCAAATAAAAAAAATGGATAAACTGTATGAAGTTCATGGTTTGTACTCTTTTCTGTTCATGTACATTTGACCTTCTCAATCATTATCATAAACTGGGTGATTCCAGTGTGAGAATTCAGATGAGGATTCTATAACCTAGAATTATTTGTGGTCGTCGGGATTTAAATACGGCGAATGTGACGACATGTGAATAAAAGCTCGATGAAAATAAATACCCCGGAAATGAATATATCCCATATGTATAGTGATATTCCAAGCTACGCTTGGATGTGGCACAAGGCCGAAAGTAAGTGGCACCCAGTGAGGCACCGAAAGTAAGTGGCACCTGGTTCGGGAATTTGATGGCACAGTCATTGCGAGTTCAATCCAGACTTAGATTCCGTAGAAACATATTTCCATAACAAGTAAAATTGGTCAGCGTATACAAAGCAAGACACAAAATTACTAGTGTAGACACAAGAACATATTTAAAATTACCTAAAATCTTTGACTTTGTGGGATATTTTGGGGGTTATTACTTTATCCTCATCTGTATAAATATATTTAATGTGTTCTTTAATTTTGTTCTTTATTCATCTCTTGATTTAAGGAAGTAATTTATTTTTATATTATCTATTTTTTTAATTTTAATTTCCTTTATCTTATTGCTATTATTATTATTATTATTATTATTATTATTTTGAAATTCTGATTATTATAATGCAATGATGAGTTTTAATGTCTGAAATGCCATGGCCATTAGACATGTTGCTGTAAACTTTTAATTCTGATTCCCGTCTCCTTCACACAGTATTTTAAATTGCTCATCCCTTTAAGGAAAAATTTCTTCTAGTTCAATCTAGGGGCTCATCCTTAATTCTTTCTTTTTCGTTTATTTCCTATCCTCTCTTTCCTCTTCTCTCTCCCTCAAATATATCTCCCCTCTCTCTTCTTTTTCTGCCTTCTATCTCCCCCCTCTCTTTCTTTCTTTCATCCCTTTTTTTAAAAATTTTATATTGAAATTCTTATTTTTCTTTCTTCCTTTTTTAATATATTTTCTTTAAATTTCTACAATTTAGTCAAACGGCCTATATATATATATATATATATATATATATATATATATATATATATATATCTGCAGGATATCTCCCTTCAAGCATTTTTTTTTAACAATGTAGACATATTATGTATATAATTCTTTTAATCCTGTCAAATTCATGGATCAATGTTGTTATTAATTTCATTAAGGAAGGCACCATATTTTTTTCACATCATTTTTCCCCCAAGTATTTTCAGTCTCATCCACGATCATCTTTAGGCGTATTATTAAGAAAAAATAATCTAATTGACTGTTTAGATTTTTTAGTGTTACGAGGCCCCATTTTGTCCAACTTCTTTACGCTTATACTATAAAATACAAAATCTAACTTAAAATGATGACTTAAATCTGTATCTACTAGATGCACTTTTGCTTTATGAAAAGCTCCCATTCACCAAACCCTTTAGATTCCTTAATAATAGAATAGAACTTTCTAGAAGTCCCTAGAAAATTCTACTGAGTTCTAGAGGGTACAAAAAGTATCGTACCAACTAGACACTTGCCTCCTGAACCCACAGCCATAACTACTGAGGTCGACCTCGGTCCCTTTGATTCGCCCGAATGAATCTAATTTCCGACAGTCCTCGAAAAGTAAAAGCGATCGGTAAATACTTCACCTTTTTTCCTTGATATTATTGATCAAACTCCTTTATTTTATAAACATGTGAATATCTAACTATTTTCTAAGAAGAAAATAATATGATTCTTTGACTATCGACAAATTCCCATCCGTCGCCTTAATCTTAACTGTATTGGATTTCCACTCTCACTCCCTCATATAGCCAGATGTTAAACCAACTACTTTCTGGGTTCTCGTACGCTTAGTAGCTTGTTAGATTTTTTAATGTATATTGTTTAAACCTCAGTCCTACTGTTTATAGATAATATTGTATTATAAGTTAAATAAAACCCACTTTTCGTTATTACATGTAATATTTTTCTTCAACTTTAATTCCTATGAATCTGGTTCTTCTTATTTTGTGTTGAGCCAGCCGTAACATTTGTAAAAGTGCATGGTACGCGACCTGTTCTTATAAACACGTATGAAGAGGACCCGTTATAATTCATTCTAAAATTAATTGTTAGCTAAGGGAGGTAATTTACTTTATATTTGTAATTTTTGTAAAATTACAGTTAAAGTATTTTAATACATTGATGTTACAATTGTTATTTTTTTTAAAATTAAGTCTTTCAAAATATTGCAATTATAGGCATTTTAAACCATAGTTGTTATACTCATAATTAATCATATTTAGTGTTATTGCATTTTTTTCTTATATAGAAGGCTTCAAGAATTTGGAGTTTTTGCCTTTTACTTTCATGGTGAAGTAAACTTGTATTGTCAATAAATGTCTCTAAGACGTGAATGTGGACAGGTTTTTTACTTTACTTGTTGTGCCACAGAACTTGAATCCGACATATGTAAGCCTCCTCGATAATTTTGTTATCGTGAAACCAACATATATATTCACTTTTTTCTCAGATAAAATCTTCCAAAGGACATTTATATTGATGTACAACGTTGGTCTTTTGTAAAACGTTAGTTAACAGAGAAATTGAATATATATATATATATATATATATATATATATATATATATATATATATATATATATATATATATATATATATATATATTCATTTTTGCTAAAAAATTCTTATTTATTATTAATATAAATTTAAACTTTATCATTATATATCGAATGCAGTTTTATTATTACCAGCACTCAATGAGTGACATTTTATACATACACACACAAACACGCACTCAAACACATACATGCAATCACACACACACGCACGCAGACATATATATGCGTGTGTGTGTGTTCCTACTATACATTGTGAGATGTATCGGTCTTTACAAATAAAGGAAAATCGTCGGATTATTGCGTGCCTACGTTTCGTTTAAGTATCTAATGAAGAGAAGTACGTTTGAAGGTCAACATCTTAAGCAGTTGAGCAATACAAGGAAAATAAATATGATCATATAATTATTATCATTATTTTATAAATAACAAATGGTGCCGTACATAAATCTAGGAAAGAAGATGAAAAGATAATGCATGAAATGAAAGAATAATAAAACAGTTCGATTTACCGCGTAAAGACAAAAGATTTTTCCCGCAGAAGAATTAATTTAAATCTTCATGTTCCTGATTATTTTAATAATGGATTTCCCTGTAGTATTTACATATTTTATTAAACATGTGCATTTTATTTATGACTTTCTTGAAAAAAGTTAACCTTGAGTATGCATAACTTTCATAGCTGCATCGTGTAACAATATCAACCGTCAAATTGAACCACAAAATATTATGAATTTTAAACTTTATTGTTCAATTTTACACGTAGTCAAATGCAAAGGAAATACAAGAAAACAATAAAAAATACGGAGTCTACATGCATTACTAGTCCGGATATGCATTATAAGTCCGGATAATGACTCTTTCAACCTAGAAAATCGTTAACGTTTGGTTGATTGGTTGATTTTCTTCAGCGGCATAGCAATACCTTATGGATCATTTAATGCCGAAATGTAATTTTCCTAGCACTTGTGGTATTTTTTTTTTTACTATTAAAACCTGTTGCTGATATTTACTATAAAAATGTCTTTTTATACATTAGTAGTGTTTTGATTACAGTTTGAGTGGGTCGCAATCTGTCTATAGCTAAGATTCTAACAAGTGATACCACTCCCGGTCAGGGGAGACCTGGGAACAATAGCAATTAAGAGGTGGTTCCACGTTCCTCTCCCCACTATCAGAGGGCTTCCTACCGGAAGTAGTTTATAGTCATACCCAAGACTGTCGTTAGCGGTAAGAGGTGAAAATAAAGTACAGATTTCGGCCAGATCCTGATACAGTAGTCGGTAGTTGGCAGAAGTTCTGGAATATGGTAGTAGGTATATGAGATGTCAAACGACGTCTCATACGCACACTGACAAATATTCTGAATAATGCAAGAGCTCTAAAGTACAGTTTACTATATTTCATCCCAAACGACCAGATGCCTAAGAAAATGATTACGCTAGTGCAATCAAATTATTATATTTCAACTTACATCGGTATTTTGGAGATGATGAATAGTTGTAATTATACGTATTTCAATTCAAACTAAGAAACACCATTTTGAATATTCTATTGCCAACGTTTCAACCGTTTTGTCCTGGGGCTCTTCTTTGTGTGTTTCGTACTCGGCAAACTTTGTGAAAATTTGACTCAAACACTTCATGCAGTCTCCAGAGAAATCACATTTCAGTTTAGTCTCTTTAATCTATTAGTCTTTGTGTCGCTTACTATTTCCTTCCACTGAATGAAACTTGATGACTTTTCAGCACTACCTAAATCAGGGAATAAACTCAAAACTATCTGGAAACCTTTACTTTGCATTCGTACATCTCATTTCGCAGGGCATTATCTCAGACCAGCAATATGCCTTTCGCCTTTATAGGTCAATTGCTGATGTATTAACTATTATCGCTGAAAGAGAGTATGAAGCTTTAGATAAGAATAGTGAAGCTCGGGCTGTTGCTTTGGATATCTCAAAAGCGTTCGACACGGTTTGGCATAACGTTCTTCAAACGTTGAAAATTTATGGTGTCTTCAAACGAATTTTCGAAGTGTAAACCCCTCATCTAGCTCCTTGTGTACTAATGTGGGTGTCTCATAGGGTTCTATCCTTGGTCCTACTTTGGTCTTAAGTTCCATCAATGACTGCCCTGGTAGCACAGCATGTCTCAACGTGGTATCTATGCTGATGGCACAAATATTTATTTCTGCCTCGATAATAAATATAATCTGTTGGATAAGATCGAATTGGCAGCTGATCCTTAAATGATATAGAGTATGTTAATTAACTGGGCCAAAGAATGTCGTAAATTCAAAGCCTTCACAACAAAACTGCACTCCATTAATCATTTGAGAGACACTCTTCTGACCTCCATCAATATGGCTGATGCTAAACTTGATGAAAGTGAATCGTTGCACCTTCTCGGGTTGACATTCTCGTCTGACATGATATGAAAAAAAAAACTATATTGAATCAATTTCTAGATATGTTGCTAAGAAAGCTGGTTCATTGTGTCCTGTTAGATATATTTTATCTGCAAAATCTGTCTTACATATCTATGAGTCTATCATTCGTATATTGCTGTCACATATAGTCCAGTGTTCCTATTGTATATTTAGAGATTATTGAAAAATCCATAGAATAACCAGCAATATTTTTTGGTCATGGCATACAGTTACTTCACTGTGGCTTTTTTATAAACAATTTCAGGGTAATTCTCTTCACTATGGTACCTAGACTTCATAACTATAAGCACTGTACTAAATTACCAATAAGCTCTCATTAATTTACATTTGAATTGTCTATATGTAACAGTAAATCTGTGCTAACAGTTTTCCCGCACTACTTGCTTGTACTCTTCAAGCTAGATAATTTCCAGACAAATTTGATCATCAAAGATATAAATGCAATGTTAACCGTGATCTACTGTCATCCACATTACTTTTCTCTTGTTCTCGCTCCTTAATAATCTTTGTGTTTTCGAATACTTTCACACTCACTAATCTCTTTGTGTCTTAGTTGTTTAATACATAGCAAGGGTTGAAATTGTTTTTTAAAAAGATACTTGGTTATTGAAATACTGATATAAATAAGTGGGTGAATCGGTAAAATGTCCAGCTGCACGCGCACACGCACAAAAGTACACACACATACACACACACGCATATATATATATATATATATATGTGTGTGTGTGTGTGTGTGTGTGTTTGTGTGTGTTAATGAAAAAGTACGCCAATGCTTTTTCTTACCTTCGCACAGCATTCTATTACATTTCGATTATTCTATGTAAAACATACCTGTTCCTTATAAAGAAGATTTATGTGCATTTGTAAAATGTTATTGTTATTTTTTCATTTGCATGCATGTTCTGTATTTTTGCATCTTAATTCGAACACTATATATATTTCTTAAATTTCATTTTGAGCACTATATATTTTTCCATGTTTGCGTCTGTGAAACATATTTTCGACATGATATATATATATATATATATATATATATATATATATATATATATATATATATATATATATATATATATATATATATATACGGAGACATGCTCTCCATTTTCACTGGACAGGTACTCTCATGAGGACATGTTTTCTTTTCAATTATGGAAGGTATTTAATGTTTGTTCCATAATTTGACAATATTTAATGGATTTGAGGTTGTTCGTTTTTTCTATTAGGACCTTAAATAGGTTCTCGCTGATTTTTCATGAAAAGTAATGTTTTATTTTTAAAAAATAATAATAAACATCTCACTGAAAATATTGTCCATTACTAGCCACTACTTTTTCCCCATCTTTCTGAGATCATTTGAAATCCACGTTGGAAAAAACAAGAGGACTTTTGAGGTTAACAACCAGTCGACCCATTTTTTGACATCTTCATAAGAATGAAAGTGCTGCTTAGCCAGACCATATGCCATCGATCAGAACAATTAATAATCTGATGGGGCAATGTCTGGTGTATACATCGGGTGGGCAATGTCTTCCCATTTATGTGTTTCCAAGTATGTTTCAACTGTTCTAAAACATGTAAACTAGCTTTGTCATGTTGCAAAATCACTTTTTGGTGCCTTTGCTTGTATAGCGGCCGTTTTTCCGTCAATGCTCGGCGCAAACGTTTCAATTGTAGTCAATAGCGATCTCCCGTGATGGTTTTTGTCACTTTGAGCAGCTCATAATGAACTACACCCAGCTTATCACACCAAATGCAGAGCATGGGTATTCGGTTTTGATGCATGGCCAGGCTTACCCCACGATCTTCTATGCTTATGGTTATTATAGTGTATCCACTTTTCATTGCTGGTCACGATGCGATGTAAACGACTGTCTTTTTCTGTAGTTGAAGCAACTGTTCACACGTGACAAGACGCCGTTCGTCGTCTCTCGGCTTCAACTTTTACGGCGTCTAATGTCTTTGCTTTTGAATCATTCCTAATGCTTTCAAACGTTTCGAAACTGTTGTGTGAGCAACCCCTAATGATTCTGCAAGTTCAGATTGCGCCTAACACGAGTCCTCATAAATTAATGTCTCCAAGTCTTCGTCTTCAAACCTTTTCGGTACGCCAGAGTGTTCTTTATCTTCAACATCATAATGATTATTTTTGAAGCGTTTAAACCAATCTCTGTACGTTTTTTTCCGCCAGCGTATGATCGCCGTAAGTCTCAGCAAGAATTCTGTGAGCTTCAGCTGCAGATTTTTTATAAATAAAATAGTGCAGTAAAATTCCCCACAAATACACTTTCTTTGGCAAAAAATCCGACATGTTTAATGCTATGAAAAAAAAATTGTTTACACTTCGGCGAAATGACATACATTGAATTTCAAGGTTACCATTTGAAACTATACGCGAGCAGTTCTGGGAAAGCCATTTGTTGGAAACCAGCGAAATATTATTCAAGGTTTTAAGACTTAGGTGCTATAATGTAGAGATTGTTAAAACTAGTTAAGTGTGTATCGTCAATTCTCCAATAGAAATTTGGCACCACACTCGGCAAGTGTTCAAGGTACAATGTGTTCCTATGTTGGTTGGGGTATTACGTATCATTTAATCTGTATCTCGGAAAAAAAAACATATTTACACTATTAGAGTTTTATTCTTATACGCATATTTCTTTATTATTATAATGTTTTCTACTCTTAAACTAGTTGCCATGCAAGTCTAGAAGGCCTACCGTTAGCTACTGTTTAACCCATATCTGGAGGGAAATAAAAGATTTTTGCCTTTCGCAAAGGTATATTTGCGAAAGTGTGTGCGATGTACTAGCGTAGGATTTGAACACGGCATGACGATTCCAATTTTCGAATTGATGTCCATTACATCTCACACGCGTAGGTTTGAACAAATATGAAAAGAATAGCATACCGAGATGGATGGACGAATACAAGATAGGTATCTAAGATAGGTATATAAAAATTGATAGATAGAATTCACTTCAAATTTTATTTTTTTAATTTTGTGTTTGTCAGACTCGTCATTTTATTTCTGTCATCTACATTAAAACCTCTTCATATTTCACATAAGAACACACAGAACGCATGTATGCATATATGTATGTGTTCATGTAGGTACGTAAGTATGTGCGTGTATTTTGTTTGTATGTGTCTGTAATTGAGTATATTGTCACAAGAAACCAATCCATATGATACATGGAAAAAGGAAAATAAGGCAAATAAAGAAGAAAAAAGGAAAAAGACGGGAAAATGAGAAACGCTGAAGAGTTAAAAATAGATAGAAAATTTAATAAGGGAAAAAGTCATACAGACAAAAGGGGAAAATTTATAAAAATGTAGAAAAAATATCTACGAAGCTCAGCCAATAAAGCCCGTTAGTCATGGTTGCAATATCTCACTAGATATTAACCACGGCAGGAAAAGACACGACGTCACGACTGAACCGCTATAGTCTATGGACTAGTGGCGGGATACTAGAAGCCAGCGGATATAGAGGTTAAGCCCTTGAGGGTGTCGGTCACTATGAACGTAGGCGTATGCCTCCAATACAACATCGACCTCTTTGTACAAACGACACAATTGTAGAAGTAATGTGTGTGTCTCACTTGCGTTGTGTTACACAACTTTTGCCGGACTTGTATATTTATATGAATCAAATTTGTTTTGTTAATACAAAAATAAATCGTTACGTAAAATCCGGCGCAAATGAAAATGAACTACGTATTTTCAAGTACATAAATCTTGAGGTTTGATTAAAACTGTGGCATCAAGTAAATGTTGTTTTGGTTATTTGTAACTGTCACTATTTCTGTTATATATAGCATCAATAAAATCGTTTTGCTTAACACGTTAAAAAGGAGGTCAAATCGAGTATTAATTATAAAATGTGAAATACAATATCTAATTTTCATAAGTTGTTTTTAATGAATTCTACGTATTAATTTTATATTGATAAATATATGTTTTTGATCAGACATTTCTTCTTATAAGATATACATAATGCCATAACATCAGCAGAATTAAAACGGAGCAGTAGGCATTGATGTGTTAATTCAAGTAAGTATGATATATATATATATATATATATATATATATATATATATATATATATATATATATATATATATATATATATATATATATATATATATATATATTACCTTTAAGAATTTGCATTTCAAACAAATAAATGTTATGTCATTAATTTCTGTTCTCGGATTTGGTAATGTTTATCTATAAGTGACTTTTTTGATGATGATCATTGAATTTAATTTCTTAGTTATTCAATAATTTCCTTGATTTTAGTATTGAGAGAAGAGTTTTGAAGAAAAGTGAAGGAAGCAGTGTATAAAGTAATGTAAGCAATGTTGATATTTTTAATCGTATATTTTGAAAAACAAAACAAAACAAAAAAAAACATCATTTTTAAAATAAATGTTTTTGCGTTCTATTTTCATAAAATTTGTTTCGCGATCTGTTTTTTTATAATAATTTATTTGAATTTATCTATTGTGCTTTCCCCTTTTTTCCGCTTCCTAATGCGCCACAACACTCACATAATATATATGAAGTGAACTACTAGAACCCTTTTTGCAAGCTATAGATCTACTTTAAGAGAGTTTTTATAAAACTATTTTACCACATAAGCAAATTTCACAACAAACAATTAATATAGCAAGGCATTATATGCTTTTATATGTATAAATACATTCTTATTCATCATGCACCAATCTCATTGCCACTCATTTTGATTTGTCACCTTCCATTTGTGCTTTTCGATCTCATTCGCTTCATCTGAGAATCATTCCTAGTGCTGCTGCATATTTTTATAAGAAGTTTTTAATGAACACTGTTTAATAAATTTTGACCTTTTTGTTTTGGTCAGTAAGAGTTATTTTCTAATTTCCTTATGTCTAGAAAGCAAAGGAAATGTCCATAATTGTGAAACTGACCTATTTTCCATTACATTACTGACAGATTCAGTGTTGAGTTGATGAAGGAGATTATTCTAGAATTTACGTTATGTTTCAGGAACTCTCGAGAATATTTTAAAAGTGTCTAGAATTTCCAGAACGTTCTGGAAACAAAGATGGCAGTATAAATACAAGGAATATAAACTCAACAGTTTAGTTTACTTCCAGCTTGTCCTGTCTAGACAAGTCGTCGTTGATAGATGCATTCGTCATATATGGCGTCAAGATATCTGTAGCGAATTTATCAAAGTGATGTCTGTAGCAAATTTATGAAAAGTACTCCGTGGCAACGTATACTAAATTCTGTGAGGCCTACATGTCATATTTAGGTATGCCTGTCGCATTTTGCAAAAACTCTAGAAGGTAGTTTTGCTTGTTTATATAGCGGACTTCTTAAGTGTCAATATTTTGATATTTTTTAATTAAATATAACATATTTTAATTGCTTTAAACCAGTGTTATGGAAAAAATATGTATTAACTGTTTCAAAAATCGTAATTTAGCGCCCACAATAACATGTATGTTTTCTATAGTGGATCATTGTGGATACTAGGGATGTTCAGTATTCAGGATTCCGTACTGTTGCGTCATTTGCTGCATTGATCATCATTTTACAATCGAAATGACTATTTGTAATCGTAAGTTCGACGGTAACCGTGAGGAGATTTGTTTAAAATGTTTCCAGTCGTCCAGGAAAGGAAATTCGTTCACAAACTTCTTTTGGCTAATGATATTCTTTTTTAATTGAGAGTAAAGCCACTAAGACACAAGTGGTAATTGGATGTGGAAAAAATAGAAACGGAAACATAACTAATGACGGAGAACAAAAAGAATAATCTGTAGGACACTAAACAGTAATTGACATTGCATTTCAGAGGTACAGTGGAGTAATGAATAGTGGCTAGGACTGAGATTTCGGAGAGCCGAGTTCAAAATCCAGTCGAATCCATTACATTCACTTACGTGCTAATACCCTTGGGAAAGGTGTGAACCCTCTTCTCCGCCCCCAACTATGGCTAACTAGCAGGACAGACCAGTTTCTGTAGCTTTGGACGGCAGCTGGTCTACCGCAAAAATAAATGACAACCGACTGCCGGCGGAAAAAAACTGCATCGTCAGTCATGTATCGAAAGATGCATGACTGCCTAAGCGTATATCACGCGTGGCATAGGACTTGTTTTAATTGAATTTCAAATCTGGAAGATTAAATAATAATTTAAGCTTAATAAATAATCAGTAAGAAGCATTTCCGTGTTTTATATATAATATTCTGAAGTTTATTTAGGAGCCTCCAATAACGTTTTTTTTTTTATCTAAATCTTAAAACTAGCGTTACCCCCGGTAATATTTAAGTAAAGCATTTACATATGAATTATCCATAGAGCACGCATAAATTTGCGTAACAACTTCAATTTCGGCGATCGTATTGTAATTAATTTAACAGGCTTTATTTTCCTTTAAGAAACAGATTTGTGAAGAAACAACAAAATAAATTAATGTACTGAAAGGTTCATATTTGTAATGAATGCGAATATCCTTTATATCTTAAAATATCTTAGCACCCCAGGGATATCGCAAATGACCGTTACAACAACATTGTTAAAATCATTTTGAGTATATACATATATCTGATAATTTCATGCGATTTTAAAAACTAGAAGTCAGTAACACACATAACATCGTTGGATAGATTTTCGGACAAAAACTATTCTGTTTTTATGTTTCTGTAATGTGTACACGAACTTTCGTCATTGAAAAAAATATACCAATCATATAAACATGAATAGAAAACTTGTAAATTATACTGATATATAATTATTTCCGTGCAGTATATAAAAATAAGATATTAGTGTTTTAATTTTCTTTTTCAATTTTTTTCTTTCGAAAACCAAAAGAAATACAATTTCAACTACTCGTAGGTCAGCGGTTTTAAATCTTTGGAAATGCGATTAATTAATGAACTTTAATAAAAGTGTCTTTGTTAATTTCATCGATGACTGAGTTTATTTATTAAAAGTCTTCCTTGTCAAAAGAAGTAGCGGAAATAATTTTCTTTTAACGTAATTACTCCGTCGGATAAAATTTAAGTAACATATCGCGTCGTCGCAAATATGTTTCGCAAGACGTAAAAGGATAATTCCCGGGAGAGTTTAAAAGGAGTTTTTAAGCAATATAAATGCAGGTTCTGGTGGAAAGTATAATCAAGATCGGACAAACTATATTTGAAATATAAAGCAAATTGTTACCTTGTTCTCAAGGAACTGGTTCACATGTTCAAATATAGTATCAATTTGACTAATTAGAAAACAATTATATGCTAAAATATTTCTTATAGTTTCACATATTTAAATGTTATTTCTAAATTAATGAACATTTCCAAAATCTTGGTTTATATTCGTTGATTTTTTTCACACATAAAAGTTGTTATTAAATAATAAAAGTATTTTAATACACGAAAATTACTTAAAGCCATCAATAAATCATATATAATATATGCAAAAAGGAACAACAAACGATACTAAAGTGTTTTTATTTTAGTACATGGCATCGATTTTAGTTTAATTTGCACAATAATTGTTTTTTAGCCTGTTATTGGTCGTGCTTTACATATGTGTATTAAATTATAACGACGTTTTATTATTTATACATAAAAATAATAATATTAATCATAATCTGCTACAGTTTATTAATTGCCTTACCACAAAATTATGAAATTAACATATACTGAAACCCGTTTATGCAATAACTTGATCAGTACCTCTAAGAAGTTTGACAGCTTCACAAAAGCGGATTGGACTAATTGTTTTTAACTGGGATTTATGCTGATGGAGGCTCTGCGCTTTCATTTTTTCCAAAGTGTATTTACGATTCTGTCGATTTATCATTTAACTTATACAAACATACATACATATATATATATATATATATATATATATATATATATATATATATATATATATATATATATATATATATATATATATATATATATATTCCTAAGAGGATAGAATCAAGGTAGAACCCAATCTCCAGAACAGAGTAATAAAATAATATAAAAGGTTCAAACACTAATATTCCATGGTTATAAATTATTTCATTGGAATCGAAATCACGATCCAATTCATCAGACCTCCAAATTCAAAAAGAAATCGGAAAATATAACTCAAAAATTTTAGTGAGAGTGTAAGTGTGGGAGTGGGAAACAAGTGTGAGAAGGAAATGCATGAAAGCTCTAGAGAGAGGTGTAACAGGAGACGAACAGGAAGGTCTAAAGGTGAAGGTGGGGATTAAATTTTAAAAGAAAGAATTCTTAAAAAGAGGAGTTAAATAACGGGAATAAAAGAGTGAGATACAGATAAATATGAATTATTTTTCGATGCATAATTCGCTCCAGATTCGATGACCTTAAATTTAAATTAAAAAACAGACACTGGAAACGTGTGTATAGATTTGTGGTGACACTACGCATAAAAAAAAACGATATGATCTAAACTTAAAATCCAGAGGATGAGAGAGGGAAAAAGTGGGGGTGCAAACTAAAAACGTGTGCATTTATAAGAGAATTGATGTGTAATCAAGAAAATTTGACAAAGCAAGTAATATCA
The DNA here is from genome assembly GCA_964036315.1 of Acanthosepion esculentum. Classification (NCBI taxonomy): domain Eukaryota; kingdom Metazoa; phylum Mollusca; class Cephalopoda; order Sepiida; family Sepiidae; genus Acanthosepion; species Acanthosepion esculentum. Next base: position 73,698,980 of record OZ038481.1, read on the forward strand.
CCTACAGGTTACAAATTTAACATAAACATATAGAAATTAAAGAATATTTAATCCAGTAAGAACCTCCTATTTATATGCCCCAAAACACATATGTACACATACACGACAACATATCTATATCTACTCGCACATACATACATATACGTGCGCACATATATATATATAAACACACATACGCTCATGCATACATATACATATGGGTACATTTACACATAGACATACACATATGTGCAGACAAACACATATACATAAAACATTACACACATCCATACATATACATAAACACACTTATCTAAACAAATATACAACGTATCTATCTTTTTTTCTTTTTTTTAAGCGTATCACCCCAAGCAAGGCTAGAGGCCACTATCCCGCAAGGGGTTATAGAAGGGTTGGAGGAAGAGCAGATACGAGTGGTAAAGGAGAGGATGTGGTGAAAGAGAAAGACAGTGGGTCGATCAAGGCAAGGGGGTTACAGAAGATTTGGAGCGAGAGCAGATAGGAATGAAAGATGAAAGGATGTGGAGAAGGGAAGTGGATAGATCAAGGAAACTGGAGATGTCGATTGACGCTACACTTAAACCGTTTGAGATTGTATTTGTAAGGGAAACGGTAATTGGGAAGGGAGTTCCATAGGCGAGATGTGCGAGACATGAAGCTGGAGTAGAAAAGACGTCTACATCTAACAGTTTCAACGGTGTAGGAGTGGGAACGGGATGCCAGCCTCGTAGGACGTTTAAATTCACGAGTCCTAGGGACAAGCGAAAGCAGATCCTCGGAGCAATTACCGTGAAAGTATTTGTAAAAAAGACAGAGTGAGGCAACGTCGCGTCTGTGAGAGAGCGACTGCAGACGAGATGACAGATCAGGGCCAATCACATTGCATATCCGTCTCTGGATCTTATCAAGAACCCTGCAAACAGCAGGGGCCCCAGACCATATATGGCAGCAATACTCCATGCAAGGGTGAATGGTCGATTTATAGACTTGGAGGATCGATTCCGGGGATAAAAATTTCCTGTCTCGGCACAGGGAACCAACTTTCCTTGCGGTGGATGATGCAACTGACTCGATGTATTTGTTCCATCTCAGATCAGCGGACAGCGTGAGACCGAGCAGCCGCAGAGAGGAGCTATGTATCTATCGATCTATCTATCTATCTATCTATCTCTCTCTCTCTCTCTCTATATATATATATATATATATATATATATAATTAAAAAGTAAATACCACCCATCCATACATACATACATTTAACATGTAAAAATATAAAAATCGATGGGTACACTTAAATTAATTTGTACTTAAAAAAACTACTGAAGAAGAAAATGTTAACAATATTAAAAACCCACGGAGTGATTAACGCGTATATATCTATTAACTCTACATATATATCTAGGTATATAAAAATATCAGAAACCTATCAGATTTTATATATCAGTTATTTTGGAAATTTTTTACGTACGTACCCGCATACACATATACCAACACAAGACTAAAGTTTGTTAACACAAATTAAATGATCAAAAATATATAGAGCACCACATAATCACAGACAATAATATATATAGGCAATTATAAATGTCATTCCATTTAAATGTCATGTCCGATGTTAGTGATCCAAGATCGAACTGTTATACGTAACAACACGTTATAAAACCGTGTTTATGTTTTCCAGTTTTAAAGCGGTTTTTATGTCTACATTTGGAAATGATCTCACTACGAAGATTCAGCAACTCATCTGGATTTTTATCGTTAATAATAAAAAAAAAATTCCGCAATGCATAGATCACACCGATCGCGGAAGTTATTAGGGGTTCTCGCTCTTGATAAGAATCTCCATTCGAAATTCGGGGTTAGTCCTTTATCCACCAGATCCCAGTAGTGTTTGGATAAGGAAGTTTGATTTTTAAGGTTTCGATATTTAAAAGAGCATCTATGGTTGTATAGACGCTGCTTCCAATTACTAGCGGATATGCATATGTATCTTTTTTTATAGTTGATATTTTCTTCGTGGAAGATTGTAGCTTCATATATTACATTCCCACACATACATTTTCTCCCGATTGGATAATTATCTCTAATCCGACATTTGCACGTGGAGCACCCAGATCGAGTTTCACTATTATGGTAGTTCTTAAGTATTTTACAATTGTGGGAATCTATAATTTTCTCCATATTACTTACACATGAATAACTGATTTTCAGTGTCTTCCTATTAAAAGTTTTATATAGTGGATGTTTACTATGAAAGTGCTTGTCTATTAACCTCAGGAAGAAACTTCCTATATCAATGTTCGAAAACCTGCAGTACGGTGGGTTAAACCAAATCACTTTCCTCTTTCTGATTTTAGATCTATTATTACTATGATTTTCTAGTTCTTCGTTATAGTTTAATTCCTGTTTAAAACCACTATTTTTGAGAGCCTGGTTGTATGTAAATTTATTTTCATTAAAGATTTTTCGGCTAGAAGACAGTTTTGGGGATGTGATCTATTACAGATTTCGGGAGGTTAGAGTGGACATTGATGTATAGGGGTGTCTGATCAACTTTATGGAAGGGCTTAAAAGTTTCATTAGGGAGGTTGAGGATGATATCTATAAAGTTGACTATTTTAAGGCTGGAAGATATTTCAATCCTAAGGCCTAGCTATTTGTATCTGATGAATTGAATCGTGATTACGATTTCAATGTAATAAATTATACCTATGGAATATTAGTGTTTGAGTCTTTTATATTATATATATATATATATATATATATATATATATATATATATATATATATATATATATATATATATGTGTGTGTGTGTGTGTGTGTGTGTGTGTGTGTGTGTGTGTGTGTACCGCTTGGAGAACTTTCAGGCATGTTTTATATATGATTTATATCCTGCAAAGGAAAGATTATACAAACACATGAGAAATTATGTTAAAACTCAAACACCACATCTTGTCAGTCGTTTTCAACGAAACTACCATAAAAATTAGATTGCTACC
>OZ038481.1:73704479-73756979 GCA_964036315.1 Acanthosepion esculentum
TATACAGACACGCACGAATATATATATATATATATATATACATATATAATTATATATATATACACATATATATATATAATTATATATATATACACACACACACACACACACACACACACACACACACACACACACATATATATATATATATATATATATATATATATGTATATATATATATATATATATATATATATATACATATATATATATATATATCCGAAACAGGAAGATTACTAACCGGACGAAGACTATTCGGCTCGTGTCCAAGAGAACGGTCTTTTATTTACGTTCCTGAAACTTGGCTATAGGAAGGAAGTCCAATAAATTTTCAAGAACCAATGAATCTTACTGTATAATGAAGGAATATCAGTTTGGAAGATTAACAGCTTATCACTTCAACTGAATAATGATGTTCTTGAAGCAGAATCGCAGTTATTGATAAAATAAATCCGTGCCACGAGGCATAGAGAATAGTAGGATCAGTCAGTCAAGTGCCATACATGATACACACTTAGGCAATTACGTCTCTTTCTATTCATGACAGACAAGGCAAAAATGTGTCGTTTCTTTCTGGGGCTATAGGGTCTGGTCTGTTCCCCCACTATTCAACTCATAGCTGATTGGGATAAGTGATATATTCATATCTTTCGTAAGTGATTTTAACGAAGTAATGAACAATGACACGGATTGAAGTTCAAATTCCAGTTGAGTTCATTGCATTCACTTACGTGTACATTACATTCAGTTCTCCCTCAGCCTATGGGTGAATAGCAGAAGAGCATGTGCCCCATAGCCTTCGGTGTCTACCGAACTAGGAGAAGGAAAAACGCTAAATACAAACCATCTTGTAGAGGTTTGGACTCCATCAGGCTATCCTCCCCAGAAAACACCGTGGCTGCTGCGGCTGCAATACATGTAGTACCCCTACGACCCTAATTGGTCTCGTGATCGTGAATATAACAGATTAGACTAGCATTTGAACACAGTTCATCAGTTTTAGATTCTGCACAATTCAAAACACATTCGGGACAGCAGTTCTAAAATATCCATATAGCTTTAATAATTTGCCGAAAAGGAAAATTTGGGTTATGAAAATGAAATATGATTTATTATCATTTATTCTCAAAACGTGAATTCGTGAGGGTTCATGCAAATATCCAATTAGCTAAATCTTGTGCTTACTCTAATGCCACCATTTCGTGAATACGTTCACTAGTTAATATTTTCACCTCATAACATATGACAGTTTTATTTTGGAAAATTTTTCGTCTAGATTTGATTACTTGCTTCCAACATCTATGGCTTAGTCATGCTGTTGTAGACAAATATAATTGGCATATGCATTTTAATTTTATGAAACACTGATATGTAATAATCGATATTAGTTAAACTTAACGATTTTAGTTAATTATTTTCATCCTTCTATTTTTACTCAATTATATTTGATATTTGACTTTAATGATATGACACAAGGTATTTTAATAATGCAGAAGCCATTTAGTAAGAAACAAATAAAAGAGTATTATTTATACTATTTACTTTGTTCAGTCAATTATCTTCATGTTTCTTGCCATATTTATGCTGTAGTATGCTACGGACTTCCTCCCGAGCTTGGAATATCAAAACGTACCCTTTATTTCGTCTAACGGGGTAGATTGTTCTAGTTCTCACATGCCATCTCAGTATCTTTTATTTCCCTTTGACTCAACTCTCCAAGTTTTTGTTCACCTTCGCTGTAGCCAGGTATTGAACTCACAACTCTTTGGGTCAAGACGCTGGATTATTTCAAACATCACTTTTATTCACTCGGCCATGCTGCCATGCTGCCATAGTGGAGGGTTATATGGAAATAACTGATACTGAGATATCCGAAATAGGCAGGTCACGTGGAACGAAAACAATCTACCCCGGTGTATGAAATAAAGGGTTCGTTTCGAAATTCCAATCAATGAAGAAGAGCGGAGCGTACAACGGCCGAAACGTCATGAATATGGAAACAGAGATGAGGACAACAGACCGAGTGATGTAAATAGTGTAAATAATTACAATACTTCATCTCAAAAATATAGAAAAATAAGAAAATAGTCATTATTTACAATGATGTTTAACCTATACAACCATTCCACGTAGAGGGTTACAGAGTAAAAGGCACAGATATTGGGATGCTCTCATTTTTAAAACCTGTTCAGTCCAAGCAAGGTGATAACGCCACTAAGACGCAGAGCGCTACAGGAAGTGAAAGAGAATTAAAAGACTTTTTATGGAAACAGAAAACTAGTAATAGTATAAATTTCGCAGATATGTGGAAACGTTAGAAGTATAGAGTTGGAGTAGAATTTAGAAGGAAGCTGAAACCCAATTCTAAAAAAGGAAACAATGGATAAAAGATCAGCGTGGAGTCTGAAGCGTGTCATAGGAAAAGGTATCTACTCCTAACTGATATGTAGTAAGCAGTGACTGCTGAACAATCTACTTACAGATGAAGATACTTCATGCAACAGAAATTTTCTTCTACAGGACGATGTCCAGAATACTACAGAGTGAACATATTCTAGAGACAAGGGAAACAAAAATAACACTTACAATTAACACCAGGAAGTGACAGTTCAAATTTTTAGAGCCGATAATTAGGAAAGAAGGTTTGGAAATATAATACGTATAGAATACATTGAAGACAAAAGAATAGAGAAAAACAAATTATAACCAACCTGGCAAACGTGAGTGAATGGATGCTAGACCAGTTTTGGAGAAAGATAGCTGAAAGATAAAATTTATTAAGCGCTACAAATGACAGGAAGTTGTGGTGAGCCATAGTCGCCAATGACCTGGAGCGAACGTGAATAATAATAATAATAATAATAATAATAATAATAATAATAATAATAATTAGAAGAAGAATAAGAATAAGAATAAGAATAAGAATAATAAGAATAATAATGATGATGATGATGATGATGGCAAACATCTACTATTTTATAAACGATCACATTAACCAGTAAGTTATCAACATCTTTTCCAGGGCCCAATTTGAGTTCACTTAGCCTGAAATATGCAATTGAATGAGGCAACATATCTAAGCCAAATTAAAGATATATTTGAACATAGCATTATTACAACAGTAAACGCTTTACTTTAAATTAATTTTATGATGTGAATGCTAAATATATTTAAATTTGGATTATCGAAAAGTAAAATAATTTCAGCCAACATTTCTATACATCCATTAGAGTATCACATACTTGAGAAATACTTAAAGTTGGAATTAAATTATATGTTAAAGACTGCATAGAAATTACACGTTTAATATTTACTTGTAATCTTATATACTGTTATCTGCAATTCAGTTGATTATGTCTACGCACACTTTCCTATTTAAACCTACGATTTAAACATTTAGATGTGCAAATTAATAAGTTATTACATTTCATATATCTAATCTTAGGTTCCCATTGCATAGGTTACCTGAACATGCCATCTTTCTTTTTAATAACAATAAATAAAAAAGCACTCATCCAAACCGACTAAAAGTTTCGCGATGTTAACGTCTTTCAGAGTGAGTATTAGAAATCTGCTACGCGATTAGCTTTCCGCCTTTCAGTCTCCTACCTGGTTTCTGAAAAGTATTAAATGTTCTAATAAACTCTGAATTGGTTAAGCATCTCTCCACACAGGGTCTTATTTCAGATAAGCAATATAGCTTTCGGTTCTCTAGGTCAACATGATACATTAACAATTGTTGCTGAAAGATTCTGTTAAACTTTAGACAATAATTATTAAGCTCGAGCTGTTGCTTTGAATAACTCGAAGGCATTTGACACGGTTTGGAATACTGTTCTTCTTCACAAATTGAAAAATTATGGTATTTCTGGGATAATGTTTGATCTGATTCAGTCATTCTAATCAAATCGCGAAATGAAAGTTCTCTAGAATAGTCATTCTTCTAGATGTTTCTGCATTAATGCAGGTGTTGCCAACGGATCTATCCTTGTTCCTATGTTGTTTCTGATTTTCATCAACGACCTTCCTGATGTCATCCGTTCTCAACACCGGATTTGTGCTGACGACACAACTATTTAATCCTGTCATAATAGCCAATCTGATAGGTTTGATAAGGGCAGATTCGCAGCTAAAAAATGACCTACAATCTGTTGTTAATTGGACAAAGAATGGCTCGCTAATTTTAACACCTCCAAAACTAAATTGCTCTCTTTTAATCGTCAGACATAACCGTTTTTGTTTTCCGTTATCAAGGCTGATGATAAGCCTTAGGTGAGTGACTAATTACGCTTTCTCAGATCTAATTTTTCTGCTGTCATAATTCGAAAGATTATATCGCATTAGTTGCTAGGTCTACTGCTAAGATGGTTTACTGTGTCGCTCTAGACAATGTTTCTCGCCACAATTTATCTACCATTTCTCATTGCTTTGAATATCGCTGCCACGTATGATCTGGTTGGCTTGCTATATATTGAGATTGAAATCGGATGCAGAGGCTTTGCGAGGCGGTCACTGTGGAAGATGCTGCCAAAATTAGATGCAAAAAGCATAGAAAAGAACAAGACCACTCGCTCGATAACAATGACAGCAGAAGAACCCTCGAGATGGTTCTGGCTTAAAAGATCAAATAAATTGGCAGTCAGTAATGAAATGAATGTAAGTTGCGGTTGATATTATTATTATGACCATTTTTTTTCATGAAACTTGAATATAGGTCTTTGGTATGACATAAGACGTACTCGACAATAGAGTCTGACTAATGGACAGAATTAGGGTACCTCGAACCATAGTTACCTACGTCTGATCTGTGGCTAATATCTACCACCTGTTTGCCTCCTTAACAGGGTTACGGTTTTATATATATATTTGATTCGATGATTAACATAAATAGAAATAGGATACTAGTAACTAGAATGTGATGCATGTGTGTGTATATATATATCTCAGTTAGGGGAAACAAAATCGTTATTTACCACATGAAGCCAGGGGCGTCGCCATATTCCTTACCAGATCGAAACCGTTACTGCGTTTTTGTGGAAGAGCGTAGATTGCTGATGAATCGGAAGTTATCTATGATTGAACTATAAATTACTAAGAGGTATCGCAGTGTGTTATTTTAAAAAATGAAGAAAAGTATAGCTGACGGATGGCGCACAAGTTGATACTTCGTAGGTATCGATTGAGTTAGCGCAGAGAGGGAGTATGATGTTGAAAACCAGATTGCCCTAATAATCCTCGGCTATCACTGATGATGTGTGCCAAAGCCTGCAACAGATATATTTTACGAAAAAGTATCTTGCCGGGTTAGAAATTTGAGAACTTTAGTAAAGTGTTATTTAAAAAAAAAATAACATCAAAGATTTATGTCATAAAGTCAAAATTCAACGCTGACATCTCAGTTTTAATGAATAATAATTATGTTTAACTTATTTTCCTTCAGTGCTATATCTGCAATTAGAGGACTCGTGAACCAGGTTTATTTTCTGTATTCTTAAAATGCAAACCAGATTAACTATTATAAAAGGTGGATTATATTTGACTATCGTCCTCGGTGAACAATGCTCCCAGAAACTTTAAAAAATTATATTTTATACGATTGAAAATAACATTTCTGATCTTGGTCAGGTAAATTTAAAAACTGTTTTCAACAATGAAGTGAATAAACTAATCCTGACATACGATCCAAAAGGATCAATTGTGGGGTCCTACTGCCGAATAGAATGAACCATAAAATGTTGCTACCCGTTTGAACACATCGTTAGCAATTCCCACTCTGGAAATTATGAATCGAACATCAAAGGGTAAAATGAGAGCCATTGATCCTAATGTCTCAAAGGGATGCAAACGCGACGTTCCAAAATAACCAGAGATAATGAGTATAAAACATAAACGATATTAAAATTAGAATAGCAGAAAGCACATAGCGCCAATCTGGAAAATGGATTATTGTTTTCATATAATACGAGAGAGTAAAAGATATAAAGAGAGAAATGGTAAATCCATAGGTTGCAGTTTATTTGATGCTTGGATATTGAACCAATGGTGTGACATTTAAGTCTTGACGCCAAACAGGTGTCAACTGAAGCAAACGTGAATTCATAAAAGGGGAAATAAAAAGGTGCTATAGAGATTAGGAAAAATCAAAGAAACGCAAGTCAGAATAGATGCAAACATTACAAATTGTGCTGTCCATATTATCCATGTGAGAGGACGTTTTGTGGGCTGAACCACTATTTTCCTTTTTTTTCAGTTTTAACTCCAATTTAGAATCAATGTCTTGAAAAATACTTTAATTCTTCAGACTTGTGAGGGGCGAATTTTTTAATTAACTAAATGACATGCATTTTAAACAAACAAAAAAAAACGATGATTAATTAATCAGGTTATTTCTAATCAGCTTAGCCAGTCGTTTACTTCATTCTCTTGGCCATTTCTCGTTAGCTCACACGCACATTGATTGGCCCCCGTGTCAAGGTCGACCAGTTTCCATTAAACAAGTTGGCGTTAAGTGATTTTAACCGAATAACAAATTGCTATTTTGAAGAGGGCCGCTTGCAATAACAGATCATTCGACACAGTTCCCATCAATATGTCAATATGTATATTTATTTGTTTTTATAGATATGTAATTCAAGGATTATAAAATTCATACCACTTAAGGTTTCGACATATCGGCATTTTTGTGAAGATTTCTGTTGATCAGGAAAAACAAGTTTAGTACGTGCCTATGCATGTATATTGACATGAGAATTGAAATGCACTAATGATTGATTGATTTGTTTGTTTTTACGGTTTATCAGCCCTTTGCGATTTATTAAGAGCCAGAAAATATTTTTCAGATTTTAAGAATATTTGAAGATAATGATTTACTGATACAAGCCATATTAATTAGCCAGTAATTGGGTTTGGGTAAAAGTAGTGGATCCATACCTTTTTCAAGGCTATTAACGCGTAAATGAATATAACGCACCCGACTTGGATTGGAACTTGGCTCTCTAATGCCCATTTCCAAACCATTATCCAGTACACCAGCCGCACATCCAAGCCTACAGCACCTCGTATTCCCAAGCAGTCACACCTTTACTGCCATACAGTGCGACTGATATTGCATAAGAAGCGATATAGCAGTAGAACTATTGGGTTAGATTATTTTATTTAATTCTTTTTGTAATGCTTTTGTAATTTTTACATATGCAATAATAAAATACTCTTAATTAAGTGGCATATTGCATTACCAGCAAAGTACCCATAAAATAGAAAATATTTACGCTTACATAAATTTACACGCATATTTTTACATTTACGATGAAACATTCTCTTTTCTATTTTTACTGGTTCACCGAAAATATACATCAGTACATAATATTTTCTATAGTCTGTTGAGTGAAAGGAATGTTTGAATGTTTGGATTACTACTGTAATATTTCAAAAATCACTGCTGACTTCCTCCTAAACAAAATGTAATAAATGGTAGAACTTCTGGAGTGACACGAGGGCGGGCTTAATGTATCCAACAGGACAAAAGTCTTGTGTATGACACGAGATACAAAATTCTCGGGAGACACTGCAAAAATAGCACGAGGACACAGAACATTACAGCTAAAAGCGGGGCAGAATACTGCGTGACAATACCATTTTCATACTTTTATATTTCGTAGTTTATTTTTCTCAGTTTATTTTTCTTGAGATTTTTAGTAATTTGCAGGACCAATTAGTCTTTACACTCCATTTTTTTCGTCGAGCCAGGGCAGAGTGGACGTGGAGGAGGAGAACGCCGACTACTTGCCATTGTGGTCAGGGCTCTTGGACGGACTATGTATACTGATATTATCTTTTTTTATTTAGAAATAACACAATGAAAACTAGAAACAAATATATGTCTCAAAAGTGAAAAGAAATGCATAAACAAACACTTTTCAAGCAGAAAAAACAACAATTTCGAACAATCTCAAACGCATGATAAAGGGATGCATTCCCATTTATATTTGTCTGCCAACTGACGCTAGTTGGGCTTTCCTATCTACCCTTACTTCCGGCACTCTTGATCTTTATTACTTCCGGCACACTCTTACTTCTGGCATTCCTGGCCTTTATCATTTCCGGCTACCACAGACATTTATCTTCCGACATTCTTAGCCTTTGCTACTTGCAACATGTTACTTCCGGCATTCTGGCTTTTATGACTTCCGGTCCTTATCTCAACCTCACTTGGTTGATCTGCGTTAATGGACCTGCTTACAACAACCCTGAATTTCCGGTTACCCTGATCCGGGCTTTCCAGCAACCTAGTTTAGGAAATCGCAGTATTCATGTCATCAAGACTCAAACAACCTACTCGCTATTTAGCTTTCCTATATATCCATACTCCCGGCACTTGTGACCATCTTTATTTAGGCGCACAGGCCATATTATATCGCGCCCCCTCTAGGGGGTATACTACAAATTGTTATATCGGAACCGATCTGACTATGTTAGACAGAACGGCAGCAGATAATACAAACTAGGCATGTTTCTAGTTTTGCAATTGCCGTTGCTTTGACACACTGTTAATGAGGAAACTACCTGCTTATTACTAATTGATATGATCAATTATATCTGAAAAGGGCCTTATCGAAGTTCTTCGCCACTCCTTCCACGTGACCAAGCGTTGGCGTTGTCTTCATGACATTGACTTTTTCTTCATTGTATCGCTAACTCCATTCAATGTAAGTTCATTTAGCTTTATAATATGTCTAATCAAAACTGGGACCCTCCCAGAAAATGTTAGCTAATTTTCGAAGCTCCAAAGATTCCACCTGTGCCATCCGAAGATTTGTGAAGAATTCCTTGAGTGCTGTGATGAAGTCCCAGGCTTTTGTTTTCGCAATTCTTACTATAGTTATGACACCAGAAATTCAGAATTTCAATGAGAGCACTTAAGATACAGTAAGTAGAGAATGAATCCGAAACATGTTGAAGTATTTCGGCCAAACATTTAACCATTTCATGTCGTAAAGAAACTATCACTGATAGAATTAGTCGAAGAGGCACATAGTTTTGTGTACCTTAGGTAAAGCGTAAAATGTGGACGTTGGGACATAACAGGTCTGATACGGTTGTACATCTCCATTGGAAATTAATTTACTATAAGTTTTCTAATTTCATTAGAAATTCTTCAATTTGTTCTGATAACAAACATTTAGTGTTATTTGAAGTTGTAAAGTTGCATACGAACGTTCCCCTTTAAGATAACTTGCAAATTTCTTCTGATGCTCTCTATAGGGGTAACCTGAGTCCTGCATTAATTCCAGATGCTCTGGTTTTGGGAGTTTATGCATTTAGCAACAGAGGGGTTTGACTTTTGTTAATATTATGCATGGCCAAATCAATAGGGTCCATTACTTCCGGTTCTGATCATAATTTCTTTGGTTTCTATGAGAGATTTTTATTTTTAAAATGCCGTAAACCCCATGTGTATTTGCGTTACGTTAATGACACATTTTTCAACTTCAATTCATTCACCAACGCTACGGCTTTTCACTCCCAACTCAACTCCTTTCATTCAAATTTGCAAATCACTATGCAGGTGGAGAATGATTGTAATTTTTGTTTTTGGACATTCTTGTTGAGCCTAAATATGGTTTGTTTATTAACAGTGTTTTTCGCAAATCTACGTTCACCGGTCTGTAAACTGACTGGAATTCTTTCGCTCGTAAGTCCCGTAAACTTAACCTGATATCTACTTTATTCCTTCGCACTTTGATGATTTATTCTCCTTTTACCCTTAAGCAGGAACTTGAAAAAAATAATTGTATTTTTTTCAAATAACCGGTACTTGGTCCCTTTCTCTGTCCTATTTATTTAAAACTACCGACCTAGGTAGGAAGGGACAATAGGAGAGTCTGTTGGTGTCTTCACCCCGACCATGTTTAAGCCAGATTCCCAAATCTAATCGGACTGATAATGGCTCTTAGGTTAGCAAATTTGAATGCACGGGGCCTGCGATCGGAGTCTCGTACGGCGAGGCCAGCTCGCGATCTTCAGCGACTCAGGGTGGATGTATGTTGTTTGCAAGAGACCCGATTTTCAACCCGCGATCATGACGCCATTCTGTCTAAGAGGTTTCTCCTTTTATTCAGCATGGTTTGGGGGACGCACAAGACGTGTTTCCTGGTTAGTGAGAAAGTCTGTTTAAGCGGTGTGTGATCTTGTCTTCGCGGATCCGGCGGGCAGTCTTTGCGTGCTGGATATTACATTAAAGGATAAGGACCTTCGCCTCATTGGGGTTTATGCACCCAATAACTATGCACAGCGGCCTGATTTGTTTCGGCGGATCGAGCCGTTTATATGACATCCGTCATACATGCCGTCCCGTATATAGATCGCACTGGGGAAAGATCAGATGCTAACAAACCGGATGTGAAAGCGTTTCGGGACTTTATTGACAAATTTGATTTTGTCGATAAGTTTCGGAATGACAATCGCCAGGAGGTAGCATGGACTTAGATTAATAGGGGCAACTCGGCTTCGGTGGTGCGATCTAGCTACATCGACAGAGTCCTAGTTAAGATTCGACGTAGGGATCTTAGGTTGTCCATTCGATAATTTACACGGATCATAGACTTGTCCGACTTTGTGTAGAATTAGATAAGCCTAAGGTTAAGTTAGCTACCTGATGGAAGTTGAACGCATCATTATTTTGTGAGCGAGATTTCCAGTAGCAGCTGTTGCTAATGTTACAGCGGTGATTGACGGGCGTTGTGGTTGGGAATATGTGGTGGGTCAATTTAAAATCCAACATTAGATCGTTTGCTGCTGATTTTAGTCGTCGAATCAATTGTCTCTGTAAGCAGTATTAAATGGTATTAGAGGCAAAGTTTGATCTGACAATTAAACCCCGTCATAGTGGGGAGGAAGCTTTAGCTAGGACGGAGCAGGCCTCCCTGCTTATCAAGAAGGATCAAGCTCTGGTAGTTAAGTAAAAATGTATATCTCCCGAGCCGACGAACATGGCCGCTGAATTGCGTGAAAAGGAGGCTCGAAATGCAGCCAATAGACATATCGCGAGCATCACCTTGGCGAACAAGCGGACCGTGAGTACAAAACGGGCATATGTGAGGCTTTTCGAGATTAATTTCAGGATCTTTTTACCAGGGAGACTGATCTGAGCCCCGCTCAGTTCGACGCCTATTTATCCGAATTTCCTTGCCTCCAGGCGGCTGGTTGCGAGGTCCCATCACAGCTGGAACTGCTTGACTCCGGAATTAGATGATCTTCCTCATGAATTTTACTTGAGGCCGTCGCCCGTTTTTGTCGCCTTGCGGGCATTGATTTATAACAACTGAATGAAGCAGGGGTCTCTACCCCAACGTTTCACCAGTGGTGTGATCAAGTTGCTTTGCAAGAACAAGAATGGTAGAGAAGGGATAGGTAATTATCTACCTTTGACGATGTTAAACACAGAGTTGAAAATTTTTGCCAAGATCATTGTCGACCGTTTGCAGGCTGTCATTCCTAGTCTGTTTGGATGCGAACAGACGTGCTGTAAATGGAAGACTGTTCAAAACAAACTTAATTTGGGACGTTTGATTATCGAGCAAATCGACAGTGAAGATGCGCTTATCAATTTAGATCAATCCAAAGCATTCGACCTTCGATTTCTGGAGGCTGTGCTTTCGGTCACCGGTTTTGGGCCGTACGTTCGCACCTGAATCCACTTCTGTATGCTTCTCGCGGTGTGTTGGTGGAAGTGAATGGATTAAGATCGTAGACTTTCGTATTGTTTCGCTCCATTCCAGGTTGTCCGCTTTCGCCTTTGCTGTACGTTTTTGCGTTGGAGCCTTTCCTTCGCAAGTTAAAGACGAATCCTCTCCTGCGCGGAATTTTCCTACCTGGTGATACCACCCCGGCCAGGTACTCCGCCTATGCAGACGACGTTTTGGAACAGAACCGAGATTGAAGAAGTCAGCAAAGAAATCAGAGGGTACGAGAGGGTGACAATGGCTGAGATCAACCGCGGTAAGTTTGCTTGAATTTGGATGAGAAAGGCGAATTCTAGAAGGAAGACGACCGTAAGAACTTTCCATTATTGAGATGTGTGCACTCGTCCGAGGATGAGGCCTGCTATTCACCCGAGGCGAGTGCTCATTCTCTCGTGAATGTCGATTTCACCTCAAGTTCCTATTACGGGCGACGGGTGGTCCATGTCTCATGAGTTATTATAGTGCTTGTTAGAGGGTTCGTTCGGGATGATATGATATGCGAGCTCAGTTTGACGTAGCAGGAAGCTCTATATGTCCTTCGGCGTCCTGGCTGAAATGCCTCACTAATGATGAGGCATCACTCACCTGGCTGGTGATTTGAAAGGCCCACTGGGACAGCAAGGTACTTTTTTCGGCGGGTTTGGAAAAAATCCCCATACTGCGTTCGCTGCAGTCAATCGATGGAGACCACGATCAAGATTTCTCCCACTGCAGGGTCGTAGTTGAGGACATCATGTTCCACACGCGGTATGGAAAGTTCTTTGTCTTCAGGCCAGTTCCGTTTACTGCAATGTCGTACCTCCGTTCTCTAAGGCTGAGCATTCTGTGTTCTTTTTCTTACTGGGTACTAAGCGATTCGTGATTTGGACGACGTGACAGAATCCTCTTTTTAGGCATCAGCTTAAAGTCATTATGACGGAAAGAATTTGGTGAAAGGCGGGTGAGTCTTTCGCGTCTGTGCCAAGTAAAAGTTGCTGCATTTAGATGCCGGTTAGTTATGTAAGGACATTGAAAATTCTGACTTGAACATTGGCAACTGTTGAGTCTTGACTCATTGTTGAATCTCGCCTAATTGCATGGAATAATAATGCAACACAAAATGTACTTAGAACAAGAATGTATTATAACAAGAAAGTGTACACAATAAGTACATATAATATTTCTGTATATTTCTGGGAAGACGTTCCTGGAGAATGTGTTGACTAGTCGCAGTCGATCAGAGTCTCTAGTTGGATCTCGTGATAATATTTATTACCGTATACAAAACACGGTAAATGTGGCACAAAGCCAAAAATGGGGATTGGGAAAGGAAGGTCATCGCTTGTCTTAAAATTAAACTTAGCTAGTCGCACGCACTGACCCAAGCATACAAAACAATATTCCTTTCACCAAAACACCACATTCATACATACCATTCGTTCTACAACCACCAAAATACCTCATTGTCTCTATGAAAATCCTAAATAACCCCATATGTACAATAAAGTCTGTTGGGGGGGCGGGCATAAAAATTAAATAAAATAATCCCCAATGAAAATATACAATATGAATACAAATATGTACAAGAAAACTAAACAAAATCATGTTAGTAATTAAAAACCCCCCCACAAATCCTAAATGTGCCAGTAAAATCAATTAACTGGGCGAAATCGACACGGGACTTTGACAATATAAAATACACATTTATCCATCCCAACCATTCACACAAACACGCACTGATTCACACACAAACATACGAAAAGGATCACACACACGAAAAACGAAAGGCGTCCCGCATCATCCAGAGAACTGAAATCACTGAGCACCTAAAGAGGGGAGGGACGGGGAGTTAAACTAAAGGAAAAGAAAAGGGGGACAGAAAAAAAAGGGGCCAATGAGCAAACATACCTTAGCTAAGTTTACTTAATCGTAAGAAACTAAAAAATAAAACACCAAAAAACCTAATCTAGCCTAAGCATGGATGGGTTGCCCAAGTTCAACCCAGGTAAACAATATCCTATGCCTAACCGGCATCAAAATGCCACTCAAGGTCAGCCCCTTTCACACGGCACAAACGCGCAAGAGTCACCCACCTTTCGCCAAATTCCGATGATGTGAGTCGCCGCCTTTCCGTCCTAATCTTGACTTTAAGCAGATGCCTAAAGAACAAGATCAGTTCGGAAGAAACAAACTTCTCGCCACCATAGAATTCCTTCTGACGCGTCGTCCAAATCACGACTCTCATAACGCCTAGTAAGCAACAGAACACATAATTCTCAGCCCTCGACATCTGCGGTACCACATTGCTGCAAACAGAAACGACATCCAGGACAAAGGTCTTTCTCCGCAAGACGCGAACCATGAGACCTTCAACAAACCTGCACAACGGCACTACCACTCTGCACTGAAAGAAGGCGTGACCAATGGTCTCGACTTCCCCAACACAGCGGCGGCAGTTTGGAGAATTCTCCAAGCCCGCTGCACAAAGTCTTTTGCCGACCCAGAGGGCTCCACGAATCACCTGCCAGGTGAGTGATGCCTCGTCGTTAGTGAGGCATTTCAACCCTGTCGCCCAAGGCCATATTGAGCGAGCCTGCTGCTTCGTAAGACCGAGCTCGCTAATCAGAGCATCTTGAACGGACCCCCGAACTAACACTTGATACAATGCCCTACGAGACAACGCCTGGACGTTGGAGAGGCCTTCCGACGCCCGTAAGAGGCATTTCAGAGCGCGACGACATTCGTGATAGAAGGAGCTTTCGGCTCGGGGTCTACGGCGGGCCTCCCCCTCGCACGAGTGCACACTTCTCAGGGACGGGAAATTTTTCCGGGCATCTTCCTTCCAGAAGGCTCCCACCTCGTCCGGTTCGCGACACAATCGGTCCAGGAATGCAATGCGAAGCATATGTTGACGAATCTCAATGCTTGGCATTCCCAGGCCGCCCTCAGCGGTATGAAGGCAACAGATCTTGCGAGATACCATAGCGGCCTTGCCTCTCCACAAGAAAGAGAACAAGAGCCTTACTAATAAACTTAGTGCGGTAAACGGAAGTGGAAGTACAGAGAGTCGGTACACGAGAATAGGATATATGTGAGAAACACATACTTCCGCCCTTCCCTTCAGGGAAAGCCTCCTCCGAGACCACAGACCAACCGCGATCTCGGCCTTCCCTCGTACCTCCGACCAATTCATTTCCAACTGGAGATCCGGACCGAACCAGACGCCGAGTATCTTGATCGGCCCATCCGTCCAGAGGAAAGGTCCGGGAAGAGAAACTCCCTTCCACGCACCCAATCGCAAGCCCACAGACTTATCGCGATTGATCTTGGCCCCTGTCACCATCTCATAACCACTGACCACTTTGCTGACTTCGTCAATCTCGGCTCTGCTCGACACAAGAACCGAAACGTCGTCAGCATAGGCAGAATACCTTGCTGAGGTGGTGGCCCCAGGCAGAGATATTCCACGCAGGACCGGATTCGCCTTTAACTTGCGAAGGAACGGTTCCAACGCAAGAACGTACAGCAAAGGCGAGAGCGGACAACCCTGACGAATAGAGCGAGACAATACGAAAGGCTTCGATCCTACTCCATTCACTTCCACCAGCGCACCGGGGGTCGCATACAAGAGTCGGATCCAGGAGCGAAAGTCGGCTCCGAAACCGGCCGCCGAAAGGACAGCCTCCAGAAAACGATGGTCAACCCTATCGAAGGCCTTGGACTGATCTAAATTGATCAGCGCGGCTTCACCGTCGACTTGTTCTAAGATCAAGCGTACCATATGCAGGTTATCCTGAATAGTCCTGCCCTTCACAGCACAAGTCTGCTCGGGACCAATCAGACTAGACAGGACAAGCTGCAAACGGTTGGCTAAGATCTTCGCCAAAATCTTTAACTCCGTGTTTAACATTGTTAAAGGGCGAAAGTTCCCTAACCCATCCCCACCGTTCTTGTCCTTACGCAGCAACTTGATCACACCCCTGGTGAAGCGTTGGGGTATAGACCCCTGCTTCATCCAGTGGTTGAAAATCAGCTCCAGCAAAGGAACAAAAACGGGCGACAGCCTCAAGTACACTTCGTAGGGAAGACCATCGAGTCCCGGAGACTTATCCAGGCCAACCTGCTTCAGCGCATCCCAGATCTCGGACTCTGTTATGGGACCCTCGCACCCAGCCGCTTCAGCTGCCTCGAGGCAGGGAAAGTCGGCTAAATAGGAGTCGAACTGAGCAGAGCTCAGACCGGGCTCCCTGGTGAAAAGATCCTGAAAGTAATCACGAAAGACCTCACATATGCCCGCGTTTGTAGTCACGGTCCGATTATCCGGTAATGTGACGCACGCGATATGTCGTCGAGACGCACTCCTACTCTCCTCTGCACGCAATTCAGCGGCCATATTCGTCGCCTCAGAGGACATTCTTTTTAACCTAGCCCTAACTACCAGAGCTTGATCCTTCTTGATAAGCAAGGAGGCCAACTCTGCCTTAGCTAAGGCTACATCCCCACTAACACGGGATTTCACGGCCCGATCAACTTTTTCTTCTAAAGCAGTTTGCGCCGCTAATCTATCTCGATTGAGTCGACGACTAAAATCGGCAGCAAACGTTCTAATTTTGGATTTAAGTTTACCCCACCAGGCGTTCCCAAAAACCGCTCCCGACAATTCCCGTTGTATCATTAGTACCAGCTGGTCCCGAAATCCCTGCTCACCAAACAGTGAACAGTTGAATTTCCAGTAACCAGCCAACCTAACCTTAGGCTTATCTAAGTTTACCCGGACCCGGACAAGCCTATGATCCGAATAAACTATGTAATGGAAAATTGGACACCCTAAGAGCCCTACATCGACTCTCTTAACTAAGACCCGGTCGAGGTAGCTCGCAAGCGTCCCAGGAGCCGAGTTGCCACTATTAGTCCAAGTCCATGCTACCTCCCGAGGATGCTCATTCCGGTACTTATCGACGAGATCAAACCCGCCGATAAAGTCCCGAAATGGTTTCACATCAGGATTGTTAGTACCCCGTTTTTCCCTATACGATCTATATCGGGCTCAAGGACGGCATTCCAATCGCCCGCTAAAACTACCCGACGAGATGTCGTCAAAAACGGCTCGATCTGCCGAAACAGACCAGGTCGCTCAGCATGGGTATTAGGCGCATAAACGCCGATGAGACGTAAAGCCTTACCTTTTATGGTAACGTCCAGCACACAAAGCCTGCCCGCCGGATCTGCGAAAACAAGAGTACATGCAGCGTCTAAAGACCTGCTCACTAGCCAAGAGACACCCCTCGAACGACCATCAAAACATGCTGAATAAAGGGCGAACCCCTTAGACAGCACATCCTCACGATCATGAGAAGAAAACCGGGTCTCTTGCACACAACAGATATTAACCCCGAGGCGCTGAAGGTCGCGAGAGAGCCTCGCCCTGCGAGACTCCGACCTCAGGCCCCGGACATTTAAAGTAGCCAACCAGAGAGCCATAGTGAAAACTGATTAGGGTTGCTTACCTGTTTTGAACATGGCCGGGGTGAGGATACCGACAGCATCTCCCATAGACCCATGGCCCATCTCAGTGTTGATGTTACCGTCCTGGGAGATCCCGCCGATATCCCACGGGAAAGTGAGTTTAAGAGCCCTATAGAGGGAGGGGTGAACAAAAATTGGGACCCTCCCTGCGCAAAAAGAGTTCATTTTCCGGAGCTTGTCGCTCTGAATGATAGCAATGGGCGGGCTCATGTTGAACGAGGATATGGCCTCGTCCAACATGGCCCAAATCTGTTTTGCTCCCGTGTCAACGCCCACCACGGTTAAAACCCGCTGGGCATCTGGGAAGTTCAACGGGTTGTCGATGTCTTTGTCGCTGAACTGTTTGATGGACAGGAGGAACTTTAGATTAGGGATACGGTTCCCATAATCCCTAGCTTTTTCCGCCTGCCTAGGGGAGATCTTACAAATGTCCAATCCATGATTGAAAATGCCCTTTGGTTTTTTTTTCTTTTCGCCGGGATCTTGAGTGGGGCTTCGGGGCCTTTTGGTGACCGGTGGTAACATCTGAGAGGTTTTAGTGGGAGAAGGACTGGGAGTGTGGCAAGGAGTGCAGGGTTGTCTAAAGGGACTGGGATCTCTACTGAGCGGGATTTGGGATTGGGCATGGGAGGTGGACGGCATAGCAGGAGAAGGCTTCACTCTGGAGAGAGGGGTTGAAGTGGGAGGCATGGGGATGGAGGATACACAAAGGGTGGCCTTCTTCTTCGGGGGAGATTTGATGGGGGAAATTAATTTAGGTGACTGTAAGGGGATGTTTTTTTTTGGAGGAGATTTTGTGGGTTTTTTTTGGTCGTCCAGATGTTTTTTGAGTTTTTTTAGTTTCTCCGCTTTTTCGTGGCTCGGCTCGTATTTTAGCCTCTGCTCTTCAATTGAAAGAGTGGAGGTCGGGGCGTCGCCCTTGCTGTTGATAGAGGGAGTGGGACTGTGTGTGTCTTTAGTCCCCGAGGCTTCAGGGGACTGAGGACCCGCTGGCTGACGCTTCCCTCTGACCCTGCCAACTACCTGCCATTCCCCTTCTTCCCCCTTCTTAGCCACAGGAGCGGCGGAAGAGGGCTCTTCGGGGGATGGGGGCTTGGATGGTGACCCAACCGGGGGAACAACCTCTCCGGTCCCGGCAGCTGGCATGCCCATTACAGGCGCGGCGGATTTTGCAGACTCGGTCAGAGGGGGAGATTGGTCTTTTGTGACCTGAGTTCCAGAGGCCTTCTTCTCTGGGCAGGAAGAGGAGAGATGACCAGTCACTCCACACTTCCAGCAGGCTGGTTTACGACCGGTCACGATGACCGGCAGCTTCAGGTCACCGACGTCAATCCAGTTGGGGACGGAGCTGAAGGCCTTTCGATCGAGCATCATATCAAAGCTCCATCCCCCGGTCAGGCTATCGCAGGAAGCGGCCAATATTTCCCCGTATTGGGCCAGGAAAGCCGCGAGGTGTTCCCCGATAACCTGAGGAGGGACCTCGTACACTGCCACCCTGGTCCTTCGCCGACCCTCGTACTCTGTTCGGAGGATGAGATCTTTGGTGATTAACTCTCTCCGGGTGGCTCTCACGCAGTCTTCTGCAGTGGGCAGCAGCACGTCCCACATGAAGAAACCCTTGCCTTTGACAATTCTTAGGGGTTTGAACCCCAGGGACTCCAGTGCTTTAAACACTGTGTCTTTAGTCGAACGACAAATTTTGCGCGAACGCTTGTCGACGACAAAAACAGACACTATTCTTTTCTCGACTCTCTTCAGTTCCACTGGATCCTCCAAGAGCCCGTCTTTCACCACGAGGTGAGCGTAACTCTTGGCACGCTCCAGGAACTCCGCGATGTCGATAATACAATTCGGAGGGGACTTCCAACAAGAGGGCGAATCCCCGACCTCGGTACTAACTTTCGGCTTTTCTTGACTTTTTTCCTTTTCCAGGATTTCATTAGCTATCCTGGCTTTGGCCGCCTTCTTCAGGACGTCCACAATCTCCTCATTAGTAGGGGTTCGTGGCAGGGAAGGGTATTCATCGACATTATCTTTGTCTGGGGGGTCTTTTTTCGGGTTAAAAAGGTGCTTCCTAACCGATTTTTTGATGGTAGCCAGGGTCGAAGTCTTTTTCTTTGTGATCAGAAAAGAAGGGGCTTTTTTTTCCTTCTTCTCCATAATGAAGTAAGGGGGAGGGTCGGGAGTGGAGGAATAGGGGGAGGGATATTTACTAAATTTCGCCTAAAGGCGAAACAAAAAAGAACGAATAACGCCAAAAGGCGCAAAAAAAAATAAAAAGGGGGGGGGATTTAGACAAAAAAGTTCAAAGAAAAGATAGATAAGAAAAACTAAGATTAAACTCTAGCCGAAGCTAGTTAAAAAAATAAAATAAAAGATGGCAGACTTTAAGAAGCGAGACTAACCAGTAAAAATAAACAGCTAAATTAAACAATTACAAACAACAAAAATAACACGTAAAAAACTTAAACAAATATCAACTAAAGGCGAAAATAAAAAACACAAGGAGGAAAATTAAATAATACAAAGAAAACGGTTCAAAACAAGGTAAACAAAGACAATAATAAACTTCGGCAAATAGCCGGAGCTATTAACAAAAAAACAAAATGGCCGACACTAGTCGAAAAGAATAAACAAAAGAAAATACGTAACTTTCGACGACAACCAAAGCTAGAAACAAAAATTCAAAATGGCCGACCCACAGAAAAGCGAGTCGAACCGATAAACAAAAGAAAAATAAACAATTAAATTATACAATTCAAGGATTACAAAACGAAATTAATACAAACAAATTATAAAACGAAAAACACGGAAAAACGTAAGGTTAGGAAAGAAAACAGAAATTAAAATTAATAAACGCGAAAATCAGAAATTAAAGGAAAATGAAAATTTTAACGGAGGCTAAAAAGAAAAAGCGTGGAAATGAAAAACAAAAATTAAAGGTTGGAAGGAAATTAAAACGAGAAACTAGAGTAAAAAGAAAAAGGCCTGCAAATTAAAAAGGGGTAAAAAATAAAAAACAAAGAATTACCGGGGGTAAAAAGAAAATTAAAAGGAAAACAAAAATTAAAGGGGGAAAATTGGAAAACTGAAATAAAAAGAAAAATAACAGAAATTAAAAGAGGGGGGGGGGTAAAAAAAAATGGAGAGAAGCAAAAATCAAAAGGACTTTTTTTTTTTTTTTTTTTTTTTTTTTTTTTTCTTTCTTTTTTTTCTTTTTTTCCTGAAACAGTCAAATGGAAATAATAAAAAGCAAACTTAACCAAAAACAATGCAACACAGAATTCGGGCAAACGAGCAGTCTGTCAGCAGTCAAACAGAATTCGGGCAAACGTGCAGTCGGTCTGCGGTCTACAACAAAGAGAAAAGGAATAACAAGACGGCCGTTGGATCTCGTGATAATATTTATTACCGTATACAAAACACGGTAAATGTGGCACAAAGCCAAAAATGGGGATTGGGAAAGGAAGGTCATCGCTTGTCTTAAAATTAAACTTAGCTAGTCGCACGCACTGACCCAAGCATACAAAACAATATTCCTTTCACCAAAACACCACATTCATACATACCATTCGTTCTACAACCACCAAAATACCTCATTGTCTCTATGAAAATCCTAAATAACCCCATATATACAATAAAGTCTGTTGGGGGGCGGGCATAAAAATTAGATAAAATAATCCCCAATGACTATATACAATATGCATACAAATATGTACAAGAAAACTAAACAAAATCATGTTAGTAATTAAAAACCCCCCGACAAATCCTAAATGTGCCAGTAAAATCAATTAACTGGGCGAAATCGACACGGGACTTTGACAATCTAAAATACACATTTATCCATCCCAACCACTCGCACAAACACGCACTGATTCACACACAACCATACGAAAAGGATCACACACACGAAAACGAAAGGCGTCCCGCATCATCCAGAGAACTGAAATCACTGAGCACCTAAAGAGGGGAGGGATGGGGAGTTAAACTAAAGGAAAAGAAAAGGGGACAGAAAAAAAAGGGGCCAATGAGCAAACATACCTTAGCTAAGTTTACATAATCCTAAGAAACTAAAAATAAAACACCAAAAACCCTAATCTAGCCTAAGCATGGATGGGTTGCCCAAGTTCAACCCAGGTAAACAATATCCTATGCCTAACCGGCATCAAAATGCCACTCAAGGTCAGCCCCTTTCACACGGCACAAACGCGCAAGAGTCACCCACCTTTCGCCAAATTCAGATGATGTGAGTCGCCGCCTTTCCGTCCTAATCTTGACTTTAAGCAGATGCCTAAAGAACAAGATCAGTTCGGAAGAAGCAAACTTCTCGCCACCATAGAATTCCTTCTGACGCGTCGTCCAAATCACGACTCTCATAACGCCTAGTAAGCAACAGAACACATAATTCTCAGCCCTCGACATCTGCGGTACCACATTGCTGCAAACAGAAACGACATCCAGGACAAAGGTCTTTCTCCGCAAGACGCGAACCATGAGACCTTCAACAAACTTGCACAACGGCACTACCACTCTGCACTGAAAGAAGGCGTGACCAATGGTCTCGACTTCCCCAACACAGCGGCGGCAGTTTGGAGAATTCTCCAAGCCCGCTGCACAAAGTCTTTTGCCGACCCAGAGGGCTCCACGAATCACCTGCCAGGTGAGTGATGCCTCGTCGTTAGTGAGGCATTTCAACCCTATCGCCCAAGGCCATATTGAGCGAGCCTGCTGCTTCGTAAGACCGAGCTCGCTAATCAGAGCATCTTGAACGGACCCCCGAACTAACACTTGATACAATGCCCTACGAGACAACGCCTGGACGTTGGAGAGGCCTTCCGACGCCCGTAAGAGGCATTTCAGAGCGCGACGACATTCGTGATAGAAGGAGCTTTCGGCTCGGGGTCTACGGCGGGCCTCCCCCTCGCACGAGTGCACACTTCTCAGGGACGGGAAATTTTTCCGGGCATCTTCCTTCCAGAAGGCTCCCACCTCGTCCGGTTCGCGACACAATCGGTCCAGGAATGCAATGCGAAGCATATGTTGACGAATCTCAATGCTTGGCATTCCCAGGCCGCCCTCAGCGGTATGAAGGCAACAGATCTTGCGAGATACCATAGCGGCCTTGCCTCTCCACAAGAAAGAGAACAAGAGCCTTACTAATAAACTTAGTGCGGTAAACGGAAGTGGAAGTACAGAGAGTCGGTACACGAGAATAGGATATATGTGAGAAACACATACTTCCGCCCTTCCCTTCAGGGAAAGCCTCCTCCGAGACCACAGACCAACCGCGATCTCGGCCTTCCCTCGTACCTCCGACCAATTCATTTCCAACTGGAGATCCGGACCGAACCAGACGCCGAGTATCTTGATCGGCCCATCCGTCCAGAGGAAAGGTCCGGGAAGAGAAACTCCCTTCCACGCACCCAATCGCAAGCCCACAGACTTATCGCGATTGATCTTGGCCCCTGTCACCATCTCATAACCACTGACCACTTTGCTGACTTCGTCAATCTCGGTTCTGCTCGACACAAGAACCGAAACGTCGTCAGCATAGGCAGAATACCTTGCTGAGGTGGTGGCCCCAGGCAGAGATATTCCACGCAGGACCGGATTCGCCTTTAACTTGCGAAGGAACGGTTCCAACGCAAGAACGTACAGCAAAGGCGAGAGCGGACAACCCTGACGAATAGAGCGAGACAATACGAAAGGCTTCGATCTTACTCCATTCACTTCCACCAGCGCACCGGGGGTCGCATACAAGAGTCGGATCCAGGAGCGAAAGTCGGCTCCGAAACCGGCCGCCGAAAGGACAGCCTCCAGAAAACGATGGTCAACCCTATCGAAGGCCTTGGACTGATCTAAATTGATCAGCGCGGCTTCACCGTCGACTTGTTCTAAGATCAAGCGTACCATATGCAGGTTATCCTGAATAGTCCTGCCCTTCACAGCACAAGTCTGCTCGGGACCAATCAGACTAGACAGGACAAGCTGCAAACGGTTGGCTAAGATCTTCGCCAAAATCTTTAACTCCGTGTTTAACATTGTTAAAGGGCGAAAGTTCCCTAACCCATCCCCACCGTTCTTGTCCTTACGCAGCAACTTGATCACACCCCTGGTGAAGCGTTGGGGTATAGACCCCTGCTTCATCCAGTGGTTGAAAATCAGCTCCAGCAAAGGAACAAAAACGGGCGACAGCCTCAAGTACACTTCGTAGGGAAGACCATCGAGTCCCGGAGACTTATCCAGGCCAACCTGCTTCAGCGCATCCCAGATCTCGGACTCTGTTATGGGACCCTCGCACCCAGCCGCTTCAGCTGCCTCGAGGCAGGGAAAGTCGGCTAAATAGGAGTCGAACTGAGCAGAGCTCAGACCGGGCTCCCTGGTGAAAAGATCCTGAAAGTAATCACGAAAGACCTCACATATGCCCGCGTTTGTAGTCACGGTCCGATTATCCGGTAATGTGACGCACGCGATATGTCGTCGAGACGCACTCCTACTCTCCTCTGCACGCAATTCAGCGGCCATATTCGTCGCCTCAGAGGACATTCTTTTTAACCTAGCCCTAACTACCAGAGCTTGATCCTTCTTGATAAGCAAGGAGGCCAACTCTGCCTTAGCTAAGGCTACATCCCCACTAACACGGGATTTCACGGCCCGATCAACTTTTTCTTCTAAAGCAGTTTGCGCCGCTAATCTATCTCGATTGAGTCGACGACTAAAATCGGCAGCAAACGTTCTAATTTTGGATTTAAGTTTACCCCACCAGGCGTTCCCGAAAACCGCTCCCGACAATTCCCGTTGTATCATTAGTACCAGCTGGTCCCGAAATCCCTGCTCACCAAACAGTGAACAGTTGAATTTCCAGTAACCAGCCAACCTAACCTTAGGCTTATCTAAGTTTACCCGGACCCGGACAAGCCTATGATCCGAATAAACTATGTAATGGAAACTTGGACACCCTAAGAGCCCTACATCGACTCTCTTAACTAAGACCCGGTCGAGGTAGCTCGCAAGCGTCCCAGGAGCCGAGTTGCCACTATTAGTCCAAGTCCATGCTACCTCCCGAGGATGCTCATTCCGGTACTTATCGACGAGATCAAACCCGCCGATAAAGTCCCGAAATGGTTTCACATCAGGATTGTTAGTACCCCGTTTTTTCCCTATACGATCTATATCGGGCTCAAGGACGGCATTCCAATCGCCCGCTAAAACTACCCGACGAGATGTCGTCAAAAACGGCTCGATCTGCCGAAACAGACCAGGTCGCTCAGCATGGGTATTAGGCGCATAAACGCCGATGAGACGTAAAGCCTTACCTTTTATGGTAACGTCCAGCACACAAAGCCTGCCCGCCGGATCTGCGAAAACAAGAGTACATGCAGCGTCTAAAGACCTGCTCACTAGCCAAGAGACACCCCTCGAACGACCATCAAAACATGCTGAATAAAGGGCGAACCCCTTAGACAGCACATCCTCACGATCATGAGAAGAAAACCGGGTCTCTTGCACACAACAGATATTAACCCCGAGGCGCTGAAGGTCGCGAGAGAGCCTCGCCCTGCGAGACTCCGACCTCAGGCCCCGGACATTTAAAGTAGCCAACCAGAGAGCCATAGTGAAAACTGATTAGGGTTGCTTACCTGTTTTGAACATGGCCGGGGTGAGGATACCGACCGCATCTCCCATATACCCATGGCCCATCTCAGTGTTGATGTTACCGTCCTGGGAGATCCCGCCGATATCCCACGGGAAAGTAAGTTTAAGAGCCCTATAGAGGGAGGGGTGAACAAAAATTGGGACCCTCCCTGCGCAAAATGAGTTCATTTTCCGGAGCTTGTCGCTCTGAATGATAGCAATGGGCGGGCTCATGTTGAACGAGGATATGGCCTCGTCCAACATGGCCCAAATCTGTTTTGCTCCCGTGTCCACGCCCACCACGGTTAAAACCCGCTGGGCATCTGGAAAGTTCAACGGGTTGTCGATGTCTTTGTCGCTGAATTGTTTGATGGACAGGAGGAACTTTAGATTTGGGATACGGTTCCCATAATCCCTAGCTTTTTCCGCCTGCCTAGGGGAGATCTTACAAATGTCCAATCCATGATTGAAAATGCCCTTTGGTTTTTTTTTCTTTTCGCCGGGATCTTGAGTGGGGCTTTGGGGCCTTTTGGTGACCGGTGGTAACATCTGAGAGGTTTTAGTGGGAGAAGGACTGGGAGTGTGGCAAGGAGTGCAGGGTTGTCTAAAGGGACTGGGATCTCTACTGAGCGGGATTTGGGATTGGGCATGGGAGGTGGACGGCATAGCAGGAGAAGGCTTCACTCTGGAGAGAGGGGTTGAAGTGGGAGGCATGGGGATGGAGGATACACAAAGGGTGGCCTTCTTCTTCGGGGGAGATTTGATGGGGGAAATTAATTTAGGTGACTGTAAGGGGATGTTTTTTTTTGGAGGAGATTTTGTGGTTTTTTTTTGGTCGTCCAGATGTTTTTTGAGTTTTTTTAGTTTCTCCGCTTTTTCGTGGCTCGGCTCGTATTTTAGCCTCTGCTCTTCAATTGAAAGAGTGGAGGTCGGGGCGTCGCCCTTGCTGTTGATAGAGGGAGTGGGACTGTGTGTGTCTTTAGTCCCCGAGGCTTCAGGGGACTGAGGACCCGCTGGCTGACGCTTCCCTCTGACCCTGCCAACTACCTGCCATTCCCCTTCTTCCCCCTTCTTAGCCACAGGAGCGGCGGAAGAGGGCTCTTCGGGGGATGGGGGCTTGGATGGTGACCCAACCGGGGGAACAACCTCTCCGGTCCCGGCAGCTGGCATGCCCATTACAGGCGCGGCGGATTTTGCAGACTCGGTCAGAGGGGGAGTTTGGTCTTTTGTGACCTGAGTTCCAGAGGCCTTCTTCTCTGGGCAGGAAGAGGAGAGATGACCAGTCACTCCACACTTCCAGCAGGCTGGTTTACGACCGGTCACGATGACCGGCAGCTTCAGGTCACCGACGTCAATCCAGTTGGGGACGGAGCTGAAGGCCTTTCGATCGAGCATCATATCAAAGCTCCATCCCCCGGTCAGGCTATCGCAGGAAGCGGCCAATATTTCCCCGTATTGGGCCAGGAAAGCCGCGAGGTGTTCCCCGATAACCTGAGGAGGGACCTCGTACACTGCCACCCTGGTCCTTCGCCGACCCTCGTACTCTGTTCGGAGGATGAGATCTTTGGTGATTAACTCTCTCCGGGTGGCTCTCACGCAGTCTTCTGCAGTGGGCAGCAGCACGTCCCACATGAAGAAACCCTTGCCTTTGACAATTCTTAGGGGTTTGAACCCCAGGGACTCCAGTGCTTTAAACACTGTGTCTTTAGTCGAACGACAAATTTTGCGCGAACGCTTGTCGACGACAAAAACAGACACTATTCTTTTCTCGACTCTCTTCAGTTCCACTGGATCCTCCAAGAGCCCGTCTTTCACCACGAGGTGAGCGTAACTCTTGGCACGCTCCAGGAACTCCGCGATGTCGATAATACAATTCGGAGGGGACTTCCAACAAGAGGGCGAATCCCCGACCTCGGTACTAACTTTCGGCTTTTCTTGACTTTTTTCCTTTTCCAGGATTTCATTAGCTATCCTGGCTTTGGCCGCCTTCTTCAGGACGTCCACAATCTCCTCATTAGTAGGGGTTCGTGGCAGGGAAGGGTATTCATCGACATTATCTTTGTCTGGGGGGTCTTTTTTCGGGTTAAAAAGGTGCTTCCTAACCGATTTTTTGATGGTAGCCAGGGTCGAAGTCTTTTTCTTTGTGATCAGAAAAGAAGGGGCTTTTTTTTCCTTCTTCTCCATAATGAAGTAAGGGGGAGGGTCGGGAGTGGAGGAATAGGGGGAGGGATATTTACTAAATTTCGCCTAAAGGCGAAACAAAAAAGAACGAATAACGCCAAAAGGCGCAAAAAAAAATAAAAAGGGGGGGGGGATTTAGACAAAAAAGTTCAAAGAAAAGATAGATAAGAAAAACTAAGATTAAACTCTAGCCGAAGCTAGTTAAAAAAATAAAATAAAAGATGGCAGACTTTAAGAAGCGAGACTAACCAGTAAAAATAAACAGCTAAATTAAACAATTACAAACAACAAAAATAACACGTAAAAAACTTAAACAAATATCAACTAAAGGCGAAAATAAAAAACACAAGGAGGAAAATTAAATAATACAAAGAAAACGGTTCAAAACAAGGTAAACAAAGACAATAATAAACTTCGGCAAATAGCCGGAGCTATTAACAAAAAAACAAAATGGCCGACACTAGTCGAAAAGAATAAACAAAAGAAAATACGTAACTTTCGACGACAACCAAAGCTAGAAACAAAAATTCAAAATGGCCGACCCACAGAAAAGCGAGTCGAACCGATAAACAAAAGAAAAATAAACAATTAAATTATACAATTCAAGGATTACAAAACGAAATTAATACAAACAAATTATAAAACGAAAAACACGGAAAAACGTAAGGTTAGGAAAGAAAACAGAAATTAAAATTAATAAACGCGAAAATCAGAAATTAAAGGAAAATGAAAATTTTAACGGAGGCTAAAAAGAAAAAGCGTGGAAATGAAAAACAAAAATTAAAGGTTGGAAGGAAATTAAAACGAGAAACTAGAGTAAAAAGAAAAAGGCCTGCAAATTAAAAAGGGGTAAAAAATAAAAAACAAAGAATTACCGGGGGTAAAAAGAAAATTAAAAGGAAAACAAAAATTAAAGGGGGAAAATTGGAAAACTGAAATAAAAAGAAAAATAACAGAAATTAAAAGAGGGGGGGGGTAAAAAAAAATGGAGAGAAGCAAAAATCAAAAGGACTTTTTTTTTTTTTTTTTTTTTTTTTTCTTTCTTTTTTTTCTTTTTTTCCTGAAACAGTCAAATGGAAATAATAAAAAGCAAACTTAACCAAAAACAATGCAACACAGAATTCGGGCAAACGAGCAGTCTGTCAGCAGTCAAACAGAATTCGGGCAAACGTGCAGTCGGTCTGCGGTCTACAACAAAGAGAAAAGGAATAACAAGACGGCCGTTGGATCTCGTGATAATATTTATTACCGTATACAAAACACGGTAAATGTGGCACAAAGCCAAAAATGGGGATTGGGAAAGGAAGGTCATCGCTTGTCTTAAAATTAAACTTAGCTAGTCGCACGCACTGACCCAAGCATACAAAACAATATTCCTTTCACCAAAACACCACATTCATACATACCATTCGTTCTACAACCACCAAAATACCTCATTGTCTCTATGAAAATCCTAAATAACCCCATATGTACAATAAAGTCTGTTGGGGGGCGGGCATAAAAATTAAATAAAATAATCCCCAATGACTATATACAATATGCATACAAATATGTACAAGAAAACTAAACAAAATCATGTTAGTAATTAAAAACCCCCCCACAAATCCTAAATGTGCCAGTAAAATCAATTAACTGGGCGAAATCGACACGGGACTTTGACAAAATAAAATACACATTTATCCATCCCAACCACTCACACAAACACGCACTGATTCACACACAAACATACGAAAAGGATCACACACACGAAAACGAAAGGCGTCCCGCATCATCCAGAGAACTGAAATCACTGAGCACCTAAAGAGGGGAGGGATGGGGAGTTAAACTAAAGGAAAAGAAAAGGGGACAGAAAAAAAAGGGGCCAATGAGCAAACATACCTTAGCTAAGATTACATAATCCTAAGAAACTAAAAATAAAACACCAAAAACCCTAATCTAGCCTAAGCATGGATGGGTTGCCCAAGTTCAACCCAGGTAAACAATATCCTATGCCTAACCGGCATCAAAATGCCACTCAAGGTCAGCCCCTTTCACACGGCACAAACGCGCAAGAGTCACCCACCTTTCGCCAAATTCAGATGATGTGAGTCGCCGCCTTTCCGTCCTAATCTTGACTTTAAGCAGATGCCTAAAGAACAAGATCAGTTCGGAAGAAGCAAACTTCTCGCCACCATAGAATTCCTTCTGACGCGTCGTCCAAATCACGACTCTCATAACGCCTAGTAAGCAACAGAACACATAATTCTCAGCCCTCGACATCTGCGGTACCACATTGCTGCAAACAGAAACGACATCCAGGACAAAGGTCTTTCTCCGCAAGACGCGAACCATGAGACCTTCAACAAAGTTGCACAACGGCACTACCACTCTGCACTGAAAGAAGGCGTGACCAATGGTCTCGACTTCCCCAACACAGCGGCGGCAGTTTGGAGAATTCTCCAAGCCCGCTGCACAAAGTCTTTTGCCGACCCAGAGGGCTCCACGAATCACCTGCCAGGTGAGTGATGCCTCGTCGTTAGTGAGGCATTTCAACCCTGTCGCCCAAGGCCATATTGAGCGAGCCTGCTGCTTCGTAAGACCGAGCTCGCTAATCAGAGCATCTTGAACGGACCCCCGAACTAACACTTGATACAATGCCCTACGAGACAACGCCTGGACGTTGGAGAGGCCTTCCGACGCCCGTAAGAAGCATTTCAGAGCGCGACGACATTCGTGATAGAAGGAGCTTTCGGCTCGGGGTCTACGGCGGGCCTCCCCCTCGCACGAGTGCACACTTCTCAGGGACGGGAAATTTTTCCGGGCATCTTCCTTCCAGAAGGCTCCCACCTCGTCCGGTTCGCGACACAATCGGTCCAGGAATGCAATGCGAAGCATATGTTGACGAATCTCAATGCTTGGCATTCCCAGGCCGCCCTCAGCGGTATGAAGGCAACAGATCTTGCGAGATACCATAGCGGCCTTGCCTCTCCACAAGAAAGAGAACAAGAGCCTTACTAATAAACTTAGTGCGGTAAACGGAAGTGGAAGTACAGAGAGTCGGTACACGAGAATAGGATATATGTGAGAAACACATACTTCCGCCCTTCCCTTCAGGGAAAGCCTCCTCCGAGACCACAGACCAACCGCGATCTCGGCCTTCCCTCGTACCTCCGACCAATTCATTTCCAACTGGAGATCCGGACCGAACCAGACGCCGAGTATCTTGATCGGCCCATCCGTCCAGAGGAAAGGTCCGGGAAGAGAAACTCCCTTCCACGCACCCAATCGCAAGCCCACAGACTTATCGCGATTGATCTTGGCCCCTGTCACCATCTCATAACCACTGACCACTTTGCTGACTTCGTCAATCTCGGTTCTGCTCGACACAAGAACCGAAACGTCGTCAGCATAGGCAGAATACCTTGCTGAGGTGGTGGCCCCAGGCAGAGATATTCCACGCAGGACCGGATTCGCCTTTAACTTGCGAAGGAACGGTTCCAACGCAAGAACGTACAGCAAAGGCGAGAGCGGACAACCCTGACGAATAGAGCGAGACAATACGAAAGGCTTCGATCTTACTCCATTCACTTCCACCAGCGCACCGGGGGTCGCATACAAGAGTCGGATCCAGGAGCGAAAGTCGGCTCCGAAACCGGCCGCCGAAAGGACAGCCTCCAGAAAACGATGGTCAACCCTATCGAAGGCCTTGGACTGATCTAAATTGATCAGCGCGGCTTCACCGTCGACTTGTTCTAAGATCAGGCGTACCATATGCAGGTTATCCTGAATAGTCCTGCCCTTCACAGCACAAGTCTGCTCGGGACCAATCAGACTAGACAGGACAAGCTGCAAACGGTTGGCTAAGATCTTCGCCAAAATCTTTAACTCCGTGTTTAACATTGTTAAAGGGCGAAAGTTCCCTAACCCATCCCCACCGTTCTTGTCCTTACGCAGCAACTTGATCACACCCCTGGTGAAGCGTTGGGGTATAGACCCCTGCTTCATCCAGTGGTTGAAAATCAGCTCCAGCAAAGGAACAAAAACGGGCGACAGCCTCAAGTACACTTCGTAGGGAAGACCATCGAGTCCCGGAGACTTATCCAGGCCAACCTGCTTCAGCGCATCCCAGATCTCGGACTCTGTTATGGGACCCTCGCACCCAGCCGCTTCAGCTGCCTCGAGGCAGGGAAAGTCGGCTAAATAGGAGTCGAACTGAGCAGAGCTCAGACCGGGCTCCCTGGTGAAAAGATCCTGAAAGTAATCACGAAAGACCTCACATATGCCCGCGTTTGTAGTCACGGTCCGATTATCCGGTAATGTGACGCACGCGATATGTCGTCGAGACGCACTCCTACTCTCCTCTGCACGCAATTCAGCGGCCATATTCGTCGCCTCAGAGGACATTCTTTTTAACCTAGCCCTAACTACCAGAGCTTGATCCTTCTTGATAAGCAAGGAGGCCAACTCTGCCTTAGCTAAGGCTACATCCCCACTAACACGGGATTTCACGGCCCGATCAACTTTTTCTTCTAAAGCAGTTTGCGCCGCTAATCTATCTCGATTGAGTCGACGACTAAAATCGGCAGCAAACGTTCTAATTTTGGATTTAAGTTTACCCCACCAGGCGTTCCCGAAAACCGCTCCCGACAATTCCCGTTGTATCATTAGTACCAGCTGGTCCCGAAATCCCTGCTCACCAAACAGTGAACAGTTGAATTTCCAGTAACCAGCCAACCTAACCTTAGGCTTATCTAAGTTTACCCGGACCCGGACAAGCCTATGATCCGAATAAACTATGTAATGGAAACTTGGACACCCTAAGAGCCCTACATCGACTCTCTTAACTAAGACCCGGTCGAGGTAGCTCGCAAGCGTCCCAGGAGCCGAGTTGCCACTATTAGTCCAAGTCCATGCTACCTCCCGAGGATGCTCATTCCGGTACTTATCGACGAGATCAAACCCGCCGATAAAGTCCCGAAATGGTTTCACATCAGGATTGTTAGTACCCCGTTTTTTCCCTATACGATCTATATCGGGCTCAAGGACGGCATTCCAATCGCCCGCTAAAACTACCCGACGAGATGTCGTCAAAAACGGCTCGATCTGCCGAAACAGACCAGGTCGCTCAGCATGGGTATTAGGCGCATAAACGCCGATGAGACGTAAAGCCTTACCTTTTATGGTAACGTCCAGCACACAAAGCCTGCCCGCCGGATCTGCGAAAACAAGAGTACATGCAGCGTCTAAAGACCTGCTCACTAGCCAAGAGACACCCCTCGAACGACCATCAAAACATGCTGAATAAAGGGCGAACCCCTTAGACAGCACATCCTCACGATCATGAGAAGAAAACCGGGTCTCTTGCACACAACAGATATTAACCCCGAGGCGCTGAAGGTCGCGAGAGAGCCTCGCCCTGCGAGACTCCGACCTCAGGCCCCGGACATTTAAAGTAGCCAACCAGAGAGCCATAGTGAAAACTGATTAGGGTTGCTTACCTGTTTTGAACATGGCCGGGGTGAGGATACCGACAGCATCTCCCATAGACCCATGGCCCATCTCAGTGTTGATGTTACCGTCCTGGGAGATCCCGCCGATATCCCACGGGAAAGTGAGTTTAAGAGCCCTATAGAGGGAGGGGTGAACAAAAATTGGGACCCTCCCTGCGCAAAAAGAGTTCATTTTCCGGAGCTTGTCGCTCTGAATGATAGCAATGGGCGGGCTCATGTTGAACGAGGATATGGCCTCGTCCAACATGGCCCAAATCTGTTTTGCTCCCGTGTCAACGCCCACCACGGTTAAAACCCGCTGGGCATCTGGGAAGTTCAACGGGTTGTCGATGTCTTTGTCGCTGAACTGTTTGATGGACAGGAGGAATTTTAGGTTTGGGATACGATTTCCATAATCCCTAGCTTTTTCTGCCTGCCTAGGGGAGATTTTACAAATGTCCAATCCATGATTGAAAATGCCCTTTGGTTTTTTTTTCTTTTCGCCGGGATCTTGAGTGGGGCTTCGGGGCCTTTTGGTGACCGGAGGTAACATCTGAGAGGTTTTAGTGGGAGAAGGACTGGGAGTGTGGCAAGGAGTGCAGGGTTGTCTAAAGGGACTGGGATCTCTACTGAGCGGGATTTGGGATTGGGCATGGGAGGTGGACGGCATAGCAGGAGAAGGCTTCACTCTGGAGAGAGGGGTTGAAGTGGGAGGCATGGGGATGGAGGATACACAAAGGGTGGCCTTCTTCTTGGGGGGAGATTTGATGGGGGAAATTAATTTAGGTGACTGTAAGGGGATGGTTTTTTTCGGAGATTTTGTTGTTTTTTTTTGGTCGTCCAGATGTTTTTTGAGTTTTTTTAGTTTCTCCGCTTTTTCGTGGCTCGGCTCGTATTTTAGCCTCTGCTCTTCAATTGAAAGAGTGGAGGTCGGGGCGTCGCCCTTGCTGTTGATAGAGGGAGTGGGACTGTGTGTGTCTTTAGTCCCCGAGGCTTCAGGGGACTGAGGACCCGCTGGCTGACGCTTCCCTCTGACCCTGCCAACTACCTGCCATTCCCCTTCTTCCCCCTTCTTAGCCACAGGAGCGGCGGAAGAGGGCTCTTCGGGGGATGGGGGCTTGGATGGTGACCCAACCGGGGGAACAACCTCTCCGGTCCCGGCAGCTGGCATGCCCATTACAGGCGCGGCGGATTTTGCAGACTCGGTCAGAGGGGGAGTTTGGTCTTTTGTGACCTGAGTTCCAGAGGCCTTCTTCTCTGGGCAGGAAGAGGAGAGATGACCAGTCACTCCACACTTCCAGCAGGCTGGTTTACGACCGGTCACGATGACCGGCAGCTTCAGGTCACCGACGTCAATCCAGTTGGGGACGGAGCTGAAGGCCTTACGATCGAGCATCATATCAAAGCTCCATCCCCCGGTCAGGCTATCGCAGGAAGCGGCCAATATTTCCCCGTATTGGGCCAGGAAAGCCGCGAGGTGTTCCCCGATAACCTGAGGAGGGACCTCGTACACTGCCACCCTTGTCCTTCGCCGACCCTCGTACTCTGTTCGGAGGATGAGATCTTTGGTGATTAATTCTCTCCGGGTGGCTCTCACGCAGTCTTCTGCAGTGGGCAGCAGCACGTCCCACATGAAGAAACCCTTGCCTTTGACAATTCTTAGGGGTTTGAACCCCAGGGACTCCAGTGCTTTAAACACTGTGTCTTTAGTCGAACGACAAATTTTGCGCGAACGCTTGTCGACGACAAAAACAGACACTATTCTTTTCTCGACTCTCTTCAGTTCCACTGGATCCTCCAAGAGCCCGTCTTTCACCACGAGGTGAGCGTAACTCTTGGCACGCTCCAGGAACTCCGCGATGTCGATAATACAATTCGGAGGGGACTTCCAACAAGAGGGCGAATCCCCGACCTCGGTACTAACTTTCGGCTTTTGACTTTTTTCCCTTTCCAGGATTTCATTAGCTATCCTGGCTTTGGCCGCCTTCTTCAGGACGTCCACAATCTCCTCATTAGTAGGGGTTCTTGGTAGGGCAGGATATTCATTGGGATTATCTTTGTCTGGGGGGTCTTTTTTCGGGTTAAAAAGATGCTTCCTAACCGATTTTTTGATGGTAGCCAGGGTCGAAGTCTTTTTCTTTGTGATCAGAAAAGAAGGGGCTTTTTTTTCCTTCTTCTCCATGATGAAGTAAGGGGGAGGGTCGGGAGTGGAGGAATAGGGGGAGGGATATTTACTAAATTTCGCCTAAAGGCGAAAAAAAAGAACGAATAACGCCAAAAGGCGCAAAAAAAAATAAAAATAAAAGGGGGGGGGAATTTAGACAAAAAATTCAAAGAAAAGATAGATAAGGAAAACTAATAAGAATAAACTCTAGCCGAAGCTAGTTAAAAATAAAATAAAAAGATGGCCGACTTTAAGAAGCGAGACTAGACAGCTAAATTAAACAATTACAAACACAACAAAAATAACACGTAAAAAACTTAAACAAATATCACCTAAAGGCGAAAATAAAAAACACAAGGAGGAAAATTAAATAATACAAAGAAAACGGTTCAAAACAAGGTAAACAAAGACAATAATAAACTTCGGCAAATAGCCGGAGCTATTAACAAAAAAACAAAATGGCCGACACTAGTCGAAAAGAATAAACAAAAGAAAATACGTAACTTTCGACGACAACCAAAGCTAGAAACAAAAATTCAAAATGGCCGACCCACAAAAAAGCGAGTCGAACCGATAAACAAAAGAAAAAATAAACAATTAAATTATACAATACAAGGATTACAAAACGAAATTAGTACAAACAAATTATAAAACGAAAAACACGGAAAAACGTAAGGTTAGGAAAGAAAACAGAAATTAAAATTAATAAACGCGAAAATCAGAAATTAAAGGAAAATGAAAATTTTAACGGAGGCTAAAAAGAAAAAGCGTGGAAATGAAAAACAAAAATTAAAGGTTGGAAGGAAATTAAAACGAGAAACTAGAATAAAAAGAAAAGGCCTGCAAATTAAAAAGGGGTAAAAAATAAAAAACAAAGAATTACCGGGGGTAAAAAAAAAAATTAAAAGGAAAACAAAAATTAAAGGGGGAAAATTGGAAAACTGAAATAAAAGGAAAAATAACAGAAATTAAAAGAGGGGGGGTAAAAAAAAATGGAGAGAAGCAAAAATCAAAAGGACTTTTTTTTTTTTTTTTTTTTTTCTTCTTTTTTTTCTCTTCTTCCTGAAACAGTCAAATGGAAATAATAAAAAACAAACTTAGCTAAATACAATGCAACACAGAATTCGGGCAAACGAGCAGTCTGTCAGCAGTCAAACAGATTTCGGGCAAACGTGCAGTCGGTCTGCGGTCTACAACAAAGAGAAAAGGAATAACAAGACGGCCGTTGGAGCTCGTGATTCCTCCTCCTCGTCTTCCGGTACCAACCATTATTTATATAGTAGGTAGTCACCTATGCAGATTAGATGGATCCCACCACAACAGCAACCCTACCGGAAATAGGCTAGATTAGGTTTGTTCTGGTTTAGTTTATTTTCTGCCAAAGTTAACTTGGCTAGGGGATGCTCATTGACCACTTTCTCACCTCTTTCTTTAGTTTAATTCCCTCTGCCCTCCCCTTTATATGTTGATTCTCTGGTTGATGCTGCACCGCTTTTGAATTTCGAGGGTTTTTCTTTATTGTTGTAGTGTTTGGATGAGTGCGTGTTTGTGTGATTGTTGCTCGAGTGATTGATTACGTTCTCTTAAAATTCCGAATAGATTTCATCCACTGAAAGGATATTTCTGTCACATTTAAGTATTGTCGAGGTATCTATTGCTAATACTATTTTGTTTTGTTTCTCTATATAAATTTGTTTCCAGTGTAAATATCCATCGAGGTTATTTTTTTAAATGTTATTTTATTCTTCCCCTACAGACAATTTGTACATATGGGTACTAGTCAGGAATTCATAGAGTCAGTATGTAATTATGGTGGATGCTGTAAGAATGGTGTTTTGGTGCAAGGATTATTGTTTGCTTGGTCAATGATAGTTGTTAGCTAAGTTTAATTTTAAGACAGATGCAGATCAGCGCTACATTATCTCTATTTTAGGACATGTGCCACATTTGTACATTGTAAGATAAATATTCCGACAACCAGACGAAACTAGCAGTCGTGGTCGGTCACTGCCTGCTATGATTTTGTGCTTTAATATATATATATATATATATATATATATATATATATATATATATATATATATATATATATATATATAAAATATATATATATGTATATTAGTTTTAATATATATATATATATATATATATATATACATATATATATATATATATATATATGTGTGTGTGTGTGTGTGTGTGTGTGTTGACTTCAATGTCTATACGTCTATGTGTATATGTGCGTGTATATTTGTGTTGGACTGGACGCCAGTATGAATTGGTAATTTTGAAGAAGACGATTTTCATTTCTAAAATAATAGCACTTTATTCCTGTTTGCTCGACACGAAGAGTGTCACAGCGTTTGTACAAACACACACAAACATTTTTATGTATATATATATATATATATATATATATATATATATATATATATATATATATATATAATTGTACACACACACACACATACATACACTTACACACACACACACACATATATACACTTACACACACACACACACACACACACACACACACACACACACATATATATATATATATATATAATTTCCTTTGAAATCAATTTTTTTCAGATTTGCCTTGGGTTAATTTCGGTACTCACCGTTCTATTTCAGAACAATCGAATAATCTTAAGACATTCGATTTTACATTTTCTCAAAAGCAATTTAAGATTCTTCTGGGTGTTCTTTTCTCCACATTCTCGATATTAAGAAAACTGCACTCTAGAGTATATCTCTTTGACAGTGAGTCTAAGATGAAGAGCCCTGAATCTTGATATTATACGTAGAAGAAGAAATCTGATATATGTATTTTCAGAAGTCAGTCCGTAATTTTGATAGAACGTCGGACCTCATATTAAAGGGAAAAAATAAGGGAAAACTATTCGCTGTCTCGCTTCATAATGTGAATATATTTGCATATATATATATATCAAATTTACTGACAGGAATATCGGTGAACGTTCTTGGGAGTTGGTGCTATGCCCATCTTCATTTGCGGTAAATCACCTATACTTAGATTTTTCTTAATCATTTCGCCCCAAGCAAAACGGAAATATCACTAGGACGTATGGTGTTACAGTGAGTGAAAATAAGAGAAAAGACTGACTATAGAGAGGATGGAGGCAACGACAAAAGAGAACTGAGGGAACCACAAAAGATGAACGGGATTCACAAGTTAGAAGATGAAGATTGACTTTGCATTAAAATTTATGTAGATGGTAGTTATCATGGCAGCATGTAGACGGAAGGGAGTTCCACTGGCGTTTAGAGATAATAAACAGTTGGAGTATAATTTGTGGTTAGATTAAGCTATTTCAACAGTAAACGGATGGGCCTAGATGCCAATCTAGCAGCACACTTAAAATCATGTCGCCTGGGGAAGACGGAAAAAGGCTTATAAGAGCAGTTGACATGAAAATATTTGTAGAAAAGACAGAGGGAATCCACGCCACGTTGGTGTGAACATGATCGAACTTTAGATACTTGGTCAGGATCGATTATATTACAGATCCTTGTTTGGATTTTGTCAAGAACCTGGAGATGAATAGCAGAGGCACCAAACCAGATGTGGCGGGCGGTCTTCAATGTACGGACGAATGGTAGATTTGCAAATGTTCAGCTGGACCCTCTGGGAAAAATAATCTGGCGCAGTGACTCAAATTTCCTTGTAGTAGATGTGCATAACAATGTATCCTCACGGATCATTCAGATGCGATTATATATACCCTCGGCCATCTTTACATATATTTCCATAGACACATTTTATCTCTTTTCTCTCTCTCTCTTTCTCTCTCTCTTTCTCTCTCTCTCTCTCTCTCTCTCTCTCTCTCTCTCTCTCTCCCTATATATATATATATATATAATGTATGTATTTTTAAATATTCTCAGATGTAGTATATTTGTAGAAGAGACAAAATGAATGAAAAGATAAGAGGAAAACGATACTTAGATTAGCTGACGCGTTTCGTCATTCAACGGAATTTTACCTTGATAAATGACTAAGCGCGTCGGCTAAAGTAAGTTAATTTTTCCTCTTGTTTTCTTATACATACATGCATGCATACATACATATATATATATATATATATATATATATATATATATATATATATGTGTGTGTGTGTGTGTGTGTGTGTGTGTGTGTGTTTGTCTAACTGTAGGTGAACGTGCGTTCGTACGTGCCCGCATATGTGTATGTAATTATTAATCAAAATGCTATTCCAATAAACGTTTTTAATGTTTTTTCATGAATTATGATCCATAAGTTAGATCCATTTGATTATAATTGCAATGTAATTTTCTGTGCATATACTTATAATATTAACTATTTCAAATCTATCTATCTATCTAT
Organism: Acanthosepion esculentum; assembly: GCA_964036315.1. NCBI lineage: Eukaryota > Metazoa > Mollusca > Cephalopoda > Sepiida > Sepiidae > Acanthosepion > Acanthosepion esculentum. Next base: position 73,743,549 of record OZ038481.1, read on the forward strand.
CTACTTACCTTATATTTGAGTTTATATATTCAACCCAAAATTACTTAGGTATCTATTGTTGACTATAAGCTTTGCTTGTCGCAAGATCCTTTTTTAACTGACATCCATATGACTTGCATAAGAAAATAGTTTTTCTACGTCTTCGTGTATCCATAATCGTAATATTTCATTTTCTATCGACGTACCTAAAAAAGTTATCATCTATGAATATTTTTAAGCCGGTAATGATTGTTATTCACTTAACCTCGACTACACCGATCAATAACTAACATATTACGACTCCTACAAGACAAATAACTTCTGAAAAAAGAAATTCCTTTACAATATCCATTTTTACAAATAAGCAACTACATAAATATAATCTACACATAAACACTTGTAAAATACAAAATGGTAGATTTAGTTATGCAAGTCAATATGCTCACAGTGACCTTAGTCTTAACCGAATAAAGCTGGTTATTTTTTCAATATATATTCTTATTTATATCATCAATATATCGCCTGGCTTTCCTGATAAAATACCTTAATAATATTGATAATAACTTGGTTTTAAGTATCATGTTTAATTATATATACCTGAACAATTAATTATTGCATTAATTTACATGTGTTAATATTGCATCTTAGACATTCTATACTCTTTTATTATTCACTTTGCCTTTAATTTTGTTAGATTTTTTGCTGTTTGAACGTATTACTATTTGCAACTGTTTTATTGATTATAAGCTTTTTTTAGTTTAAATATTGTTTGTTTTTATCATGCTCATTTATTTTAACGAGGTCCAGCCAGATTTGCTATAAAAACATTACATGGAGAGGAATTAATTAGTTTTTGAAACTGCTGTAGTTAAATTAGGTAATAATCAGTTTTGTAATATGTAAGGAGAATTGCCCTCTATATACTCTTCTGTTTAAAGTTTTGTTTGTGAAATTTAACACTGCAATAACATTACGTGTTCGCCTCGACACTATCACCATGTTTGAGCGTATACGTCTATTGAAAGAATAAATCCTGTATTGTCTTACATACATATATTCCTTTATTCGGGTTAAATTAGTTATTGGTGTGTCGTTGTCACGAAATTAAATTGTTAATCTAAGATAAAAAAAAATTGATAACTCTCGCTCTGAGGAAAATATTCCTTATTTTCAATACATGACAGGGGAGAATATTCATCGCTGAAGACATGATCAATTTATTGCTTTATTTTACTTCCCTCCCAACTTCCAATCATTTCTTTCTAGTAATTAAACCTGAGGCAACAGAAATGTGGTTCTACAGAACGATACGGATATACCGTGGATTGAATACGTGAACAACGACGAAATTTTAGATAAAAAGGAAAGAAAAAGAACACCACCAGAAATAAACAGTTGAAATTTCTAAGATACAAAATGAGGAAAGCCGGCTTAAAATATTTGACACTCACCAGGCATAAGGAGAGCAAGATAGAGGGTGGGAAAGAGAGAGGGAGGAAGCAGAGATACGCATACATAACGATCATGTGTGAACGGTTAACAGATCTGGGATTAGGAGACGTAACAAAAATACTATTGGATGCAAAGGACATGAAATTGTGGAAAAAACATGTCCGCCCATGTCCTGAATACACACGGCACTTAGAAGAAATATAACCTTGAAAATGAAAAGGAATTGTTAAAATATTTCAGGCCTCTCGACACCTGTCACTTTCTCAGAGACGTGATGTTTCTTCCCTCTGTCTTTTATGCAAATATTTTCATGACAGCTGCTCTGACGAGCTATTTTCACGGGTACTCCGACTGCATGAATTTAAACGTGCTACTAGGTTAGAATTTCGGTCCCAAACTTTTAACGTTCCAACAGTTTCTTCCCTCGCACTTCCCGTTAGTGGATCTCTTTTCCTCTTAATGGCTTCCATAATAACTATAATCTTCAAAATTTAAATCTATTGTCAATCGACATCTTCTGATGCCGTGATATTGATTTCCGCCCTACTTTTTATTTTTTCTCAAACAATCCTCTAATCTTACTTTCACTCTCTCTAACCCCTTCAGTGCTAGTGGTACTCCCGCCTTGCTTCGGGTGAAATGATACACACACACACACACACACACACACACACACACACACACACATATATATATATATATATATATATATATATATATATATATATATATATATATTTGCGTGAGTATTTCTCTGTAACACAATCCTGGAAATTTCACAGCCGCAGAGCGTCTATTTTTCTTTAATAAGATTTCTCGAATATTCAGGATGGTAGACGAAAGTATAAAGAAATATTCTGCTTAATAAATAAACGGAGCATCTACTCAAATACGCGCATCCACTACAAAAAATATTTAAAGTGATTATATATATATATATATATATATATATATATATATATATATATATAAGAACGAAGAGTAAGATTTCATTAATTTAAAACACGGCTTATTACAAAAGTAGAACAATAAATATTTATTTAGTATTCAGTGTTACATTAGAACATGCACATACCCATTACAAAAGTGTATATCTTGTTTCAACGTTAAATAGGTAAATGTTTAAACAGGTGGCAAGTCATGGCGCTACTAAATTTTTTTAACCTCGAAACAAGATGTAAAGTTTTGTAGTGGGTATGTGCATGTTCTAATGTAACACTGTACAATATATATATATATATATATATATATATGTGTGTGTGTGTGTGTGTGTGTGTGTGTGTGTGTGTGTAGTGCACTGCATGCAATGGAGTGTATCATATATCAATTTATCTATTACGTGTCGTAAAGCGACCACAATATATCTTTATTAGTAATTGTTGACGCCCAAGCTCGCTCTCAACTCCGACTACTTTGACATCAAAGAAAAATCTATAGGCGAATTTTTCTTGAGCACTTCTTAACTTCATTTAACTTTATTGCTAACGGATTATTAATGCTTGCACCATGTATCATTCTGCTTATTTTAATTGCTGAAATAATGTACTCTTTCGTCAGTTATGGATGTCGTATTTTGATTCATTTGAGTTATCAATAAGAGAGAAAGAAATTAACTAGTTGGTGTGACTCAACTTTTTTCGACCCGAATTGGCGTTGTTAGTTAAGCAACAAAATACAAAACTTTCCATTAATTATAGTAGTAGTAGTATCAGCGGACATTCGCCATATTTAGATTAGTTAGCTTTATCTAAGATCAGGGAACAAAAATAAGCATTGTTGAATCTTTAAATTAGGTATCACTGCTGAATTATTGGATGAAGATGTTGTTTAATAGATAGGGACATAAAATGGAAAATTGGAGAGCCGAGATCAAATTGCCGTCGGGTTCGTTACAATTACATGCGCTAATACCTTTGGGAAAGGTATTCATCCACCTCTCTCCCCACCTATAGGTTAAACTGTTGGGAATACCGGATTCTTCCACCTTTGTTGACTGGCACCCAATCCAAAGAAGGAGAACTCTGAAATCCAAAACTGTATATAATTCTAGCAAAGCACATACTATACGCAGGATCGTATAATTTACATTGGTTCACGATATGATCATGGACTCAATTTCAACATAATATGCTGAGCCAGATTACAATGTTGAATGTCATGTAAATTCTAAATTCATTTGATTTTACCATTTTGGAAATTTAATAAGAAACTTTTATTAATTTGCGGATTATAAAAACAATGTGTTTTGCTTTATTAGTTTGAAGCGCTTTTATATTGTTAACTTTATTTTTTCAATATATTACTTTCACAATGAAACTGTCTTAATAACATACTAAATAATGGAGAATTGTAATATGATTGTTGGTATCATTAATCTGTAAGTATCAGTAAAAAATAGAAATAGTCACAGCTACACAAAGTTTCCACATTGTAACTGAATCGGACCATGTCCAATATGACCTTGCGGCTTACAATGTTCATTTTAAATTAAAAACAAAATATGTTTCAAGGGAATTTCTGTTCTTCAATTGAACGAAGAGAATGTCTTAGTAAATTACAGTGAATTTGAAACTTTGCGCATTTTTTATTTTCCTTGAAATTCTACAAATTACAGTGAAATTGAAATTTTTATATTTTTAATTATTTATTTATTTATCTTGCTTTTTTTTTAAAATTTAACTTAATTCATAATTTAGATTATTTTTTTAATTTTACTTAAAACGAAAATTCGAAATTCCTATTAAATAAAGAAACAGTAACGTTTTCCTTATTACTAATAATATCAGTAAGCATAATTCGAATTGTGCGAATTAAACGTTCTTTCACAGAGGAAAAAAGACTTGTGACCAGTAGCAATACAAATCCGAAAATGCGGATGCAAATTACAGTTGTTTTTATCATATTGGATATTTTTCTAATATTTGCAATCGTCAACTGATATGCTAAAATACATGATATACATTCATTTATATGGGCAATATATCGGGTAAATTTCAGATTATAAGTGATATCCTTATTAATATAAATTGTATTTTGATGTCAGTTTTATTACTAAGTGTAATGCGTTTATTTATGAATAAATCTAAAAGCTAAAAGTTACAGAATTATATTTTATTAATTTATTCACTCATATTCTGGAACAAAGTTATAATTTATTATTTTACACCTGATGCTTGGATCATTGATATTATAGGAACTTCCCGAATCTTTCATCAATTTTCTTCTATTACGAAGGTAACATCAATTGGTGCAATTTTCCACTGAAACAATATTTGCTTAGATATTGTTCTGAATTCTCACATACATACATACGTATATATGTATATCTATCTATCTCTCTCTCTCTCTCTCTCTCTCTCTCTATATATATATATATATATATATATATATATATATATATATATATATATATATATATACTGATAAACCTTATATGTATATATATATATGTACTGATAAAACATATATATATATATATATATATATATATATATATATATATATATACTGATAAACCATGCGTTTTTCTTGTACTAATACGTACAGAAATTGCTAACATTTCCCTTGATTTGTTCTTTGAAACTATCTTTAGAAAAACATTCAATAATCGGCTTTTCTGAATATGAATAAAACGTCTTGATTTTTTATAGAATACCAAAACTATGCCTTGATACGATCATAAACAATTCTGGAGACATATTCTTTTACTGTTTACCAAACTAGCCCAAGATATTAACACACCATCTCACTCTCTGAAGTTATGTTTGTTGAATTCTTCAATGAATGTTCAATCATATAAACGGTTAGATGTCTGTACATTCACGGAAAATACAGGTTATGTTCTTATCTACTGCTATGGTCAATCCAACGAATCTCTATATTCAGAAAACAATTGTTGTTGATAAATCAGTTTAATTTCGCTCGAGTTAAAAGCTTTTGTTATGCTAACTTGAAGCTGTTAATGCGGTTGTGCTCATAACGTTAACAATTATTCTTAAAATTATTCTGTTTTTTGTATACATACCAAATAACACCTTTAATATTTTTGTTGTTCAGCCTATTTTCCTTGTTCATTATACTTTTAGCTTTTCTGAAAGTATTTTTTTTTAATTCTTAGAACCCATTTTTTTTATCTTGTGAATATTTTCAGTGTCTTTATTGCGTGTTATCTTAGCTTTGTTAAATATTTACACAATTTCCGACGTTGTATCCCCAATCACTCTTGTTTCTTTTGATATATTTTTCTTATGCTCTGTGGTAATCTTTATGTATCTGAAATAACAAAAATAAATATCAATAAATATATTAATATGTATATACAATATGAATAGGAACACTTCGGTTTCATAAGATAACATCAAAGCCCTAAGTAAATTGTTTTAAATATTTCTGCTGAATGTATATACTATAATAATATTAACATTGTCTATTTATCATATAAATGCAGATATATCCGGGAATACCTGTCATTATTAATCAGTGAATACTATTTTTTTTATTTGAAAGAATTTGCATGCGTAGTAATACATGGTTTAGTGTAAGTTGTATCACTAGATACTTTCTCGGTAAAATTTCCCTTTTTGCAAGCATGAAGAATTATTTATTAATTTACAGAATTTAAAGTCTATAGCATTTGTTTTACTGTTTAGTACACGGCATTCCTGATTTTATTTTACATTCCGATTTAATTTCTATGAAATTATTTTAGATTACATTGAACTAAACATATTTATATATTTTCTTAAAATTGGATCGTACTAAACCACTTCATGATGATTTTTCTGTTCAATAAAGAAAGGGTAACGTTTTTTGTAACCGGAATCATATAATATTTCTAGAAGGAGAAGGTTCTTCAAAAAGAACCTACAATTGTGAGGATCTGTACTCAGAGTTTACAAAAATGGTTTCTGTAGTCTCTCCACATCGTATCTCCAACACTATTTTGTAACGTTATTTTGTTGCAAATGCATTGCCTCATAACATTATATTGGCAAAGAAATGGATAATGTATTTCAGAAAGCTATTGGAATGAGGATTCATCATGTACATTAGCTATTCTAAATGAAATTAAGAGAATAAATTTATACTTCGTATAGATATTGCCGATGTAATGGATACCGGTTCAGAATGAGAAGTCGGAAGGTTCTTTTCGAATTCAAGTCGAATTCGTTATATTCACTTACGCGTAAATATACTTGAGAAATATATGAATCCATCAGTTCTTCTTCCAAACATTGATTGAATAGCAGGTCAGATTGTTTACCCGTCTACTGCAGAAAGAAATAGCAACCAACAGTGTGAAAATCAGCCACAAATCGAAAGCTTGTATCACGTATGGTACTTAACTGACTGATAGATATAGTCAAATGAAGAAAAAGTATTCTGATGCTGTAATGTACTAGAACGGAATTTTACAGCTACAGTACCTCGCAACATTATTGTTGTGTTGTTTTATAGTAAATCCTTATTTTACATATCTCTAAACCAAAATAAAACATGTTTGTAACTTTGAAGGAACGTTCCTTGTTAGCTGGGAATGTGTTCATGGACATCTTACACTCCAACGCAGCTTGAATATCTCTCGATTGTTGGCTTGAGGGTTAATCCGCATATCTGTAAACAATGTGTTATTTCTTGCAACCCTAATGGAAATGTGAACAAAACAGTGTAAATCTTCTTATACGAGGCTAAACCATTTTAGTTATAAGCTTTTATCAGATCGTTGGCAAATAAGCCGTCTTCTCAGCTACCACTTCAATTTGAATCAATAAGGAATATAACATTCAATACAGATGAAAATATTAGCTATTAGATATAATAGAGGAGGCTATGAATGTGTAAAAAGAGTCTGTATCCCGATGAAATCACCCTTAAGAATAATGAAAAGCGACTCTACTATACTAACAATTATCAAGTTTATTCATAACTTACAATTATTAGATAACAGCCTGAGGTGGTCTAACTCACCGAGGCAGAAGAAACCACGTGTAACATGTGTCTCATTATTCCGCAACGGGCATTTATTCTAACAATGCTTGGATATTCCACCAATGTAGAAATTAACAAAAATTAAAACAGTTTAATAGAAAAGCTGCATAATATAATTCTGTAATAATTTAAACAACATGGACAAACAATAGGGATTTTATAATCGCCGATCGAAGGATCATCTATTTGTGAACCGAACTGAATATTGCCTTACAGGCTGTGAAATGATCATTGAGCTGAAACAATTCAAGAATCCATTTATATGTTGTTATCAAATATCAACACCGTGATAGATTATTTTTGTTTCGAGAATCTTTCACAGCAATTTGAAAACACGGAAAAATCCTGAACGTAGTTTAATATTGCTTTTTAATCAGCATAACGGTATGGATATTGTTGAAAACAAGCCGCATTTAACGAAGCATAAAATGTTGCGTAGGTTTAATGCAAATCTCAAAGCCATCTTGATTTATTGACGATTACCATAATCACCGCATGTGAGTGGGTTTTTTTTTTAGATCTGTACAGGGCACACGTATATACTTGAACAGTTACTAAAACGACTAAGGAATAAACTTGCATGAAACCTCTGCAGGAATCTGAATAAATACAGGAACTACAGAATTAGCGATGCTAAAACGGAAGTTTAACAGGAAAATAGCTTTACTGTGTGACATGTGAGATATGTTTCTACTGAGAAGTCCTCAACCCACGCAAGCTTATAACTGCCGGTTTGCACTGTATGCAACTGCAATATATGAGTGATGAGTCACTGAAAAAAGAAAGCAGTTGCACAGTTTTCTATTACACAACAATGCTAGACTATACAATGTGTGGATGTCTCATGAAAAAATATTGGAGTTTATTTGATATTTCTCTATTGACAATGTTATAAACACACTATCTATAACAGATTAATTGTAGGTAATTGAACGACAAAATGTATATACTTTGTGTTACTGATTTCGTCTTTCAAAAAGACTTCTTCTGACTAAATAATATTTTTGGACACATATATATATATAAATGGAGTGGGAGGGAATGAAATGCAACAATACGGTTATAAATCTACATCGAGAGAAACGCTTAAGATACAGACGCACTTCACTTTAAATTTCTCTATGTGACACTTTCCTATTAATGCTTCATTAATCTGTTGATTTCTAATGATAATTTGAAAAGAAAACTACTTAAAAATGGCACTTTGTATCTTAGATCAAATTATAACTATCACACAAAATCAATGAACTGCTTTCACAAAGAGATATATGATTAGGGCGATGTTAAATAAATGTTACATTTTTCTTCTTAAAATTTATTGGACAGCCCAGAAACATTCCTACGAAACCAATATATATGAAACATAATAAACGTGCACATATGAATTTGTTTCTGATTGTACATTTAAATGTGCGTGACAAAACAGCGGCGTAAATCTCTCTTGCAAACAGGTCTCTTTTAGCACATTTAATATTTCCTCTTCCGACAGACATCTTTACTGCTATTATTCAGTATTTGTAACTAAATTTTCTGTTTTCTTTCAGCAATAACATTTCTCTTTTATTTACTTTTATTCTTTAGCTTTCTTCCTTGTTCGACTTCAGGTCTATTGAATTCAACTTTTATCTTTTTTTAAAATTTTTCTCCTAATCTCGTGTTTCTTTCCTCTTCACGATCACAAAGGTCTTTCGACGAATGACTCACAAAAAAGGTTACACGAAGTATTGTCTCCCTTGAGTGTAACTCTCCACAGGTGACCGTCTGCAACCTAGCGAATCATGGAAAGAAATTGCTATTTTTATCCTTGTAATTTTCTCTCACCTTGAGGAGTCTAACGTGAAGTTAATCCCATTTTAATTGAATGAATTGTCTACTCGACTGTAAACAGGATGTTTAGAAAACACGACACCCACTTCTCACAAACAGAAAGACTAATGATATATATATATATATATATATATATATATATATATATAAAAGTTAGATTCAGTTCGAGATATAAGTTAGCCAAAATCTTTTAACGTCCGAATCCATATGTTAGATTTTACGAAATGCCTTACTAAAAGATACAGGCATATTCCTTTGCATTATATTTTTCCATATTAAATTGAATATATTATTATTTCTATTGCTTAAACAATCATTAGAAATCTATTTTCATTTCCGAATTTGTTTCGTAAATGTAAGGAATTAATATGATCATCCTTTTTAATTTTGTATGTCAGTTTATTGTCAAATGTATTATTGTAGTCTATAGTTACGTAAGCGTTCACATATAGATTCATATATTCACTACTGTAATTACTATGGGAATAATATTTCTAGTCTATAGAATTTAATTCAGCCAATCACTATATCATCATTTTATATTGGCCAAATATATCAACTATCACACCTGAATAACCGATATTTTCACTTGTGTATTGGGATAGAAAACACAGCTGATTAATTACAATATATGAAGTTAACATATTGTTCCTGGTCGCGATGCGAGAGGAAATAAGTGATTTTATATCTACTCTCACATCAGTAATGTTGCAGATAAATGACATGTATCTACCCACACGAAAGATGATTGTTTGATTGGCTTTACATATATACGCAATAAAACACACTAATTCGATTGCTTCTTGTATTAAATTTTTTCTTCTCTCATCCGCACGTTTTCTTATCAATCGGAATATGTACGTTACGCACTCTCAATTATTATAAAACTAAATTAATACAGTCTGTCTATATTTCTGAGATGAGGTATTATGTACAGTATTTACATTATTCGGACTATTGTCCTCATCTTTGTCGCCATATTTGTCACAACGTTTCGGCCGTTGTACGCTCCGGCCTTCTTCAGGTGGTTGGAATTTCGAACCGAACCCTTTATTTATTGATCGCTGGGGTAGACTGTTCTAGTTCCACGAGCCATGTTTGATGGGTGTCAGTTATCAGTTATCTCCTGGTAATTTTCCCTCTGAAAGTTCTCCACTGCCTGAACCGGGTATTGAACTCACACCCTTTTGGGTCTGTTACTGGATCTAACCAACGCCTTTATCCACCGTACCATGTGTCCTTGAGGACATCTGGGTATGAATTTCTGAGTATTATAAACCTAATTTTTCAGCAACCTTTTTACCAGTACTCATATTGCAATTTTGCTGTTATCATTGCATGTTTTACCAGATCTCGTATTGCAACTTTTTGTTATCATTGCTGTTCTCTGGCACTCCTTATTACTGGTTCCCATATTGTATTTATTTCTATGCTTGGCCGACTCAGGAGATTTTTGTGGCCTAGGAATCAGCACATATGCAAAATTGCAATATGAGTACTGGTAAAAAATGGTTGCTGAAAAATTAGGTTTATAATACTCAGAAATTCATACCCAGCTGTCCTCAAGGACACATGGTACGGTGGATAAAGGCGTTGGTTAGATCCAGTAACAGACCCAAAAGAGTGTGAGTTCAATACCCGGTTCAGGCAGTGGAGAACTTTCAGAGGGAAAATTACCAAGAGATAACTGACACCCATCAAACATGGCTCGTGGAACTAGAACAGTCTACCCCAGCGATCGAGATAAAGGGGTTCGGTTCGAAATTCCAACCATCTGAAGAAGGCCGGAGCGTACAACGGCCGAAACGTTGTGACAAATATGGCGACAAAGATGAGGACAATAGTCCGAATAATGTAAATACTGTAAATTAATACATTTAGCTATTTTTTAAATGTATTCATTCCATAGTTGAGAGATATTTATAGATTGCATAAAAGTATATACAAATAGGAAATATTTAATTATGAAAATGAACGTTTGCACATATAAAAGGCATTATTTAATAGAAAGAGAAAAAACACCTTTTTCCGAATTTAACCAATGTCAAATAATGTGTTCAATATTCAGAATAACACATAACATGATAATTGATATATTCTTTAATTTAGATAGAAGGCTCAAGTTAAGAAACGGGTTAAAGAATTCTGCAGAGACGAAGATCGTTCGAACATTTCAATATCTTTGTCAAGTATCATTTTATCTGATGATCATTAACTGATCATTGCCTTGGCTAGCATTAGTCTCAATGATTCTCTACGAATTTATTTTCATCCATATTGGAGATACAGAACATTTTTTACTAGCATTGAAATGCTGTTTAACTGAGAATTGACCACCTAATCTCTAATATTAAAATAAAAACCTTGACTCATATGTTCACACTCATGATGTAGACTTCTTTTTATTGTTATATTCTGATTGTTTTACATTACTATTCTAACTGCAACAGAATTATATAACCTTTAAAAAATCAATTGAATAATCCAAGAATAATGGATACGTTCTACAATCTGCCAACCTGTCTTCAGGATTCTATTGTAAAATTAAAACAAAGCGCATTTACGGAAACATTTCACTTAAGGTAAGCCACATTTTTATTTCTATTTTCTACGGTAGAAATCTCGCTGCGGCATATCTTACACAATCCCACTCAAATATGATTTTCCCTTAATTACTTTTCTTGTTAATATATTTTGTAATTTTAAGCCGTGCCATTATAATTCCAACAGGTGTTGAGTTATTGATAACATTCTTCCCTATTTTTGTTGTTATGATAAGTATAGGTTGATCCATTCTTGGTATTTTTCAGGTAGAATCCACCTACATTTTAAAACAATAAAATGATTTTAAAAAACAGCGACGGAAATATTGTTGATAAAAAATCATCCTTTTATGGAATACATATAAAAAATCTAGAAAATGGTTAACATGATATTAATATTAAAATATTAATGTGTTTTCTAATAAGCGATGTAGAGATGAATTCTACTTCCAAAAAGTTCTATAAAAAAGATTGCAATTAATAGAAGGAAGAAACTGAACGGAAAACTATCATTTACTATTTCCACTAATTTTTTAATATATGAGGCCAGAATGAAAATTATTGCATTCCGGTCAGATGCAGTGTTAATAAATTAAAAGCAAAGAAAAAACAAATTCAACATCGTTCGGACTGTTGCTTTCATTTTATTGTCATATTTCAGGATGTTACGGCCTTCTTCAGGGGATATAAGTTAGAATTTCGACTCGGACAATTTATTTAGGCCAGGGGGTAGATTATTCTAATTCCAATGCCTTTTTTTCATATATGTTTCAATTAATTTCAATTAGAAACTCAACTGACTAATTTTTTGCTCCCTCTCCTCTGACCAAATATTGACGTCACAACTCTTTCGGTCAACTCAATTTTTGGATTACTCAATCAAATATATTATCCACTGGGCAATGTGTTCTTGTGTCAAACATATATCACCTGCCGAAAAGGTCATGAATATGGCAATAAAGATGAGGGCAACCGCCCGGACGATGTAAATTTGTAAATACGTACAATACTCTCAGAAATAAAGACAGAAAATGATTTTCTGATTTTATTGTTGCGATCCGTATCGAGTTGTTTTTGAGAACATATGCTAGCATATGTTTACTACTATGAACAAAAAATCTCATTTCTAGGAGAGATTGAGTCAACTGTATTTATTAAGCATTTTCAATCAATTATTTTGTTGTTTTCCAGAGATCATGAGATTGTGCGTATTCTACAGATGTTACACATTTTATATCACCATTCTATATCTAATAAAACTCAAGAAATTAAGTAAAATAGACGTAAAATAAGAAATAAAACAAAATTTTCTATAGACTATATATTTTCCAAAATCTATCTGACATATCTATAAGTTTAAAATTCAACCATGCTTAGAATATTGCTGCCATAAATGGTCCGGTGCCTTTGCTATTTATCTTGTGCTCCTTGATAAAATCCAAAGAAGTATAGGCAATATTATCGGTCCTGATCTGGCGGCTCGTCTTCAGTCAATTTCCCACCACCGTAAATTTGATTCTCTGTGTATTTTCTATAAATACGTTTACGGTAATTGTTCGGTTGCGCCCTTCGATCTGGTACCGAGAATTTTCTTTTAATTTAAGAGCATTACTAGCCTGGATCTCATCAATTAAGAGTTGAG
>OZ038481.1:73761979-73901979 GCA_964036315.1 Acanthosepion esculentum
AGAAAATTTAGCTGCATTGTAGAACACCTCTCAGATGTTAAAATCAACGATGAATGGAACAAAACTGAGGTGGTAATTGTAAACAAAAAGATAAAAATATCATACAGCTTGCACGAAAAGATCGATTTTATAAAGGAAAAGGGAGAAAAGCTATTTCGTATTAAAAAACGTAGTATTCTGCATACAGTCATTACTTTATAACATTATTTCACCTATATTAGATAGAATAATAAACAAAATATTGTTAAATTGCCTCATTTTTGGCGAAGTGTAAAAGTGCACATATTCTCATACACATGCACACACACACACACACACACACACACAAACACACACACACACACATGTATATTGTGTATTTGGGCAGCAATCCATCTTTTATGCAAGTTCCGATGAAAGCGACCGGAAAGATGTAGTGATTGAGTTTTTATGTAATTTCTCATGTGTTCAATATATATTTTTCCATTTCAAGACATAAATTATATAACAAAATTACGAATGTTTTCCAAGTGGCTTCGGCTATAGTTTTATCCTTTACAAGGATGAATTTTACTCCGTCCATATTACACATCCATTCATGGTGTTGTATATTTTATTATTAAAATCGAATTTCTTTCATATGTTATGATCCATTTATCTATCATCTCTCTTTTCAAACGTAGAGTATCAAAAGCAAACATGCAACACTTTTATCAAATTTGCAAATTATAGAATATTTGTCTAGTTTGCATAGTTTAAAATAAACAATTACTTCATTAATACTACAATGGCCTATTCATTTAAAATTGTCGCGTCTTGCACCATAGTTCAAATATTAAGTGGATATTCATCTTATCCATTACTTCAAGCTTATATATAAAGTAATAATTCAGCTCTCAAGATCGCTCTAAATGTAATCAGAAGACTGCAAACACATAGCGATATAAAACACCGGTTTTACGCGGATGTTTCTTTTTCTTTTTAAACAAATATCGTAATATATTTCCTCATTACGATTCAGTAAAACCTTTATTTAATGTCCCTCGTTATATGGGACATCTAGTAGATCATATGGACCACAACAAAGTGATATTTACTATTAATGAACGAATTTTATTAAATTCTAGAGTAAATGATTAATGTTGGCGCAACTGAAACATTTTTGTATAATTCCAAGTCATGGTCTAATTATTTTTCAAAATTTTTGTAATGTTCTTCTCAAAGGAATGAAAGCGTATGTAGTACATACTGTATGATTGTTTTCTGCAATTAACATATTCTCATAATTGCAACATTTTTGGGAGAATATATAATTGTTATACGGAACGATTTTGCTTATTATTTTTGTCTTTTTTAGATTATTTTTCAGTAGAATTGCGAAGTAAACAGCTACTTCTGGTGGGAAATAGTTAATTCAGCAGATCTTGCCTGTCTGCAGCTTTTAGATTCTATGCAACACATCGATTGGGATTCAATTTGAGATTTTAGTCATGACGCCCCTTGGAATAAAATTTTAAAATTTCCCTTTGACAATTGTGTCATCGAGGTTTCTTCCTGATAAAAACCGGTTTTCGTACCATTCGGGAAATTCCAATGGAAACCGCTAACACATCCTTTGTTCAGCCGCTTCTTACGGCAATACCAATGAGATATTTCTGATCCTAACAGACACCTTTTTGTTTCCGCTCTTGATAATTGTAAGCGTGTACTCAACTAGGCTAAGGCGCTGTTCGCTGATAGAAAGAGACACCGTATTGTATCACAAGTTTGGTTCTCGGGATTACTGGCGGTCTTGTAAAAGTGTTTTGAACAAGAGTAAATCCTCAATCCACCCTCTCTACAGTGGGGTCGAAGTATTGTTATCGTATGCTCATAAATTCTCTTCTAATTCCACATTCGTCTCCAGAAGTAACTTTATCTGATTTTCGCCTAAAACGGAATCTGTACTGAGTTATATGCGTATAAACTCGTCCATGGTTTCTGCTATAATCTTTCTACCTTTGAATGACATATTCGTTATAAGTTCGCCCATAAACTTAATATGTTCGCTTTTAGCTATTCGATTCGTTCTTAACGAAGTCGACTTACTCGGTTATTTACATGTTTGATAATTAATTATGGATACGTCTGAACCCATATCAAGCTTCAAGCTATAGCCTTATATTTTTGTTAAATGTTTGCACTTCAATATATTTCCTGATGTTACAAATTTCTGGTTCATCAGACTTGGTAATATTTACAAACCTTTTTTGTCTTGTTCTTAATCCTGCAGTCTGAACTTTTGTGTCCCAATTTATCGCAATTAAAACATTTTTTATCTTTAAATGGACAATCTCTACACCAATGTAATTAACCATACCCGAAACATGGTCTTGACGGCAAAGTAACTTTATTATTTTGTAGTTGTCCCATTTTAATTTTTCATTGGCGTATTTTTTTTAATGTGAGCCACGTCACTCTATTCGATGTTTTTCGAATCCTCCCTGACGCTCACGGAACTTTGGCAATCTTTGGCAACTTGCTGTAAAGTAATGTCGGGATCGTTTTCAATCTTATTGAGTACCCTACAACGTATTTCGGCGTCTTTCGTTGAAATCAAACCCTGGACGAAAATCAAGCATTTAAAATTATTGGCGCTAAACTTTTGCCAATTTGAAGTAATCGCAGTCTTTATTGACTACACTCGCGAAAGTAGTATAATCTTCGTTTTTTTTTTCGGGTAAGATTCATGAATTTCCAAAGCTTGTGTAACAGTAAAGTTTTTGTACTGAAGAGTTCTGTTAATGACTGAACCGCCTCTTTAAATTTCAATTTGCTGGTCTTCTTAGGCAAAATATTCTTAACAAACTTATTATATTCTGCTGTGCCTAATTTCCTGAGGAGTAGGCTAAACTTTTTATGGTCAGCCCAACTTGCACAATCCGTATTTTATAAGTCATCGTAACGTTTAAAGCGAATGTAATTTCTTAATCAGGTGCAAACGTGAAGTTTTCAATAGCACACCATATAGCATTTTGAGAGAACGCGTTTTTCCTCTCCTTATTTTGGCTTTTGATGGATATATTATACAATTGCCTTTGCTCATTCTGTGTTTGAATTTCTTCCAGTTTCTGTTGTCTAACCTGAATTTCTAGGTGCAGTTCCTCAAATTTCTTCTGGTATTCGGCATGTTCTCGTTGGAATTTCTCTTGCCTTTCAAGATATTTCTATTCCAAAAGTAGTTGTTGTTCCTGTTGGGGTTTCATCAACTGTAGCACTGCACGTTTAAATTCGTCCATTTTACTGCGGTAGTACGTAAAATTAAGAAATGTGAGGGGGGAATTTTTTTCACTCTACCCTCTTAACATAGAATAAGTCTGTTTGACTGGTACGATTCTTTTTACTGAAAAATTTTAAAGCGGGAGTTGGATTACATTTTTACTTTACTCTATTAGCGAAAACAATAAGTCTGTTTGACTTGCACAGTTCTTTTAGTGACTTGTTTGAATGGAAAAAATAACAAGGTTCACCAACCTCCTTCCCAACCACTGAATTGAACTTGTAGAAATCCTATTGTTTTGAGGAGTTTCTTTTTTCACGGTCAGTGTTGTAATAACACTGGATACCCTTTTGTCGAAGAGTTTGATTAGAATTCCTTTCTTCACCACTGTTGTAGATACTGGCAAAAATTTTTTTATGATTTAACGTGAAGTCCGTGTCTTCGAATCCTTCGTCGCAAAGATGTTGTGACCAAATAATGGTTAAAGAAATAACAAAACATGTGTTATAGTTATATCATATATTAACAGTAAGTACAACAGAAGATTATTACACGACTACCGGGTGTGTGTCGGTTGACCCAGCGTTCAATCTAATTGACCTTTCCCTCAAGGCTTTTTCTCCTACTAATCTTATAGTAGGCGGAAGAGTCCAACATATACTGTTTAGAGGGATGACATCAGAACATTTAGACATGGCACGTGGAACTAGAACAGTCTACCCCAGCCAGTGAAATAAAGGGTTCAGTTCGACATTACAACCACCTTAAGAAGGCTGGAGCGTTCAACGGCCGAAATGTTGTGATAAATACAGCAACACGGATGAGGACAATATTCCGAATAATGTAAATAGTGTACATAATACCTCATCTCAGAAATATAGACAGATACTGAAACCGTTGATTTTACAGAATTAGCCGTGGAGCCTAGAAAAAGAAAGAAAAGAAAATAGCGATCCTATGCAAAGTCGTTTTTCATACAAAATAAGGAGAAAAATTAAATCAGCAATAGAAGAGCGTCCGAAGTCATGAGAAAAGTTTCATTTCCGTTCACGCGTTCAAAATTTCGCCAGTGTCAAATTACTCGCTGATTATATTATCGACCTTAACGAAGCGGTTGGTATTTCAAACTATTTCTCTTCATCTACTTTTGAATGTAGTCAACGTATAACTCTTATGTGAATAAGGAACTTAAATTGTTTTTAAAAATTTTTGAATATTATTTTGTGTCAGATGCTTTTATCTGCTAAATGAATATTTCCTCTACTTGGCAATTTGTTTAAACTACGGACTTTAAACATTAATGATTTATTTCATGAAACGGGCTACCGACACAAGTTCAAGCGTAAAACATTTCTTGTTTTGTTACAAAAATATTCGTGGATTTCATCATCATTAATTTTCTTGGCGTGGTTAAATCAACTGTTCATTATAACCTCGAAGTCCCATGCGATTATATAGTTTCTGTAAGTATTTTCATGACAATTGTTCTAAGCATCTTTAATATCTGATACTTTGACCAGAGAATTGCAAGCGTACTATCTAGCATCAAGATCTCACCGTTTTACTCTTGAAACAGCTAATCTGAGAAGTTCGACAGAAGAAATTATTAGAATAGAACTTGTGCCTTGCATCCCCGTCCTATACAATATTCAGAAAATTAAATGCAACACAAATAGCCATATTTTGTCTTCTTGATTTCTGTTCCTTTATATTCCTTTCTACTCACTCGTGTCTTCTCATTTTCATTCACTCTCAGTAACCACTTGTGTCTTAGTTGCATTACCACCTTGCTTCGGACGAAACGATTAAATATAATATGGCATTCATCCAATCCTAAAATATTAATATTAATGATTTTCGGAATATCAAACGATAAATTTGATACAGTTCGTTTCGCGTTTGCTGCTCTACGGATTTAAGATACTAAAAATTGACAAATTTAATGCGATTTTAATGACTTCGATTTTATTAACTGTTTTTAGTTGACAAGCAAAAAGTTACAACCCAAACAGGTATCGAAAAATATAGCTTGATTCTAATATCCAGGTCAGGCAACACTTTTAATATACTATCCGTCAAAACTGATCAAAATATTTACGAATTAAACTTTGGAAATTTTTTAAGCCTTGGTTGTGAATTAACTGCAAATTACAACCAGATTACCACTTCTAAAAATCCCGTCAACATAAGCTACGAAATCTATGTCCGTTTAGTTTATTTGATATTTATTATTGTTTAATGTAGGCAAAATGTTTTCATGCAATATATTGAAATGATCATGTTTCCGTAAATAGATGTCAACTCAAAAATGTCATTCGAACTCATACAGCGTAGGATTATGACATTTTCAACCAAACTTGCTACCAAAATATTTACTTGTATAACTGGACTTGACCACGCCCGACTCGTTAGATACGATTGTTACAACTGGACCCAAATAGATTGATTTGTGTTTCATCTGACTACATTGTATAAAAAAGTTGAATCCTTAAGGTTATTCTTCTGTGCTAACTTTAAATGGGACTATTGTGTGACAATTTCTATAGTAATTTCCAAGAATGTGTCAGTCACATGTTTTCAAAGTATTAATACTTTAAAGTTTGATCTTAGCATATTTCTCGAAATATCAGTTTGCTATAACGAGGTCTGTCTGAAACGTAACGGAACTGGTATCACAAACAATTTCTTTCAATTCCAAACAAACTACATAGTTTCCCCTTCAAAGTAATACCCCTCAAGGCTAATGTATTTTCCACTCTTCTGTTCCACTCTTCTTTGTATACCTGGAAGGATTCTTCTTGGATAACCTTAATACAGCCTTCAAAAAGTCTCCCCTTGATGATCACCTTTAACTTGGGGAATAGTCACACGGAGCAATATGAAGTAAAGAGTGTTCCAGTACGGCGAGGTTATTCTTGTCCAGGAACTGCCAGATGGCCAGTTCGATGTGAGTATATGTAATGTCGTGGTAAGCAGCCACAATCTGTCCTGCCACAACTCTTGCATGTGCAGCAGAAAGCTAATATTACAAGTATATTCTCCCAAGATACCCTGTTATATGTTAACACACAACCCGTTCATCTGTCTTTTCCTCAGCGTTCGCGCAGCACACCTTTTCAGACCGAACTCATAGATTAAAAGAAAAAAAAAACTCATCTATTTTTGACTTAGAAGAATGTTAATTTTCTGTGAAATAGTGTTACGAGTTTGGTTATTTGTGCTTTATTCATTAGTCAATACCAGTGTAGCTCATCACACCTTCATACACCAATATGTCAGTTTCTTATTGCTCGCACATTTTCACACTGTCATTTAATCTGCTAACCATCATAAGTAGGTGACCTCTAAACAAAAATATTTTATATGCTTTCGATGATTATATTTAATTTAAATTTTCGCAGATGTTATATGTTGATAAACGTGTATACGATGAAAGATGAAATAAAACGAAAACGAAGGGTTCAGTTCGACATTCCAACCACATGAAGAAGGCTGGAGGGTACAACGGCCGAAACATTGTGATAAATATGACAACAAAGATGAGGATAATAGTCCGAATAATGTAAATAAAACGAAATCTATCAGTTGAAAAATTATTCGAGCGTACAGATTTTATACTTTAATATGTGTTGCGCTTATAACTTGGGACAGTTCCTCGTAACTTTTTACAAGATTTTTTGCAACATCGTTTTGATAACTGCAAATGCAACTTCAGATCAGTAATGACTGTGGGATCATTCTGGGGAAAAAGATCTTCAAAATCAGGATAATGAATCAGCTTTCTGTACATTTGAACAAATCCTTTGCAAGTTGCTGTAGTATTTAACTTGTATGGTCGAACGGCTTGTATACTCTAACATTTGCCCCAAAAAATAAAACATAAAATAGCATCCAAAGTACTCCAAAACACCTCCTTATTCATGGTTCCTTTAATCACGTAAAGTGCCCCCGTAACATTTCAATGAAACGTCGCAAACCATACTAATTCCCCCGTGCGTGATTTACTCTGGGGATGCTGCATCTTTTTTCGTTCATAGGCTCATCCATCTTTTCTTTACACATGACAAGATGTGTTTCAGCCAAAAGGTTCAATTTTCGTTCCGTCCTTTCAAAGAATGTTATTCAGAAACTTATTAGGCTACTGCAAATGTTTACAAAGCGAACTACATCCAAGAATCCCGGTGCCTTTTTTCCCTTGTGTACAAGATGTTAAACAATTTCTGCGTAGTTCATTATTAATAGGACTTTTAGTACGCGATATTCAACAAGGGTCATTTCTTCTGGTTTTTAAAATTTAATCAGTTTATTGCGATTGGGTTTTTTTATTCTTATTTTTTGCGTTGTTATTATTATTATTATTATTATTATTATTATTATTATTATTATTATTATTGTTCTTGTTGTTTATGTTTTTGTTATTTCTTCGCTTGATTTATGTTGTATTCTTATTTTCTCTCGGGTCCCAATGACATTTTCACTGAGCATTTTCGTAAAATAATAAAACAACTTAAGATCACACAGATTGATAAAGCCCTTCGTAAGATGTAAACTATAGTTGTGAAACCATTTTTTTGTATTTGTTTAAGGCAGGAGATACCAGAGATCTCTTCACTAAGTCTATCAGAACCTTTTCCAATCAAACCAAGACTCTAGCCACAACTGGAATTATTGTCGTCTTCATGTACAACACTGTTGATAGTATTATTATTATTATTATTATTGTTGTTATTATCATTATTATTATTATTATTACAAGATACCATTGGGTTCTATCTGAATATTTTTTAGCATTCATGTAGTTGCTCTTGAAATTTTTCAAGTAGAGGAAATTTGAATCACTTAATAATAATCTCTATCATCACGTTAACAGGTGTACTTGACACGAGCATTATTCCCTGATTCCCCGAATACATAAATTCAAGCGTGCTGCTAGGTTGTAATCTACGTCCCACACTTTTAATGTTGAAACAGCGAAATGCAACCGCCATTTCAAGCCCAGCAATTTATTTTCTTTACTTCCCACCAAGTTTCCAAATATTTTTATGCAGGTGTACAAATATCTACAATACATTTTAGGTAACATTTTATCATTATATTTAATAGAGACCGAATCATTTTGAACATACTTTAGTTTATATTTCATTCTGCATTTCAATTATGAAAATATTTATTTTTACAAGTAAAAATAAGCCCACACGCGCGTATATGAACAAATCAGTAAAACAAATTAGCAATCTAAATTTTAAAGAAATGAATCTTGGTGAGACTGAAATTTTCGTCACCTGTTTGCATGTTTTAAAATAAGTCAGTAAAGCCACTAACATACAAGGGGTAACTGGGCGTGGAATAATTAAGAACGGAAACATTATGAATGAGCGGGAAGATAAAAGAGTAATCCGGAAGACATTAGATAACGATTGACATTGCATTTAAATTATTGAAGATTAAAATTCACTGGAAAGCATGTAGCAGGAAGAGAGTTCCACAAACTAGAAATACGAGAAAAGAAACTGTTAGTGTATAATATATGGGTACGTCTAGCGAGCTCATCCGTAAGTTGATGGGATCTCGACGCCAGTCTACTGCGCTTAAATTTAAAAAGGCTAAGTACTGTAGCGAAAATGTCATCAAAACAATTACCATGAAGTATTTATAGAAAAAGGAAAACACAGGGAGACAGCCTTACGGCAGTGGGAAAGTCTCTGTAGCCTAGGTGCCAGAACAGGACCGATAATATTGCTGATTCTTCTTTGGATTTTTACCATCTAACAGTAAATAACAGGAGTACCGGGCCGTAGGTGACAGCAATATTCTAATCATGGACGAATGTTAGGCTTATAGATATGAATGTTAGATTATGGAGAGAAAATTGTCTCACAGGACACAGTGAGCCAAACCTTTTAGCAGCTGATCTAGCATTGGATTCAATATAGTCTTTCCACTTCATGTCAATTGAAAACGGTACCCCGAGAAGGCGCAACGAGTCGCTTCCCTGGAGGTTAGCATTAGGCATGCTGACAGAAGGCAGAAAAGTGCATCCCAGACGATTAATGCAGAGAAGTTTAGTTTTGGGGGCGTTAAAACTAACAAGCCATCTTTTGCTACAGACTTGACGTTTTCGTCATCGGATGCCATTTTGACCTCGTCCGACTGATCAGCCTTACTATCAAGAGGATTTAATGCTTATGTCATCATCGTAGATACAAAGTTGAGAGCTGATGCCATTGGAAATGTCATTAATGAAAATGAATAACAAAGTAGAACCAAAGATGGAGCCCTGGGGATGTAAAAGTTTATTGTTGTAAAATAAATATTCCGAATTAAAAATAGCAAGTTCTTTATACGCACATAAGTGTCTTCATAAAACTATTTCACAGAAAATTTAAAAAAAGAACAGAACCGTCATTTTGGTAATGGCGGATTCCGTTTCTTTTGATCTAGCCTACCTATAATTTTCTGTATCATCGAGAAAAGTTCCTAATCAGCTAAAGAAAAATATGACAAAATGGCGTTGATTTTTTTTCCATATAAGGTCCTATGGATTTAAATATATCACCATTACGGATCGTTAAAACCAGTCAAATTAGATATTATTATTTTAGCGTAGGATAGGAAATCATGATTTCCAAAAGCTGATCAGAATACTAAGGAATAGAAAAACATAGATAGAAACAAGAGACATAGTACTAAATTTTTACGTGATATCTATCATTCAGTAAGGCAGTGAGTGCTGAACAATCTCCTTAAAGATGAAGAAGAGACTTGAAGCAACATAAATTTTACGTCTAGAGTTGATTACATGCTTCCAGCATCTATCGCTTAGTCAACCTATTGTATAGAAATAGAACTGGCATATCCATGTTAATTTCTTATGAATCACTGATATATAATAATCAATATTAGATAATAATAACTATTTAATTATTTTCGTCCTTATGATTTTAATCAATGATTTCGCATATTTGTCTTTAATGAAATGACACCCAGTAATAAAGCAGAAAACATTTCGCTAGAAACAAATAAAAGAGTATTGGACGGTTATGTAATATAAGTCCTTTTGTATGGTAGTGATTGTTGGACAATCTCCACACAGATAAAGAACTGATTTCAGGCAACAGAAGAATGATGAGGATATTATGAATCAAAAATTTCATCAACGACGAAGCTTTAGAACAAATCGAAACAAAAAAGAAACATATTTAACATCAAGAAGAGAGAGTCGTGGTCTCTTTAGCATATTATAAGGAAAGAGGGCTTGGAGAATCTGATGCTCACAGGACAGTTTGAAGACAAGAGAGGCAGAGGAAAACAAAGCATAACATATTAGTGACTTTTAGTAAATAGATGGCGAAAAGGTTGTAGGAGAAATAACAGAAAGATAACATTTGTTAAGAGCCACAAATGACTGAAAGTTGTAGAGAGCCATAAACACCTACGACCTGAGTAGACAGGCCACATTAAGAATCAGATTGCTAATAACAGATGCACGCTTCAGCGTGGGGTTAACGATTAATGAGATAATCTGGTTGAGTATTACACTGATTAGGTGTTCGAACATCACTACCTGAATCAGACTAATGAACTTGAGCCAGGTTAAACTAGGTATTGTAAATAGCAATTCCTGACAACATATTTTGATTTAGTCGTAACACTGTATACGCTAAAGTTGTAAGAGGAAATACGAAGCCATTTTCTGTATTGGACTATATACTTGCAATCCATCTTTCAACATGGCGAAACTGTTAAAAGAAGTTTCCGGTTACAGAAGCAGATTCCCTGATGGAAATAAGGGATACAGGTTGGATTCCTGTCGGAAGCACAATCTTCTTTTCTAACAGGACTTTTCAATCTTAGCCGTATATCATTAAATTTGCAGTTTATGAAAAAACAGAAATGCCAACTGAAATACATGTACCCTCAAAGAATAACATTCATAGCAATAAGAAATAATGCCGGATGGAATCCCATTCAGTATATATATATATATATATATATATATATATATATATATATATATATATATATATATATATATATATATATATATATATATGATAAACCAATAATAGGAAGCTAGAACAATCAACCGTGGTGCACGAAATAAGGGGTCAATAGGAAATTCTAATCATCTAAAAAGACCGAAGTGTACGGCGAACAAACTCAGTAAATATGACAATAAAGATTAGGACAACAGTCCGAACAATGTAAATAATTTAAATAAATAGGAAACGTTTATAAATTTAACATGCTACGACTTTATTTAATCTTCATCAGATCATTTTTCTCGTGAAGCTTAAATAAAAGCGGAACAGTTTAAATTTCTCAATATTCTTATTTGTTCCTTATCCTATCCTTTTGTCGGAGTTGTTCCCAATTCTCCCCACACTCGGACAAACAAGCACACGCACAAACACAAACATAAACACACACACGGACACTCAAAATCACTAACATATACTCACACACATACATAAACGCACACACTCATATATATATATATAACTTGTGGAACACTCTTCTGGCTCCATGCTTTAAAAAATGTAAATGCAATCTCAATCGTTATCTACAGTCTTCCTGATTACTCTTCTCTTATTGTCGCTTCTTCATAATTTTTCGTTTCTCTACTTCTTTCACACCCAGTAATCCCTTGTCTCTTAGTAGTGTTACTACCAAAAATGATTGCACAGGCATTGTTGGGAGTCATCCCTTGGCATCCTTACTACAAAATATAATTGTTAATTATGGAAATGATTACAATAGCGAAAATATTTTATCCGCAGAACACTCGATACGAAATATATGCATGATCTGTCTGTTTATTAAAAGTTTACAAAAAGATTAAATGGCTCGAAATTTGTTCATAGTACTGTATTATTGGAGTCTCTTCATGTGTCGATCATTGAATATATTTTCCACTTATTATTCTTCTTCAAACATAGAACCTTCTTCACACCTACTGACTTGGTAGATATCTTGACACAATCCACCGTTGTTCTAAAAGATGCGCAGTCATTGTTAAAGTGCATAGTATTTTGCTCATATACGCATTTTCTTAGAGGTATTTTTTATTTCCATTCATCTGCTATTCAGTTTCCTTATTTTTATGATTTCGCTTTTCTGTTTACCCCGGTGTCGCACATGCCTAATCGTTTGTACTGGATTTAGAATACAAACAATGCTGATGCGATAAGCGTTTGACACTATTTTTGTATTCATTAGTTACAACCTCTCTTTCTTTTATTACATACTGAAAAAACGCAGGTTCTAGTTATTTATATTTAGCTGGGAATATACTTTACACTTTCGTTGAAAGCTATAATCACCATTATCTTAATTTATTCCGTTTTTCCTCTCCAGTATTGGACTTCTCTCTTTTTCTTTCCTTCCTTTTCACATTGTTGCATTCTTTTGCTGAATCATTCTTTTTTTTTCATATATTTCTACAAAATTCTCTCTTCTTTCATTTCCTCTTTTTATTCATCGTTTACTTTTTTCTTCTATACGCGTTATACATTTTTTGCTTCATTTTTTACTGACTTTGTTTACATTCTTTTATTTTTTTCGAAGCTACTCTTTCTTTTGACACACTTCCGCAATTGTAACGTCAGACAAAAGACGATAATAATAAGATAATTCAGCTTTTCTCCGAAGAGAATGGTGACCGCTTATGTCCTGCAGCAATTCAACGTTCACAAAAGAGCGGCAATAGACAATCACCATCACAAACAACATCACCATAAAACAATCATCATCATCATCATCATCATCATCATCATCATCATCATCATCATCATCATCATCATCATCTCTATTCAAAACATTATCGTACACACCAATAAGCCTTTTATAATCTTTATCGATATTATCCAGTAAAGAAATTCATTTATTTTTTTCTCTTATCCTAATAGAGACAAGTTTAGGTGTTGTCGCTCTTGTAGAATCTTTACATTTTCTTTCTTCGACTAAAATCGACTACAATCTCTACTAGTAAATAACACTAATAATACAACTAACATTATTGCCTGCACCATAAGCATTGTTTCTGTTGTTTATTCTATTTGTTGTTCAGGTTTTCAATATTTTAATGAATTTTATTTCCATTGTGACCATTTTATTGTTAGTATTTCATACATTATTATTATTATTATTATTATTATTGATGTTGTCAGGTATCCTATCAGATTACATTTTGTGGCATTGTCAATCTATTTTTTATAATTCTATTCAGTTTCACATGGTTGCTTTTGTGAGTAGAGAAAGTAAAAAACATCATTTTTTTTCTCAGCATTCGTATCATTCATTAGTCTTTTTATTTTCAAGCGAATGCTTTTTTACAATTATTTATTTTTCTATCGTTATTTTGTTTCTGTATTTTTCAGTTTCTCCTTCTATAATCCAGCATTCTCCCTTTCAATTTATTTTGATTTTCTGTAGCACTTCTTTCCAGTCGACATTTCTTGATATTTGTGTACATAGTATTGCATGCTTTTCTTTTAATATTTTCATAAGCCATTCTGCTCTGTTTTATTATTATCAAGTATCTTAATCTGCGATGGCATACTGGGCAAGAACAAGTGCATATTTTCTGTTTTTACAATTCTTCTGATTCATATTGTCTTGTTTCATTTAGACCTTTGTAGTACTTTTTTGTTCATTTTATGATGAGCCTGTTGAGGTCTCTACTGTCTTCTTTTACATAATTATTCCTTCTTTATAAAAACTTTCGCAATCTTTCTTTCACGCTTCTCTTCCTCTGACATTCACTTGGAAAAAATATATTCTTATTTGAAGAAAATATCCCGTGTTTCTTTTTTTAATTTCCAAAAACTTTTAGGATTATATTTTTCTTTCTTTCTTTCTTTCTTTCTTTCTTTCTTTCTTTCTTTCTTTCTTTCTTTCTTTCTTTTGTGCTTTCATTCTTTCTTTCTTTCGTGTTTTCTTTCTTTTGTTAACAGAAGGTGGAGTTATCTTCACCGCTTTTTGCATGATGTATATCTACAAGTTTATTCTCTCAAATTAACCTCTAACTTTGACCTTACATAATTAAATTGGGTTGAATCTTGAACAGGAAACTGGAAATAACTTCCAACGTAGAAAAATATGGGTAATTTTAGAATGTCATCCCCATGTTTGAAAGTTTCATGTAATACTATCAGCGACGGGAAATGGGAACAAATCGTCCTCTGCGTTACAGGTACGGTATATAAGAAGGGAAAACAAGTGCATTATTTTGGCATATATTAGCCCAATTAGACAGGAAATTGTCAGACCGATTATATGCATATCGACTGTCACGATCATCTCCAAAATTGCCCAGATACTGATGTGTGAGCACTTGCTGTGTTGTAGTGCAGCATCCATTTAAAGTTAATTTATAACCATCAAAATAAATATTTGAAATCATAGGATAAATGATTTTAAGCCTAAAAGGCAATCAACAACGCCTAAACTTCTGAGAGTGTCTGGCATATTTGATAGCGGTGATATTACGTGGAGGTGAGACATTCTTCCCCATAGCACTACTGCGCCATTAGATGTGCCTCCGTGTTGAGATTTTCAGCTCAAATCTTTGCACTTCAAGGTCCTTCATTTTTAAACTTGGGGAAGAACAACAAACACAAGCTATTCATACATTTCTTTAGCTCATTTGTTAACCAATTTGGCGCCATGCAGGTTTAATTCTAAGCTTCATTATATTAGTGAGAATGATTAAAAGTCTAAAAGTGGATTGCTTTAAAATTTCGAGTATCTAAACATATATGCACTACAGTTCAAAAGTTTGAGGCCAACCATGGTAATTTTTCAAATTGGCACCCAAAATGGTTGTTTGTATTTTAACGAGAGAATGTTATTATACATGTTTAAACAAAGTGAGACAAGTATTTTTTTAAATTATAAATTTCATTATGACAAAAACAGAAAGCATTATATGATTGAATTTTGCTTCGTTAAAATAACCCCCTTTAGCCTTGATTTCTGCAGCACAAAGTTTTCGCATACGGTGCAAACGTTTATCAAAGCATAAGTTTGATAATTGTTTCCATTCTTTTTTCAATGACTCTAAGAGCTTTTTTTATATATTTGGATGGAAAGCTTTCATTCTTCTGTCAAGTTCATGCATGCACATCCTGTGTATCGATTCAAACATTTGAACTGTAATATATGTATACATAAAATAGGTCATATGGAAATAAGAAGCTCTCAAGTTGTCAGTAGTTTTCTAAAATATGAAAAATCTCTTATCGTTTTATGAAATACATCGAACAAATTAAATTTCATCCTCGTTTGATTCTTAAAAGTGAAGATTTGATGTATGAAGTAGTATTTTTTTTAATTCCATAAAGATTTCACTTCATGTTAACATCGTATTGGTGTATAAATGCCAGTTGAAATCGTTTCTTTTTTATAGTTTCGTTGAATTTGTTTGTTATTTCCAGCCAAAGTGAAGATTAATTAAACAAAAATAAATACATAAATAAGTAAAGCGTGAAAGTAATAAGTAAGATGTAAAAACATATTCGAGCCAATTAGATATCTGAGTGGATATATCAATTGATACTCGTCAACTATACAAATCTGATTGTCATGTCTTCTTTCTAAATATCTATAAAGTAATGATCTCTTGTATCACATGAAGTTGTCTCAAGAGAGTTATAATTTGGTTTACGTGAAAAAATACCGCCCTTTGCACGTGAAATTTATTTGTGCAGTTCATAGAAGTAAGCAATAATAGCAAAATATTACTTCATATTTAAAATAAAAAACAAATCAATGGTTTATCAAGACAGCCGTGTTTGACTAAAATTGTAAAATAGGCAAATCTGAAAATGATATACCTATTAAAAGTAAAAAATACACATACATTTGGATAATACATATATTTTATATTTGAAACAACGCACAAATACAAAAACCCACACAACTACACACCACATGCATACATACGTATATACATGCCGACATCTATAAGTAAAGTCATATTTGATTTTTAATTCGTGTCCATATATAAGTGTAACATATCTAAAAATACGTAAATAGGCACCGAAAAATAAAACGAGATAAAGATAGCGAGAAAATGAAGAACGTAGTAGAAGAAGATGGAAGAGACAGGAAATACATGATTGTACGGAAGGGAAGACTTAAATTGTGGCACCCACTTGCTTAAACGGATATACATGATATGTGCTCTGGAAATGATAGTGGAGAAAGCAGTTATTAATTATATATTTAAAGCGTACTCAGAAAAGAGAGGACTAACATACACATGCAACTCATAAGGAAAATTCATATATTCTAAGGATATACATTTATAGCATGGGACTACAAATTATATTGATAAGTGTATATGAATATAAGCGTGGTTAGATTTCTCTCTCTCTCTCTCTCTCTCTCTCTCTCTATATATATATATATATATATATATATATATATATATATATATATATATATGTAGCTACGATGAAACAAATTCGAAAGATAAAAGCAACAAACATATTAATGTTGATAATAAGACTAATATTTTTTAGTTTTAGTTTTATTATATATATATACATGTGTGTGTGTGAGAGTGTGTGTCTGTGTGAAATATATGCGTTAATAACGTAATAAATAGTGTGTGAACAGACAGAAATATCGGAGACATAGCGAAACTTGATAGCCCTGGGCTGATTATTGTTCGAAAACGTTTATAATTGGGAAGATACGAGTTTAAAATATAATCTGTGACTTGAATTTTGAGAAACAGAAAACAGAGTAAGACATATAAAAGCTTGTAACGATTTCGACGTTTTAGCCAAGGTTATACAAAATAAAATGTAACGAGCCACCAAATGTTGGATAAAATGGTTCTTGTTTTGTACAGCGTCAGAAAGGACAGAAATTAGAGAGTTACAAATAACAATATTTCTAATAATAATAGTATTCATATGCTACTACTATTAATAATAATAATTATAGTAATAATAATAATACTAATAATAAATCTCGAAAGTGTAAAATGCTCGTATTTAAAATGTAAGTGAAGTAATTATTAGTGTAATGGTATGAAATTAAAACCAAAATATCCTGTGATTCCTTCCGAGCATAAACTGCATCTAATTATCATTAAAAAAAAGATTTAGTCTTCGTTCATACAGACACACAAACACACACACACATATATATATATATATATATATATATATATATATATATATATATATATATATATATATATATATATATATATATATATATATATATATATATATATATATATAGTCAGCAACATACAGACTGTTTCGCAGCTCATAATGTGGCTAGACATCCAATTACTTCAAGCCGGGATCGAAACCCGACTGATCTGGCATCAGTCAGAGATTTTTACCCTGAGCGCCCGATAGAGAGTAAGGCGGATTTTTACGTACTTTTGCTTCGAATAAACACGCCAATGAAGGAGAGGACTCAATTCATAGAAGACATTTGCAGTATTAGTAGTAGCATTCATTGTGTACAATTTCCCTCAAGATTGCTCTACCGGAATTATATATATATATATATATATATATATATATATATATATATATATATATATATATATATAGTTATTCCACAGACAGACTGTTTCACTGTATCACAACTCATCAGTGTCGGAGAATCTTACCCCCAAGCCGTTGGTGCACGGCAGGGTGAAGTTGAATTTAATTATATTTATTTTTCGTTAAACACGCCAGTGGCTGAGAGAACACGATTAGTTTTTTATCAAATATTATTCCATTAATAGCAATAATAATCACTGTTTACAAAGTCACATTATCTCTCTAGAGTTCTCAACCAAAAAAAACTTTCAGGAGCATATATTTTCATCACAGACAGACTGTTTCTTTATATCACAGCTCATCCTTTTGGCTAGATTCCAGTTGTCTCTAGCTAGGATCGAAACCCGGTTGAATTGACGTCAATCGGAAAATCTACCTCTAAGCCGTTGGCGCACGGCAGGGATGAAGTTGAATTTAAGCGTATTTATTTTTAGATAAATACGCCAGTGGCTGAGAAAACTTGATTATTTTTTTTTTAATCGAAGTATATTGCATTAGTAGCACTAATAGCCACTGTTTACAAACTCACACTTTCTTCCCCGAGTGATCAACCGAAATAATTCTTCAGGGGCATATATTTATCTTTTAGATGAGAATAGGCTTCTCTCTCACGTTCTTTCAATGCTTGATTGGGCTCATTCTGATCGGAAACCGTTGCCAATTTATACTTTGGATAGATTCTGGAAAACTATAACCTAACGACACGGTGCCTTATGCTGCTGGAATAATCTGTGGATGCAAATAGACAGGAAGTATTTACATTGTTGTGATCATTTGACAATGACATGTCTAGGGCGACCGGCGGATTCAACTCATGTCACGTGAACACATCCCACACCATTATCAAACTATCACAATCCTGCCTAGTAGACCATTGAGTTCCATGGCATCTTAAGATCTACTCTAAAAACGAATCCTACTAACATCATTGAAATGATATGGAGTTACTGTGGTGCCACTCAGTATTAGAGTTATCCTTGCCACTTCCACACGCACACATGTATGCGTGTGTGTTCTAAATATTGTTGTACGTATGATGTGTTAATTTTATTGATGTTATTGATATTATTGTATATATGCGGCATGAAAAATTTTAATACTTCAGAAAATTCACTACACACTCTCATATATATGTACACACACACACACACATATATATATATATATATATATATATATATATATATATATATATGTATGTATGTATGTATTCATCGATTTCTTCTTGTTAGGATACATATAATTCTTGAATAAACATGGAATTAAATAAATTGAAACTGAAAACACAAGATTTCTTTCTCTGATTTGCGCAGTCGAAAGGGTTTTTTGTCCATAGGATTAGGTGACTTTACAGTCCGAGAAAAAATAAATCACCATGGGGATGATAAAATAAAATATGATATTTCTCTCACTCACTCACTCACTCACTCACTCACTCACTCTCTCTCTCTCTCTCTCTCTCTCTCTCTCTCGTATCGAAAAGTGTTTCTTCTCCTCATATTTCGCACTATTTCTATGGATATAGAGGACATATTTTGGGCTTCTCTATGCTTTAGAAGTTTAGCCCTTCTTTTATGTCTTGCTTATACACCTCAATTTGAATTATAATACGCGCAACCTTAGTCAACAGTGTACTTGAATGCTTATATTTTTTAACATCATCATAATTATCATTACTATTGTAATCATATTTTTGAGCATTTCCCCTTCTTTTGGCGATTTAAACGATAGCTTTCTGTTCCATAACTTCCTATTTTGTAATTGATTCGCTATTTTTATAATTTAACCGTCTTCATCGAGCTTTTTATTCTTAAATTTTCCCGTTTTTCTATTACATGAAGTGAACCTATTAAAATATGACATGTTCGCGAGTAGAACCTGGTGGATCTGATCGTGTATCAAGTGACAAGATTTATAGTTAACATTCTTGTAATCTTCCCACTATTCTCAACGTTTTAACGTCATCATCTGGAAGGCTGTAACTCTTTTTCAGATTTCCAATACTTTGTATTTGTTACATATGAGTCTTTCTGGTCAGTTCCATCTTCTCAAATAAGCTATTTAATAAGGAAGGATGCATATATCATCTTCATATTCCCCAGCATTTTCAGGTTTTAAACGTATTGTTATTTATCCATCTTTTGTCTTTA
Organism: Acanthosepion esculentum; assembly: GCA_964036315.1. NCBI lineage: Eukaryota > Metazoa > Mollusca > Cephalopoda > Sepiida > Sepiidae > Acanthosepion > Acanthosepion esculentum. The sequence continues at coordinate 73,781,944 of OZ038481.1, forward strand.
ATAGCTTATATTTTGATGACAAAATGTATTCGCATTGTTTAAGTTCATTAGATCTGGTTTATTGTCTCGAATATGACAATTCGCTTAAAGTCTCGCCAAATTTAACATGCATAATTACTTCTTGACGTTGTTTGCATCAAATGCAAACCAAAGACTATCATTTCTAAAAAACTAGGGGTTTTCTGTTTGTTCTGATAAAAAATATAATAACCTCATTGTTTTTAATAAGAATTTTCTATTCATGTTTTCTGGATTTTCATTGTATCCAGATTTCTTATATGTAGAAGCACAGATTTTTAAAATGGTCATTGTTTAAATAATTGGTCATTTGTCCTGTTTTCGTTTTAGTCTTTCTTTTCGAAAACTATCATGAATTTCATCATAACATTTTTTCTACTGATCCCTTTTTGCATAATATTTCATCAGTATCTCCAAATTTAACACGCCTAATTACCTCTTGTCTTTGTTTTCGCCAGTTGCAAACCGAATTCTTTCTTTCCTAAACAATTATTTGTTTCTATTTGTTCTTATAAAAACATGATGAACTCACTCATTTATTCTTTTTAATTAGATGTTTCTGTTTACATGTTCTCTGTATTTTCATATGTATTCATATTTCTTATATATATATATATATATATATATATATATATATATATATATATATATAAGCAGAGATTATTAAAATAGCCCTGATTTGAAAATTTGATCATATATTCTTTTTCCTTTTTAGTCTTTCTTTTCCAACACTATCATAAATTTCATCATCAGTTATTTTCTACTGATCCCTTTTTCATTTGTATCCATTGTTTAAATAATTGGTCATATGTCCTGCTTCCTTTTAGTATTTCTTTTCAAACACTATCATAAAAGTTAATCATGAATTTAATTATCTCCTACTAAATCACTAACTAAAATGTATCTCTTCTTTTCTATGAACTATCCCTGACTTACTTTTATTATATTTTATATTCCTTTCTATGATATAATTAACAAAGGGTATTTCCCAATGTATATCTCTTTACATTTTATTGTTTTACTTTATTATATAAAATAGACGTGTTCCTACTTTTTCTTTATTTCTTTCTCCTCTTCTCAACTTTGTTCAATGTAATGTATTAATCATTAAATTGTCCTTATTATTTTAATGACATATTCAGTATCTCACATTATTTTATACTTTTCCACTTTTTCCTTTAGCATTTAGTCAATTTGAAATTGTAGATTTGATCCATATCTTCTACGTATAACAAATTCATAATATTTCTTATTTTATTATTTGTAAAAACTTAAATTCATTGAAACATAACTTAATTGAAAAGTTACACAAGTTTATGAAACTCTGAATTAAACTTTTTATACGTGACATGATTCTTAATGATTTGGATTTATATTACTGAAACTACAAAATACTGATTATTTATTCGAAGTTTCAAATATAAATAAATAATCGAACTTTTAGAAATATTTGTTTTAATATTTCTTTTAAATAGATTACCTTAATTCATGCAATTTTTATGTTTTATTCTTAGTTAAAATGAACGCGTCATGGAGAGGTCTTGTTCCAACCCACTTCTGAAAATCAAACTACATGAGCAAACAGATTTTTTAATCACTTTTCAAATGAACCGATAAATTTCCAAATCTTGTATTTTTTCTGCAAACGTTCCATTGTAGTTATTAATGACATAGCGATATTTGTTATCAACAATGGTCATAACATTTATGTGTTATATCTGTTTTAATTCCCCTTCTAAAACCTTTCAATCATTTTCTTATTGTGTTAATATCGTTGTTTTAATTATTTTAATATTGCAAAGTATTAGGAGAGTTTATTTGACTTCGACGGCGTAATCTGTTTTTTTTTTCGTCAAGAAATTCAAAGTATACTTTTCGAAACTCACCTCCATTCTGAAGGAATACATTTCACACTTTTTCTATAACAAATCTCTTCTCACTATCTCCCAGTCAGTCAGTTCAAGAGTAATATAATTTTAATGTTTTTCCTTTTTCTGCTGCTAAATATTTCGTTTCCATCATGTATTTGATGATGCTCAAATAGTTAATTTGCAAACAATGATAGGATTTCCAATTTATCTACGATGGTACCATTTCAAATTCTGTATATTAATGTAAATATACAATTTTCTTAAATTACCTTTATTTTGCAATCAGTTACATTTTAATGTTTTCATCATTTTTTATATGAAATTGTCCCTGACATAATCAATAAAGATCCAATATGTAAATAATAAAACCATGTACGTTTCGATCCCTTCCCCTTTATGTTTTATTTATGTTGAAATCATTAAAAGTTTTCTTTGTAATTTATTGCTTATTGACATTCGGAATATATGGGTGCATTTTTATCCTCAAACAGCTGTGGTATTTGATTCATAATGATGATCTGCTCATTCAATCCGATCACAAATATTTCGTAGTTTGGTTAGTTTCTCTATTTCTAATTGATTTCATCTTCATTCTATGATCTGTTAGAGCAACCATGATCTGGCAGGCCAGTACCTTTACTTTGCTCATTTGGTCCCTCTGGATCTCAAAGACCGGGCGGACTTTGTTTTTATTTTCAATGACAGTTTAAGTATTGTGCACATAACATTTTTCTAATTGGTTGAACCAATGTTGTCTGCACAAATCACGGTTATTGTTACTTTCTTAGTTGCCTAGCCTGGTTTCTACTATCTTTTGTTTACACAGATCTTTTTATTACTTTATGCAGTTCAAAGTATAAGGATCTTAACAAAGGAAGGGCCCTTTTTTCATAATAGTGTCAGTTTCACACTGTAATCGATAACTTGACACATGTATTGTGGGCTGTTTTTCTTTATCTAATACTGTTGTGTAGGATCCACCTAATCTGCATAGGTGACTATCAACTATATAAATAATGGTTGGTACCGGAAGACGAGGGAGGAAGGAATCACGAGATCCAACTAGAGACTCTGATCGACTGCGACTAGTCAACACATTCTCCAGGAACGTCTTCCCAGAAATATACAGAAATACTATATGTACTTATCGTGTACACTTTCTTGTTATAATACATTCTTCTATGTACATTTTGTGTTGCATTATTATTCCATGCATTAGGCGAGATTCAACAATGAGTCAAGACTCAACAATGGCGACGAAGTAGAACGAACCATACGTCAAGTTTCAACAATGGCCACAAAGTAGAACGAACCATACGCCAAGTTTCAACAATGGCAAAGAAGTAGAACGAACCATACGGAAAGAAGAAAGAATTAATAGTGAGAGTTTTCAACAATTGGGACAAGTCATTGAAGAACCCAGGCTGAAAAAAAAACAAACTATTAATTCAAAGTCCAACGTTAACATAACGACGAAGGATTCTGAACTTCTGGATATGTAAAACTCGTTAAAAGACGACTAAGCATAAAGGAACGTTCACTCAGAAAAATTGAAAGGTGTCGTAAACGAGTAACGGTAATTTTAAATTAAAAAATTATCTACAACGAGACACCCGCTAAAAAGAAAAATTGGCCGACTACAAAAACATGCATGGATTAAAAGGAGCACAAATACACCGTGTCGACTTTGAAAGGTAACAAACTTTAAAAAATTATTTTTTTAAAATTATTTGTTCAACAATATAGTGACGAATTACCTCTGATAAGAAAATCAGACGTTGTCATTGAAATACGCGAACAGAAGTCGAAAACGAAAAAAGAAGTCCGACGCTCTCTGTTCACGAAAAAAAAAAATACCAAAGTTGATTAGCACGGGCGTGAATGTAAAAGCAAGACATAAAATAGAAAAGTCGTACGTTGTTTCGATTTTTTTGGTCAGCTTATATGATATTTGTGGATACACAAATTAAAAGTAGATTCCTTGTTGCATGAACACTATCAGCTAAAGATGGATGAACTATTCAAAGTCATATCCGAATTATTCAAATCCCAACAGATAGCACAGCAAGAACAACTGATAACAATGCAAAAATATCAAGAACGTCAAGAGGAAAGACTTTTGGAAATTCAAAAGTTATCACTGGAGAAATTAAACAACTATCAGGCAAATGAAGGAAATTCTTCATATTCTAATAACACCATATTTAATTCGCTGGAAACTTTCAACTATGTGCCAGACGAAGAAAAAACGTTTGAAGCGTACTTTAAACGATATGAAGATATTTTCTACACAGACTGTGAAAACTGGTCGAATTCAAGAAAAGTCAGTCTATTACTAAGAAAGCTAGGTACAGCAGAACATAGCAAATTTGTAGATTTTATTCTACCGAGAAAAACAACTGAATTGGAATTCTCGGAAACAGTGAAATTGCTAAAAGAGCTGTTTGGAGCAAATATGTCGCTTTGGCAGAAGCGATGGTTATGCATGAATGTCTCTAAATCCGACGATCAGGATTACTTAACATATGCATCTGTAGTGAATAGACATTGTGACAATTTCAGATTGGCAGAGATTACGGTTGAAGAATTCAAGTGCTTAATTTTTGCTCAAGGACTGGTATCCAGTAAGAGTGCCGAAATAAGACGTAGAGTTTTGTCTAAACTCGAATCTGAACAAGGCCTTACCCTGCAAAAGTTAGCAGAGGAGTGTCAACGGGCCGTAAGTTTAAAAAAAGAGTCGCAAAAAATCGAAGAAGCTGGTATTGCTTATATTAAAAAAATAAAAAAGCAATCAAAGTACCCATCAGAGAAAAATTGGAGAAAAAATTCAGCGTATTTTAATAATAGACAAGAAAATAAAAAGAACGAAAATAAAAAAGTCCCACCATATAATTGCAGACGTTGTAACGAAAGACATTGGGAGATAAATTGCCCATATAGAAATAAGAAATGTTCCGTGTGCCAAAAGAATGGTCACAAAGGATTGTGTTGTAAAACGAAAAAATTCAAGAGCCGAATTAGACAAACAAATTCGAATATCAAATCAGATAGAGATTTGAGGAAATATGTGACGACTGAAATATTCAAAAAGAATATCAAATTTCAACTCGATTCGGGGTCAGATTTAACAATAATGAACGATAAAACATGGAAAATTTTAAAAAGGCCTACAATAATGAAGTCAACGAAACTCGCTCGAACGGTAACTGGAAAGCAAATTAACTTCGAAGGCGAGGTTGTACTTCCAATGAAATTGAATGGGATCGTTAAAAAAATAAAAGTTTTCATTCTGAGAAATGGAGAAAACTTGTTGGGTACAGATTTTATTGAAACATTCGAATTGTGGGATAAACCGTTAAACTCATTCTGCAGAAAAGTAGAAAGTAATACGCAAACAAGACAGGACATTAAAGAGGAATTAAAGAAAAAGTTTCCGGAAACCTTTACACCTGGTCTTGGAAGATGTAACAAGTTTGAAGCTAAATTTGAATTAAAGGAAAATACTATGCCTATATTTAAAAAGAAACGTAACGTGACTTTCGCAAGTGTAGAGAAAGTTAACGAAGAACTTGATAGGTTGGAAAAAATGGGAATTATTTCAAAAGTAGAATCTAATTCATGGGTTGCGCCGATTGTGTGCATAAAAAAGAAATCAAACCAAATCAGAGTCTGCGTTGATTTTTCGACAGGGTTGAACTCTGTAATTAAGGACTACCATTACCCGTTACCGAGTCCTGAGGAGATTTTTAACAAGCTAAATGGCGGTGTGATTTTTTCAAAAATCGACTTATCAGATGCCTATCTCCAAATTCCCGTCGAAGAAAAATGTTCGAAGTTACTAGGGATAAACACGCATAGGGGTTTATTCAAGTACAACAGGCTTCCTTTTGGTATTAAAGTGGCACCAGCCATTTTTCAACAAGCCATGGACGTCATGTTGAATGACTTAGACTTTGCGTGTGCCTACTTAGATGATATTATAGTAAGGAGGGCAAACGTCGACGAAAATCGAGAGCACCTCAATCAAGTATTTAAAAAGATTCAGGACTTTGGATTTAAAGTCAAAGAATCAAAGTGTGAATTTGGTTTGGAGGAAATTAAATATTTAGGTCACATAATCAACAAAAATGGCAGATTTCCAGATCCGGAAAGGTCCATTGCGATTAGAAACATGCCGACGCCCACTAACGTGGCGACACTACAGAGTTTTCTGGGGCTCGCGAACTATTATCAAGCATTCATTAAAGGAATGTACAATCTAAGAGCTCCGTTGAATGAACTACTGAAAAAAGACAAGGCATGGGAATGGACGGTAGAATGTCAAAAAGCCTTTGATGAAATTAAGAAAATGCTTACGTCCGACCTCTTTTTAACCCATTACAATCCTAAACTGGATATTGTAGTGGCAAGTGATGCTAGTTCATACGGGGTAGGAGCATGTATTCAACACATAATGCCAGATGGTTCTAGAAAACCAATTGCGCATGCTTCGAGGGCATTACTCCCAGGAGAGCGAAGTTATTCACAGATAGAAAAGGAGGCTCTGAGTATCATTTATGCCATAACAAAATTTCATAGGTACATCTACGGCAGACATTTCAGGTTAGAAACGGACCATAAACCTCTGATCACTATTTTTGGGTCAAAGAAAGGGTTACCCGTTTACACTGCAAATCGACTGTTAAGATGGGGAACCATTCTTCTCAATTATGATTTCCACATAAAACACCTATCATCCAAAAATATAATTCATGCGGATACCTTATCAAGACTCGTACCGAATAAAGATGAAGGATTCGAAGAAACAATCATTGCAAATATCAGAGCAGATTATGAGGTCAAAAGCATGGTAAAAAACCTTGTAACAGAGCTACCGGTTACATCAAAGGAAATCAAAAAATAATCTGAAAGCGATGATTTCATTTTAGGAATAAAAAGTAAAATGGTAGCAAATGACCAAAAAGTTCAGGAGATCTATTCAATTTGTGACGAAATTTTATTATATGGTGAGAGAGTAGTAGTACCAAAAAAGTTGCAGAAAAGAATCCTACGGGACTTTCATATGGGTCACCCGGGGATTAATAGAACAAAAAGCTTAATGCGAAGCTTTGTATATTGGAAAGGAATGGATGCGGATATCGAAAACATGGTTCATCGGTGTAAAGGGTGTGCGTTAGCAGCTAAGGCACCACCTATAGTACACAAATCATGGCCAAAGACGGATCATCCGTGGGAAAGATTACACATTGATTTCGCTGGTCCAGTAGAAGATTATTACTACTTAATAGTGGTAGATAGCTTTACAAAATGGCCGGAAGTACTACGCTGCAAAAAGCCTACGTCCAATACCACAACAACTTTTTTGCATGAACTATTTGCACGGTTCGGTGTGCCAGAGTGTATTGTGAGTGACAATGGTACACAATTCACTTCTGACGAATTTAAGGAATTTTGTGAGTTATATCAAATTAACCACATAACGACGCCGCCGTATCATCCGAGATCCAATGGACTCGCAGAAAGATTTGTAGATACGTTAAAGCGCGCTCTGAAGAAAGCCTCAGGAGTTCCAACGGAAAAGGCGCTTCAGCAATTCCTACAAGTATACAGAATCACGCCTAACCAGAGAACAACATCAAACATGGCACCAGCTGAACTAATGTTCGCTAGGAAAGTTAAGTCAGTGTTTGACAAGCTTTTGCCAGGAAGAAATAGAATAAAGAACACTATGTATACAGCTAGAAAAAGATACACCCCCGGAGAGAAGGTCTTTTTCAAGTGCTATAGAAACAACATTGAGTTCTGGGAGCGAGGCATAGTGGATAAGAGAATCGGTGACCTGATTTATATAATAAAAGGGCCGAAGAATACTCATAAAAGGCACCAGAACCAACTCAAAAAATGCTACGTGCTAGAGCATGAAGAGAGTATACCGGATGAGGAGGAAGATCCCATTGATGTAATGTATGATACTTTTCAAGTAGAACCTCCGCAGAGTGCTCATGAACCGAGAAGATCCGGTAGGAAACGAATGTTCACGGACCCATTGGACGTGAATCCAAAACGAAAAAGATATTGAAAAAAAAAACAGATATACATATGAACTATGCAAAGGGGATCTACAAAGAAATAACCATAATCATCATCCCATATAGAAGTCAGTTTGAAATCCAAAAGGATTCCAAGGCTTGGGAGGGGGGTGTTGTGTAGGATCCACCTAATCTGCATAGGTGACTATCAACTATATAAATAATTGTTGGTACCGGAAGACGAGGGAGGAAGGAATCACGAGATCCAATTAGAGACTCTGATCGACTGCGACTAGTCAACACATTCTCCAGGAACGTCTTCCCAGAAATATACAGAAATACTATATGTACTTATCTTGTACACTTTCTTGTTATAATACATTCTTGTTCTATGTACATTTTGCGTTGCATTATTATTCCATGCATTAGGCGAGATTCAACAATGAGTCAAGACTCAACAAATACTAACAATGTATTTTTAGTATTTTATTGCCTATTTTATTATTGAATTATATCCTTAAATTCATTATTGAACAAAATGCGAGTACTACAATATAAATGTTGCTGTCATATGAGATTTATTTTGTTTTGTTCTCATATCAAATTTCTTATCGACGTTTCCACTCAAATACACATGATCAAGTTCATTTGAGATTTAGTAACAATTTGTTACCATGGCTGTACATTGATAGTTAATTTGTCTATTATTACTTCACATTAACATACAACTCACCAAATTCCTATAATTATATCCAGGAAAAATAAAACAAACAGCATTCGAGTAACTGTCTAATATTCTTCTTTTGTAAGCAATACATGTTTGCGGAAGTTATATTTGCCACTAGTTCAGCAATTTCCTGTTTCTTGAGGTATTCAAATGTTCTGGTTTGCAAAATGATATGCCTTTTTAAAGTCAATATTGCTTATCGGTGTGTTGTTCTACATCTTTTTCCGGTGAATTTGGTTCATATTCCGCATTATTTCTCTAAATTTAACTCTTGGCATCAGCAACATGAATTTCCCTCACTATTATCCTGTAAGAAATTGCAACAATAGTAATTATGAAAAACATTCACACTCTTTTTAAATTTTGTTACGTTATTGATCAATTTTGAAATTATTTCCTTCTTCAATAATTTCTTGTTTTCTCTACGAGTTAATTTGCGGAGGTGTACATTGTAAATATAATAATGATTGTTTACTCTTGCAAATTTTCAAATAAGGTGTTTTGAAGATATTTCACTTCTATTTCTTTTAACAAAATAAAATCCTTTTGCTAAATATTCTAGTATCCCTAAGGAATATATTCATTTCAGATATTAAGTTTTTGTATAATTTGTACTATTAGCTGTTTATAGTTTTTTTTCCTACATGTCTTTCTTTCTTGATATTCGTAAGAATGTTGCCCCTCGGCTAGTCACTATTCTAGACAATAACAATATTGCCTAAATATTTATTCTTACTTGGATTTCCAATTCCTGCATGCTTTTTATTACTGTCTTCAGAAGCGATCCAAGTGCTCTAAGGATTTAGGTTGTAATATATATTTACTTTCTGTTTAAGACTAAATATTTAAGACTTATTGATTTTAGTTTTCATTTTGTTTCTGTCTGCCACAACACATTATCAGATAGCATTATTTACGATGGGAACATATGGTTCTCTGTTTCATTGTGGTTATTAAAATGAAGTGGCAAAATTTACGAACAATAATAAAGCGAGTGTCTTTTCTTTCTCTCTCAGTTTTAAAACTCAACTAAGAAAGATGAAATGTGTGTACAGTAATAATCAAAGAGTCAATGTATCTCTGACTGTTAGTGTGTTAGTTTTGGGACGAGGACAGGAGATAACACCGCTTGACCCGTGGAATGACATCTTGGGGTTAGAAGTACAGTTTATTTCCAAGTTGGTAAATTCTCTAGGTTTTTCATAGGAGAGAATAATATTGAAATACCAGGAATTAATATGTAAATTACAGACAGGTATTAGCTGCAAGAAATGCCACTGCTAATTTATGACGCAACGACTGAACTGTAGACGACTAACAGAATATAACCATGCAACAATAAGCATAATTACATCACATCACATCCCAGTTCAAAGTTTGTTCAGTTCAACCTGTCAGTAAATGCACTGTACAATAAAAACAATATCCATGCAGTTTCATAGTCGCCGGTCAAGAAAGCTCTCTGAATTGACACCGCTGAGTCGAATAGAATACTTCACCTGTGCCACAGAATACCGCTATTGGAGCGTCTGCATATGGAGTAAAGGAAATTAAATTTATGGTTTTACTATGAAAGAAATATATCCTAAATAACAAACGATCCCTACGAATTCTGGGAAATGTTTCAAACAGGATATATAAAACAAAGAAAAGGACACATAGTTAATGATTAGAAGATGAAACCGAAAAGCAAACATAAAACGGGTAATTTTAGTCTTAAGAGTTTAATAGATCGTGAAAGAGATACCTGACCAGCACTAAACAGACTGTTTCTACCCTAATTAGCTAGCAATCTGTAGAAATATGGAACCTGGAATTCTGACCATTTACAAATGTGAGAAAATCCTTGCCAAAAGAAAAAAAAAGTTGAACATAAATATCTAGAGTATTGTGATGAAACTAGCTTCTTTGATTTGATTATGTGAGCAGACGGTCGCATCTAAGTAATATACTGTGATAAGTTTTGTATGTTTCAATACACGGATTGCTATCAGAAATCACAAAATCAAACCTTTCAGGTTTCGTTTATTAAAGACGACATAAAGCAGGCTTTAGTGAATTCGAGTGAAAACTGCTGAACAAAACGAATTATTAATTAGGAACAAATATAGGAATTTCCTTATAAATGCAGTTCATACTTGTTCAAACTTTGGAGTCACATCTGTATACTTCAAAACGCACTTAATTGGAGAACGTTTGAAGAGCCTGGTTTATCTGATTAGAACATTATTCAATCGAAACTAGATGTGATGTTCGGGTCTGAAAAAACAATTCGAGTCACACTTCAACACTGGCTACGCTAAAAGTTGAAATTCTAATCAATATAATTTCTATTTGAAATAAAGAGTATTTTGCTTACTGGAAATCATTTGGCTATAAATTAAAGCTAAAATGAAAGCTTCATTTTTTTTCATTTTTAAAATTCCATTTTAAGGTATTGAAACTGAGTGGAGGTGACTACATAATGGATAGAAAAAAAACGATCGTGTATGTCCCTATCTATAGTGTTAAACAAACTGTCTGGACAAATATGAAGAAATTTACGGAAAGTAAAATGCAACTTCTAGAAGAATAAGTCAGAAGAAATGTACCAAGAAATATATTGAAGGGATGATGAAAAATAGCTAAACTGTTATTTCATGCCGATTCCATAATGCTTCCGGCGTTGCTAATTACACGAATAATATTGAAATGAAGACCGAATTATATCCAAAGCAAAACAGAAACTACCCCAAACATTATTGAGAGACGTGTAAGAGATTTGAGGGAACGTGATACAAAAAATCTAACATATATGTATCATGAACTTGGAAATACATTGTAATTAAAGAAACTAATCTTTTTTATAATCCTCCGCATTTTCATTAGGCTTGTTCACTTGTGCCTATGCAACAGCGCCATTTTTATTACCGCAATAACGTTAAACGATAAAAATTTGACAATAAAACATGTTCCAATTCAACTGGATGACTATAATCTGAGTAATTTTTAAGTACAAATTGAAAAATAAGAGGTAATACAACGTCCATTAGCCGATTGTTACATATACGCTTCCTTGTGTATTAGGAAATTACGAACAATAAACGGGAAAACGTCTGACTTGTGTGTTCACTTTTATCTATAGCAGTATAGTCATGCGGATTACTTATCAATTAATGATACTTTTAATTAAGCCCAATGAAATTAGCATTTACAGATAAATATATGAAAATTCTAAAATATACATCGAGGAAATAGTGCGTTAGGTTAGATTTCGACAATTATTATTATTATTATTATTATTATTATTATTATTATTATTATTATTATTATTATTATTATTATTAATAATAATAATAATAATAATAATAATAATAATAATAATAATAATAATGAATTGACTATCAAATTACAAGCGAATGAATTAACAAACCTATATAAACGACCCGTTTAAATAATTGAATAAAAATTATTCAATAGATATTTTTTGTGAAAGAAATTAAAATATTTTTGAAGGTTTCATCAAATGGCACATAAGAAAGTTAAACAACAACAGCAACGATAACAAGCCAACTCATATGTGGAATTGAACATGGACAGATGAACGGAGACCTAAGTAAACGTTTCTGAAATATAGCCTGCTGTTACCGAAATAATGAGATAGTTGTGAAAAGGAAATCTTTTCGTCAGAAAAGAAAAGTGTTAAAGCGAAGCGTTATATCAAAAGCGTTCAAGTAATTGGGTATGCAAGGATATTCATAAAGATGGCGGAGCTTTGAGGAAACTTATATTCAAAAGAGTTTGCACCAAATGTTATCAGCTACGACATAGATAAATGGATACAAACAGATAAATTGCATAGATATCTACTATGTCAAACGAAAGTATTGATAATGAAAGTGATAACTCGGTTAATAACTGATTGAAAGATCCTTTTTAATGTGAATTATTACCCAGTATTTGAAACTGATTTTTGAGATTAAACAATATATATATATATATATATATATATATATATATATATATATATATATATATATATATATATATATATATATATATATATATATAATGTATTGCTTAATGTCGACATCAATCGATACATCTTCAGGCATGATCGATGATTTCTCACTTGCTTAAAATAAAAAGAAAATGATACAAAATTGTATACGTGGAATTTCTCTTTCAATGTCTTTACAAAGAAAGTACATGTGACAGTGGGTAACATTAAAATGATTCTATTTCTTTTATCTACTTTAGCTCCCGTTGATAAATGGGAATGCGTGCATAATTTTTCGATTCATCAAAATATTGTCGCAAACGTATCTAGATAAAATCCTTATAAAGTTTAATAATTACTTTACAGTCGCGTATAGACATCATGCTCGACTTCGGTCATTGTTTTTTTTTTAATATGTCTACCTACGACAGCCATATTCTGTTCTCCAACGCTTGTTGTTGTTGTTGTTATTGTTGTTGTTGTTGTTGTTGTTATTATTATTATTATTATTATTATTATTATTATCTTTTGTGTATGTTATGTTTCCTGCTTTGTATCATGTAGAGCCGAGTCCAAACTATTGTTCTTATGTCCTATACGAGAATTATTATTTAATTAATAGCAGTCATCTTAATATATGGGATCTTCCTAGTAGGACGACCTTCTGGGCAACTTGCATGTTGATGTTACCTGGGACACAATAAAATTGTACATTCCTTTTCTCAGAAGGCTCAGTGCACCGATTACTATTTATACAGTCTCAGTCTTCATTCCCCATATCCTGTTAATCTCGATTCCCAAGCCCTTGCATTTGGATAATTTTTCAATAGTTTTCATGAATGTGTTTCACTCAGATGGTACTCCTATATCAATAATCATACACGTCGTATATTTCTTGTCTTTTTTGATAATATCAAGTCTATTGGTTTATATTACCTTGTCAGTTTGAATTGACATGTCCCAGAAGATATATACATCATTATTTTGGGTAACCGTGTCTCTTCCTGCTCAGACCATCTCTGAGTGGTTTTGATTTTGTGTTTCTTGCATCTCTTCAAAAGCACATATGTCCTTACCTTGTCATGTGTGTGGGTAGATTAATTTTTTGCTACTTCCGGACATCCTGCGATAATATGGTCGACAGATTCATCATATTTTCCGCAGATCCTGCATTTCGAGTTAGTTCTGTCCTTGATTATGTGATAATGCTAGGATCTGGTTGCGAGGCCTTGGTCCTGAGCTGCAAAACTTAAGCCTTTTCCTCAGCTTTAAATCCAGTGCTCCTCAGCCACTAATGTCATTTGTTGGTCCATATTTGCCTCTTTCGTTCTTGTTAGGTATTGGCCATATAACGCTTTGTCTTCCCAGTTCTTTGTAATTTCATTTGGCCATGCTATTTTGTTTTCTGTTTTACTCTTTTGGCGTAGATGTTATTTACTTCGATTTCTGTTGGTAGGGTTTCAGTGATATTAAGTTGTTTCCTGTTTATTATTATTATTATTATTATTATTATTATTATTATTATTATTATTATTATTATTATTATTATTATTCCTTTTATTTCTTGTGTATACTCCTTGCATTCTGGATCCCTGCCAGATATTTTAGGTCAGAAGTAATATCATGACATTTTTCACTGACCATTTTTTAAGACTTTTTTCCCATTTTTTAAGGCATGGGCTGCCAGGAATCTCTTAGTGAATCTGTGGGATTTTTTCCAATGAAACCGACGGCTCCAACTACAGCTTAAATCATTGATGCCACATTTTTGAGTTTTCGATAATAAGGTCCTTATATTTTGATAGTCTATTCCTATTCCCAATTTTATATATAACTCTGTTGAAACTTGACTAATGCATTGAATAATAATGTACTTTAATGGAATTAAATGTACTTAAAACAAAATGTATTGAAACAAGAAAGTGTACACAATATTTACATATAGTCTTTTGTATATTCCTGGGAAGACCGTTCCTGGAGAATGTGTTGATTGAGTCGCAGTCGGGCACAGTCTCTGGTTGAATCTCTTGATTCGTTCCCCTCTCTTCCCGGTACCAACCATATTTATATGGTCGGTACTCCACTATGCAAATTAGGTGGATCCTACCACAACAAACTCAACAGTAGTTATTGATTAATTTCGCATATAGCAATCATTATTTATTAATTTCATCTTAACATTGTTTGATATTCTATTATCAGCTACTACGGCATTTTTATCATAGATAATATGTATTGTAATGCAATGTAACAAACAATCTAAAAACCATCGAATATATTTATACTCTCTGTGAATTTTGAACTTAATTTATTGTAAATGTTTATGATCAGTACTGCAGACTGATATATTTCCTCAACACTATCTCAGTCACATTCCTCATCTCAACACTCCAGTCGACGAATTAAGGTTGACACTTCGTTTTACTTTTGAAGAATTTAAGGTCGGGCTAAATTTAATTTTCCCTTTCTCAAAAGATACATTCCTCTAAAAAAACTTTAACTTTGTGGAATAGATTATTTAATATGGACATATAGAAAAAATAAATTGGAACAAAAATGCATTTAAAAAAAAAACAGGGCATAGAAGTCATTATAGATTTACAAAAGGAAAGAAAGAAATGCATTGCCTATTACATCTCCAGCTTAGATCAGTCTAAAACCGACTCAACCCGAATAGACACCTTAATTTAATTTCCTTCTTTTCTTAATTAACTTTCTATCTCTGTTTTTCTTTCTTTCTTTCTCTCTTTCTTATGAGCAAGATCAACGAAATCTATTTTGGTCAGTATTTTAAGGCACGAAGTTAAAACAATTAATTTTGAATCCAGCTGAAGTCAAGAATGAAATCAAGGCATTACGAAAGACTTTTGCTGCTATGTAATAGATATACTGGAATGTTGACTCACTCGGGTTAAGCGTGACATGCCCTACAGTTCAATGAACAGCTTGGTTTATTTATTTGCCATTCTATCGGATTCTCATCATTGCTGATTACTTTCTCTCTCGCTCTCACACACACTCTCTCTCTTACATTCCCACCCCCACGCACACACGCAAATATATATATATATATATGTGTGTGTGTGTGTGTGTGAAATTTGTATCTTTTAGGCTACAGCTTTTTGGTATCGAAACTATATTTGGTCGTTATTTTTATTAGCGTTTTTATTGGCAAATTGTAATTTGTGTCTCCTTAGAGACTGCGTGTCCCTCCTGTATCTTTTAACATTTACTATTTTTTATTGTAAGTATTGGAATCCATAACCAAATTTCCACTAATTCAATGATAGACAGATGCTTTGTACTTTAAGTGCAATTTTGTGTATTCTTCAAAAGGTGTTCACATTTCGTTTTGTGTTTGAAAGTCGCTGTCTCAATCCCTTGCATATTGCCCTAATGTAACGCAGTTTCTATCACCCCAAACATTCTAATACGATCTACTATCTTTGGTATAGTCAGCGCGCCTCAGAAAATAACAAAGCCCATGTAAATATTTTAAGGCCTATTTTATGACTAATCAGCCCTTCCCCACTTAAACATTCTGGTTACATCCTCAAAAAATTGTTAACAGTAAATATGAAAACTAAAATCGAGACGAGCCTGGATATTTTATTAACATTCGAAACGTCTCCCAGAACCAATCAGCGACCTACAAAATATCGATTCTCTACAAACCAATATTTTCGACCTGAATAATAGTTTATACTAGCAAAACTTCGGCCTAACTCTGCCTTCTCCATTCGGCTGATTTTGGTCTGTCTCTTTACAATCTAGCTCATTTCAGATATATTTTCAAATAATATGTTAAATACTTTCGCTATGAAGATGACCCTTACTGATATTAATATATGTGAGCACATGTAAATAACTGATATCATAAACTAACCAATCAATAATTGAAGCTGCAACTGAAATACCGTTTTCTCATTAAACGTCTCATATAAGTCAACAAAGAAAATGAATTCAGAAATGTTTACTCATGTTACAACAACATCTGGAATAATTATAATTTTTATATTTCAGCGACCTTAGATTTTGCTACTCCAAATAACCCTTTAATGTAAAAAAAACAAAAAACACTGAAAGTATTTTAAAACACAAAATGAATCCTGTTATTTTGACTACAAGCTGAATAACTAATGAACTTGAAAGAAAGCGATATATAAATTATCAAAAATACTTCAGAACGGTTAAAATATAAAATGTAAAATAGAGAGCTAAATTTATATCGGATGTCGAATTCTCACAAATGTGATATAAACAGATGCATCGTCAAAAGCGTATCACTACTTCCAGGGTAAATATTCCGACAGGCTACATTCTTTAGTTCAGAACTTAAAACAAATATCCGCCTTTCCAAGTTCACTCTGTTGAATCACCCACATCTCTGACATTTGCTTTTTCGCAAAAACCGCTACTTTATCAGATAGGCTCCTCCGTAAACATTTTCCCGAAAACTACAATCTTAACCTCTTTAAGTCGAGTGTCAATCGTTATCTATCCGTGTAATATTTTCTTCCTGCACCCTCCTCTTATGCCCATATCGTACATTGCATTCAGTAACTCTCTCCCTAGTATGACTCTTAGACCATGTAATAGGGGAATATTTAATTAAACAGTTGCCAAAATACACTCGTGAAACATCCCGAATTTGAAGGAAGGAATATACGAATATAAAAAATGTATTAAAATTAAACAACACAATCAATTCTCTTGTGTGCCACGGAAAACTTCGGAATTAATGTTTTGACCTGATGAACGCCATTTTAATAAAATAGTACATATCATTTACACAATCATCTCAGTTAAATATACATTAATATATTGTATTAATATACAACCAGGCAATTTAACCCCTGTTATTACTAAATTAATACCAAATCTTTCCACATTGGTGTTCTTGAAATATTTTCGCTCTCACCTATTTTCTAAAATCTGAACATATACCTAAATATCAGATTTGTTTTTGGATTTGTAGTATAGTCGAACTCTCGTCGTAGCGAGTTCAGTAGTCTCTCGTATAAAACGAGAAGTAACACAACTAGCAACATGTTGGAATTAAATGCACGCGTTATATTTGCATATTACTATAAATAAAATCTCTTGTCAGCCATCAATTTGTCGTAGTTCATCACAGGATCCCTTCTATATCAGTAGTCGACCATTTCAGCACACTCCAAACTACATCGTAGCAATAGCCTTAGCTTTTCAGTAGGGAACAGTTGAGAGCAAATAGTTAATGAAGTATACGATACTCCGCTATTTTATACAACATTTAAATAATTCAAATTATAAGATTACATTTTTCTCATATTGTGATTTAAAAGGAATAACCATTTATAGTTTAATTATTTCATTGTCAAAATACCATCGACTTTTTAGATTTTTCTAACAATGACAGAATTTGATCATTTATATAGTTGTACTCTGTCTGCTAGAGACATTTCTACATTTCACACACACACAGACATATATATATATATATATATATATATATATATATATATATATATATATATATATATATATATGAATCCATGTTGGGCATAGGATTATTTAATAGTCTTAACCATGTTTGTTCGTCAGCTCAGACATTTACTGTGTGGCAGTAGACATGATTGTCTTGAATGAAATATGAAGCGTGCGACCGATGTTAAAATCCCGTGGTGATAAGCCTCCACATTAAAGCAACTATCACCGACAAAGTGATTCGCAAACTAAACACGCCAAACAAAACTTTTAAGTAGCTCAACACACAACTATAAACAACAATCGCGTCTATCTTGACTTTACTTTCTGATTTCGACAAGTTTTACTTATTGATTTTTCTCTATATATCTTGATTTGTAGAGTGGTTGCTAAAATATTATTGCCGTGGCTTGAATCAAAGTGACTTTTGAATAGGTTTTCTCAACTTAATAGTATTATTAACCACACACGAATCAATAAATATACAGAATCATATATATATATATATATATATATATATATATATATATATATATATATATATATATATTGTTGTTGTATTTTTTTTATGTCATAACATATTAGAATGTAGTCGATTATGACTCTCCACAATGGCAATTGTTTATTTTTTCTGATTTGATTTGATATAATAGTCAAGATAGTAGATTAATTTCCCGTTACTTTACCACGGTTTGGAATCTAGAGTTGTCCTTGTCGTAGACTGTTTTCCTAGACCAGTCTATTCTACTATTTGGCCTATAGGAGGGGACACAATGTATTCATGCAATTCCCTGCGTCATTTGTTTGAACGTGAACGCGGGTAGCGAGGTTGGAAATTTAACTCAGACAGTCAATTTCAATTTCGTGCCAATTAACCTCATCCCTGCGCTCACATATCAATCGATTAGCCATTTTTAATTGTTCTTTAGTTTTAGAAAACTAGTAAAAGGATTAATGAAATAATTTGTACGAGAGAAAGTAAAAAACATATCGCCCTTTCGCCATAACATGTATTTAGTTTTGTTACACTGCCTTCTGCTTATACGTGCTTATAGTTTTGTGGTCACATGATCAAGGTTTGAAATTTATCGCGCCAGTTTTATTACTTCTGACACAGTGTAACCGTGCCCACTGCGATAGCAGTGTGCACCAAGTCGGAACAAAGAACAGTGAGCCAATTTCTCTGGTTGGAATGGGCATTTAGTAGAGCGGCTATGTTTTCACAGTGAGAGCAGCTAGACTACTGGCAAAATCAAGCTCAAACTTCAATCACATTACCACAGTAGTACCAACTATAATAAGCACTCATGAGTAGAAGGCAGTGTAACAAACTTAAAACTATGTTATGGAAAAAGTTCGATATTTTTTACTTTGCCTTACATAATAAGCATAAACTAGTGTACACGTACTGTCAAAAATGACGGTTATTGTTAGAAACTTTTACTATCGAGATACAAAGAAACAAAAGTTTTGAAACAATGGATTGGGATTCAATAGACTGAAGGATTAGTATCACAACAAATATCAAATCTAATGAACCGTTTAATTAATATCTTCCCTTTATATTTTTTTCGACAGTCAATGATTCATTGCTTCCACCTGGCATTATAAAAATCACTTTTTGCGCAATATAAACATGTTAAAAATTTATTGTATTTAATATAACTTTGATTCGAAATGAAAACACATCTCGAAAGAAAGATTAGTAACGGAATGACAAAAACGGTGGTGACAAAGCTTATCTCAAGAGTAAGATGAATCAAGTTGATCACTTACTAGACAAAGGTATCGCAATGCCTCGTAAAAAAAGCTTGGACAATTAAGTCTGTATTATATTAAATCAAGTACTAAAATAACGGATTAATTAAGCCGTTTATGTTGCTAGGGAATTAATTTTGTCTAAATAAAGGGAAATGTTTTATTTGTATAGTTTATTAACTTGATTAAAGGACGTACATAAATAATAAATTTACTACCTTAAATGCATTTACCTCGCTTCCGACTAAAGGGCGTGGCACAAATTATATAGATAAATATACTGCCCTAATTATTACATAGTAGATTATAGCAAACATGTTGCTTTTAATATATGGCAATATTTTATGAAATTTACTGCATTTCCAAGTTTTGCATTACTATCCATGTTACAGAAAGCCATTATTTGTGTAATTAACATCATAATCACAGAATGTACGCCAAAGAAATCTATGCCAAAAAATCTTAAATTTCTCAATGTAATGACAATAAATTAATGATGAAATTAATGTTAAATGTATGTTAATTATTCTGGAATTAATTTTATAAATGGTCTATCCATTGAGTGACATAGGTGTATTACTTCATATGAAATGTACCCCAAAGTGTCAAGAACAGTCCTAAAATATATTTAGCGGTAAATAGTCATCCGCTAATGTAAAGCTCCTCCTTCAAAAGACCCCAGTAGAAATTCGTAGGGTGAAGGTGGGACAAAAGTTCGTCTCTTTCATCAAACGATGTTTTGGAAAAAAGTTTTCTTCAAACATTGATTTAGTTTCATTTGCCGAATATTATGGTGCTGCATAAATTTATATTCTTTTTGAAAATATTTTGATATCAACTGAAACATGGCTCCCACCACCTTGTGGCTTCTAAAAATCATTTGATGCTTAATCATTCTGTAAACACCATCTAGAACTCTCATTGGGCCCGGCAGTTCGCCACTTCAATCTCACGCCAACAATATCGTCTTCTTGAAGTTTCACTCGATGAAGCTTCATTCCTCCATTTGATACTCAGCCTTGAGCCAGTCTGTCTAGAATTACATTAATCTGTGATCGATCGCAAATCATTGCACATTTGATTTAAGTTATCTCTTGTGCAACAAGACATCGTTGATACAATGAGTCAATTTTTAAAATCATTCTTTTAAGGAGGAAACAGATCTGTTAAATAGTGTTATCGTTATATAAAAGAAAAAGAAATTCATTTCTCATGATGCTAAGAGTAAAGAAACTGGAAAAATGCTTACCTCACTTGATTTCGAAAGATCTCGTTAGGTAGCGTTATTGAAATCAAACATTTCCTGCAGCACATCTTTCTTTTCTTTACTCTGAGTTGGGAACCGAATGGTAATTACGTTCCCACTGGAGAATGTTAATTTCCCCAGTCCAATGACGACTGGACTCTATACCCACTTTCCAATGCATGGCACTCGTACGTGTGTTCCAGAAACCTGAACCTATGAAGTAGGTCAAGATTTCTCTTTGGCTGTTCCAAGTCAGCGCAAGGCGTACTTGAGTTCGACCGTAGTAACGATGTTTGTACTAACTTCTGGGCCACTCTTCAGTTTTAACTAATTTTTGTATTGATTTTAAATAAGTTTATTTCATTAATTAGTTGTTCTTCGTTACTGTTCTTTTATTCGAGGATTGTTTCAATTTCCATATAAAAAATAATTCTGTTTAGGAATATCGTCTTATATAGTGCAGAGCAGTATTTGAAATTTGCATTTTACTTGTCCTTCAACATGTTGACATCTATTTGTAAAACTTTCCTAAACTATAACAAGTTAATTCATGAATGAAATGGCCATTTCAAATTTTTGTTTCAAAGATTTCAAGTAGTGAATATATCTTACTTCGCGAAGAAATAGCGAGCTGGTAATTTATATATTCACATATCCACATTGTTTTGACTAAAATCCAGTTAATCAGATATGAGAAAATAACAATATTATTGATATGTTATAATTGTTTATTTCGTAAACATTAATGTAGATATCACATATATTGTGTTATGGTAAATGTTTGATAATAAATGAAACTAGATACTATTCTTGATGTCAAAATTAATTTCAGTAAACTAAAAAATTAATGTTTACCTCCTTAAGTAAAATTTTAACAAATTAATTTCCGTTAATAATGCTGATATCGAATTCATTAAGCTCTAGGAATTGTAAATGATTATTCTTTGCAATTTCTATATGGAGATACATAACAAATACTTTCGTAAATCCAAGATTCGTGTATTATTTACCAAACATAGAAACAGCTGATCCTTAAAAAAAATATGAATTAAAAATAAAGTTAGTAATGAATTTCTTTAAACGTTACATTGTCATAAAGCCAATGATAATATCCTCTTTAGAAGAAATTATTTAGTAATTTCACTATCAAAAGTTACACATATATTTATCGAAAAAGCATATAAACGATCTTTTAATACGAAGCCATCAATTCTATGTAATCCATTTCTATTCTGTCATCCGTCATACTTTTCTATGGTCATCTTAGCAATATTTACACAGATTTCTTTACAACATCGCTCTAGGTTCATCGATCGATAATATTTGTCTAATTTCTGTACGCCAAAGGAAACATTTCAACGATTTAGTGAAACATGTTAAATTCCTTTTATATACTTAAATTGTTAGATTGTTCAATATAATGGTGAATATTTTGATGATACATTAATACTAGAGGAACGCATAGATAAAAACATCTCTCAAGGCAACAATGAGAAAGATTATGTTCTATGTAATCAGATATGCTTAGGAATTATGTCCGTTAAAGTTCAATGCATTTGTTGCGAGGCAGTGCTGACATGCCAAAAAATCAGACCGTATTTCGCACATTTCTTATTCAGGAGGAATTTCAGTAATAAATAAGCATTACTTATCTGAATACGCAAGTGCACTTAAAACATTCTATGATATTTGAATCAGGCACTTTTTTAAAGATTGCAGTCATGTCATTTTAAAATCATTTTTTTATTCAAATAACTTTCTAGAGAGGTATCTGAACGTAGATTTTGCCGGTAGCTTTGGCTTTCGCATTCGAATATTTTGCCCTAAAGTTGCTTAGTTATGACAAATACAGCTTCTTATTGCCGTTAGTTAATTAGATTACTAATTTAGTGAAAACGCGTAATGTATAGGTGGTGAAAATTATAGAAATATGCAATGTTCTTTTTATCTTGAACAAAAGGAGGGATGATAATCATATTGCCCATTCAGCTCTCGAGATAGTTGGTAATCATTCCCAGATGGGATTAGCAAAAACTAGTCCAGCATAGTCAAGCCAAGTCAACCGAAACTGAAAGCAACTGATAATTTAAAGACTGGATAGTTTTCTCAGCGGAACAAAAAATGATTTTGAAATAAACGATGTCCTTAAGATAAATTTTGATTTCAAAATTTCCCTGTATTATATTCAATCTATGTGATTTATATTCACCATTGAATTAAATGCATTGACAAAAGAATGTATTTATTGCAAAATAATAAAATGTCATTTAAATTAAACGCTAATTCCTCAGTAGTTAGTTCCTCTCGTTGTCTATGAAAGATTGGACCACTTTTAACGACGCATCCGTGGAGCTACTAATAGGATGAGTTACAATGGGAATTTGAATTCGCAATCGCTCCCCACCCAACTAGATACATGTATACACACTTTTTGGATAGTGCGATAAGATTTGAATTCAGTTTTTCCTTTTCCTAGACTGGTTGCCACTCAGGATTATAGTACCAATTCTCTACTGCTAGTTTACCCAAATATGGTGGGAAAAGAGGTCGTCTGATACCTTTCCAAAGGAGGCACGGTAGAGTAATTGTTAGCGGCTGGAATTAAAGTATCGGAAAGTTGATTTTGACTTCCAGTCGAGATCATTACATTCACTTACGTGGGAATACCTTCATCAGTAAACCAGAAATATATTGATACACTCACTTCGATGTAAGATATAAGTAGATGATATAATTATACTGATTTACAAAATCATACTCATCAAGAGAAAAATGTAACAAAATAATTAATATACTTCTATATAAACTGGTGTGTTTATGTTGTGTCCTTTAAATTTAATACCTGTGAGTATTCAGATGTTTAACTGAGAGAGCTAAATCATAGATATAAAAAGTTCAGCACAAGCATGTTTGATGATATTTTTAACGCAAAAAACTTTCAGAAACTTTCAGATATAAAAATAAAAGCTTATTTTATATACTTTGATAACTCGATGAAAGGCATATGCTTCTTTGAATATATTTGCCTGAGCATAATTAGGCAAAATTTCTGATAAAACGAGGTACAAATTTCTCTAGTTACACCCAAAGGCGTGTTTATTTCTATATGTGAGTCCAGGAATAACTATATATTAATGTGTGGTAATCAGTGAATTTGCATCTGTTATCGATTGTAAACAGTTTATTTTGAGATGAATATATTCAATTTAAATTAGTCTGGTACAAGGTCATAAATAGGAGGGGTGCTGTGAATAACGAACTTTCAAAACAATAATCATTGATTTCTTGAACAGTATGGTAAGAACGAAAAAAAGAGACGTTTAATGTAAGCACATCTGTCAATATAATAGTTTGACTTGAAATAAGGTATACAACTTCACTAACATATTCAAGAATTGAAATCACGACCGGGGGATAGCAGAAACATTGGATTAACTAACTCCTGTATTCACTAATCCTCCATTAACAACGTGTCGTTAGGGCATTTTAATTCCAATTCAATGCCTTGATCAAATAGCGAAATAAAATATACTGCGTGCCAAATTATTATCGAGATAAGTTTTTTCGAATATTTCAAAGACCGTCCAATCAATTCACACAAAAGTTTCACACAATGTTGGCAACACTGACCTGCGCAATCACTGAAAAACAAACTGGCGCCATATTTAATATCAACACGGTGATTTGAGCGTGCAAAATTATTAGAAAAGTGTAAGAATTTAGTGAAAAGATGGGCCGTAAAAGCAGTTTAAGTGATGCTGAAAAGAAAACTATCACCTCAGAACTCTCAAAAGGTAAATCTACCCTAGAAATTTCTAAAATGATAGGGAGGTGTCATCAGACAGTGAAAAAGTTCACCGCCGACCCTACACAAGTAGGCAAAAGTGTAGATAAAGTCAAGCCGAGGGTTCTTTCACGTTTTCTCATGTCACGACTTAAACGAGAGGCCACGAAGAACCCTGGACTTACCAGTCAAGAGCTTTTCAGTAGCATTGGGGATTCTACTGTGTCTAAATGTACTCGGTGTCGGTATCTGAGGGAAATAGTAACAACAGTCAAACCTGTATCGAAGCTTCCGTTGACGAGAAATCACATTCAAAATCGATTGAAATGGGCCAATGACAATATGAAGTTTGACTTCTCTAAAGTTTTGTTCACAGACGAAACTCGAGTAACACTTGATGGGCCAGATAGATGGTACAAAGGCTGGGTAATGAACGGGTAGAATCGCCATTAGCGTTTGAGACGCCAACAAGGCGGAGGAGGCATAATGATCTGAGGTGGCATTATTGGAAAAAACATTAGTGGGCCCATGGAGAGTACCAGATGGCGTCAAAATGACTGCTGATGCATACATTGCGTTTATGAAGGAGCATCTTGAACCGTGGATGAAAAGGCAAAGTGTTGCCTTCAGAAGCGCCATTGATTTATGCAAGATAATGATCCCTCACATGCTGCTCACAAGACTACTGAATATTTGAAACAGTTATGCTTCGATGGACCTCGAAAAATGAAGTGGCCAGCAAATTCTCCGGATTTCAACCCAATCGAAAACCTTTGGAGCATCAACGTACGACAATTCAGGAGCAACGCTGAGTTGTGGGAAGCAATTCTTGACATATCTCGCGGCATTACAGCAGATGACATCCTACAATTAACAAATTCTATGGATCGTCGACTTCTTCAAGTAATTTCAAAACAGGGAAAGCACATTCCCTATTAATTTGTTTAAAACTGTGCCTTTGTTTGTATCTGTTATTATTTGTTTGATTATTTATTAGTGTTGAGTCTTGACTCAATGTTGAAACTCGCCTAATTGCATGGAATAATAATGCAACACAAAATGTACTTAGAACAAGAATGTATTATAACAAGAAAGTGTACACAATAAGTACATATAGTATTTCTGTATATTTCTGGGAAGACGTTCCTGGAGAATGTGTTGACTAGTCGCAGTCGATCAGAGTCTCTAGTTGGATCTCGTGATTCCTTTCCCTCGTCTTCCGGTACCAACCATTATTTATATAGTTGGTAGTCACCTATGGAGATTAGGTGGATCCCACCACAACAATTAGATTCTTTTGATCATAAATATTCACGTGCTACATTAATAAACGTTTTGTTTGCTCAATTCTGGGAATTTTACTAAACCTTTCTAATAATTTGGCACGCTCAAATCACCGTGCTGATAAAATAATAGTCACCTGAAAATGACGACGGCTTGTCTGTTAGTAACTCCGAGACTATAATAAGATCTTTAATAGACAAGATAAGCATAATAGTTCGAATAAATACAGGGCACAGGACACAGTATATAAAAGCTTTAGTTAAGAAAACCAAAGAGTGACTTGACACATGTTCAATGACCGACCACAGCAGAGGCGAATTAAAAAACTGGAGAGTTGAGGTTCCTTAAGGGAATTAAATGAAACTGAGATATCGAAAAAGTCATGGTACGTGGAATTAAAAAATTAACGCGGTGGACTAAATAGAGGGTTCGTTCGAAATTCCTACGTATATAACCTGATACAATCTCTCATCTCAGTAATTGTTATGGTCCAAGGTTACGACCAAGTAAGAACAATACGAACACAAGAGTAGAAATAACAAAGTTATATTACACAGAATAATAATACAAGATGTGAAAGGTGTTAGTATGATTGTCAGTCTGGTTTGGAGTGAACTACTATTGGCTCGACTCGATTCCGTCTCGTCCCTCTCTCTTGAGAGGCGCAGTATTTATAGTGTCAGGAAGATTTCACTCTGTCGTTATAGGTAAGGTCCCATAACACCCCCCTCTCAAAGCTTTTACGTCGTAGGGGTCTTTAATATTTGTTGCTCTTCGGATTAATCATCAAAGAATCTGTAAATTTTCTTTTTCTGCTTGATTTCTGCGTTTCTGACAATGCTTGAGGCCTTTGCATATTGAATGTGTCAAATATTGTGTCCATCATTTCATCCTCTTCCTGAAGTAGACGGTTAGAATCCTCTAACAGCCTCTTTCTGATCTGATTTAAGTACCTTTTATGCGACAATTTCGGACCCTGAATTATGTAAATCACGTTCCCGATTCGTTTCTCTATTTTACCTGGCTCTCAATAGGATGTATTGTTTTTGAACATTTCAAAAGAAACTTTCTCCTCTGGGTTAAATTTTATTTTTGTTACAAACGACGTTGGTGATTGCTTTGTCTGTATTGGCAGTAATTTGTCGAATACCGATCTAATTTTTCGGGCGAACATCACTTCCGCGGGTGATAATGCCGATGGCGTAGTACTGTAATTCTAGTGTAATTCTATACACTTGCAAGAATTGTTGTAAAGCCTTTTCTGTTGGTACGTCATAAGTTTTCCATAGTGCTCTTTTTAATGTATCTACAGACCTCTCCGCTTGCCCGTTGGATCTTGGGGATATGGCGCGGATTTGATGTGTTTCACTTGAAAAGTTTCACAAAATTCTTGAAAATCCGCAGATGTAAATTGTGTCCCATTATCGGTGACTAAACAATCAACCACTCTGAAACGAGCAAACAGCTCGTGAATGCAATTTATTGTAGTCTTAGAAGTAGGTTTTCTACAACGAAATACTTCTGGCCATTTGCTGTAACTGTCTACTACAATCAAGTAGTAAAAACCCTTTAATGGACCTGCGAAATCTACATGGATTCTCGACCTCGGTAGATCTGTCTTAGGCCATGGCTCATGAGTGATCGGCGGTGCCTTGGCTGCTGAGGAACAACCCTTGCATTTGTCCAAGATATTTATAATATCTTAATCCATGTTAGGCCAGTACACGTAACTTCGCATTAAGCATTTCATCCTGTTCTTTCCTGGCTGGCCCATGTGAAAATCCTTGAGGATTCGCCTTTGTAGCGTTTTCGGGGTTACTACTCTTTCATTATATAGTAGAACATTATCACATAATGAAAAACTGTCTGATATATGCTTATCTTTACCTACAATTTTTGTTTTCGTTTCCTTTATAAATTGGTCATTTACTACTTCGTTTCTTATTTCCTGTAATGTGACGGGGACGTTTAAAATTGTACTACATAATGATGTTCTACTATCTTCCTCATATCGTAGATCTGCAATTACGGAATCTTCCAATGGCTCCGTTTTCTTTGGTATTAGTCTCGACAGATCATCTGCATGCCTGATTTTGTTTTATAGAAGATACTCCAGTTTAAAGTTATAGTTTAATAAGATGGTCCCCCATCTTAGCAATTTATTAGCATTGTAGACAGGTAAACCTTTCTTTATCCAAATATTGTCAAAAACGGCTTGTGGTCCGTCTGTAATGTGAAAACCTACCGTAAATATATCTGTGGAATCTCGTAACCGCAAAAATAATCTCCAGCACTTCTTTTTCGATTTGCGAGTAATTTTGTTCGGCTGGTAGCAACGTTCTTGACGCATGAGTGATGGGTTTTAGTGTCCAATCCGGCATTGTATGTAGCATACATGCCCCAACACCATAGGCACTTGCGTCACTCACGACAATTATTTCCAATTTTGGGTCATAATTCGCCAAAAATCAATCTGCCGATAGAGTCTTAATGATTTTGTCGAAAGTTTTCTGACATTCATCTGATCATTCCCAAACGTTTTCATTCTTCAACAGTCCATTTAGTGGTGCGCGTAATTTGTGTATATTAGGAATAAATTCTTGATAATAATTTACTAAGCTCAAGAAGCTTTGTAATTCGGCTAAATTTTTTGGAGCCGCCTTTTTTTATTGCTGTGGACATTTCTGGGTTTGGTCTTACTTCTTCGTCAATAATATGGCCCAGATATTTTATCCCCTTCATAAAGAAGTCACATTTATTTTCCTTTATCCTTAAAACCGTAGTTTTGTATATGCCTGAAAACCTCTTGAACCTGTATTGTTGAATATTTTTGCTATTTATCAGGATGTCATCAAGGTATGCGATCGTGAAATCCATTCCGCCTAGCATAGTGTCCATTATTTGCTGAAATATCGCCGGCGCGACCTTGATCCCGAATGGTAATCTCTGGAACTTATATAACCCTTTATGTGTGTTTATGCACAACAACCTCATCTACTGGTACTTGTAGGTATGCTTCGCTCTAGTCTATCGCTGAGAAAAAATTTTATACTAGTAACTCACCTGATTTCTTTTTGACGTAAAACGTAGGTGCGGCCCATTGACTATATTCCACCTTTGTCAATATACCGGTTTTCACGAGTCTATCCAACTATTGTCTATTTTTTTCTAATGATGCGAACGGTACATTTCATTTCTTCTTGGAAATGGGTTGTACATTTTCTTTTAGTTCGATTTCTTCCGCCATTTTTTACACCTACCCGAGGCCGGCTGAAAATACGCCGGGGAAACTCTCCTTTAATTTCTCCTTCAATTTATCTGCCTCGATCGATAACCTTTCCACTTTTTGGACTGGGTGGTAATATCTTCTGCGTTTTCATTTGACTTTTTGTAGTAAAATAATTTGCTCTATTTTTGAGGAGGGAGAAAAACGTGTTTGTCGTTGTCCTTTTCGTATGTGAGCGACGCCAGATATTTCTATATATTTCGAGTCCTTTTTTACGCTTATACATCTCTGACAGTCCTCAGCCAATTTTTGTAGCGTCAATTCTGGTCCATTCCCATGTCTATTTAGAATTCTCCGTCTGATTTCCGCATCTTTAGTCGAAACCAGGCCTTGGACGAATATCAAACATTTAAAATTGTCCGGGCTGAGTTCAGATAACTTAAAGTCATCGCAGGTTTTGCTTACTATGGAAGCGAATGTTATATAATCTTCGCTATCCTTTTTTGTTAAATTTAAATATTTCCACCTTTTGTGGAATAGTGTAGTGTTTGGACTAAATAATTCCGTTAAATGTTTCACGGCTTCCTTGAAAATCAACTTTTTCGCTTTCATCGGTAGGATGTGGTCTACGAATTTAGTGTATTCGCTTGACCATAGTTTCCTCAGTAGTAGACATACTTTTTTTCGCGTCTGACCAATTCCCGCAATCAAACTCATATGAATCTTCATATCTTCTGAAGTAAGCTGTGAATGTTTTGTCTTTGTCCGGTGCATAAGTGAAGTCTTTGATAGAGCTCCATATAGCATTTTGCGAGAATGACGCTTCATTTCCAGGATTTTCTCCTTTATTTGTTACTGCCCGTAGTAGTAATTCTTGCAGTTCGAGTTGCTTCTCTTCGTTTTTCTGTTGGATTTCCAATAGTTTATCTTCGTTTTTCTGTTGAATTTCTAAAATAATTATCTTCGAGGCTCGTCTGTCTTTCCTCATTTTTTGTTGCTGATCGAATTGCATTTTCATTAGTTCCAATATGGTTGCCTTAAAGTCTTCCATGTTTACACCATAATTTTGTGTAACGATTTTTCCCTTTTTTCTCAATGTAGACTTCAGGGCTTTGTCGCCTGTTGTTCTGGAACCTTAGTATGAAAATATTTTTCCTGCGTAGAATTCGATTCTGTTTTGGCTGACAGGTAAAATTCGTGTCTTCTTTACCACTGTTAAGTTTGGTCCAAAAAGAAAATTCTTTTTTTTTCCACGTAGAACTTGTTTTCTTTTCTCAATACCTCCGTCGCCTCTGTTATGGACGACAGATAGCAAAAAGTTATTTATTTATTTTTTATATTCTCCGCGTAGAACTTGTTTTTTCAATATCCTCGTCGCCACTGTTATGGACGACCGATAGCAAAACGCTTGTTTTTTTTTTTTTAGATTCTCTGCGTAGAAATTCGTTTTTCAATATCTTCTTCGCCACTGTTATGGGCGACCGATAGCAAAAGGTTATTTTTTTAATTTTTTTTATATTCTCCACGTAGAAATTCGTTTCTTCAATATCCACGTCGCCACTGTTATGTTCCAAGGTTACGACCAAGGAAGAACAACACAAACACAAGAATAGAAATAACAAATATATATTACACAGAATAATAATAAAAGATGTGAAAGTTGTTAGTATGACTGTCAGTCTGGTTTGGAGTGAACTACTATTGGCTCGACTCAATTCCATCTCATCCCTCTTTCTTGAGAGGTGCAGTATTTATAGTGCCAGGAAGATTTCACTCTGTCGTTATAGGTAAGGTTCCATAACAGTAATATAGTCAAATAAAGAATATCCAGAAGTCATCGCCGCTAAATTAAAACATCTCTGATAACTAAAATGTTGAAATCGGAAAACATCAGATTTAAGGACTCCGAAAACAGATCACCTCTATCCTTCATGGTGGTAGCGTAATGGATATAGCTATGTTATTTTTCTGCTCTGAGTTGAATTTCAGGGTAGATTGATCTCTCTTGCCTTTGGCTGTTAACCATTCTAAGAGTAATGAAATTCATTAGTAGTCATGGCATTTCATTGACAATTAGGAAATATCTGTCTTCAAAGTATAGAGTATTATAACTAGTTTTGAAGAGACTAGGGTTCTTTCTGTAAATTCAGAATAACTTCATCTTGTTAACGTCAGTGCAAGCTTAATACAAACATACACGAGCATATTTTTCTGTTCCTAATTGGGTTGCAATATAAAATATAATTACCAACGATACAAATTGTTGAGAGAAAGGGATTCTTTTGGTGTGTAATTATTTTTCATAAACTACATTACATATATCCATGTATGAAGCAAATATTTGACAAAATATTTGAATCAAGATGTTTCTTTAACCTAGAAAAAATAACGGTTTCACCACGTTATCTTTCTATGTGGTGTTTGGTGCCACAAGCAAACCACGCCAAATTTACTACTGTGGTTTCACATGAAAGTAGTTTTTGTACCGGGTGCAATTACCAGACACACACTTCAGCGGTTTGGAATTGAAGTTATCCTTCTAGAGTGGTTGCCATCAAGGTTAAGGATCCCATACTTTCCCGCTATTTAAGCTATACATGAGTGGGGAAGAATTGGTATTTGCGCGAAATTGAATACAATGACCTAACCTGGGATTTTCACACTGACATATCGATCACAATACAGCGTGTTCCAAAAGCCGAGTTGGACAACCTTGTAAATTTTATATTTATTTATCAAACGGTATATCACAATATATTATTTTTTTAAATTATTGGTCGAATAATGGAAGACGATATTATGCAAATTTTCCCTGGTTGCTATTTCACAAGTGTATGTTTATGCCAATTGTCGCGTGACTTTTGGAACACACTCCGTTCATCTGTTGGAACTGCTCAGCATTGTTGATACATTTGGGAAAGATATTATAATAATCAAGAACCTACATTGCTAGAAAATGCCCTGCATAGAAAATGATTTCACCAGATATACAAATATAGGAAGGGGCGTAAGACAAGGATATATCTTCTCACGGGACTTATTCAACCTATGCAGCGAGGCAATTCTGAGAGAACTGGAAATCCTACCAGGATTCATTATTGGCAGCCACATTCTTAACATCATAACATACACAGATGAGACAGTCCTGATAGCAGACACGGAAAGAAAATTAAAAACCTCCTACAGAAGGTAGCGAAGGAGAGCGAGAAGAAGGGACTAAGCATAAAATAAAAGAAGACAGAATGCATGGTCATCAGCAAAAAGATGAGCTCGAAATGTAATTTACAGGTCGGAGACACTAAAATAAAGCAGGTGCGTAAATTTAAATATCTTGGAAATGTTCTGACGGAGGACGATAAATGCGACACTGAGATCCGAAGACGTATTAAGATGGCCAAAGACGTATTCCAAAAGCTAGACAGAGTATTACGAAACAGGAGGATTTCGTTATTAACAAAGAAAAGATTACTGAACTGCTACGTGATATCTGTGCTTTACTGCAGTGAATGTTGGACGGTCTCCTCAAAGATGAAGAAGAGACTTGAGGTAATGGACGTATGGTTCTACAGAAGGATAGTAAGGATATCATAGACCGAACGTGTGAACAATGATGAGGCTTTGGAGATGATGGAAACAAAGAGGAAACGTATACATAACGTCAGGAAGAGGAAGCTGAAATATCTGGAACACGTAATGAGAAAGGAGGCTTGAAAAATCTGATACTCACATGGCAGATAGATAGGAAAGAGGGACAAGGGAAGCAACGTGTGACATGCTTAGCGGACTTAAGCAAATGGATGTCAGAACAGGGTCTGGTTGAAGTAGCAAAAACGCAAAACTTATTAAGAACTAGAAAGGATAGGGAGAAGTGGTGAGCCATGATAAGCTACGTCCTGAAGAACCATGTCACATAAAATAAGTTGTTTTATCACTAAAGACTTTGGTAGATCTCTACACTATACTGTATAATTTTCTGTTAAAAATCATTGACCGACCACTGCACAATCGAGATTTACAAAGGACAACGTATAGTAAGCCATTTTCTAATAGTTTACTACGAGTTTATGGAAGAAGCATATTAGTAATCATGTAGACTAAAAGAATCACTATAAAGATATTACAATGAAATATATGTATTACTTGTTTTTGAGTGCGAGCAAGAGTAAAGAGGGGTGCATGGGAAAAGGATAAATAGAAATACAGTGATCAAGGTCAAGAGATCAGAAGATGTCGATGGACATTACATTTGAATATTTGAGCTTATATTTGAGATTTGAGAGCTAATATTTGAGGGAAGCAAGTGATAGGATGGGAGTTGCTCTGACGGGAGGTGCAAGATAAGAAGCTGTTGGAGTAGAAGAGATAGCTATATTTAGCCGTTTCGACAATTAAAGGCTGAGACCGAGATGCCAACTTAATAGCACGTTTAAATTCATGCAGCTTGGGAACCAATGGAAGAAGCTCGTGAGAGCAGTTGCCATGAATGTATTTGTAGTACAGACAGAGGGAAGACCACAGCACGTCTGTGAGATGGCGACTGTAGACGGGATGCCATATCCGGACGTACCACGTCGCATATCCGTCTCTGGATTTTGTCGAGGACCTCGAGATGAACAGCGGGAACCAGACCATATACGGCTGCAGTATTACATGTAAGGACGAATGGTTGATTTGCAGATTTGAAAACCTTCTTGCGCAACACAGAGAAACAAATTTCCTTGCGGTCGATGAAGCTATACATTCAATGTATTTGTTCCACTTTAGGTCAGTGGACAGCGTGTAACCAAGCAGGCGCATAGAGGCGCTCTCGTGGATTTGGGCATCCGCCATCCTGATGTGAGGCACTGTGTGTTTTCTATGGTGGGTAATTGAGAGCAGTTTCGTTATGAAGCCATTGAAATAACTATTTATACTAACAAATTTTATTACATTTTCACATGAAAATGCAATTTTTTATCACTAAGAATTTTGTCAGAACTCATCAGTTTTGTATTTTACGCGTTTTTACTGCTTCTTTTTTTCTGCTTTTCAGTTGAACAATAAAACACACGGGTGTCGCTTTTAAACTTTTCTAGGTTTTATGATATTGCTGCGTACATTGGTGTCGGCCTGTTTTTAGTGCAAGGAAAACAAGCGTTTACCTAAAAATGTAAAAAAGAAATACCGTAGAATACGCATTTCCGTATATACACGTTAAATGGCAATTGACATATAACGTTTAATCTCAGAATAAGATTAAAACTCAGCTATAACGTTTAATCTCAGAATAAGATTAAGACCCTAGCAAAATCAAAGATTTATCCTTATTGAACTTATACTTTACACACACACACACACACATACACACACACACACACACACATATATATATATATATATATATATATATATATATATATATATATATATATATATATATATATATATATATATTAACTCATATTTGCTTAATCAGTTTCATCACGAGAGTTATTTTTACTTGATGACAGAGCGCAAATCAGTAGGAGTTCTCATCTTCAGTAAATTTTTAAGTATCTCCTATCAGCGCTAACTTTCGAAAGTGGTGCAGGTCTCGCAATATGTTCAAAGATTTTTTTCAAAGAATGATGGTTGTTCGTCCAATATATATGGATGTTATGTTTCGTTTTGCTATTGATGGCAACACCAACTCCATAATATTTACTGTTTTCAAATCTATTACATTGTGTCATTTAACTCCTATATTAGTATCAAATTCTTATTTGATTTTGTTTTTTTGGGCAACATAGATCGATGTAGCATCCAATGTCCCAAACCAACAATTCCTAATTGTCATTTTTCACAAGTCCTCTAACATTTATAGTCCCGATGGTATATAAATCATTGAAATATTTTCAAAGTTTTAAATAAGAAGTTCTTTAACAGAAAGAGAAAGTTTGGGAAACACACACACATATATGCTTTCTTTATTGAAATTGGAGTAAATTTGAACAGCGAAATAAGATCAGAACAATTTTGTTTACTGATGGGAATCTTATCTGGGACATTTGGAATTGGATCAATAGGAAAACAATGAAAGATGATCGAGATAATTTTTATCGGTAAAAATTTGAAATAGAGCTTACTCAGGCTATGAAAACTTTGAAACTCACATGGTTTTGAGTTCACAGCGATACTCATGATAAATTGTGCGGACCAAGGGTCGATTTATGATCGGTCAGATTTATCTATATAAACACGTAGTTGTGCTGAAAAAGTAGCAGTCTAGAGAGAATTCTCGAAGAGACTGGAGAGGCCGCGATCGGTCGGCGCGTCGTCGTCGCCTGCGTGCCGTCACGCGCATGAGCACCCGCGTCGACCGTTACGGGTCGAGGCGCTACAAGGCCGACGAGAAAGACCGACGAGAAAGACAGACGGAAGAGGACAAACGGAAGAGGACAGACGGAAGAGGCAGAGGGTGGTAGGCTGATCTGCAGTCGAGCTAGAGAGAGAGAGAGGTCGGAGATTGGGAGTGACGTCAGAGGTTGGAGCCAGGCGCCCGCTTACATATTTTGTTGATATACGTACGAAGAAGCGAATTACTCCTCCAACGTCTAAGACTAGTACTGCTACTATTATTACTACCATTGGAAACGGAAACGTCGAACAAGCTACAATAATCAAGTGTCGCATATCGTCCTGAGACGATTTCACAACAAGCTAATCACAACCAAATCTCTCTCTAGTATCCAGTGTATGAGTTTTTACGTCGATTATTTTAATTTCTGTAACCCGTTTCTTTTCTATACTATTCTTTTCTGCTATATAAAAGACATTAACAATTCACCATTGAATAGTTGTTTGTTCGGCTTCCTGCAGATATATATATATATATATATATATATATATATATTTTTGGTGCATTCTAAATTTCTTAGCAGACTCTCCAGTCGTGTCTACATCTTCAGTCGACCGTGAATAGGTGAACATCATTTCTGCTTTCTGGATCAAACCAAACACAACGTGGGCAGGAGGCAGGATTAAACCAGTGGACCAATCGAATGATCTACGGATGCTCAGGAGACCTACGGTCACTCCCTTAAGTTCGGTTAAGACCGATTAGACAGCTCAACCCAGAGAGTAAGACGCCGGAGGTTGAGGAGCTGGGGCGAAAGTGGTTAGATTTCTAACAGTGACAACTGGATAATTCATTACCTTCTCCGATAAATAGAAGGCCAACAAATTATCATTTAGTGACTTCGTTATTTTCTTTTCCTTACTCAGAGCGTTCTCTAATTCAAAATTTTAAAATCTTTACGTTACTTTATTTTTCTTCAAGTTACTTCTGTTTATAAATACTAAATATCATTTCTACACTTCTCATGTCTCAATCTTTTCGTTTTAGCATTATATTTCCATTTTGACAGGAAAAAACAGGATTGTTCAGTAGAACTCCTTTTATTTGGATAAATCTAAATGGTTGAGAGATGATAAAAAACAAATTGTAACTTTTACCGCCATCTGAGAAAAAAACATTCAGCGTTCTTTTATAATATTGTTGCAGTGTTGACATTTTATATCGTGACACCAGTTTTGGCATCACAATTTGATTGAAAGAAACAATAAGTGACAAAATCATAGAAGTATTATTCACCGTTCGAAAATCAGTCGATAAAACATTTTAAACTCCAAATATGACGACAGAACAAGTTATATGCCAATTCACATATAGCGT
This sequence comes from Acanthosepion esculentum, assembly GCA_964036315.1. Lineage (NCBI taxonomy): Eukaryota > Metazoa > Mollusca > Cephalopoda > Sepiida > Sepiidae > Acanthosepion > Acanthosepion esculentum. The sequence goes on from OZ038481.1 coordinate 73,819,028, forward strand.
TAAAACTCAGAAATTAGAGATTTATCTTTATTGAACTTATATTTTGAAGATGAATAATGTAATAATTTTGAGAAATAATAACGGAAAATTTATATTATCTTGAAGTAACAATTAAATCCCTGTAAGATAACGAAAAATAAAAAATAAAATTATCATTAAAAGAAATATTATCATGTTCATTAAATATTATCATGTACATACGCACATAGATAGATAGATAGATAGATAGATAGATAGATAGATAGATAGATAGATATAAACCACGACTGTCGTATACATCATAAGATTTTAAAAAATATTATTTCAGCATTTTTCTACATACATAAATACTTCCCATCATATATCAGATGAAATTTCTATTCTCATGATATGTTGACGGTGTGTATTGTGAACAAATTAAGATGGAACTGGTGTCTCTGTGTTGGAAATCGGCAATCAAATTTGGCGAGTAAATTACGGATCCTTTTCTATTCTTTCAGTTCTAGCTCTCGCTCCGCTCATTGTCAAGCGATGTTCTACTTAGGAAATATCGAACCAAAGTTTCAGGGATGAAGTTGAAGTTCCTTACAGAAGACTCCATGAATTTGAAAACTAATTACGGTATTTTCAATCGTCTGTAGGAAGTGTATATATGTTCAGAATTTTGGAAGCTATTCTGACGACGGTTAACGATAAAATGGTACACCGCACAGTTAACCTGCAGACGTTACCTAATACCAACAATATACTACATTATAACAAACACCTATTCATTTATATTCTCCTGTCATATTAATTTACACCTATAAGGATGAGTACTGAATACTTCTCAACAAATGTTTTAAAGTTAATTTTACAATTTTATATAAATGTAATTATTTTCTGTTATTGAATTTATGAAACAGATGTGTTATAATCCTGTGCCAACTATTTGCTGTTTGAGTCATTAAATAATGCACTCAATTCACTTTATGGCGTGTTTGTTATACGTATTTTACCAATTTATAAATATATATCCAATAGCAATATCAATTATTTCATGGCGCCAAGACCCGCCAGTATTACAGACATTCATGTAATTTGTGATACATTTATTACAAATTTGCGTATAGATGATGTGTAAGTCTGCGCTTTGCGTACGTACGTTGATATCCAGGTTACTGGGTGCAATTGTAAGTGCTTTTCTTTTTAGGTCAGATAGATCAAAAACAAAGCAAATGTTGTGTGAGGGCCAATCCGTTTTAGTACAATTGTGTTTCTATTTTTATCAGACATTCCGACTGGCTGAATGCGCTTGCATAAGTGCATCACTATCCCTGTGTGTGTGCGTGTGCCTGTGTTTGTAAAGCTAAATGCTTTCGCTGTTGCGTGTAAGTAGAGTTATTTCTGTGAAACGAACTGAAAGAGTAAAATATATTGCATGTAAATGTAAAAGTATTCAGACATTTAAATTTGAATTAACTGATGCATTTCTGCTAATCTGCTATGTAAAAATGATTGTATGCTTCCAACTGAATAATCGTTTCAGAGAAACTTAGATTAGTTAATAAATACTAGCTGAATATCAAATATATTAAGAATATTTACATAAATCATATCTGATGTGGGCAAGTGGCGGAGTGTTTAAAACGTTCACATTCTGGCCATAAGACCAGGGTTCGAATGTCATCATAGTCGATTTGTCAAGGATTGAAAGGGTCGATCCCAGCGTGTGCCACCTTTGGAAATCGGCTCTCCGATTAATAATTCCGAGCTATCATCTGTTAAACCACTCGCACATCCAAGCTTACAGAATCTGATAATCCCAAGCGGTCAGCAGCCTAGGTACGGTGATCGTACGGAATGCTTTATTTTAACGTGACGTGGCCTTTGGCAAGTGAGTGCGGCACCTTTGGAAAACTATACCACGGGTTGAACCAAGCGTTGTGAGTGAAATTGGGTCGTCAGAAACCTTAGGTTGTCGATAGCAGTGCTAGTACGATGCCAGTGTGTCCGCGGGCTTGATCGTACTGGCCTTGTTCAAATTGTTGATCACGTTAGATAGCTTTAGCTAAGGTCTGGTCAGTTGCAGTATAAACCACAGGTGTGCTCTGTGAGTGTTGAATAAATACAAATGCGCCTGAGCAAGCGTCTGCAATAGGGATTGGCTAGCCGCCCTAGTAGACGATTACGAGTGTCCAGCTATACATTCATAGGTATGTAAAAACATTTTAAAAAGAATAATAAAACGAAGAAATTTAATCTATAATATATAATGTATATCTTAAAAACACTTAAGGGAATTTTTAATCTCACATTGTTTCTTTTTACTATATACATTATATTTAGTTTGTAAACGCATTTTAGTAGATAACTCTGTGTTTTAAACAGAGAAATTAATATCTACTGTCCTACAGATCGAAAATCCTATTAAAGAAAATATGCATAGCGGCATCAATGCAACTTACTTTCCATTTTTAATTTAAGAAACCACCTTCAAGCCAAGATAGATTTACCATTAAGCTACGGAAAGCAATCACAGAAAAGCAAAGCTCAATTTCCATACTTAAGAAATGCGAATATCTCGCTGTTAATTTCCGAAGTTTATATCTACTAAATTTAAATAAAATAATTTTTAAGCAGTTAATGTATCTTTTAAGTTGCAGGTTTTTTGGGTTATTATAATCACTACATTTAGTGGGTACAGGCAATAGACAACACAATTTTAAAGATATACTTTAATGTCCACATAATGGGCACGTGGTTAGAACGTTCGCATTCTGACCATGACATCCCGGTTAGATCTCATCATGTTCGATGTGTCAGGAAGGAGAATTCCTGATGTTATTAGACTGGAAAGCGTGCCTGGAAAGTGCCTGAAAACCATACCACGGTTGACCTAAGCCTTGTGAGTGAAATTTGGTAGCCTTTGGGTAACTGTGCTAGCAAGAAGTCAAAAGTCAATCAGTATAAACCACAGGTGATCTTTGTGGGTGTTGAATACGAGTGGCCAGCTATACCATCGTATGTCCTATTAATGAAAATATCCCCCTCTAACCGGTATTCCCTTTTCATGGTGGAAAACAATTTTAACTTTAACATTAAGCCACTGAAAATATTATAGCAAAGCCAGGATTAGTTATGATATACAAGGTTAATTTAACGTGAGATTTAGTTTTCTTTTCACATCTGGTGTAGAAGCGAGATTGTACGAATGTGCACCTAATGAGCTACATAAGCGCCTAAACTTAGTAAAATCATTCAATTTTGGTGTGCATAAAACCTTTTTTAATGACAGAAAGTTTTGTAATTAGTCTTCATTTCAGAGCGGTGGTGTACAATACCGCAGAAGGTGCGAGCTCGTTTTATTGAAACCTTGTATTGATTTCATGGGATCTCTACGCTGGCTTCATTAGAACAAAGTTCGTCTCATGGAATGATCTTAGATATAGATAAACGTACACTTTCGATAAATAGCCAGCACAGGGGCTGACGGCAACGTCACGTTAAAATACCGCTTTCTGTACGATCACCGGACTTAAGCAACATCGAGACTGTTTATTACCTAGGTCGGTGACTACTTGGGAATATCAGATTCAGAGAGCCGATTTCCAATTTCAGTTGAATTTGTAATTCGTTATATTCACGTACGAGCAAATACCCTTGGATAAGGTATGAATCCACTGCTTCTCCAGATATGGGTTAATTAGTAAAACGTATCAATAAAACTATTATTATCACCAAAAAATAAAATAAAATAAAATCGTATAAAAAATATTTAGATTTCGGCATGAAGTTACCCATAGAGCTGTTGATATTTCCCTAAACAAAAACTACGAACCAAACTAAGCAAAATCCAACACAGAATAGTTGTGATTTTCTGAAGCAATGCAGCAGGACCAAATGTATGGGTAATAAATATGCGTTAACGCACATAGAGGATGGTACAGATGCTACGCTGTTCCCTCGTACGCATGTGTAGGTAATATAGGATTCTACTGTATAACGATGTTTTTTTAGCCTCTGATTTGGTACTTTTCTATAGACTTCTATTTCTTCAAAAATATGCGTGCAGTATTTCAATGGCTTGCCTTGCTTTTAGCAGTCCTTTAACCGTTTTGGCGTCAGCATTTGTCATCAGCAGATATGACGTATTCCATACAGGTAATGTCATGACACACGTTGGATTTAGTTAAATCAATAGTTAGATCTCGTAGATAATACGCTTGACAAGGCGTTGGTTTCTGGGAAAAGAGAGAAGACATAAAGGGATTTGTAAACTGAAGCGTTTGTGGTCTTTTGCTGGGCAGAACGCTATATATATATATATATATATATATATATATATATATATATATATATATATATATATATATATATATATATATATATGCCTGATTCTGAGTAGGCAGCTAAACCGGTGACATGAGCTGCTAAATTTTCTTTCAGTATCTGGAATATAATCTTAGTGGAGGTTTGGATATGTTTCAGTTTAAATTAGATTGCGATTTAAATATGTTCAGCTGTACAGGTATTCAGCGTCAATCATAAAATATGAGACCTGTTTCAAAACCCTGTTGAAGAATGTTGCGAACACTGTTGACGCCAAAATACAAACATATATACATATACAGGGAGCAGCAAAAGTAATGCATTTTCGTTTCATCGAGAGGTGTATAGAACGATTTGGAAAAATTTGAGTGGCCATCACATTCACCAGATCTTACACCAACCGACTTTTTCTTGTAGAGTGTAATGAAAGACCATGTTTACAGGCTCAAACCGAAAACATTCCCTGAATTAACACATGCAATTTCTGATAGATTTTCTGAAATTAATGTAGAAATGTGACAAATAGTTTGGAGATGTATTGCTGATAGATTTCGGCATGGTATTTAATGGGATGTGGGGGCATTTTGAACAAGTGTGTTAATGGTTTGTACATGACTGAATTGGAAGATAGTTAACTACTATAAGCTCTTTCCAGAGAAGTAAATGTTCTTAACAAGTGTTACTCCTAAATAGATCACAAGTTGAAGGCAGCAATTAACAAAAAGCATCTGGAATAAAGAAATAACATAATATTTCATCAGGATAACACCAAACTACATATGTTATATATTGGAATGTTTTCACTTATCCATACAATTTAACAAATAGTTTACCTTTCAGTTTGCCATTTATTCTGTGCTTTACATTTTGGAACAGTCATTTAATCCTTCTTCTTCACTTTACGACTACACAGAATAGTGCAATAACGATACGTCATTTTTATTAAATGTTTCAAAATTGTTTTTCATTTGAGGTTGGCTCATGTTGTTTTAACTTGACAATTCAAATTTTCTTAAACTACAGTATTTCATTTTTGTTCAATAAACGTTATAAATAAAAAAAGGCGTTGCTTTTGTCTCTGTATATGTCCAAAATTCGCCAAAAATCAGGAAATAGGATTTCTGACACGTTCAATTATGTCACGTATTGGCAGCGCTCCCTGAAAACAGGCAAATGCCATAAAATCTTAACACCTTTCCTTGGAACAGTCAGCCCATCATAGATTAAAATTCAGAAAACATGGTCAAAAAAACTAAGGGGGATATATATCTCACAGATAAATACATAGCTAGTTTACATGTTATATCTCTATATCAAGGTCACCATCTAATAAATGCTTATTTTTAAACCACCTATCAAATATAAATCTGCCCTTACCTGGAGCTAAAATCATTAAAGAATTACCGACTCATCACCAATCCTTTAACAATAATTATTATAACCAAAAAACTGGATTATCAATGGGCTCGCATATGAGTGGGAATATAGCTTAATTTTTAATAGAGTTTCTTGAATCTGGTCCTTTCCAGAGTATTTTAACTACTCATTTCTTGGTATATTGACGATACCCATATTAATACGTCCCCCACAAATAAACTAAATAAAGTTGAACATAAATAATGACTTACTAACGAAACGAAAACAAATAAATAAAACAAAGAAAAAACACGTTACTTTGCCTAGACATACTCTTATGCCGTACTAACAATAGCCTAAAAGTAAGTGTCTATCGCAAATCAACTAATAAAAATAAACACATAAATTGTTATTCTCACCATAACCACTAAATAAAATCCAGAAGAGCCATCTAATTCTTTTTAAGGGCGCCACTCAGAATTTGTAGCCCTCAGTATATACGTGGAGAATGGCAATGCATTAAAACTGCTTTTAAGCTCCTACGATACTCTTGTAAATGCTGATTGTGTTGAAAAGTTTGATGTGGCTGCGTGTTGAATAGCATTTAACAATTATCCATTTTTGTATCAAGGAAAAACAATGGAAAACCGATTTTTGTTTCAACGATAAAATATATATTAAAATCAACAAATACAAAACATTTTTTAGTAATGTGTGAAACAATAAGAAAGAAGAAGTAGTTTCCCTTTATCTGTTAGCTGAAAGATTAAATGTAAATAAACAAGTTTTCTGAAAGAATGTTCAAAGTTCTGTATTGCATAGAATGATGTTTTCAGAAGAACATGTAATAAATCAGTGGATTATATATAACTAACAGAGCTGTTGCAACTTGGCTTGTTACATAGAACTGATGGTGAAGGATATTTAAGTTCTGTGTGCGTGCGTGCGTGCAGTGAGTAGAATGGATAATCTGTGTAGACGCGTGTGCGTTACTGGGTTCTACTGAGTTCTGCTTCTACTGTATATTTTTGGAACGAATTCTGGTTTATATAACTATGGGTAGGCTCCCAGGACAACGGCGGGAGAAATTCCAAGAGTACACAAAAAATATCTGATTGGATGAAAAATTACCCAATCGGTGATTTTATAACAAAAGCATGTTTGTGAATTAACAATAGGAAAAATTCAGTGTGGTGAATGCGATCGGTAAATTGTCCTGTGATAGTATTTATTATTTGACCAATCACATTTGAGAAAAGTGTAGGCGTGTCAAACATAGTAGTAATCGCTACACTCTATTCAGTGCGAAAGTGAATGCTTGCAAAATATTTAGAAATAGATAATTGGACCATTCTGGCAAACCTGACAAATTTAAATATATTAATCTACCTACCAACTGTATCACAACTACAATTGATATCTATAACTATAATTGATATCTAAGCTTGCCATAAAAGTTGTTACAACATCTAAAAGAATAAAATAATTAATACAAAACAAAATAAGCTAAGTGAAAGACAAATAATGTTTATATGTGATGGTCGTACTAATCACTCACGCAACTTAAAACCTTATGCGAAAGAAGAATTTCTGTATTGTCGATAGTATCATGTTTAAATAATGATGCAAAATTGACACGAAATCAGTGAGATATAGAACGCCACTTATATATGTATTTCATGTGCGAATAATTTTCGAATTGGAGCAATCAGCAAAAAGTCTGTATTGCAGAAAATATTGAGGTATATTATGAAAAAGGGAATGTTTCAAAATTATCAGTCAGATCTTGGTTATAGCAAAATAATTGTAATTATTTTTTCTATATAGCAGAGAAGCAGATTATATTGAGATTTCTGATTGAAAATGGCTAGAGTCTAGGTACCATAGCGAAGCGCTCATCCGAACAATTACCATGAAAGTATTTATAGAAAAGATACAGAGAGGCAGCATTAAGGCGGTGGGAAAGTGACTGAAGCTTAGCTGCCAGATCAGGGATGATAATATTGCTGATTCTTCTTTGGATTTTATTAAAGAGCTCAAGGTAAATAGCAGGAGAACCGGACCATATCTAGCAGCAATATTACACATAGACGATTGCTAGACTTATAGATACGTAAGATAGATTCTGGAGAAAAAAGATTGTCTCGCACGACACAGTTAACCAACTTTCTTAACAGCTGACCTAGCAATGGATTCAATATATTTTAATATAAAACTTTAGTCCAATACGGCATAAGATATTGACAGCGGGCCATGCTGAATGGTGTATTGCTCTTCACAGAAAAATGCAATAAAATTAATTTAGCAGCGAAAATGCGAATTTTCTTAAGAAAACAAACGTGTTCTCTCTCTCACTCTCTCACTCTCCCTCTCTCTCTCTATCACTCTGACGTCTTGGTTATTAACATTTTTACTTAAAAGTCATAGTAATAATAATTACTCTTTAAATGTTTGTGATATCACAATAAACAATGATGCCATGTCACATCTCACATTATTGCTATGGTTAGACTGTGCTATAAATCAAAATCTTTTGTTCCCGTAATATTTCTTGTATATCTCAGAATTCCGCAGATTGGCAAGTTTGGCAAGAGGTCTACCAATGACAGGTAATGTTATTTTTTGGATAATTCACGTATGACCTACTTCTGCTGGCCAATGTTGAAATCAATTGATAAAGTGGGTGTATCTGGCAAATTCCTAAATTTACTAATTTAATTGTCCATTTGAAGTTGACTATATTTGAAGTATAGCTCAACTCTTAAAGAATAGAATTTCCTCACATTCGCCTGCGTCTTTTGTATAAAGATCGTGTAGAAAATGTGCATAGGCGTCCCGTTATATCCGGAAGATCTTTCTAACTATTGACAATTTGCATCATAATTCTCTGGAGATATTTCCTAAGGTTTGGCCGGATCATATTCCAACTGTAACATATAAGTCTCCAAGATAATTTATATTAAATCAAGACAGCCACACTGACGCAAAGAAAAGGATTGTCTGTTAGGTCTTCGTCTGATCTGTCGATATATATATGAACCCGTGTAAATATATTGTCACGTGTGTATTTTCTTACCTAATGCTTCCTTTTGTAGTCAGTGGACACTGCATTTTAACTTCCTTGATCAAATTCTGGACAAATGAGGAGCGATAACCGGTTAGATCATTCTATAGTTTTCTTTGTTTTCTCTTGCTCTTCGTTTATTTTTTTTTAATTGCTATTAACTGTATAGGATGTTTTAAACTTTTCCTTTCAGTTATGTTTGTTTGTAAATGCATTAATCATTGAATAATTTCTACATGTATTATGTGAAATGCACATCTTACTTTATTCTATCCACTCCATATTTACGCCATACATATGGCAGAATTCAACGAGATTTGCTAGCATGTGTGGTAATGGCAGTTTAGGCTCTGAGGTTATTCTGATCGTACACACGTGTAACCAATCCATCGCACACAATTTGGTGTGAACTAAAAGGGCAACTACTCACGAAAAGCGCCAATGTAATGGCAAGGGCAGAACTACATATAATTCTCTTAAAGGCATCCAGAAGGGGCGCTCATTCACGACCGCTTGTTGGCCATTCGGTCCTTATGCGTTCCCTTGATGACCTACAGGAAGAACATATTCGTTATCAATTGACTCGTGGTCAACTAAATAGAACATATAAGACGACAAAAAATTAGGCATCTACAATTTTGGAAAATGTAAATCTATAGAGAGTTCACGATTAAATATTCACAGAACAAAATCTATTAGAAATATAGAGCCAAAAGCTTGCGGATCAAAACATTCAATAAAATTGGATGTCAGCTCGTCAGCTACAGGAAATGCAGGAGGCTATCGTTAATGAAGGTCTCCTATCAAGAGAACATTAAAAGCAGAACAACCCCGTAAAATATGAAATAAGTGCAAAGAAAAACAAAAATTAAAAAGACAATAAAAATGATGTAGCAAGAGCGTTCTATTTAAAAAGGAAATAGACAAAGAATAAGTACTAAAGAAATGCAGGAAAGAAATGCAGGAAAGAAATCCATGAACCCTCAGTGTGAAAGAATAGAAAACGTGAAAGCTACAATCTAATTCGTCTGTAATATGTTTCAGAATACCAAATCTACACTTATAACAAAGCTCAGCGACTTCACGTTCGCTAGGGGAAAATTGTTACCTAAATGTTTAAAGTAGAGAAGCCTCGAACAGAATGAACAAGAAATCAGCTTGGAAAGTTAGTAGGAGATAGATTTCTAAAAACAACGAGACAGGAATATTGAATGAAATGCTAAGCAATGACAGACCTGGAGACAAACTATTGGACACCGTCAAATTGAGATAGAAAATATACACTATTCAGTGCAAATATATAACAAAGTATGAACAAACTAAGTAGGCCTAAAATATAAAAAAATAAAAAAACAGTCACTGCAGGTTAAATCCACATCGAAGAATAAACATGAAACTTCAGTAATATATAAATAGAATAACAAAAGAAAGTGTAAATTCGGATGATACTGATATGAGCCCGTACTGAAGAGCACAACAAATATCAGAATAGTTAATAAAGGGAAAAAACAAGTCATAGAACTAGAAGGAAATTCAAAGATATAAATGCACGGACCCTAAATACACACACCCGAAAATTAATTGCCTGTAAACCACTACGACATGTTGTGATCTATGGATATTGGATTAAAAAGTTTTCCGTCTTATACTTACCCGGCAGGTACAGATCTGTATAAAGAAATGTCAAATCCCATAATGCATCATCATCGAAATCAAATGTCTGGAGGAAGAGGAAATTCATGACGATATCTACACTCAATTATAATATTTCAAAAATATCAAAGTTAACATATTTCCAACACATGCGTAACAGTCATGTTGATCATGACCAAATTATGAAAGAAGAAAGAGAATAAACTCAACATCCTGATCAACAAAACGAATAATATGCGAAAATAAAAGCAGGAGTGAGAGGATTCGTCAACATGGAAGCTTTTGTACAAACACATTCAGTAATGCTAAGAAGATAAGCCTGAAATCGTGCAGAAATAAATACAATAACAATAAAGATTGAAAAACGTTAGTAAAGAAGAAAGATATAGAAACACTAGAGAGAGGATCTAAGAGGTAAATACAATTAACACAGATAAAAAAAAATCATGAATATGTCTAGGGTAAGACGATCTGAAGAGAGAAATGGAATAATTCATAATTTCAGTCCAGAAAAAGGAAACTGTCTCAGAAAAGAAACTATATAACATGAGAAATGATAAACCCTCAAAACGGAAAATTCTACATAGAATGAGAAGAAAGAATAAACAGCGTAATCAACAAATTTAGCCAGCAGGTCACCCAACTGGACAGAAATAAACACGATAGTTTCGATATAATCACATATTAGGAATTATATATAAGCCCTGGGTACAACAAAAGAGAAACTGATATCATCATACGTAAGAGACAATCCCCGAAAACGAAAATCACAGAAAAGAGAAACTTGGGCATTTCGACAATTAAAGAGACCACACAATCGAAACAAAAAAGCTGTACAAAATGAGCATAAAAGAAATGAAAACAAATAAAAGAAACACCAAAAAAAACAGAGATAGTTTTGTAACCTAGGAAAGGTTACCGAATAGAATAATCGGCAAGGCGATTAACAGTAACACGATTATTTTTATTTTAACCACAAATGCTAATATTGCAACCTCCACAACGCGAATAGCATCAAGAATAATCAAGAAAAAGAGGATCTGTGAATCGAGATTCGATGAGTGAAAACTTCCAGGAAGATTTGCGACTGTCCAGAACATTTTACCGTTGGAGATTGTCAGATTAGTCAAATAGGGGAGGATAATTATGGGTGGACATTCTCTCAATAATCTCGAGAGATAAACACCAGACATGTGCAAAAATACAAATTTATAAAATACTGCTAGTACTATTAATATTATTATTAAGAATAAGATATTAAACGTGATGACTAATGGGCATAATAATTGCAATGATTACCGAATCACTCATTATTATCATATCTGGTATCTTGCTCGCACAGCGTATTATTTTTTCTAAATACCACCTTACTATCGCTACATCCTAAATTAATATTACAATTATTATTAGAGCGAGAAAATTCGAAGGAGATAAGAACGACGATGTTAGTTATTAAGGCGGCTTAATATAAACACGAATCCATCTTCTTTTGCAGTTAATTAATTTAATCTTCATATGTTTCAAAAGTTGTATTATTATTTTCAGAATTTCTATTTCTTCTTTGTTTTGATATTTATTTTCTTGGATTTCTCCATACATTGCATATGTTCTTTATGCTGTTTAGTTTATTTTTGTTCTAAGGGATGACATGTTAATTTTAGTTTATAATTATTTGTTCATTTGTTTATTCTTCATGCTTGTCATATTCTGCTGTTAATTTTAATTTGATCAAGTTGTTTACCAGCTATAAATCACACAAATCACACAGCCTGTCTTTCTTTTAACGTCAGCACATCTAGATGAATAAATAAATAAAAATGGTTCAATATAGAAGCAATCTTCAAAGAAAATTGTTAGCATTAGTAAATAATAAAAACCGGAAGAAAGAGAAGTTAGAAACCACAATATATTACAACCATAAACATGACCGAAATAAATGAATTAGTGCAACGGGAGCCAAGCTAGTAAGCGAGAAACTTGTTCATCCAGGAAAATCATATTGGAGTAAAAATTGAAAAGTGGATGAGAGAGGAAACTGGAGTAAGAAGTAAAAAAATATAATTAAAAACTCACGAAGGAAAAAGCGAAAATATATGAGAAACACTGGAAGGAAAGAACGGGTTGGAACAAATACGAATAAAAATACTGTTAATTATGCAAAAAGACAAAATACTTTGGTTTAAGAAGATTGACTCAGGATATAGTGATACAGTGGTAGCAGTATAGGAAAAGAGAATAATATCCGGTTTTACTGCCAAGTAATTTTAATGCTTCTAAAGCAAAACTGCTCTCTGTTACTCACGACACGGAACCATCTCTGCCACCCATTAGAATGTCTAATGCTCAACTCCACGAGAGCACCTCTTTGTGACTGTTTGGTCTCACACTGTCCGCTGACCTGAGATGGAATAATTACATTGAATGGATAACTTCATCCATCGCAAGGAATGTTGGTTCCCTGTGTCGCGCCAAAAAGTTTTTCTCGCCCGAGTCCATCATTCATATCTATATATCAACAAATCGCCCTTGCAAGGAATATTGCTGCCATATATGGTCTGGTGCCCCGGCTGTTCGCCTTAAGGTCCTCGACAAAATCCAGAGAGGTATAAGCAATGTGGTTGGTCCTGATCTGGCATCTCGTCTACAGTCGCTCTCTCTTTCAACTGATCAGACGAGCTATTTTCCTTAGTTCCCAGACTGAATGAATGTAAACGTGCTACTAGGCTGGCATCACGGTCCCACCCTTAAATGTCGAGACGGTTAAATGTGACCCTCACTTCTACTCCAATAGCTTCATGTCTCGCACCTCCCGTGTATGGAATTCCCTTCCTATTACTTGTTTCCTCGATAGCTATAATCTCCAACTATTCAAATGTAATGTCAATCGACATCTCCAGATGCCCTGACTTATTCCCTGTCCTTCTCTTCATCCCCTCTTCCACCACGCCTCTTTAATCTCGTTCCCACTCTGTAACGCCTTGCTTGGTGAAATGTTTAATGACAAAAAAACAGTAAATTATGAAGCGATGGTGAGGCTGTGAAAATCTTTAACCTACGTAGAAAGAGTTTGGGAATAACTAGTGGGAACGGAAAAAAGTGTACAATAGAAAATCGAATGCCTGTACCGTACGTAAAACGATTTACAACGGAAAGAAAGAAACCCGAGAGATGTAAGTTATCGAGAAACCTTAAATATTAACCAAAAGAAAATTTAGAAAGAACCTGTTCATATTTATCAAGTTACAAATAGAACCATGGCTTCTGGTATAAGTGATTATCAAAGAAGCACATAACTTACAGAAGCAACAAATTCGAAGCAATGACTATATTAAAATCTACCCAGAGGTTAAATGAAGCTTAGAAAAGAATACTTCTAAACATCTACAGACCTATAACATACATACACATGTATGGGTAATTTTAAAATAACAAACACAAATGCTGACGACACCACTATTTACTCCTGCCTCAAACACAAATCTAGTGAGGCAGACAAAATTAACCTGGCAGCTCAAATTGTAAAGGACCCCCAATCGGTTGTGGACTGGGGAGAGAAATGGATGGTCAACTTTAACGCCTCTAAAACAAAACTGCTCTCCATTAACCACCACAAGGATCCATCCCTGCATCCCATTAGAATGTCTGAGGACCAACTTCTCGAGAGCTCCTCTCTGCCGCTGCTCGGTCTCACGCTGTCCGCTGATCTGAGATGGAACAAATACATCGAGTCAGTTGCATCATCCACCGCAAGAAAAGTTGGTTCCCTGTGCCGAGACAGGAAATTTTTCTCCCCGGAATCGATCCTCCAAGTCTATAAATAGACCATTCGCCCTTGCATGAAGTATTGCTGCCATATATGGTCTGGGGCCCCTGCTGGTTGCCTCAGGGTTCTTGATAAGATCCATAGACGGATATGCAATGTGATTGGCCCTGATCTGTCATCTCGTCTGCAGTCGCTCTCTCACAGACGCGATGTTGCATCGCTCAACCTTTTCTACAAGTACTTTCACGGTAATTGCTCCGAGGAGTTGCTTTCACTTGTCCCTAGGCCTCGTGAATTTAAACGTCATACGAGGCTGGCATCCCGTTCCCACCCCTTCACATTTAAAACTGTTAGATGTAGACGTCTCTTCTACTCCAATAGCTTCATGTCTCGCACATCTCGCCTATGGAACTCCCTTGCCTATTACTGTTTCCCTGACAAATACAATCTCCAACGGTTTAAGTGTAGCGTCAATCGTCATCTCCAGTTGCTTTGATCTATCCACTTCCCTTCTCTTCATCCTTCCATCTTTCATTCCTATCTGCTCTCGCTCCAAATCTTCTGTAACCCCCTTGCCTTGATCGACCCTCCGTCTTTCTCTTTCTCCACATCCTCTCCTTTACCACTCCTATCTACTCTTCCTCCATCCCTTCTGTAACCCCATGCGTGATAGTGACCTCCAGCCTTGCTTGGGGTGATACGCTTAAAAAAATAAAAATGAAAAAAAATAACAAATGAAAGTCATTATTTGCTTGAAAACTAAGGACTCCTTCCCAAATAAAAAAGGAAACTGAAGGCGAAATAAAGGTACATGGGATATACTCTCCATCGATCTAATTATACTAAAGGAAGGTAAAACAAGAGAAATAATGAAGTCTTTTTTCCAGAGAGACAGCAGAACGTTTACTATGGTTTCGTACCCCAAGATTATGGAACGTCTGAAGATATTTGTGACAAGTCAAAAACAAAACAATAACGAACTTTATAATGTAGGCAAAGGAAAATGAAAAGTGGGGGTAATCGTAAGAATAATGTAACAAGCTGAATTTACAATATTTAACATATATTTTTACAAGTTAACTCAATGTCTCCACTATTAGCCATAGCGATGATGTTGCTGATCTATATGTTGAAAGATGTAGTGGAATAATTTTATCTGACGATTTATCTAAGAAGAAAAGGGAAATGAAAAGGAGATGAAGAGAAAATTAGCAGCACATAATGAAGAAGAAGAAGAAACAAGAAGAAGAAGAAGAAGAAGAAGAAGAAGAAGAAGAAGAAGAAGAAGAAAAAAACTTCAAACGTTACTTTGAATACGGAAGTGAAACAACCTATTAATCGTAAAAGAAAAGATAAAAACATGTACCAGATAGTTGTTCACACTGATTCGGTAGGCTCCAATGTAAACAAGAAGGGTACTAAAAATATAGAAAACTTGTCCAATTCAGTACAGCGATAAAATTGACTAACATGAAAGTATATATATATATATATATATATATATATATATATATATATATATATATATATATATATATATATATATATATATGTATATATACATATATGGGTAGTGCACTGCATGCAATGGAGTGCATCATATATCAATTAATCTATTACGTTTCGTAAAGCGACCACAATATATCTTTATTAGTAATTGTTGACGCCCAAGCTCGGTCTCAACTCCGACTACTTCGACATCAAAGAAAAATCTATAGGCGAATTTTTCTTGAGCACTTCTTAACTTCATTTAACTTTATTGCTAACGGATTATTAATGCTTGCACCATGTATCATTCTGCTTATTTTAATTGCTGAAATAATGTACTCTTTCGTCAGTTATGGATGTCGTATTTTGATTCATTTGAGTTATCAATAAGAGAGAAAGAAATTAATATATATATATATATATATATATATGTGTGTGTGTGTGTGTGTGTGTGTGTGTGTGTGTGTGTGTGTGTGTGTGTGTGTGTGTGTGTGTGTGTGTGTGTGTGTAATTTGGCAGAAACATTTTTTTAAACATATATAAACTCAAAATGGAAATGGAAATATGTGTCCCATGAGAAAATTTCTTCTGTCTGGCAACAAATTCTAGGTCACAGGAACAGAGTATATGATGAAGTTAGAACTCTTTGATTCCATTTTTGTGATTGAATGAATCCTTCTGTATTCCAAATAAATATATTTTCTACTTAATGTTAAATTTGAAATGAAAAAATTATTTAGATTTGAAATTGGATCATCTCGCTGTTATCAATGCAATTTACTGAACTACTATTTACTCCGCTAACTTCTTGGAAGTTCAGTGCTTCAGATTTGCTTGTCAAATGCCAGACTTTAAACTGTTGGGAATGTCTCCTAGGGTCAGAGGGACTATGCTTCTCTGTTGAGGAGCGTCAGTAGAGAGAACAGTATGATCACACACCGAGAATACTGCCTGATTTCATTTTAAGCTTGAATGATCAGGCAGTTAAATGGTCTTGTGGAATCACGTCTAGGTACATTGGAACATCCATAATCAGAAAACGTCTGAGGGGACTAGGGTAGCTGTCATGAAGGTGACACTTATTCGGCACCACATGCAAGGTTATACGCTGCTTTTATCAAAACCTGTCCCCATATCACATATTTAGTAGTGAGACATGTGTTGAGTATACACTTTTCAGATTGCATAATGATAAATATTTTTGTTGTGTATATTTGTACCCCAGCGTCAATTTGCTGAATGGATAGCGTCTGAGTTTGAGGAATCGTACTTGGGAAAGGTATGAATCCTCTTCTTCTCTCCCCCCCCCGACTATTGGTAAATAGCAGGACAGACCGGGTTCTATATCCTTGAATAGCAACTGGTCTACCGCAGAAAGAAATGGCAACCTACCGCGGGGGAAAAATTGCCTCTTCAGTCATGTAGCGAAAGATAGATGAATACCTACCACAACTGAAGTTAGTCGGCTATGACATTATCACACACAGCACACACACACACAATAAATAAAAGTGCTACGAATATTAAATAATATAAAGAAATTTATTTAAATTATATAATTTACACGGAAATAGATTATGATTTATTTTAACAAGAATAAAACAACTGTATTGCGATTTCGGAGGCTCGGATGATGCAAGTTTTATCGGCTTGGAAAACGAAGTCTGCGAGCCGAGTTCACATTCCAGTCGATTTTGTTTTGCTCTATCCGTGTTCCTTCCATTGTGAAAAGCATGAATCTACCCCCCTCCACCTCTGGCGTAAATAGGAGAGAAGCCTTCTTGACTTAATTGGAAATCAATCTAGAAGAATAAAAGCTTTCAATTTAATGTTGTCTTGAATAGTGATGATCTCCGTCCAGATATTTTGCTTTAGACACACTGCTGCTTTTTTACCTATACATGAGGCACACCAGCAATGTTACGACATTCCTTCCGGGGATTTGTAATTTTGTAGTTATTGGTGTAACAACTTGTACGGAGTAAACATTATAAATTTAAACGAGTAAGAGTAAATAATACTTTAAGTAATACACATTTTAATAGAAGAAAAAAAGATGAAAATGATAATGATGAATAATTGGAAATAAATAAGATTATGCTTTGATTGTTGGATACAAAATTACAATTGTACATTTGACACAACACTGAGAACTATTCCGAAATCGTGAGTGAGTGATTATATTTTCTATTTAACTGGAAATCACGTTGGAAGCGACGGGAATATTTAGAGAGAATCGCAGAACAAAGTACAAACTGGATGACGCCCGTCTCCCTACAAAGAAGGAGTGTTGATAATTCCAGCAACAGTAAAATATATAAATAAATACATTAATAATAGCAATAACGTTAATTTAAATGTTAGCATGTATAGATGTAAATAAAGACAATAATCAGGCTTCATTTTTGCAGAAAATGAACATGTGTTCTGTGAGAATTTTCTGTCCTTGTCAACCTCGATAAGTTTATTGACAAAACAGATTCTTTTACCATCGAAATACTCAAGAACGTAGTTCAATATTTTCTTTGCTTAAATTCACTTTTATTTTCATTCCAATTTTATGCTAAACCGATCCATTCCTTAGCCAATTCTCTTTCTATCAGCATTAATAAAAAGATATCCAGTGAGCTTTGCATCAAATTTTCGTTAATATTGTTTTAAATGCACACAAGCCTATATGGTGATATATAGACAACATACGTTACGTAAATATATCTCAAAAATAGAAATATATTTTGTTTTGGTGTTATATTTTTGTTTTTGGTTCAAGTAGACAATTCGCTACTTTAGAAAGTAGAAAGTTTTTTCTCTTATTTTTTGTTTGTTTTTAAAATGTATTTATTCCCTGTTAACGGGAAAGTGTTTTTTTTTTTCACTTACAGAGATAGAAGTAATGCTCTTTCTTCTGCATTCTTCCTATCGCCTTACATCTTCGTTCATGTATTATATTTAACTGTTTCCTTCTTCTCCGTAATTCATTCCATAATTATTTCATTTCGTTTTTTATTTTTTTTCAACTTTCACATCTCCTTTTCTTACATTTATTCTTATTTGGTTCATTCGAAATTGGGGCTTTTTATTTCATTTCTTCACTTAATCGTTTTATTTTTTTCCTAATAGTTTGTTCGAAAAATAATGTCCAATTTTAGAATACACATTTTAAATATGTTATATGTTATGATACTAGTTGTACAGCATATATTACTCATTTTTAATGATTAAATCTGTTTCATTAATTCGTTTTTGACAGCGTATCAAGCCTTTGCAGTTATGTAAAATCTGAAAATATTTTTATATTGTAAGAATGTTGTTGAGACAATAATAGCTTTAGTGATGTATGTCTTACTAAATAATCCATACCTGAGGCGAGAAGCGGCAGATTCATACATTTTCGAATGGTGTTTGCTCTTAAGTGAATATAACGAACCCAAGGGGAATTGGAACTCAACTCTCCGTTTAAAAGTTATGAACCATTATCCGTTACACCACTTGTATATGGTATTTTTAAACGGTCACTCATCTAGGTATTGACCAGGCTTGACGTTCCATACTTCTGTGATCTCATGGGATCTGGGGTTTCTACATGATTTAGCCGTAAGACACAATCTTTTTCAGAATTTAATTGTAAACATTATATAGCCCACATCTTGAACATGAATAAAGAAGAGATGAGTTTACTTTTTTTCCGTGAGTTCAAGCTTGATTAGAAGTGCTTCTCTAACTGCTATCAACATTAACAGATCATCGAAATTCGAATGAGAAATTGTATGAGAATTGAATCGTTTATGACAAACTTAAACAATCACCGCAATTATTTCATCATGCGAAACACAAAAATGTTTTTAAAACTGAAAGTATACCAACAGAAGGTTATAGTGGTTGTCTGCTTGCTTTGTGTGTATATTGTTAATAATGGAATTTGCTTTTCTGTCTCTATGTTATGGGACTTCATTTAACAAGTTACATGTTTTTGCGTATTACCATATGTACTAGTGTTGAAGGACATCAGTAGATATCGTTGTAGCGAATATGAATTTACTGCATGTGAAGATGCTGTTCCCTAAAAACAACTAAAACAATTTTCAAGAAATGTTTGGTAAAATGTACTAAATTTCTTATTTTCTAAAAAAATTCCTGGTAATTAACTCTCCAGTGACTTCTATTAAAAACCGTAGCCTTAGTATAATTTAACATTAATAATGAAGTGTTTCCTCATGGTTAGTGAGAATGTCACATAAAAGTAAGATTTTAATATTGATTTATTTTTGGTTGTGATATGAGTATTTTGTTTCTCCTAAATATTCCATGCCAAGGTCTGGGTGCGTCCAATGCATGGGGGCGTTCATTAGGCTGGCAAATACGGTACATTAATTCAGGAATAATAGCAATTCTAAAATCGGATATTATTTTCTAAAAAACCACTCATTACTCCTGATTTTGGTTTTCATTTCATATTTTAGTAACTTCCAACTTCAGACATTCTCTCTCTACATATTTCTTTTAAGCCATTTTGGTCGTTTCTTTTTTTTGTCCTACATTTTAACATTTTTTCCTGTCCTTCCTCGTTAAACATCTAAATTTCTATTAATGGTGTACTTTTTATTTCATTACACTTTTATTTTATTCTCCTGTTTCTCTTACCAAATCGATTTAATTTATATCAATAAACATTGTGATAACCACGTTTATTAATGCTCTTATTTCATGTTTTATGTGTTGATGAACTATATTACTACAGATTTATAATTTAAATTACCATTAATATTACTCTCTTTAAGAGATCTAACATTAGCCATTAAAATATTGCCCATCATCGTCTTAATTATAACTGCTAGTATTTTTATTAGTTGTCAAAATTGAACTTGAATATTGTCATTATTTGACATTTTAAATATAGAATCACGTCGTTGCTATATATGAAAAATGCTTTTGTTTTTCACTTATCTCTCGGAATTGCAATTATGTCTCTCAATGGAATTTTACCTCCTTTTTATTTTCTTCGTCGGTATTTTGCAACCAAGTTATCTGTCTGCTGTCTCTCATTCCTTCTTTATTCTTTTTTTATTTTTCTAGAGTTAGGCATCTTTCCTTTGTTTCCATTCCAGTTGATTTATTTGTGCTTTTATTTCACGGTTTATTTTACATTTTTGGTATTATTTCAGTTTAATTACCTAATTAAATTCTTTACTTTCTTATCCAGACATTATTTCTTGATTTTTCGGATTCTCTACTTCCATTATTTTGCCATCTTTTATCTTCATTATACATCTATCATTATTATTACTTATCTTCTAACTTACAAAGCCCATTCAACCTTTCCTTTGTTTAAAACACTGTGTGTTCGTTCGTTCGTTCGTTCGTTCGTCAGTTCTTTCCTTCCTTCCTTATTCTGACACTTCTAAAATGCCCAACTTTAATTCATTTGATGTCTATTCCAGCTATTAGGGATGCTGTTATTTATAATCAAACTAATTTCATTCTTTTGTTTATATCTCTGTGTTAAAAGGTTGAACACAATGTGACAGGCGTGGGTTTCCGGATAGAGGAATCCATCTGCATATGTAGGGAATGTGGGTAGCAGCAGCGGTGTACACGCGAGAATAAAAATAGAACTCTTTGCGACATTCTGAGGAAGAATATGTCCCTAGGTTTGAAATAAAGGTTCTAAACATTGGCAGATTTTATTAAGGAAGACAATGCTCCTCAATAAAGTCGATAATAAACAACAGAGGTTAGTAATATACTCGGGATATAATTAAAGCTATATGAGAGATATATTGTATGAGAAGTAGTTTATAATATCTATATAATAAATATATCGTTAACGAGTTGCTTTTTGAAGTGTCAGGCTTCATTATAAACATTAATGATAGGCAACATCACTCTTAACACATCAAAAATCTTAAATATATTGACCGAAAGATATTTTAAATTAATGAAATGTCACTGGATAACTTATACATTGCATACTTCTTTAATTGGTTGGTTCATTGAATATTTTTGTATCCTCAGATTTAAGATTACCTGCAGCGTATTTTTCACGCCTCAAACACTATTTTACATGAATACTGATCGCCAATTTAATATAAGTATCTTTTAATGATTGCGTACATTTACTATTTGATTGATATATGGCGAGAACGGTAATCATTCCAATAAGATGATATCTTTGAAGCCACTTTTGCAAGGAGCACTATTCAGTATTTTTATCTTCAATCTAAATGCACCTTCAATCATCATTTTTTTCCTTATACCTATACTTATTTTGTCCTTTCTCTTCCTTTATCAGTTTATATATATATATCTCACTAACCGCTTACATCTTAGTCGCTTTATTGCCTTTCTTGAAATGATTAAAAATATCAGAATGTATCGGAGCATTTTTTAAATCTATATATTCCTACACATTCTGCATTTGTTTGCATCTATATACGAAGTCTGGCCAATAAGTATCGAGACAGGTGATATAAAAAATAAAACCACAACACATATCAATTTGTAATTTAATCTTCTTTGCAGTACTCCACTTATTAGCACACACAATTTATCCAACATCGTTTCTATTGATGAAAGAATTCTAGGAACTCCATATCTAGGATAGCGAGGGGATGCCTAGGCGCATTCTGTTATTGCTCTCAAGTAGGATTTGATTTTAAAAAGAGGACAACGTCGCAAAGGCCGAGTAATCTAAGGAATATGGTGGTTTTCGGTCCTGGTGAATGAAACGTTTGCACAAGCCATAGCCACTGTTGGAACCTATTTAATGTGGTGAGAGGAACACCCTCCTCACATTTTCATCCAAGTCCTGCTATAAAAAAAGGAAGTGTGAAAGGACGTTATAACTTACTATTTTTGGCCGACAGTTTAGATCAACCTGCACCTAGTGGTTTCGCGTACTTTAGCTCCCGATTTTCTTTTATCAGACCTTTTACTCTTTATTTTGTAATCACACCTTACATAAAGATGCTTTCTTCAAGAAATTACAGTTGGACTCAGCATTTAACTTGCCAAAGTCATCAAATATCTATACTTTAATTACTACAGCACTATATAGGAGGGAATACAACGGCGCCGACAAAGACAAAAGGTTAAAAAAGAAAAGAAAGTAGGGCAGAACGAGACATGGAACATACAAAACTCAATCCGCCTATGTTTCGCCAGCCAAAAAAGAAAACCGGATCAAGGGTAAATGTAGGATCCTCTCCAATTTTCTCGTTAAGTCTTTACCAGCTTCTTCTTTCTCCACCTCCCCCAACCCATCCCAAAGATTAAAAAAGGGGAATGACATTTACTATATTGGGAGACAGGCCCAATAGAGGAACCTTTCCACCATCTTGAGGTTTTTATTCAAGTTTATCCGTCGACAGAAGACCCCAAGCATTTCCCAAAACTCTGGGAGTTATCACTTTAATAAGGAAATCAGGTAGCAAACTGAAAGTTTGGAATGTCATTGCCGTCGCCAAAGACTCGTTCTCAAAATTAGGATAGCTTAATTTGAGTCATCCGAACACAGTAAATTTTTTTTAAAAATCTATGTTCTGCGCGGGAAACGGTTTTGTCCACTCTTCTTTATATAGGACATTAAAAATAACGTTCCCTACGGACGTCAGCCAGATTGTCGTGAAGGAACAGATTACGACCGACCTAGGTTCTGGGAGCCTAGAACAATCTGTCGGGGTTTTGTCACCCGCAGATTTCCGGCCAGTGTGTATATAAGATATCTCTAGGAAATGTCTATCAAGCTGGCATGCTTCAATGAGAAGGGCTTGAGGGATCAGAGTAAGGATGCCCGCCTGCTTCTGGATCTCTTGTCGTTCGGCTGAATAGGACATCGATCAAGGAGACTCACTTTGTTTGCGACGTCAATGCTCGTGTGCTGTCTAGCGACTTTGTTGTCTATTCAGCATACGGGGACCTGAACGCCGGAGGTGTTTCCTTGCTGGTGGGTGGAACTTGTCCATGAGGGGGCCGGTTGATCATGGCAGATATTGTGAAAAATAATTCGTTTCAGATCGTTGCGGTGTATACATCCAACGACCGGACAAAGCATGTCACGATTTTCTGCCAGCTGGGGCAGTTCCTGGTGGATCCGATGGGCCTAGTATCAATGGGGAAATGAAATGTTGTCTTGAAGCCCAACTTGGATAAGGGAAGTTAAATACGTCCTTACTGGACAGGCGAGACTTCTGGCAACAGCTGACCAATTTTGTACAGCGGGAATTAGTGTGGGCGGTTATTGGGAATAAGTGGTTGGAGAGACTTAAGTATAGGATTAGGTCTTTCACCACTGAATTTAGCCAAACGACTTTTTCTAGATAACGCTAAGAAAGTGAAGGTTAATTAGAGAGAATCTGGACCTGGCAGGGGCTATGAGCGATTTCCTAGAGGTAGGCCAAGCTAGGCAGACTGGAGTAATCGGTTAACGAGCGCTACCAGGGTCAGATATACATAGGGTAAACAAAATGTATAATGAAGCTGTGAATATGGACGCAGGATTGCTGAAGTCGGAAGTACGTCGAGGATCCGATCGCTACATTCGTGAGGTCGACACCCCGGGTGGACGCCGCATGCGGTTGAGCAACTACATGTGTTAGACCTTTCGACGGCATTTTCGGAACTTATTTAGCAAAGAGCCGGGTCACTGCGACGATGACTTTCGGAAAAATTGAGCCGACATTTCTCAACTCTCGTCAACAGAAGCGGTTGGCTGCGAGAGTAATATGACAGAGGGAGAAGTCCACTTGGCATTGAATAGCGTCAGCTGCGGCAAGTCTCCGGGACTTGATGGTTTCACCTATTAATTGTACTTGAGGCTGTCGCACATGTTTTTCTCCGATTTTGACGATGGTGTTCAACAACTGGTTCCGGTAGAGTTTCGTCCCGAACTGGATCGCCAGGTGTAGATCACGCTGTTGAGAAATGCCAAACATGATGTGGGCATTTGGGCGATTACTGGACCGTGACTCTTAAACGATTTTGGCCTAGTTCCGGACGGAGGTTTTGCAATCAGTTTCTGATATTCTGTTGACACTGGAATAGATATATGTTGCGAAGGACCGAACAATTCAGAGAAACCTGCAGCTGATCCGCACGATCCGAGCGGGAGTAAAAGCCAAAGATCAAGCCACGCTGATCAGTTTAGATCAATTCAAGTCCTTTGATAGGGTCGACCATCAGTAATTTCCTGCTGTCATTCAGGTCACCGAATTCAAACCCGACTTCTGGAAGTTCATCGGCCTGCTGATCAGTAATTGGTACAGGTGAATGGGAAGCGGTCGGGGTCTTTAGCGCTGTCACGGTCGGTTCGGTAGGGTTGTGCGCAGCCGGTGTCCCTGTTGGAGTTCGATCCAGGGTTTACGCGTACGCCGTTGACGTATGCATTTTCTTTTCGTGTCGCAGCGATGTTGATGTTCGAACGGTAAGAGAAGATCACGGGAGCCAAGATTAACCGTGACAACCATTCCGGCTTGCGGTTATTTGCTTGGAAGCGCGTTGCTCTTCCGGAGCACTTCAGTTCGTCAGTCCTCTCCACATTCTTGGAGTTTGGTTCTTTATCTGAAAAAGAATTGGTCGCTGGTACTGGCAAAGGTTGTGGATTCGGTCCGGATTTGACTCTGAAGGCTTTTGTCCATAAAGGTTACGGCTGAGGTGTGTTCCGCGTACGTCTTTCCAGTCATACTATAACCATTGTCAGTAATCCCTCCCTGCAGGAAACATAGGAAGGAGGTCGAGCGCTTGCTGATCGCCATCTTGTTGAGCGGACGCAAGCCGAATGTCTGTAGAAAAGTCTGTACCCAACGTCCGTGTCGTGGTGGTGGGGGGTGGGATGCAATACTCGGAGTGTTATCAACACGCATTGAGGTTGGTTTTCCTACGTCGAGTGTTGACAGAAGATTCATTCTGGACGAGAAGTGTTATGGCCGACATCAACCCTCACATTTCTGAGGCAGAATGCCGTCGTAAGCCCCGTTAACATTCCGAATTATTCCACAAGTGTCAAAAGACCTTGCATATTAATCCACAGCTCAGTGACTTTTCACGTCTAGGAGGATATTTTATCGGCATCTAGTGGGGGGTCGCATCGGATCCACTATGTGAACATCTCAGAGTTGTGCCCTTTCTGGTCCTGGGTACAAGCGGTGAATTACTTCAGTAGCCATGACTTTTCACTTGCCTGGCGATTGACCCAGAACGAGCTATCTCTTAATGACGTAGGCTTCAAAGTGGGCTGGCCAGATATGCACGACTGTCATCAATGTGACCTTAGCTTGGAAGAAACGACTGCACACGTATTTTACCACTATCTTCAGGCGCGCCAATTCTGGGACTATGTAGGTTGAGTTGATGGCTTGTATCGATTCCGAAAATCTTGAGCCCATTGATTTCACATGTGATAATATTTTGCCTCTGTGTTCTAGGGTGAAACGGATGGTGTTTCTGACGCTGATAGCCGTGGAAAGGATGGCGGTGGGGACGACAGGAATGGAAGGAATCTTACGATACGAACATATTTCTTATCTGGGTGAATTTTTTGGCATCATCGAAACAAGAAGATCAAAAGTGACTGAAATCGTTTGTTATCGGCAGATTCCAACAAAAGATGGCTAACAGCGGCAAGCTTAGTTTGTGTGAACTGGGAGAGTTTGATTTTCATTTTTAGTCGTCTTTTGACACAACAAGGCGGTTTCCTGTTGGACATCTCCCTTGGTTGAGCTAGACACTTTTTTTACCTAGTAAATATGAGTAATTCTCGTTCCAGATCTGATTCCGACATTCTTATGACAAGATAACCACACTCCCCAGATTGTTTTTGTTTCCACACTTTTTTTTAATATCTTGAATAGATTTTCTAATTCCCCACTTCATAGTTTATTTTGTCTCTTCCTTGCCCCTAGCGAGTGAGCTGCTTGATTCTTCAAACCGACAGAGTAAAGTGTGTTTTCGTATTTTTCTGTGTTGCGGGTGGGTCCTACTAACATATTTTATTTTTTTTATTGAGTACATCCCTATTCCCCGCATTTCATGCAATATTTTTATATATCTTATATTAGAAAAATAAATAAGCAAAATAATTACATATATTTCAGGCCATGTGTTTTTAAGTAGGATATCTGTGAATATACGGTATTATCGTATGTGTTGGATCGAATGGCGATGAAATTTGTTCTTGTGATGTATGAGTAAATTGCAATGAGTGGATGGGTTGTGAACCAGATTAACTAGGTGAGGACCAACCTTTCCCCACACCCATTTCTCCTTGTGCCACATGTAATATTTCAAAATAAAAAAAATCTTCTACAAAAATCAAATGTATAATAACTATAAGCAAGACGAATCTTCACTTTGACACACCATAAATATAATAGCATCATCCCCATGTACAAAAAGGGTAAAAATAATGGAAGCATTATTAATAAAAAAAGAAAAGGCAAAAATCCAATAATATCAACAATAAACACGACCGCAAAATGCTGACCGTGTTTGGAAAATAAAACATTCCTGTAACTCTAGATACATACGTGAAACTCCATATATTCAATTAAAAGTATAATAAATTTCATCTTGATAAAGGCCAAAAATATAACCGAAAGTGCTTCTAAAACATTCGGAGAATTTTAATATAATTTTTGTCCTGTAAAGAAAAACATTGTACGAACACATGAGAAATTATATAAAAAGAACAGAAAAAAACTGAACAACTGCAACTTCTCAGTCGTTTACAACTACACTTGTATATATATATATTAATAAAAAAAATATAGTGAGTGTGTTATGGTTCAATTGTCGTTTAAATTACTCAAAAATGTAAATAAAACTGAGATCTCATTTTAACAGATATATTTACCAAAATGACACAAAAATATCTTGAAATAGGAAAGAGTAAATTCATTCAACCACGGGCTGCAGACTACTGTGGAATCTCCGGCAACTCTTCTTGACGCTCACTTTGTTTAAGTTGATAAAAGCTGCCATAATCCTTGGCTTCATTTCATATGTAGTATTAAAATGGATTTTGTTAGTCGCTCGCTGAACAGCGCCTCACACATAATAAATAAAGAGATTGCAGTCTGGTTAGTTAGGTCGGCAGATATAAATGGTGATGTGGTCGCAGAAATTATATAACAGCCAGGACTGTGTTCTGATTTGGGGGACACGGTGCAGAGTCCTGTTGGCAGTCAGAGGATCTCCCAACAGCCATCCTCTTGAGCCAAGGAAGAATTACCCCCTCAATTCTGAGGCCCTCAGCAACAAATTCAGGAGTTATTTTCTTATCAGAACGATCAAATTGAATTTTCCGAGCTGTCGTACCTTCAAAAACACCATTAGACTCATCAATCTCTTTCCGAATCCTCTGCACTGTCCTCAGGTTAACACCCAAACTGAAATATCAACTGTAATTCTCTTTGGGCTATAGCTTGATTTGTTTCATGCAAAAGTAATCATCAAGTCATTGGCTCCATATTTTAGATGTATCGATATTCCTTGGAACAATTATCTAATAAAAATTGTTATTGTCCTTTTAGAACAGAAGAATACCTGAAAATTGCATATGAAATAAAACAAATTAGAGCTATAGTTTGTTCATGACTGCGTATACATAAACCGGCCTGAAGCGTGAAAATACCATTCACAACGCACTGTTTCAACCTACTTGCACATTATCTATCTATCTATCTATCTATCTATCTATCTATCTGATTCATTATGTTTATCTATCTATCTATCTATCTATCTATCTATCTATCTATCTATCTATCTATCTATTTATCTATCAAATAAATGTCTAACAAGAAAAATAAAGTAGAAAATGAATCGTGTTCTATGAAAGGCCGTTTTTCAAGTGTGCAGAAAATATGCTTTTTTTAATAAAAATTAGTGTGTCTTTGTACAAGCGTGTATTTGTATCTATGAGTGTGCTTTTAGAAGATATTATCTCTGTGTTCAGTTACCTTATGGTAATAATGCAGAAGTAACCACAACCATTATCGTTAATGGAAGAGAGAATATTTTCGATATTAAAATATTCATCTACTAACACCCTATCATCTGAGCGAATAAAAAGTAATGATCAAAATTACAAATAAATAATGAATTAAACATTACGAGTAGCATTATCATTGCCTTATTTAACAGGAACGAAAAAAAACTACAAAATGTAACTTTAACTTCCCCTGTCATTTCCAAAACTATGATTGTATATCTAGAATTTAAGAAAAACAGAATCAATCGAATTGAAAATGATTATTGAATTGATACTCAAAAGATTAACGCAGAAATGAAAATACTTGTGTTCTTTCATGATGCTTGGAATATTTAATAGAAAATAACATTTTGAGCAGTGCTACATCAATTTCAATATCCTTTCACACAACTACTATTGCTCTCACAGGCGATATGATAACTGGTTTTAAAGGAAAATAATTTCGAAGAGAATGCATAACTTGTGTCTCCATTACCCAACCAGCCACACCATTCCTATGATACAAAAAGTACTGACGATAGTAATGATAATAACTTTGTAATAAAAGTCAGGCCATCCTTGGAGGACAGACACATCAGCCAACATGGCTGTATTCGATAAAATTTTCATCTCAAAGGGCAACTCAACCCATATTAGTAAACAACCGACTGCATTACGGTCAATAACAACATTATAATATTTATAATAAGCTAGTTGATATTTAATGAAAGGACACTAATAAAAATGCGATGTTTGCCAATGCACTTATTTTCATAGATTGATTACAGAAACAGAATATGTGCATTATGTATGATAAGACCAATTCTGCAGTCAATTGACTTTTGACTTATATCCCTCGTTATTAGGTTATTAAGAATACACCAGAGGCTGATAAATATATAAAGAAACATGTTAATTATTTTCTAATTGTCATTTGAACAGAGGTCACATTCTTTTTTCTTAGATAGGGTCAAAATATATACAGGCCGCGTAAGATAGTTGTGAATAGAAGACCGTAAAAATAGCTAAATTTATTGCTGCAAAACTAAGTACACAATGCAGTAATTGTGGGATTCCGTGTTTTTTAGACGGAACCACTTTCAACCGAAATTATGGCTTCAGCGGCGGGACCGGAATCATTGCCATGTTCCATATTGCTCAAGTAATGGCGACTTTCAGGGAATCAGTAATATTGTAGAGACGTTGATTAGTGTCCCGTATACCATCTCCCACATATATTTGTCAGGGAGATTTAGGTCCGGCTAGTTAGGTAGCCACATGTTTTGTGGGATGTGATCATTCTGATTGGCCGCTATCCAATTTTGGGTCACCACTGATTTATGAGCAGGTGCAGAGTCCATCTAAAATGCATACGGCATTCCATCGCATAAATGGTCTATGCGAGGCTTCGTAACGATACCTATCTCCTCAGTGTAGCGAGCAGCATTCAACCGAATACCCTGTTGCAAGAAGTCGGGTGGCATGACGTGTCCTTCACTACTCAGCACCCTTAAAACGATCACAGAAGTGGGAAAATTAATGTGCATAACATGGGAGAATAGCAGAAGCGTTCGCACATACACACCTGGAATTTCTCCCATTTAACTTTTGTTCCTGGCCGAAATTGTTAATTGTTAAGTCAGCGCAGGTCAGGTTCTTGTGGATGTTGCAACTTGTCCAGTAATCGGGTTGGTTGGAGCAACCGTTGATTTTGTGTGTGCCCCGACATGAACTATCATTCCGTTATCACGCACAACATGTACCGAATGTCCTTATGCACCATATTGCACATTGCACCCTCAGATATCTTCAGAACTCTGGGAATAACCCTCATGGACGTTCCAAGATTCGCAGCGATAATATTCTACACACACCTGTCAAATTGTGGTCTCCTGAAAGCAGTTAAGGCAGTTTGCCCGTCCTAACAGGCGATAAATTCATGCTGGAGGCTTCCATCCCGTTCCAAACTTCTTGCACAAATCATCTGGCGACTTAAATAGAGTGCAATCCCAACATACGCTCTGTCTGGCGTGTATTGCGCCAAGTTCTCGTGTAATCTAATGTGCTCTGAAGTGGTAAAAGCACATTAACTAATTAGCTCATAATTACAGACACAGAATAGCATATATTCAAATATTTTAGGCACCCTGTAATAATCCCACCCTCTGTGCTTATGCACTGTGTATCCCATATCATATGTGGCTATAACCTCAGGCATTTTTATAGGAGTTTTCCATCTCCGATCTGCATGTTGGACGTTGGTACGTATTAAAAGCACACCGCTCTTTGTCAACCCTCTCCAGGCCGTCTCATTTGAATTCATTGTTGTCCTTCTCTTAGACTGGTTGCAAACACGAGCTATAAGGTATAACTCTACTTAGCACAACTGGAAATAGAAGAAAAAGATTAATAAATTTCACATGTGTATTTACGTATAAGTGAATGTAATGAACTCGACTGGAATTCGAATTTTTCAAGACGTTATTCGTTATACCACTGGCATATACAAGCTTGCAACATCTACTATTCCGAAGCGGTCAACCATCTAACTAGTTACCATGCTCGGCGCTGTTTAGCTTCAATGATCGAACGAGTACCGATTTTTTCAACGTGATACGGCTATAGTCTCTCTCTCCCTCTCTACATACATACATACATACATACATACATATATATACATATATATATATATATATATATATATATATATATATATGTGTGTGTGTGTGTGTGTGTGTGTGTGTGTGTGGTGTGTGTAAAATATTCAGATATGACGACAATATATCTGAAAAGGACGATACCATCATTCTTTAATTGGTAGAAATATTTAGAGATAATTTTGCTTTTGTATTTTGTATTGCCTAGAGTCATTCGATGATGGCAGAAATTTTGGTGCGGAATTATATGTATATTTATTAATATATATATATATATATATATATATATATATATATATATATATATATATATGTGTGTGTGTGTGTGTGTGTGTGTGTGTGTGTGTGTGTGTGTGTGTGTGTGTGTGTGTAAATATTCAGATATAGCTACAATATATCTGTAAAAGCACTATTTTCCTATTGCACACACACATAGATACATACACACCCCACACAAAAACTTACGACCCCCCATATATATATATATATATATATATATATATATATATATATATATCATAAATATAGCACACCCTAAGACTACATTTCTTCATATATATATATATATATATATATATATATATATATATATATATATATATATATATATATATATATATATATATATACAAAGTGTCATGTCTATTGTACTATACAGTTTAGGTATATACTAGTGTAATACCTCGTTTTTTTATCGCTGCTAGAGCAATAGACAACAAAGCACTTTCTTTATTCAGTAAAGCCTGTGAGTAAACTTCTTCATTCATTTCAATGTCAAATTGTTGGGATTACATCGAGATTGCTTCGCGATATATTAAGCGATATGTCACAATGATGATGTATTTTCATAAATACCCATGCATATTGATATGTATGTCGACTAATGATGTTGGAGAACCTAATTTTATACATCATTTAATATTAACATATTCATCTTTGGGTTTCATGTTTTTAATGACAATTTATTTCGAGGCGTGGGCGACATAATGGCTATGCACACCTTTGTTGCGACAAGTAACTGTTGATTCTTCAACATTCGCTTTTATCCCTGTTCTGTCATTAATCCAAACAAACTGATTAAACATATTACTTGCTGTCTCACCCTTTCTTTAATGT
The DNA here is from genome assembly GCA_964036315.1 of Acanthosepion esculentum. Lineage (NCBI taxonomy): Eukaryota > Metazoa > Mollusca > Cephalopoda > Sepiida > Sepiidae > Acanthosepion > Acanthosepion esculentum. Next base: position 73,851,376 of record OZ038481.1, read on the forward strand.
CCTACGTACATTATAAGAATGAATAATTTTCTAGTTCCCAATTTTATGCCTAATACACTTATTCGCTTCTGGTTGTAAGTATCACTTTCATAGTAAGATCTATTTCCCTTTATTGATAATGCACTCATTTACTTTGGGTATATAACTCACACATATTGAGTAATAGATATTGAGATTTTCAAATCGAAATTTATCTCAGTACCTTTGTCCATATGTTCTCGCAACATGTCATACAGGATCTGTTTACAGGAACTGTATTTCTAACACATTTCTAGACCTTCAAGAGGATGTGCCCCTTCTAATACGAAGACGCATGTTTTTCATGCAGGATGGAAATTTACCTCATTTTAGTCACATAGTTCGCGATGAAAGATGGTTAGGTACGGGAGGGCTGGTCCCATGACCTGCAAGTTCCCCGGACCTCCATCCTTTCGATTTTTAGCTGTGGGGAAATCTAAAACAACTGGATTATGCAGCAGACATTAATAATGCAGATCGTTTCATCATATGCTCCATATTATGTTTGAATTTCGATGTATTCGCTGTTTATAATATTATGTACAATCACAATTTCATTTCTATACTGCTCACATAGGCAGTTGCACGATTAAGGACACACGCACTCATATATATGTGCACATATGAATATAAATTTATCTGCGAGAAAAATAACTCCTATTTTTTAAAAAAGAATTGGCACAAAATAATAAAACCAAAACACATGACAATAAACAAAGAATGTTTTCCTACACCAATAACATTATGACGTTATTTTTACAGAGCATTTTTATAGATATAAACTAATATACACGTGGGAATATACTCTTTTTAAATGAAGTTGATTCAGTCATTTTACTTTTCTTTCCAATTTTTCCGATTTTGAACAAATATACTTTTGCATTTTAACTGTTTTGAAAATACAGCGTTATAAATCTATTTCAAAGCAATATTTCTCATGACATTGTGAATAATATTGGGTTCTGTACACAGCGGATTTTGCCAGAGAATGAAATACGAAAATTGACGCTAGTGTCGAACAAATTGTTAATATCAGAGAGGATTTCGAAGTTAGACGTAAATTTCTAAATTCAGCTAAAGCTGAAAATCTAAGCCAATTAGCGACATGAGATTATTCTCGTTTACGAAGAAATTTGGTTGGTCGGAATCAGTTATTAGATTTTAAAAATACGCATTTTATCTTCTCTTAAATGGGATTATTTTTTTTCATTTCATTTGTATTTGAATATCTCTTTTCGAAATTAAATTATCTACAAAAAAGAACATGAAAATTAGATGTAAATTAAGTATTCTGAAAAGATTTGCAAGATATTTAATAACATAAAACAATAATTTTCAAAAGAAAGTAACCGTGACATTTATCAAGAAGTCAACTCAGCAGGCTCTACGCTTTCCTTTTTTATCGGCTGTCACTGTAGTTACCGTGTTATTTCAATGTGGCAGTGAATTGCTTCAACTAATACTTGAGTCCTGACTAAATTTGCGTTTCATCTCTATGTGAATAATAATTTCATATTCGTGTTTCTTTCTCATCAGTAAATTTGAGGAAACGGTCAGTTGCAAATATGAATAATTGCATGAATAGATTTTTTAAAATAAACGAAAAAAATCATGGTGATAAAAGTGAAATACTATTTTTTTTCACAAGATAAAAGGGCATATAAGTCACTTTCGTTTATTTCTTGCTATAAAACTACATTTAACATTCAAATAAACAGCAGGGATGTATATTTTTTGCTGTAAAAGAACTGAACCCAGAAATACTTATTCCACACTTTATATTACCGTGCAGTTTTTTTATGACAAAGCATTTCATATAAAAAAAAATTAAAAGCGCATTATTTAAAAAGTCGAATAAATCAAGCCATCCAATTTATTCCATCTACCTCGTTTATTTGTAATTCAGTTGTATTTAAATGTAACATACTTATGGCATTACTGAATCTTATCACCTTCGGCTTTCCACACATATGCATGCACACGTCTGACCAAACGAAAAGACATGGTTGACAAAAAAAATTGATAAAATTTACATCCTTACTGTTATCCTTTTTCATAATTAGAATCACTCCAAGACAGGACGTGATGTCGTAATAATCAATGTTTATTAGTAATTTTTGCTTTGTTTTTTGTATATTTTAATGTGTATTTTCCGAAATTCATATTACAAAACCATATCTGCTTGATCGATTGAATATATCGGAATTCAAGTGTCATATAATATGTTAAATGTAATCAGAGGAAATCATTAGCCGCTATAGAAATATCAACAGAAATCATTCAAAATATATATCTGACGTTAGTCCTAGTCATTATATCCATCGGATGATTTCAATAACATCGACATTTTTACCGCCTTGAAATCATTTCGTTTGTATCATTTGGGTTTACCATGATTTATGTTTAATGATCTAATGTCATGAAAAGGGTCATCACCAATAAAAATATTTAAAAAATGACTCTGTATATATCTCTGATATGAGTTATGATTATTTACATTATTTATGAAAACTTAAGGAATCAGCATATATGCTAGGCCACAAAATTACCTGCTACCCAAACATAGAAATGAATACAATATGGGAACCAGTTATAAGGAGTGATAGAGTGAAGCAATGAATAACAACACAAAATTACAATATAAGTTCTGGTAAAAAAATTTCAATAATATTAACGGAAAAATTGCAATATGAGTAGAAGTAAAAACGGTTGGTCAGGCGTTAGGTTTATAAGTCCAAGAAATTCATCCTCAAGGACATGACCCATTGGATAAAGACGTTGGTTAGATTCAGTGACTAGACCCAAAGAGTTGTGAGTTCAATACCAAGCTACAGCAGTGTGAAGCAAAAATCTTGAAGAGTTCAGTTAACGCGAAATAACAGAAACATCCGGAAGTGGTATGACACGTGGAACTAGAACAATCTCCCCCTGGTATGAAATAAGGTGTTCGGTTCAAAATTCTATTCACCTGAAGAAAGCCGGAGCGTAAAACTGCCGAATATTTGTGAATATGCCAATGAAGATGAGGATAACAATAATAATGTAAATAAAAAAAAATGTCTGAAAGTGAAATGTATGTATGTTAGAAAAATTAGCTGTAAGTAAACATAAATCAAAATATTGTTTTTAATTTATGAATTCATTTCATACCTTACTATTAAATAATTACAAAAGTCATGAACATTTTAATTTTATTAATTTTAAACATAGCTACACAATATCTGTTAAATTTATAGTTTAAAACATTCCTTATCTTACGGTGCATTGTTAGTGAAGTTCAGTGTAGCTTCAATAAATTTTTGAAAAGTGGTGGAAGTTTTACGTTTTTCTCGCACATTTCACTTGTGCTACTGTCTTCCGGTTTCTTGGCCCCAGTCAAATTTGATCTTCAAAATTTTAAGTACAATGTCAATCGTCTTCTTAATTTCTGTTCTTTTAGTGTTCGCATTCCGAAATTATGTTTTTCATATAATCTTTTACACTGAATAACACACCCTGCGACGTAGTGGCATTGTTGCTTTACTTGGCCTGAAAATATTTTTTTTAAATATTTTATATTTCGTTGATAAGAATCTCCGAATCTACATCGACAATTAATTGAAGCTTAAATTGTCATTAATTCGTATCCCAGGTTATGAGTATGAATAGTTACCAAATGAATGAATGTTAGACAATATTTTTTCATTTATGGCTGGAATTTGAATAATATACAGATTTTTAGATATGATGACTACATAAACTTGCAACGCTAATTTATTAATTATTACCTTGATATCGATATTTACTAAGTTAAACCTAAAAAAATCAGATACTGTTCATAATCTTTGTATCAGAAACTTCTTAAGAACATTTGAAACTCATAATACGAACATTAAGTTGGACAGAAATATTACCAAATGTTACAAACATTGAATAAGTAAAAGTTTCACGAATTATAAAAAGAGATATTGAAAAGTGCATTTAAACCTGCTAAATGCAATAGAAAATTAAAGTGACGCGGTAGCTCTTCCGGGTGCAAGATAAATGAATGTCCATTTTGTGCCCACTCAAAATAGAGCTTTGGTTGATAGACTTCATCACGGATATTTATCTTCTGCTTAAACGGACAAAATATATATTTTTTATGAAATTGTATATCATGAATATGCATAGAATTATATGTTTCATCAGAGGTGTTTTTTTTATTAATGTTTCCGTTCATGCATAAATACATATCTTTTCATTTGTTTACAGATTTATTTCCTTTTGTGAAAATTACTTATCTTTGTATAAAATGCAAGGTCTAATAAAAAAAACACTAAAAGTTATTTTCCGGTTTATGAATTGAAGAAAATCGCTAGAGTAAACGTAATGCTCCAAAGCCGAAATGCATTAACGGCATTTGGATTATTTTTTTGAAATCTATTTTATGAAACTTATAACTTCGATGTTCATACTACGAATTAAAAATCAGTAGAAAGTGATTGTCTGTGTTTGGGAATTACCGTATTTGACGGCATATAGCGCGCATGTGTGTATAAGACGCACCCCATTTTCAGCAGGCCAAATCAAGAAAAATTACTAATTAGTAAAATTAGTAGTAAATGGTGAGGTATGACTTTGGTTAAACAAGCCATGATTAAAATGAAACGAAACATAATAGGAAAAAAGAACACAGCCCAATAAAAAATGTATTATATCCTTTATATGATCTATAAAACCTGCGTCTTGTAAACGTCTTCTTGCAATAATTAGGATATAAAAATTCTGATTTTATTTATACCAATGCAACCGGGAGTTATCGCAAGAAAAATATTAATGAAACAAATATATTTTACAAATAGATAATTTAAATTTATTGCATATAATTTTAGTGAAACAAAATGCTATTATTAAACGTGATGAAATTAATATAATGAATAATATCAATGATAAAACTTTAAACCTGCATAATAGCCTTTTAAATAATGACAATAAGTATATTAAAGTTACTCTAAAATCTAAGCTAATAGGAGTTGTCAGGTAGCTAATTTCTGCCGACTATTGAGAATTTTAAACCGATATATGGCATTTAAGACGCAGGGGAATTTGAAAAGATATTTTTAGTATAAAAAGTGCATCTTATATACCAACAAATACGGTAATTCAAATTATATTGGCAAACAAACGTATAATTTCGCATTCATGTGGATGTCAGTAAGATAACAACGCCCAGCAAAGAACTAATTTTCCAAAGAATTTGATAGCTGCCATTTAGGCATATTTTTACAAGAGGTTCTGGTCGTGTGTTTTACTGCAACTCCTCTCACAACGGATACTTTATAAAATATAAATAACTATGTTGAAATGATACTCCTCGACACGTTTCACATATCTTTTGTCAGTAGATTGTCTGTGTTAGGCAATAAAAGCGTATAGATATGTAAGAAATTTGCACTCTACATCAAGGGGCATTGTATTGAATTTCCAGCTGCCGGTCGTAGTACAGCAGTAAATCCGTTTTTTTTTATTTAACTCAGATTACGTCTTAGAGCAATCCGTATACTATGATTATTTTATTCCGCACGTCATAATTAGGAGAAATTGTAACAACGACGAAATATTAGATTATGGTGATTTTTCAAGAATCATATTAGCAGTTTATAAATGTCTTTCATATGGATATTAATATGGAACTGAACGAAGTTAACAGATATTTCGTGTAACTTATTTCTTTATCATCCAAGATATATCTTTGTTCCTATGTCGTGAATGTTGATTACGCCTCGCCCTTTCTTTATACACAACAATCACCTGTCCCATGACAGTGCAACCGTTTTCTATATTCAAAACTGCGATAACGAGAATCATTCAATAACCTTATTCTTTTTTTACTTCCTAAAGCACGAAGCAGCGCTACAAAAGTAAAATAAAAATACAACAAAACAGAAGAATCTACGTCTGTAGCCATTTTAACCAACTCGCAAGAAACATATGTCTGTCCTTATTGTCTCTTTTATTCCTTTTGCTAGATGCCACCCCTCATTCCTCGACTATATACCCATGTGGATTGATCACGTCAACACTGCATCTATATAACTTAGATAAAAAGATTTCTGTTGCTGACACTAAATTCCAGTCTTTCTTTCAGATTTCTTTGAGTATTACGATGTACCAGGATTTGTGTCCCGCGAAGGGATATTGCCATTGAGAAACCTTCATATATATAGACGACACCAGACAGTCGACCGGACAGTAACACTCCGTGCAGTGATCTGAAGCAAGTCCTTTAAATGTCCCCCCCCCTCTGTTACAACAATACGTATTTCACTTTTCTTAGTTGCCTATCTTCTTTTAACCAAATCTTTAGCTTATTATTACTTGTGTGTTTATTTCTATTAATTCTGTTCGTGTTCTTTTATATATTCTTTCTATACTTGTCTACGTTCTTCGCTTCATTTTTCGTTTTAACTACTTATCTTCTTTTAGAGTTTATTCGTGTTTGCTAGTTCATTTCTTTTTTTTCTTTTATCCTTATTTTTTTGTTAAAATTGTTTCGCATTTCACGTTCACTTCTTTTTTTTTTTTCTCTTGCCTTCGCTTTTATCATTTACATTTCATTTAACACATTATTTTTGAATTTTCATTTTCTTCCTATATTCATTTTTCTTCTGATCTTCATTTTTTTTCCTATTTTTATTTTCTTCAAATCTACATTTTTCTTATTTCTTCCTAACTTCATTTTTTCTATTTTCATTTTTCTTCCTCATTTATTTTTCTTCTTATTTTCTTTTTCTTCTTAAATTTATTTTTATTTTTATATTAATTCTTCTTTTTTACATTTTTCCTCTTTTTATTTTTCTTCCTATTTTTATTTATTCCTCTTTTCCTTTTTCTTCCTTTTTTCATTTATCTTCTTATTTTCATTTTTCTTCCGATCTTCATTTTTCCTATTTTTATTTTTCTACCACTCTATATATTTCTTCCATTTTCTTTATTTTTCCTCTCTATTTTCATTTTTTATCTTCATTTTTCGTATTTTAATTTTTCTTCCTATTTTCCTTTTTTAATTTTATTTATTTTTTCTTCCTATTTTCCTCTTTTTACTTTATATCTTTTTCTTCCTCTTTTCTTTTCCTTATTATCTTTATGTTTTTCTTTTCATTATTCCTCTTATTTTATTTTTATTCCTATCTTTATTTTACCTCCTATTTTCATTTTTTCTTCCTAATTTCATTTTTCATTCCTATCATCGTTTTTCTTATCTTCGTTTTTCTTCCTATTTTTCTTTTTCTTCAAGTCTACATTTTCTTGCTATTTTAATTTTTCTCCCTATTTTCATTTTTCATCCCTATTTATGTTGTCTTCATATTTTCTTTTTCAATTATTTCTATTTTTATTTTCATTTTTCTTCCTATCTTCATTTTTCTTTCTATTCCTTACACTATTCAATTCCAATTCGTCATTCTTTCTCATTTTCAATTTTTGTTCCTATACTTCCAAGATATGCAAAACTAAATAAGTAAAAGGAAAAGCAAAATGATGGTAAACATTTACTAAATAATAAATAATATATGCACCAATATATTATAATATTTAAAGAATGAAATAGTTATTACCCAACTGATTTGGTAATATTTTCTGGGTAAATATCTATATATAGAGAAAATATAGCAGGACAATAGAGTCTGTCTATATTTCTGAGATGAGGTATTATGTACAGTATTTAAATTAGTCGGACTATTGTCCTCATCTTTGTCGCCATATTTGTCACAACGTTTCGGTCGTTGTACGCTCCGGCCTTCTTCAGGTGGTTGGAATTTCGAACTGAACCCTTTATTTCGATCACTGGGGTAGACTGTTCTAGTTCCACGTGCCATGTTTGATGGATGTCGGTTATCAGTTATCTCCTGCTAATTTTCCCTCTGAAAGTTCTCCACCGCCTTAACCGGGTATGGAACTCACACTCTTTGGGTCCCGTCACTGGATCTAACCAACGCCTTTATCCACTGTGACATGCGTCAGAGGGAAAATTAGCAGGAGATAACTGATAACCGACATCCATCAAACATGGCACGTGGAACTAGAACAGTCTACCCCAGTGATCGAAATAAAGGGTTCAGTTCGAAATTCCAACCACCTGAAGAAGGCCGGAGCGTACAACGACCGAAACGTTGTGACAAATATGGCGACAAAGATGAGGACAATAGTCCGACTAATGTAAATACAGCAGGCCAATAGTTGCTTATAACATGTTTTACTTCGAAATATGTATAATAGTATATTTTCAGTTGTTCTATTTTATTGCTTAAATCGAAGTTTGATAATTAGATTTATAGAAATTACATCATAATAAATTAATAATATATTCAATTTATTGTATAACATATGTAATGAGTTGTAAGAAATTTATAATATATGAAGATTAGCACAGTATTTTCAATGTATAAAAATGACAACAAAAGAACAATTATACCCCTATATCAGGAAAAGATCGCTGAAATTTCTTGGTCACATATTGAGAAAAGAGGTTTGGATGACTTAATCCTCACAGGGCACACTGAGGGCAAAAGAATAGGGGAAGGCAGCGAGCCATTTACCTTATTAGCATGAGTGAATGGATAGTGAAACGGGGGATAAAATATATAGGAAGTTGTAAAGAATCATAATCGCCTATGCCACGCGACGCATAGAAGAATAAACAGGTTAAATTAATTGAACAGGGATAAAGCAAAAGTGGACGACAAGAAGTAATTTACCTGCTTTTTCCGTACATGAATTGACATACAACGTCTCAGCTGAGATACGGTTTCATTACGGATTAAATGTAAGAATTTAATAATACCTGAATAACAACCAGTTAATGTATTTAAGTGAATGAAAAATGATTTTGTTATTCTACTATTATAAATCACCCATCATTAAATAACTCTGCATATTTAGTGGCATATTTCTTTTGGTAATTATTGTGGGGGATATTTTAATTATCAAACTCGATTTTTTTTTCATTTCTGAAAACGGGTTGTTGGAATTCTTGCTTGGGTACCAATTTCATAGTTTTTATATTTGCCTAATTTCATTCACATAAACCTCTCAACATTTCTTATATTGAGACAAAATCGTATCATTTTCTTTAACAAGATTCCATTTGTGGTTCTTACAATTATACTTACTAATTGTATTTGTCCTTTTCTGACATTGATTTTGAAGTAATTCATAGATGGTAAAATTGAAGAACGCACAACTCATTAGATTACAATCCCAATTGGACTTTGTTTCTTTCTGTCAGAAAAAAAGCAATTTGCGACAATTCAATAAGACAAAATTACCTATTCTAAATTTCAACACAGTTGTGTTATGCTTGCCACAATGAGAATATAACTTTATTTATGCAATATTTAGCCTTAATATAACCAACATTATGTGGTTTTCATGTAGGTAAAGTCAATGAAGAATAATAGCAAGTAATGCAATCAAGACACGTACGAAAATTGGCTAAAGCAAAATGATATCGATTTGGGTTGTGTTCCTGTAAATACTGATTCTGGAGATTTTAATCATATTATTCCTGTAGGAATTCATATATGAATTTCTATTGCAGCTTTTAAAAACCTGACATTTACATACATACACACAAACACGAACATACGCACGCACACACGCACACACACATAAACACACATAAATACATACATACATACAGATATATATATATATCGAAGCACTTAATTCACTGGTAAATATTAATCAACATTAACAAAATTTAGTCAACATTTACAATTCATATATATTCCCTTAATTTTACAATTGCATCTAGATTTATCGTCTTTATGCTTATATTTAATGATAAAATTTAACGATGCATCATTACTATCTATCTATCTATCTATCTATCTGAATTAATGAAACATTGGTTGTGCGTATGTATATATATATATATATATATATATATATATATATATATTTGTGTGTGTGTGTGTGTGTGTGTGTGTGTGTGTGTGTGTGTGTGTGTGTGTGTGTGTGTGTGTGTGTTTTGTTAAAGACGACTGACGAGGTACTGCGATTAAAATTTTATTTAATTTTTTTCTGTGTTCGTACAAGTAATTACTTTTCTGGACACAAAATGTGTAAAAACTCTAAATTATCGGAAGCTACCAATTACGATACCGATACTGGAATATAAAAATACATAAAATTGGGTAATCACTACGACACATCATTTCCTAGATCCGAAACCTTACGAGCTATCAAAATTCCTTAATGATATCATTACTCCATACCTACCTACCAATTACAACATCACATCATCCACGAATTCCTTCAAATTTTAAAAACGATACAACCAACATAAGATATTTTATCGTCACTCGATATTGAAAATGTATTTAAAAACGTTCCTGTCTATCAAACTAACGACATAATCCTTAACTGTGTGTATCAATATAATTCCATTCCACCTCCCTCCATCAAATCAAATATACTCCAAAAATGTATGGCATACCTGCACAACTAAAGTCCCTTTCTACGACCATAACGGCAATATCTACACCCAAACTAATGATGTTAGTACGGGAAATCCTCTCGACCAGTGCTTCTCCAACTGCAAAATATCCCACGTAGAAAGAACGATATTAAAACAAATCACTAAACCCAAAATATATGTCCGCTATGTAGACAATATATTTATTTGAGCGAAAAACTAAAAAGAAAATGATAATGTCAAAACCACATTAAAAAAAAACCTCTGTCCTTAACCTATAAACTAAATAAAAATGAACATCCATTTTTAGACGTTTTCGTAGAATTCAATAATAACACATTCAACACTCCATTATATAAATAACCACTAGCAGAAACTCTTGTCACTTAATTTTAAGAGTGATAAAAGATTTTCTAAAGAGAGTACACATGAATCCATCCTCTCGTACACTTTTCCATGAATAACTCAATAATGTAAAACAGTTAACAATGGTTTTTTTAACTACCTCATTGACAACAAGATTAGACTATTTCTTTCTAAAGTAACCAATAAAGATACTAAAAATCAAAATACATCTCAACTACACCCGGAACCACGATAATAGCTTCGTATTGAAATTTAGAATGTTTCGGTTTTCTGTTAATTGATTTTGATAAAACTTTTCCCAGCTGCTTTGCACAATATGACAACACCATTGTTATTTTTTTTTTATTATTTCAGATTCCACTGTTTTGGGGTGAACTATTCTTCCATAGGGTTGAGACCTGGAGAGGCAGGCGGCTACACCATCAACCTTTCAACTTTTATGCTGTAAGAGTCTAGGAATGCAGTGGTGACTCTGGTAGAGTGGGAGACAGCGTTTTTATGCATGGCTGTCCGACATCATGTACTTCTGAGCCCATTGAAACTTCAAATTCCTCTGACGGGGCTTTAAATAAGGCAGTATCAATGGCACTCACACGGAAGCTATCATTTTGAGGATGCGATTTCTGATGTTTTTCAGTACACAAGTAATTCCAGCGGCTGTGAAAATAGCTTCGCTTGTTTTTCCGCGTTTTCCAACGTGACTTTCCTTAACATTCCTTAAATTCGTAGCTGTCATAGTCTTGGAGGTCCGGCAATCCGAGCGTTACTTCATTGGCGTAGGAACCCACGGAAATCGTCTAACCATGTCCACATAACGACCTAACTTCTCTCCAATGACCTGAAGAGAAGTTTCGTTAGCACTTTCCTTGATGATGTCCGATTTACTTCCTTGTTGAGGCCTTTTCCACGTCGTAATTTTCTTAAAGTGGAAAGACGCTATTAGCGTGTTTCACCCCAAAACTGTCGTAGCTGAAACAAATAAAAAAAGAACTGTATACAGAAGAATGGAAACCTAGCAATGGCGTTGCCATATTGTGTAAACCAGCTCGGGAAAGCTATCTAAATCAATTCACATAACAAAGCCGAGAAATCTTAAATTTCACTACTAAGGTATTAGCGTAGTTCGGGGTGTATGAGAAAGACGAATTTTCTCTTAGAAATAAATTACCCCCCAGTCGGCTCCAACAAGAAAATTAAATTAATTATCCATTACAAAAAAAATTAAAACTGCTAATATTATAAAAATAAAAGTACACCAGCAACATCAAAACTACAAAGAACCAACATTATTTACGAATTCAAATGACCCATGGGGAAATGTGTAACTGATCAAACCAAAACTCATAAATAATTAGATTGGTTACACTACTACATGCCTGTCTAGACGTCTTAAGTTACAACTACCCGACTATAGCTCCATTATGACATATTTAAATACCAAAAAACTACCAGATTCCACCCGAAGTAGGGAATACATCGATAATAGACTCATCCACATGTAAAAAAAAGATTAAACATCATGGAAGCCCTAAAAATAAAAATTTAAAAACCAACTTTCAATACCATTAATTATTAACACGGTCAGAATGGGCTGACCGGCTTCGGAAAATAAATCATTCCTATAAATTTAGACACATATATAACAAACGCACATATTTAATTAAAAATGAAAAAAATAAAATCGCTCTTGATAATGGCACAAAGAAGAGTCGAAAGCCCTCGGATATGCAGAATTTAGAGACAGTCTTTACACCCTTTGTGTCCAGTAAAGAAAAAATTTGTACGAACTCAAGAAAAATTAAATAAAACACCTCAATCGCAAAACGTCGCATTCGTGTTTAACGAAACATGTATAAAAGAGGGATTGCTGCCTAAATGTACAATGGTTTTTTGACTCAATTTCTACTATATGTCTAGCAAAATTAATGATCCAACTGGTCTGATATGGAATAATTTGCTAAGAATTCATTTCATTTTAAGCAAATATGCTTTTCAAGAATTTTTTTTATCCAACACGCATAAATCTATTATATCTTTGAAAATTCACAGCAGATAAATTTACTTAGATAAGAAAGAGTTAAATATCGTTGATGCACACGGGCGAGATTCTATCCTCCCAGTGGAATTGTTCCAGAAGGCTGGAGAAATGATAACTGCTGTCGTTGATAAACACATTAAAATGTGCTGGGAAAGGACACAGATTAAGAGGGCTGAATTTAGTATATATTCACATACATGGGTTGAATTTAAATCTATGCGATATTCATCGTAATATAGCTTTCTTGCGGGGCGGGGGGCTTCAGAAATTGCTTGCAATGCCATCCTTAAATATGTTGATAAAAGTTGTTGATCTTTTAGTCAGCTTTGAATCAAAAATAATTTAAGATCCGAAAGGAGCACAATTGATGTGCCACGTTCAAACTTACTGTTTCAAGATAATGCATCAAAATTCAACCTTTGCCAAGTTTTCCATGATCAAACTAACGATTTTGACATGTTGCAAAATGAGGCCATATGAACAATCTTTTACAAAATAGGGCGTCACTGTCTGTATGGCTATTTAAAAAATTGCTGCTCATAATATGTTTTTAGAAATATTTTGCTAAAATATTTGCAGATGTTATACATTATTAAATCGATGGTTGATAGTTTTACATCATAGAATTACATGTTAATAAATTAATATTTTCCATTTCAGGTATAAAATATTGTTACGTAAAAATATGTATAGAATAAAGAAAACACAACACTGGAAATTACGAAGAATGTTAATCAGACAGCACAGTGAAAAATACATTCCAAATATTGACAAAAATAATCATATGACGTTAAAATCCCACACAAAGAGATTAGAGTTAAATTAATATGGGAATAACCATATAAAGTGATTATTCCCGAAGTAAATTAACGTAGATATGATAGACGTAATATAAACTAAAGACACGAAAGAAACTGCCACTGGTATGAACATAACAAAGAGGAATAACGTAGGCGAAGAAGTACATGAAAATAGATTTATTAAAAATAGTCGTGGTGATTAATGTAGAGCTACAGTGGATGAACGAAAATGGCTAGAATTTACATCCTTCATGAAATTATTCAAGACGAATTATACGTGAGATGAAATATTGATTTCACTAATACAGTAGTCAGATCATAGTATGTAGATTAATGCGAAAAATTGTTGAAAATTATTGAAAATGTCATATTTCTACTGGTGTATCTCCCTAGTAAGAAGCCTTAAGAGAAGCTCGTTTAAACTATAGTGTGAAGGCTCGTTTCAGATGAATGGTTAATTTTCTGAAAAAAGATCTATTGACAATGAATCGATCTATTACAACATTTAGTAATGGAATGAACTAGAGTGTCATTAGTGATCATACTCTTTACTTGCCCTACTTCGTTGGAATAATTGTCTGTGATATTCATTATTTGCTTGTGTGTGGTTGGGCACGCGTATGCGCGAATAATTCTATATGAACAACTCTCAATTTTCCTTATTCTGATATTTGGTAATTCAAATACCGATTTTAGACTGGCCAAGTATTTTCAGCACCCACTTATATATATATATATATATATATATATATATATATATATATATATATATATATATATATATATAGCCTTCTCAGAATAAAAAAATCTGTTATGAGGCCTGTTATTTTGTTATGGATCTAAGGTATAACACTAACTTTCTTGCAATTCGAGTTCAACACTCACATTTTCAGCGACATCCATGCTACATGGCTTTTTTATGAAAGTATATAATATATTAATTTCATTTAATTGCGTTTTTCGTAAATAAGTTGTTTCTGCTGCAATACAAAATCTCATGAGAAATGAATTCAATTTCACTTAATCTATAGTTACGCCTTTTTCTTTATTTCTTTTTGACTTTCTATTGATAATGCCGGGCCTTTTTAGTGTAAAATAGATTTCCGAAGGGATCGAAGATAATAGAGAGGAGATAACGTAGACAACAAAACCGACAAATAAAGCCCGCTGAGGGTTTCTTTGCAACAAACTACAAAGATATATTTAGTTATGACTATTTATTCTCCTTTCTAGAATATTATTTAGTCAGTTTTACTTACGTCTAAATCTGTTGTCCTCTACTTCCAGCCGCATCGTTGCTCGTTATCATGAAAAACTAATATAGATTTATATTTATGGAATTATACGCACTTCGCCAATACATCGCAGTTTAATATGCATTGTTATTCACTGCTCATTTGAAAAAAAACAAAACAAAAGATTATTCATAAAGAATCTATGCTATTTCTATAAAGGTATATGGCTCCTTACTCAACACGTTTTTTTTAATAAAAAATTTGCGCATTTACGCTTTAGTTGTTAGTCTGTATGATTTCAATAAAACTTATTTTTTTTAATATTTATATCTTAGAGATGACTATACCGATTAAATATTTATGTCCTAGATACTGACATTTATTAAAAAATAACTTTCTCTCTATCTAAACAGTTTATTTGATAAATTTTACAACTTCTTTAATCCACAATCAAAATTGTGGGCGATATTTAGAATAATCAAGACTAACTAATGAGAAAATATCCTTCACACTAAAATGTATTCTTCAATGTTATCTTCGGTGATAATTTATTTTAAGTTAGTGTATATATATATATATATATATATATATATATATATATATATATATATATATATATATATATATATATATACTAACGCGAATGTAATATTTTTCGAAATAATATTTTGAATGAATATTTTTAAAGAATAATTTTTAAAAGATTTTTTCAATCCACCCACATTCATCTGTATCTTTTTTCTGTCCTGTCTCTCGCTTTTGTCCCTGATTATCCCGCATTGAGACAACAAAAGAATGAAATATAATATAAGAGTCTGGAAATTTACCGTGGCTGAATTAGCGATCAATGCACTATCCCATCTATTTTCATCGTAGTGAATTAATTTCTCTTTTGTCGGTTTCGTTACGCTGAACTACCTGTGTGTGTGTGTGTGTGTGTGTGTGCGTGTGTGTGTGCGTGTGTGTGTGTGTGTGTGTGTGTGTGTGTGTGTGTGTGTGTGTTTATATATTTTGGGGTTTTGATAGCTTATTCTTTTTGGCAATTGTTGCAGTTGACAGATTAAATTCCTCCTTTATGTTTTGGGTTGTGTTTTGTTTTTAATGATTAAGTCGTTGATTGTTTTAGACGTAGACAAATTTTATGTTGGGTTTAGATAAATTCTTTTCTGTTGTAGTTGTGATATAGTTGGTAAGTATGGTATTTTTGATTCGTTGGGTTTGTCAAGAAGGAGAGCTTTTCTATTTTGGAATATTTTATGAGACTTCTATTTCGCATTGAATATGAAATAGGTATCGAACAGTCTTGAAACAATTTTCAATATATTTCTCCTCTTTGTGTAAATATTGTTCATTACGGATTTTGTTTTGTTTTTATAATAGGAATAGAATTTATTATTGACATTTTTTATTGCCAATGTCTCCATTTCAATCAGGATATTCCATGACAGCTTCCCTGGATCAATATAACTCCATGTAGTCCAAGCACATTGTTTGGATTGAGAAACAACATTAGTTGTTCGCAGCTCCTCCTCAAAATTCATGATTTCTTCAATCACCATATCTTGCTTAACCTTTGGACGCTGTTTGGAGAAAAAAATAACTGGTTGTTGGTGCTGCCCAGGCCAGCTCGATTGGTTTGAATCACCCCATAATCTCTTTGGTTCGCAGGCTGATTCTTGGGTTGCTTCTACTGCTGACAATTTTGTGCCAGTTTTGATATCTGGCTGTAACCTACGGCCGAACTCATCGGCTGAATCCCCCATCATCATGTGAAGGCATGAGGAGAGTGGAAGTTGCTGGTTTCCGACATTTGTATAGAGTCTCATTGTGGAGAAGCAAGGGGGAACGCCATGCCACACCTGCAGGTACTGGTTGATAAACTATTGCGTCAGTTGAATGCGACACCATGTTCATAGCACGAATCGTTCAATTTAAAGGAGAGATTGGTTTTGTCGATGGATTCAAGTCAAGTGCTAATTTCTGCACCTCTTTTCCTCGGTGCCGATCAGTGAGTGGATTTCATACAACCGTCGAGATCATGTCATCCCAATGCATAAATGAATCTCCATGACAGATCCTCTGAGAAATGATAAGCTCCGTTTTCTTGGGTTTAGCTTGTACTCTCGCCCATGTGAAGAGCTTATTGTAACAGTTCATTGGCACCGAACTTATAGGGGACCAGAATGGTGATGTCATCTACGAACGCTCTGGAAGGATGAATGACATTGTTCCTTTATCATCACTCGCTTTGCTGAGTTCACTCCACCCCGTAAAATGAGTTCCATGCACATAATGAAAAGACGTGGTGTAATCACACACCCGACTATGATGCCGACTTCGATGACATGCCACTTTTTGCTGTTGTTATCAACGGTGAACTGTATAAAAACTGCTCTGAAATATTTCCTTATAATTTCTCACACATTAGTAGGGAAACAGAAAAATTCGAGGGATATTCTAATTAACGCATGAGGTACTGATCCATACACACTCGCGAGATTAAGCCAAATTATATGAAGCTCAGTTTTATTTTGTTTGACTTTATTGAGTTCCAAATCATGTACAAATGATCCAAACCGCTGGGGAAGCCAGCCGTTTTTATTTAATGTTTACCCAGCTGGAATAAGTCATACGATGGGCAAATACCCACAAAATATTTCTACTTTACATTCAATAGGAAGATGGAGCAGATATTTGCATTGTGTTTTGCATTCGTTTTCTTTGGTATCCAAATGCCATCCACCAGGCACCATTCCAGTGATAAAATACGTTGTTTCCATGCCATCTGCAGGAGAATGGTGAGTTGCTTGAGGACGTTTGGACAAGTCATATAAATTGTAGGATATTCCATTTATTATAGGTGAACTACCGGCACGGGATTTGCGGCGAATACCCGGATTTCACCCAGCTTTAGTCCGCTGTCATTAAAAATGACATTTGCATCTTGAAGGTCATACAGAGGAGGGATTGGAACATCTTTCCAAGCATCAGAATACGTCATCGTCAGGTTGGTCTTGATTTTATCCTGTGGTACGTCGAGTTTGCGGCTCTTAGTCTAGATAAACAGCTTTTTAGCAAAAGCGAAAGGATTACGTAATGATCTCCGAGACTGTCGATTTTTCCGTCGTTTTCGTTGGCTCTCAGCTAAGACACTTTGTTTAATATCCTTAATCAGGACTTAATGCCTGCCCTCTCATAAATTGGAACTTTTTTGAGTCGGCACTTCACAACTCTCTGATCTGCCCTTAGTTTACACTTCTGAATTTGGTCGCTTCTCTGCTTTCCTATCCCCTCTTGCAGTTGCCAGACCAAACTACGCAAGACAAACCTCATGGACAACTCTGCAGATTCGATAAAGATTCGAACAAGTAGCTATCTGATTGCCTTTAGGCCACTGGATTTTTAGCTTGTTTGGACTTTCTCGAAGGTGCTAACGCTCAGCAATGGGATCTTGAGCATTGCGGGTGTAATCTGGCTTCATAATCCCATTATTCGACTTAGATTCTCCAATAGGAGATTTACATTGCCTACACAAGCATGCCTTACGGCTACGTAGACCTAGCAGGTTTTCCTGCCGCAATCACACGTTATAGCTAGTTTCAAATTCATCTTATTATCATTGTACTCAATCAGATGGGTAATGTATCCCCTTCCCTGTTAAATATACCCAGAGGGCAATATATATATATATATATATATATATATATATATATATATATATGTTTGTGTGTGTCTGTGTGTATATATATATATATATATATATATATATATATATATATATATATATATATATATATATATATATATATATATATATATATGTATATGTTTGTGTGTGTCTGTGTATATATATATATATATATATATATATATATATGTTTGTGTGTGTCTGTATATATATATATATATATATATATATATATATATATATATATATATATATATATATATATATATATATACATATATATATATATATACATGTGTGTGTGTGTGTAAAGGCTGGACTAGTATCACACTTAAGAAAGCACAACTGAAATATGCCTTACCCTTACCTGACTTTCTCCACAATAGCCCCTGCTAGCATGCATAAGTGTAAAACGAAAGGCACCATCCCGTGCTGACCGTCATTTATCGTTCACGCTAAGTGAGCCCACCACGTGTGTGTGTGTGTGTGTGTGTGTGTGTGTGTGTGATAATGTATATGGGAAGTAGATCATTATTCAAACATATATTATTAAATATATCAGACAACGAATGGCTATAATGTTTTATCATGATCCTTTCCAAGCGTCGTATAATGGCTTTAGATTCAAGAGAAAATAAAGAAAATAACTGTCTAACATGTGAGTATTTCTTTATTATAGGGTCGTCGATCTAAGCTTGGAACTCACATGAGCCATCATCAGAGTGGTTATATGGATATCACAATAGAAATGTTCACCTTCAAACGTGACATCCTGTTTTTGTTTACATAGATGGTTGCTATGCGACGTTAAAGGCCATAGAATAGCAGACGCAGGTCGTAAATTTGTAATGCGGTTTCTATGAGGTTGTGCATGGCCACGTGAGAGAAAGAATGGTTATCAACAGTATCATATATTTATATGTATTATAATTGTGAGTGGTTTGAATGTAATTTTTTTGATAGTGGGTTGCTTTGTTTTAATGTAGATGGCCACTTAACTTTCTTTTTTACTGTTTCTATGTGTGAGTATTGTGCTATCAACTAATACGTCTCTAACATATACATATCTATGTTTTGTTTTGCTGTTTAATGAAACTAAGATCAAAAAGTGACAGGTGGAGAGCGTATTTGTTGTAAAAACATGTATGTAGTCTGTCTATTATTAGTACAAGAGATACAATCTATTAAAGGGCATGCAAACTGATGCACTACATTGTTCTTTGTAGGGGATTTAGTTGTGAGGTTGTAGGGTTATTGGAGGCCTTGAGGTGAATTGTTTTACATTTTTAATAATATATAGTTAGCTGAAATCGTTTATTATTATTGAAGTGTTTAATGTCTACCTTTTATGTTTTTGAATGTTGTTACATCCTGTTTGTAATTATTATGCATTTGGTTACAACAGTATAAGTTAATATTATGTTTGTTTTCACGTAAACTATTTTGGTTACAAGTATTATTAATACTTTTAATTTTGCTACTGGTGTTATTAAGTTTAATGAGATACATTTTAATTTGTTGATCACTGACGTAATTAGGGAATACATTATGAACGAGTGTTTTTGATGTTATGTAATTCTTTATAGAATATAGTTTTGGAAGATGATATCATTTGTGTGCGTTGGATTAAGATTTTTTTATAACAGCTAACTTATAATTTAGGGGCATTCACTATTATAATTAAGAAGAAACGAGTTAATGCTGGTGCGTTTTGTATTTAGAGAAATAGTAAATTTATGTGTGTTGGAATCAATAAGTACATCAATGAATGTAATTTTATTATTATTTCTCGAGTAAATTTGAGGACGGAGTGACTTTCAGATTTGTTTTTAACGTGTGTAATTTGATCAATATTTTCAGCTAAAATGAAGATGTCATCTGTGTATCTTTTACATATAGACGTGGTTTATTAGTGTCATGAGGTATTTTATTGCCTAAATGAGCCATATAATAAGAAGAAAATGGGTGCTTAAGCGGACCCCATCGCAATACCGTCTATTTGAGTTAAATATTTCCTAGGGGGTCATGAAATGTTACTTGAGGGGTACATGCTAATATTTTTTTTAAGTGGGTGTAATATTAATGGGTGGCAGTGAAGTGTGATTGTATACATCACGGATAATTATGCCACTTGTTTCATGGACTGTGACATTGTTAAATAAATTTGGTACATACAAAGATGCGATTACTTGGTTGTATGTTTTTACAACATGAAGAATTTGTACAAATTCTTTTTTGGAGTTATACAATATTTACTTGGGAGATATGGAGTAATTAATTTATTTAGGGTTTTTAAAGGTAAAATACTGGGTTAGGTGTTTGTGAAATGATAGTTAGGTGTGGGTGATCTTTTTTATGATTTTTTACATTTTCATAAAGATAGCCACGTTGATAGTCACCTCTAATCTTTTGAAGTTTATAGGATACTAATTTAGCATCGTAAACAGTAATGAGTTTATTGTTTATGAATTTAATTTTGAGTGGTATTCATATTTGATTAAAATAATGAAAGTATTGGTTTTATCAACTACTCGAATAGAAATACTGTTGATATTTTTTAGTTGTTTATCTGCTTTTATTAAATGAGTGTTTATAATTACATTCAGATTTTATGGTATCGGTGTTTAAGTGATTTTTGGCTTAAGTAAATCTTTTAAACCTACCTGTTTAGTAATATGTTAATAATATGGTTATCTTGTTGAAATAGAAATATTTGTTGGTATAAAGCTTCAATTTAAATCAGTTTGTTTAAACATTAGATTAGGTTTCTGAGCGACGTGAAAATTTGAACCAAGATTAAGGAATTATATTTCATTTGGGGTGAGTTGGTAATCCGATAAATTGGTGTTTGGTAGAAGTATTTTTCCATTATATAATTTGTTTAGCTTTTTTGGATGACTTGTTTATGGGATTCATTTTCCTTTTGTGTTGTATTATGTAATAAATCCAATGTTTCCTTGAAAATTTCAGTGATGGTAGAAAATTCTCAAATTCCTTTAATACATAGAATTTCAGCGTTGAGCCGTTGGAATTCTTGTGTGAATGAGTTTATTTGTTATTTAATGAAGTTCCACTGAATGTTCGTTGTGTTGGGATCGTTTAATTCTACGCCAGCGTATAACTTGAAATTCGTGTATCATTATTCAAGCATAAATAAAATAAAAATATATAAAAGACAACGAATGTCTATGATGTATTATCATGAGCCTATCCAAGCGTTGTATAATGGCTTTAGTTTCAAGAGAGAACAAAGACAAACTATCCAACCATTGGATATTTCTTTATTATATTGGTCGTCGATCTAAATTCCGGCTCATCAGAGTGGTTACATGGACACTAGCAGGCTTTGCCTTCTCACTATCGCTTCGCAAATTAAGATGTACTCACTACTTGAAATCTTTGAAAGAAAAATTTTAAATGAATATTTCATTCATAAATTTGTTGGTTACAGGTAAGTAAATTTTTAAAAATAGATGCCATCTTGTTGAAGGCCAAGTAAAATGCAAATTCCAAACACTTTTCTGCAATCTGGGGAAATCCTTCCCGAGGCCGCACTCTCTTTTTGTACCAGAACAAGGGATCGGTGCTCGCACCGAGGCCAGCCCAACCGACGGTTGCGAGGTCTTAGGCAATTTTTGTTCCTAGTCCGAGTGTACCGACCTTGCGTCACAACGCGATTTTGTCGAGGGTCGAGTAAACACCAACTTTCTATGAAGTAGAGCTGGCGATTTTTAATCTCAGAATTCGCGGAAGAATTGAGCCCCACGTTCGCATTCACTCATATAGATCCACAATATAGGCTTTACTTAATTAGCTACTACGTATTTCCATTTTCCCATCTTTACACAATATTAATTTTATTTTTTATATATTAACTTTATTTTTCTTATGAATTGTTCCATGTTCTGTTACTCATGAAATAAAAATAATTGTTTGAACGGAAAATAAGGATCTACGTACATAAAATCTTCTTTGAATTAAGTGGCAGCAGAAGAATTACCTTTGAACTTTTGAAAGGTATGATTAAGCATTAATTCAATACTTAAATGCAGCGATCAATTTTGAGTTCTTCTTTAGTTTATTGATGCCTATCGCATCTACTCCTCCCTAGCTATTGTGATAATGGCCAAACCAAGAATCCTCTACAGGAGTTAGCTTAAATGCCTCCCGATATGACGGCTTTTCAGCTAGCTTAGAAGTTTTGTGGTGGGTATGTGCATGTTCTAATGTAACACTGCACAATATATATATATATATAATATATATATATATATATATATATATATATATATATATATATATATATATATATATATATATATATATATCTGTGTGTGTATATATATATATATATATATATATAAATATAAAAGTGAACATAGAAGTCAAAACTTAGAGGCGACGTTCTATTTCATGCTAGATTGCATCTTAAACAGACTGTCGCCTCTAAGTGTTGACTTCTATGTTCACTTTTATATTTACACACGCTCTATCTCTGATATTGAGCACATTATCCCATTATATATATTCAAGCCTCTCCGACTGATCTCTGAAATTATAGTCACTCAGTACTTTTTATCTCCCATTAGGAGGAAATTGATTAGTCTATCATAGAGTTTACACTCCTCCCCCGTCTTTTGAACAGGAGTAGAAGTTGTTTTTCCATGTTATTCCTTCTAAAATCTTCCCCCACTCTATATTCTCATGTCTCTGACTGAATTCTGAATATTTTTCACGAATTAAATATTGACCTATTCTAAAATTAGCCGTTATGTTTCAGGCATAGTCTCAGGCACTTCACTTATTGCCATTCATAAGACACTACACCGTAGTCCTCTACCTTGAGTGGCTCTTGAATTTTGTTTTACGTGAACATTTGTAAGAAAAAAACTTGAAAGTGCACGCTCAAATATTGGCTCCATGGTGCCTATTAGATGAAGTCTTTACAATTTTATTTGAACTAGACAAATAAGTACGCACGGATATGTACGTGGTAAACACTTATCTTCAACGTGCTTGATAGCAATAATTTTCTACTTCAGACGATTTTTTCCGTTGTTATATGGAACTTGTTTTTTCCGTTGTTATTATTCGTTTCTTGTATTTATTTGACGATTCGTAGCAGTAGTCTATAGGTCATATCATATGAATTTATTTAGCAAACGGGAAATAATGAGAATAAATCTAGTAATATTAATATTAAACAATAGCAGCATTCCGTTAGAAAGAAAGAGAAAATGTTGAAACGCTATATAATATATATTCTCCCATATAGCAGTGGATGCAAAACCATTTCCTCAGATATGAAGAGTAGATTTAAGAGTTATAGTTCTACGGAAGAATGGGACATGCGAAGAATATATAAGTTTTAAGCAAATGTTAAAAAAGAACCTTTATAGAGACTTTTGCCATTTCTGGGATACAAAATGTGGAAGATATCTTGCAGAATTTGACACTCACAGGGCATATTGAAGACAAGATGAACTAAAGGAAATTGTGAGTAACCTACTTAACGAGATTGTGTAAATGGTTGGCAGAGCAGAGCTTAGGAGAGACGTTAAAAGGACAAGCCTTTCTAAAAGCTACAAATCATAGGATGTTGTGGAAATTCATTATCGCTCACGTGCTGAAATGACACGGCACATACAAAAGGAAGAGAACGATTATAAAAATCGAATATTGTGAACAATACCGTGAATAAAGATCCTTCTATCTGGTAAAATCGCAATTTAATATATTTTGTTGGCAAAACTTTGTTTAATGCTTTCGAAAACTGAATAAATAAAAGAAAGAAAGAACGCTGCCCAGATACCTATGCAGATTGTAATTTTTGCACTAGTGGAATAAGTTCTCTGTTCAAAAATCAACGTATTATCAGTGATTGTTACGTTATTCCGAGTCATTTGCAGACGCTTTTATTAGAGATGAAAGGCATAAGCCCATCATGACAAATTTCCACAAATACGAGGCTTGACAGAAATTTTCATAGTCTGATAACGAAAGATTGATGCGTAGCTGAGAAATCTTACATGCATTAATGTAATCTCGAAGTAATTTCCTTTTGTTTTTTGGATAAACTGACATCTGTCTGTTCAAAGAGAGACCGCTCATCCTGCTGATCATCACCACCAGATATGGTATCATCAACATTACTGCAATATTGCATCCCAGCCAAAAGTTTTTTTTCATTGTTGGAGAACAGATGATAGTCACATCAAGAGAATAAGGAGGTTAATCAACCAGTTCTAAGCTACAGTCACGTACAGCAGCCATTGAATGGAAGTACTTGTGTGCTGCATCATTGTCCTGATAAATAAATGCTTCTTTTCGTCAGTTTTCCTGTGTGTTTGTCCTTGTCACTCGTAACTGCCTCAGCAAGTTGATTTTGTACTCTCCATTGATGGTGTGTCTCATCTGAATAATAATACACAATAAACACAATACCTTTTGCATAAAAGAAAACTGAGGCCATAAATTTCTCTATATATGAAATAACATTGACATACTTTGGAGGAGGTACGGAGGTGTGTTTCCATTTCATTTATTGTCTCTTTTGAGAAACCAACACTTATCCTAGGTTAGGAAACGTTCAATGAAATCAGCTTCAAGCAATATCAGATTTCCCAGTGATGGGATCAGGCTGGTGCGCTTTTGATCGTGTGTCAGAAAACGTGGCACCAATCGAACAGAAACCTTCCTCATGCCAAATTCATTGTGCAGAATATTCACAACATTCTCAAGAGATATGATTATAGCATTGACTATTTGATTTATAGTCAATCTCCTGTCATGGTGAACACGATCAATGTTTTCCTCGTTGGTGTCAGTCGCAGGACATCCAGACGTTGGGTCAACTTCAAAACTTTCCCTTCGCACTTTTGTAATGTTGATAAAGCTGGAGCGTCACCATCTAATGTAGCAAGCATATCAGCATGAAAGTCCTTATGGGCTACACCATTTTTCTGTAGTTACTTGTTAACATCGCTGCCATATTTTTGTCCATTTTCAAGAGAAATCTCTAGTAGTAAATTTTGCAGTCTCTGAACAGTTAGGTATCAATTTACATGTAAAAAAACGCTGTCCTTATTAATAAAAACTGTCGAAATTAATGCATGCAAAATTTCAAAGCACATATACCATTTCTTCATAACCAGCCTATGAACGTCTGTCCCTGCTCTCGTACTTTTTACAAAGAAATAATATTTTTAACTAAAAGACGAAAACAGATTCATTTGTATACTCTCATATTCATTAATATTTTTAATGGGTAAAGACCGCATTTTACTAATATTCTGCTAACAGATTTCAGGACAGTTTTTATGAATATTTATAGTAGCCATTGCAGGAGATTAAATGAAGGGAACTTCAAAATTATTTTTCAATATTTTTATTGGTTTCTATATAATATTTCCTCGTTTTAGACGTCCTTGTACTTAATTATTTTTCAGTGTCATTCGTTTTTATGAAAACGTTAGCTGCGATAATTGCCTTAGATGTTATGTAAAACTGTTACTTTTTGATTTACAACACAGTATAGATTATCGGCATGACAATATAACTGGCCTGTATATGTCATACCTATTTATACATTTCCTATTTGCAAAGGCAGTTTCTAATTTTTTTATACCACTACATTATATTAATCTAAATCCTGGCAAATATCTAATGAATCACTGAATGTAAAGGCTGTCTCGTAATTATCCGTAGCCACTTCGCTGATTTATTTACTAGATTAGGTGGTTTTGATAACTTTGCCGCGTAGTACATTTTTTATGGGATTTAACATAAATAGTGATGAATAATTTGTCATTTTAGGCGTTCTGTAGTTATTCATCAACATATAGTTTCGAATATTTTTTGTTAATTCTTTTGAATGTTCCGTTGCTTTTTTCTTTAATCTCTGAATTTGATTTTGATTTTTTAGCTTACATTTCTGTTGTTTTTATACCTAGGTAATTATGTTACGTATTTTATAGTTATTTAATCAATTGAACTTAATTTCTAATCAATGAAACATGATCAACCTCATGATTTAAAACACTAAGAAGCTTTAATCTTTATCTTTTATTTTGTTTTTGTTGTTCTACGTAAATGTTTCAATATAATGTCAGGGTTTTAATTTTCTTCATATCTAGCTCTGATTCGTCTTTGCCTTCCCAGGCAAAAGTTTAATTTTGTTTGTTTTTTTCGGGCTATAAGGAACTAAAGAGATTCTCTGCGCAAGTGCCTATATTTTTGATTAAGATTCTGTTTTAAATTTATTTAATTTCTGCCTTCGATTTACCTGAATACTTTTTCTTTTTTATCATTTATTCTAGATTTGTTTGGTTGTATTCTAACAACAAATTATTATTATTATTATTATTATTATTATTATTATTATTATTATTATTATTATTATTATTATTATTATTATTATTATTATTATTATTATGATTTCCTTTGATTTCTGGTGTGTATACATTTCATTCTGCGTCACAACTAGAGACCTATGGTCAGAAATAGCATCATAACTTTTTCCTCTGAGCATTGTTTTGTAAAAATAATATACCCCTCACTAAGATCAGACACATTTTATATAGATAAAGCTCTTTGTAATTTGTGAGCTGTACTTGTGAGTACAATTTTCGGTATCTTTTTAAGGTATTGCTTGCCAGGAATCCCTTTAATGATCAGCATCGGAGGTTTTTCCAATCAATCCGAGAGCTCCAACTACAAGTGGAATTAAAGATGTCCTCATGTACCACAGTTTTTAGATTTATATTGTGTAGTTTTTGAAGACATTCAGGTACGTTGCAATCTGCAGGGTGAGCCATATCAGTTAGAAAGCACATCCTGTTTTTGTGGTCATTGATCAGGGTGTCTGGACGATTAACTTTGATTGTTCTGTCTGTAAGTATTGCAAAGTCCCCGGAATTTGTTGCAGGTCCTATCTCTGTAACCGAGTCTGCCTGATGTTCATAATAGTTTGCAGTTTCCTTCCCGTAAAAGTGGCATATTTCCAAGTGCTGATATTGGCTCACTCTGTCATGCTGAGTTTTATATTTAGTGGGTACTAACACTGTTTAACCTGATACAAGATGGTCAAATGTTTCTTGATATTTATCAAAGAATCTGCATTTAGGTTAAACGCATTTTGTTGTTGTTGTTATTATTATTATTATTATTATTATTATTATTATTTGAAAATTATATTAATTTTCTTTTCATAGATCAACTCGTGCTTTATGAATATTTGTTCCATTATCATTTTATTTTCTTCGTTAGATTTCATTCATTCATTGATTTGTTTTTTACGGATTATCGACCATGTGGAGGTTATTTTAATCAAGTAAATATATTTTATTTTTATAATGTAAGAATTTATGGGAATAAAGATTTACAGATACAAGTCCTACTAATTAACCCATAGAGTTAGTGAGAGAAGAGGTAGATTCATACTTTTTGCAAGAGTATATACGCGTAACTTAATATAAAACCAAGTCAGGAATTGGAACTCGGATCTCCGAATTCCAATTCCGAGCCGTTCTCCATTGCACCATCCACACATACAACACCTGGCATGCTACAGTGGTCACCCAGCTAGGTAATGACCGGGCTCGACGCTGCTTAACTTCGGTAATAGACCGGGTGATTCAACGTGATACGGCCGTAAATCCTTTATACTTCAATAAATGTGCGTAATTTGAGATTATATATTAAAAAAAGCAATAAAACATAGGAAGAAAATGAAGTTAAAATAATCAATAAGACTAGTTAATTGATCTGCATTTCTCCGATAAAATGTAATACGGTGTGTCTTGTGACTTGAAGGCTTGTGTAAAATTGAAAAACAGTTTGAATAGATTTTTAATGTTTAAATAAAGCGAAAATTAATCTCTGTAGTGTATCACGTTTTCTTCTCACTTGACACTAATTTAAATAAAACATGCGAAACACTAGAAGTTGAAACAAAAACAATATAGAGATAATGAATGTCCAGATAAGGAATATCCTTGAAACTTAATAATATTTAAAAGATAATAGAATCAAAATCATACAGTCATAACATTAAATCATCTTCCTTGTAATTCAACGTCACTCGTAAGAAAATGACAAAATGATGACGGGAAATCAAACTATTCTATTAATTAAACCACTGGGATTTTGCTCATCGTAATATTTACGCTATCAAATTGGTTGATTTTAGTCTTCGGACGTTATCATCTTCTTATTCTTATTCTTTTTTTATTTCTTAACACCGGTTCCCGTGCGATAACCGAAGTTAAGCAAAGCAGAGCCTATTCAGAACGTAAATGGATGGTAATTTTCTAAGTATAGCTTAGTTGTAGGACAAGGCAGAAATGGAGCAACCAGTGAATATCAAACTCACTATTCAGTCGTAATTAATCGAGCGAGACTAACTTGTTAACCACTAATCCATGTGAAAGTGCCCCAGTACATAGATGGTGGACAGCTTGGAAATACCAGGGGATGATAGTTTGGAAGTGCTGATGGTGTAACGGATAACGGCTCGAAATTAGAAATCAATGAGATGAGTTCTAATTCGTGTTCGTTATGTTAACGAACGCTCATATACCTTTAGATTAGGTATGGCTCAACCTCTTCTATCCCTGTTTATGGTTTAACTAGTAGGGAATGTATCAGTAAATCATTTTCATCTTCAAAATAATCTTTCAATTTAAAATATTTCTGGCTTTAAATAACCAGTAAATGCTTGACAAGATGTAAAAAAAAAATAATCAATCAACCATTCTTTCCTTTTTCTTTCTTTCTATCTTGCTTTCTTACTTTTTCTTCTTCATCATCATCGTCATCACCACCTGCGCACTTCCAATGATATTATTATTATTATGATTATTATTATTTCCTTTGATTTCAATTATATGCTCATTTCGTAAGGTCAGAAAAGAGTATCTTTGTAAAAAGTGGCGGGGGCAGCCTGAGACAAAGCATATTTTGCATATATAAAATCATTTGTAAGGTGTAAGCTGTTCTTGTGTACATTTTTTTGTATTTCTGTAAAGCTTTCACGAATCTATTTTCAGTCAAATCCTGGAATCCAAACACAACTGGAATTATTGATGTCCTCGTGTGCCACATTTTTAAAATTTACACTTCAAGATCCTTGTATTTTGATAGTTTTATTTTTAAGATCTCCAAAGATACAGTACAGGCGGCAAGAATTTTCCTGTCAATAAGAAAGCATGTTTTGTTTTTTAATGGTCATTGATCACAATATCTTGGCGGTTAGATTTGGTTGTTCTGTATGTGTGTATTGTAAACTCCCATAAAATTATTACAGGTCCTATCTCTGTAACCGGGTCTGAGTGGTGCTTATAGAAGTTTCTTACAGTTTACAGCATCATCATCATCATCATCATCATCATCATTATTATTATTATTGTTATTGTTATTGTTATTATTATTATTATTGTTATTGTTATTGTAATTATTATTGTTATTGTTATTGTTGTTATTATTATTATTATTATTATTATTATTATTATTATTCAATTAAATATGTTAATATTTTTCTTGCGTGTGTACAAAAGATTTCCATTTGTGAACATGTTCATGAACGTTCCAAAATGATCTTTTGATCAATCTTCTTTCAGCTTATCGATTAGCCACTATGTAGCCAGCACCGTGATCATAATTGATAGAATTAATTACAATTTGCTGGATAATGGATAATAATTTAAGCACCTAAGAAAGCTTAATCTCAGTGCCTTGTCAATGACCTTCAATAAGACGTGCATAAAAGAGGGGTTTCTGCTCACACACACACACACATATATATATATATATATATATATATAGATATATATTGGAAAACTCAATAAAATTCATTTAATTCATTTTTATTGATTTTTTCACGTATTCTAACATTTTTTCGTTTATCAGAATTTAAAGAATACAGGAATTGTCAATAGTTATAATAAAAAATAAAAGAAATGTTGGAATACTGGAAAAAACAGAATAAAATATTAATCAAATTGTACTTGTCGGCCGTTTTCAATGAAACATGCTTGAAAATGGTTGTTGTCAAAATACACATTTATACATATATATATATATATATGTATATATATATATATATATATATATATATATATATATATATATATATATATATATATATATATATATATATATATATATATATATATATATAATCAAATGCATCAAAAGTACTTTTACAAATTTTTGATGCTGGTTCCTCAAACAAAAAAACAAGGACCCCATTTCATATAAATATGTCTAAGCAAATACTTCGTTTTTAAGTTTAATGTTTCCGGCAGATGATGTTAAATGTACAATTCAAGATACAATTCAAAGATACTTTTACAAAATCTGTAGGCGGGTTCCTTACACAAAAACATGATATAATGTGGATATAAACCTATGTCCAAAAGGCTATCGTTGTACCCTAACATAGCAACTTATAAACAAAATCTTCAAGATGCACTCCCTATGCATTTACACACGCATGTACCCGTCGTATAGCGGACTAGCGGACCATTTGAAATACTCCTAGTGTAAAATAGTTTCTCAGGCCCCCATTACAAATTGACGAAGAGTCTTTGCATTATTAGTGTTTGCAGCATAAGCCAATTGTTTTAGCTGGTGCCACAGATACAAATTCAAAGTACTGAGATCAGGAAAACGTGCAGGCCATGGAATAGGTCTTCCCCTATCTATCCATCACTTATGGTAGATGTCAGCGAGTGCAGAATGAACAAGAGGACTAAAATGTGATGGCGCCCCATTATACATGAACCCCATGCGTCTTCGTATTAGCAGAGGTACAGCCTCGATCATGTTTGGAAATATGTTAAAATAAAATCCATGTAGACAGCTCCTGTAAAACGTGCTGGGAGAACATATGGACCTACCAGACAGTCACCAAAACTTCCAGTCCACGCACTAATTTAAAAATAATGCTGGTATTTAGCATCTACTATAGCATCGAAATTCCTTTCCGCCCTGAAATGTTGGTTGTGCAAATTTGTCATTCCACTGCACACGTTGCAAATGATACTGATACAGGAGTAACTCTCAAAGTACACTCTAATCGGTACTATGAGATGTACGGTTTGCTAGGGTTACTTGATGTGTGCTGATAAATGAATATTCTCCGACAGCCTGTAGAATGTTTTCTTCTTTGATCCATGGTTTGTGGTGCCACAGACATGTCTCGGCAACGCAACAATAAAGAGCAGCAAAGGTTGGATGACACGGCTGCCTTCGGTCTAGAAACGCAATCGGATACAGCCCTGAAGCCTTGCGTCCATTAGGTAAAAATCATATCTTCCTAATCACCGATTGAATATCCGGCCACAATTAAAATGGAATACTTCTCAGTTAACTCCTACACGCGTTAAACGTTGAAGAAAGACTAGTCTCGAATGTACACGAATGACAAATGTAACCTCGCCTACATAGCAACGCAGCGTCAACTACAGTAAACGTTAAATTAAAAAAAGAAGTATTTGCGGACATATAGATTTTTTATCATTGTTTGGTTTGAAGAACCCGCCCCTAAAATTTCTAAACATATTTTTCATACACTCTTCTTATATATATATATATATATATATATATATATATATGTATGTTTGTGTGTGTGTCTGTCTGTGTGTGTGCGCGCGCGCGCACATACAAAAAACAATGATAAAAAGGAAAAATATAAGGTTCAAGATGAGATAGCGTTTCATAAATCAATACCTACTTTCAAACGTAAAACATAGATCCGATTAAGTGTTATTACCTTTGGGCACTTCATACCATTCACTGGTCAGTGTTAAAGTTAATGCCAAACTGTAGGTATCTTCTGATGTCCCATTTCATGAAACGAATTTTCGGTACACAAAAGCTGGCTGGGGTAGATTAAGATTTTATATTAGCGAAGCTAGGCTTTCAGCATTCTCCATGAACAGCCTCCGTGATTTCTGAATGGAACATTTTTGGCATAGAATTTTTTCCAAAGAGAAAAACTATCACTAAAAGCTAAATAACCAACCTTGATTCACGCCAGAATGTTCTACGGTCATTGCCCACCGTAAGAACTACTACAGCCTCTATTACGGGAAAAAAGTAGTAGGACACTTATTCTGTTCAGAAATGCCCACAGTCATTGCATTCATTACTGAATGGCCATGCAAATACAATAAAAAGCCGTGCATAGATAGTCCAAGCCAGTATTAAAAACAAAAGACTTGGTTCCATGAATACCTGAACATCTCAAGCAAAATTCTAAAGCAAAGTGTCAGGTAATCTCATCCGAGTCAAATAATGTAACGCGTTTTGCAGTAAAATTTACAATTTATAATATCACGAACAGGACAGTTTCCAGACTCATCAGAAGACTTGACTTTAAATAGAATATCAGTGCGGATATATTCCTGGTATTTTTTTCTTACGAACATTACTCAAAGTTATCAACAATCTTGATAAATTTCTTTAAACGCTGTCTGAATTAAACATAGTTCTATGAAAAGTATCCACTGTCTCGCTTGTTTCCATGAATGTGTGCATGTGCTCAATGCAATGGCAATATCGACCAAACCTCCTCCGGCACTTGAGTGTATAATGAAGAAAATTGTTGATCACCTCAACATGAACGACAAAGACTATAGATTCCACTTTGCTATGTCAACTGCTGATGTTCTGAATGTCATTACAAACAGAATCAGTGAGACACTAAACAATAAGTTGATCACGAGGCTGAACGATATATATATATATATATATATATATATATATATATATATATATATATATATTTTGATATATATATATATATATATATATATATATTTTGATATATATATATATATATATATATATATTTTGATATATATATATGTATATATATATATATATATATATATATATATATATATATATATATATATATATATATATGTATATCAAAGGCCGCTCACAAGGTGTAGTAAACTATCCAGACATAAATCTCTGGAAAAAGTTTTCTCAGTTATCAAATCGTTCTTATCAGGTAGTTCAATGTATATTGTTGGTAATGGTCAGTATTCCGAAGCCCATGGGATCAATGCAAGTGTTTTTGCATTATATTAAAATTCTGCCTAAGAACATGCTTAGATGTTTAGTAAATATCTATGAAAATGATGCAACAATGAATGTGGGTACCTCCACACATCTAGATGACAGGTGAGTGGCAGTTGATTTCTCTACTAACCAAGCTCTAAGAGATCAGTGGGGAAATCTAGCTTGTAAAATGCAATAATCCCAAAACCAAACAAGTAACATTGCATCATCTGAATGTTCACTTATCATTATGAATTGTTGGTTCTTCAAGGAGTCTCCCTGACATGAATTTCACCCCAAATAATCTGAGAAGATACATTCCTCTGTACCTCCAGTTCTGATCTTCCCAGCTTAAATATGCCATGCTATGTACATTGTGACGCATTATCCATATTCCCTTCGTATTCTATTTGTAAGAAAGAAGATCCATTCGTTCATATTCTTCCCAAGAATCCCTCCTTTGTGGAACACACGCCAGAGACAATACTTCCTCTAGCCTTAAAATCTAGGATTACCCTTTATCATCTACTTACATTTATAAAAGAAGATTATTGCATAAACCTCTAATTTGACTGGTGTTTTATTAAATGAACAATTAGTAAAAGATAAATATTCAGTATCTTAACTAGTACGTTTAGTAGTCATGTTGTGAGACCAATACTTCCCTACATCATGGACTCTCCCAGTACTATACTATTATGTGAATGGTAGTATCATGGGAGGGGTATCACTAGTAATGAGCAGCCGCGTATTCTGCTGTCGAACTCTCTGTTTGGCAGAGAGGAACTCGGACGAGGCTTTGCCGTAGGGCAAACTTTCGTCCGGGGAGTTAGACAGTCCCTAAACTCGTGTATACGGGTTGTAAATGGGCATATTTTTGGCCGAGCCTACGGGCTCGGTAAGCCCACGTTAAACCGGCCTTGTGCCACATTCGCCCAGTGTGTGTGTGTGTGGGGGGTTGTTAAATATACCAGTAATGCGCAGCCGGGTACGATACCAATACCAGACACCACTGGATAGTAAGCTCTGCTTACACTATTCTTTGTAACTTTTCTGTTTAATATATCTTTCTTACCTCTAACCCGTGTTCTGTGTTTTCCTTCCGTGGCTCCTACTTCGGGTCCACATCAGTGGCGACAGAGGATTCGAGACACGCACCCACACCGAAACCCCAAAGCCCCAGTCCCACATCAGTGGCGACAGAGGACTCGTTTAACCCCACTGGTTTCCACATCAGTGCTGAACTAGAATTTGAGCTGGCATTACTACATCAGCGAATGAAACGCAATAAACGAGCAACCAAGTATCGAAAACGGCTGCTTACAAAAAACACAGCTTGTGCACAAAACAAACTGACAAACTCAAGAGCTCGAAGTTCTACGATTGACTCAAGTTCGAAAAACCTATTCACGAAGTCGCGCATTTAGCAACGTGTTAAAAAATTTTTTATGAAATTGATTTGAATTCCTACAAATCTCGTGCATAAAATTACCCTCCCCTCAAATTGATTGAGGTGAGTTTTTTCTAAAAAAAAAAAAAGCAAAACAAATTCTTCAAAAGGAAAAAAAATCCAGTGTATTTTTTTTCTGTCTAAGTGATATTTTTCTCCCCACAATTCTAAAAAAAAAAAAAAAATTGTGAAGAAAATTTAAATGGTCACATTGAAATTAACGGAACAACGGTATCTCGAAAGATCTAAACCAGTAAGTAGTTCTTATTAATTTTATTGACTACTAGATTTGGTACACGGGTTTTCAAAGCAACAGTAATTGCTGTTATTTATTTATTTTTGTGTGTTCTTTCATTACTTGTGTACATATTATCTAAATATGGAAGAATTCCAAAAAATAATTGTCCAAATGTTAAAGGTCCAGATGGACCACCAACAAAAATCAGATGAATGACAGCAGAAATTGGAAGAAATATTCCTCAAATTACATTCGGACCAACAAACAGAACAGAAACTTCAACAACAAAAAAGCGAAGAAAGACAGCAACTCAGCAACAAAAATCAGACGAAAGACAAAAACAATTGTTTATGGAGTTACATAAGCAACAAATAGAATTCCAACAATCTACACTTCAGAAAACAGAACTAGAGCAAAAACAACTTGAAGAATTACTTGTAAATTCATGTAACGGCTCTAATAACTCTGAAAAAGATACATTTTCCCAGAGTACAATCTACAACTCGATTGAAACATTCGAATACGTACCAGAGGAAGACAAAACATTCGAGCCTTTTTATAGCCGTTATGAAAATATTTTCAATGTAGACTGAACTATGGCCTAGTGAAAAAAAGGTACGTCTGTTATTAAGGAAACTGGGAGCTATCGAACATGTTAGGTTCATAGAGTATATATTACCCAAGAAAATTACAGACCTGTATTTCTCAGACTATTAAGCTCCTAACGGAACTATTCGGGCCTAACATAACCTTGTTCCACAAACGTTGGAAATGCCTGAACACAGTCAAGGACAACCAGCAAGATTTTCTAGCGTTTTCAGCATCGGTAAACAAGCTCTGTAATGATTTCAAACTAGCCGAGCTTAGTGCCGACGATTTTAAGTGCTTAATATTCGCACAAGGTCTAGTATCAGAAGACGCCGTGGTAAGACGTCGGGTACTTATCAAACTCGAAAACGAACAGGGATTAGCAGAGGATTGTCAAAGAGTAATTTCTGTCAAATGTGACTCAAAAACGATAAAAAAAATATAACAGACTGGATTTTGGTCAGGGTTGCGCCTGCAATCTTTCAGCAGAAGCAACCCAACCTCTTATTCCCCGCAAAAAGGCAAATTTCATGTTCTAAATCCCGCAATAAACAAAATACGAATATGCTAAAGAAACTCCCGCACCATGTTACCATTGGATGAAATTCTGTCCATTCAAGAAATATTGCAAAAATTGCAATAAAAATGGTCATAACTTAACTCAGTGCTGGTACGCCAACAAGACGAGGAAACACAAAAGTACAATTAGGCAAGCCCAATCAGACAACATAGTCGATAGGAATTTAAGAAAATACGGGCCTGTTGGAATTTTCAATAACTCTATAAAATTCCAGCTTGATTCGGGTTCTGACTTCTCGATTATCAACTTGCGTACTTGGCGAAAGTTAAAAAAGCCGACCCTATTAAAGACGGATAAAACATCAAAATCTGTAACTGGTGAGAATATTAACATCTTAGGCCAGGTGATCCTTACAGTAACACTAAATGGAGTTACCAAAAAGCTGAAAGCCTACGTACTAGAAAATTCAGATAACCTATTCGGAACAGATTGGTTAGAAAAATTCAATGAGCACTTTTTGCCGAAAAATAAAAAGTACAACATCCATTTCGGAAAATCTCAAAAAGGAACTCAAACAACAATTTCCCCAGGTTTTTTTCTGGCGGCCTTGGGAAATGTTCTAAATTTAAAGCTAACTTCAGGGTGAAGGACGGTGCATGACCAGTTTTCAAAAAGAAACGGCATGTCTCTTTCCCTGGTCTAGAGCAGATCCACAAAGAATTAGATAGACTCGAACAGGCGTGTATTCTATCAAAAACAGATTTTAGCGAATGGGCAGCACCTACGGTCTATGTAAAAAAAAAAAAAAAAAAAAAAAGTTCAACCAAATACGAGTATGCACAGACTTTTCCGCCAGGGATAAACGATGCTTTGCAGGATCATCATTATACCCCTCGCCAGCCCTGAAGAAATCTTCAAAAAATTGAATGGCGGAAAAATCTTTTCCAAAATAGACCTTTCAGACGCATAACTTCAGATAGAGGTGGATGAAGAGAGTTCTAAATTGCTCTGCATAAACACCCATAAATGTCTGTACAAATATAAAAGACTGGCTTTTGGGGTCAGGGTTGCGCCTGCAATCTTTCAGCAGGTCAGGCGATGTAAAAAAACAACCACCAACTGCACGATCGGATTTTTACATGAGCTATTCGCGCGTTTTGGCGTGGCAGATTATGTAGTGACTGATAACGGCACTCAATTCACATCAAGTGAATTCAGAGACTTTTGCAAGTCATATCAAGTGGACCACATTACGACGCCTTAGTATCACGGTCAGGACGAGAGGTTCGTGGACACTCTAAAAAGAGCTTTAAAAAAGGCACTAGGCACACACACACACGGATAGAGCATTACAACAGTTTCTGCAGGAGTATAGGATAACCCCTAATCTTAACACGTCTATGGGACGCTCGCCTGCAGAAACAATGTTCGCAAGAAAAATCAAGTCCGTCTTTGATAAACTCATACCACGGCAAGCGATGATCAAGAAAACCGTCTCGCTCCCGAAGAAATATTTTAATCCTGGCGACAGTCCTTTTTAAGGCTTACAAAAACATAGCGATCTGGGAAGTAGGCAACATCAAACAGAATTGGCGAACTGGTCTATATTGTCCAGAGACCGAAAAATACCAACAAACGCCATATGAACCAGCTCATGAAATGCCGTTTGAAGGAATCTGAGGAATCACCACGAAATATCTGCGAAGACTCGATCGACGTAATGTTCGAACATTTCTATCTTGACACGCCCCAAGTCACTCCGGAAAAAACGATGCTCGGGGAGAAAGAGACAATTTACTCAACCACTCTACGTGAATCCCAAGAGGAAGAGGTATTAACAGTTTTACTTTTTTTTCCTTCAAGAAAAAAAAAGGGAAAAAAAAGGAGGAAAACTCTTGGAGGGGGGTGTTGTGAGACCAATACTTCCCTACATCATGGACTCTCCCAGTACTGTATTATGTGAATGGTAGTATCATGGGAGGAGTAGAAAGTAATGCGCAGCCGCGTACGATACCAATACCGGACACCACTGGATAGTAAGCTCTGTTTACACTATTCTTTGTAACTTTTCTGTTTAATATATCTTTCTTACTTCTAACCCGTGTTTCGTGTTTTCCTTCCGTGGCCCCTACTTCGGGTCCACATCAAGTCATTAATTTAGTACACTGGATATATAATTTTGTTGTGCACATTTCGTTTTTTAAATTATAGGAAATATCACATCAAAATTAAAAGAAAATCTAATGTTGAGTATTACTCTGGGCGTTTAGTGACACTTCTGGGAGAATAGAATAGCAGTTCCCATTTCCTTTATAAAAAATTACATGATAACGATCACTCGTTACGTTTTCGAAGAGAATCATTCTGATTTTCCCAAGATCATCAGTACTAACTGAACGTTAGTTTCTGTCAAAACTGGAACACTGTTCGCTGAATATTTGATTGCAAATATACGGATTATAAAATGTTTTTCACTATATATACTGTGACATTATATAGAACATTTCCTATATTTTGCATGAAATATTTTGGAATAATAAATTTAAAAAGAGCATATCACTAAAAAGACCAAATCATACATGAAACTTTGACACAAGATTAACCTTGACTGTGTAGAATACAGATAAATTCAAGGCTTAAATTTATCCTGCAATCACTTTTTGCATCCATTATACAGTTCCACGCAAAAGTTTACAAAACATTACAAAAATGTTTCTTTAGGTATTTCTAACACAGAATAATGAAACTTTTACTGCTAATAATACATATTTTTAAGCCCTTAATCAAACAATCCGTTTCAAAAAATAATCTATAAAAATATGCCACAAAGAAAAACAATATTTAATAACGCAAAATTTACAATACATTTATTAAATCATCAGTTAATATTTCGTAGCGTAACCGTTATTGCTAATTGCAGCACGTATGTATTTAGAGTAGTCTCCTACGAATGTCTTGCATGTTTCTTGGCTAATATTTGTCATTCTTCACAATAACTTTCCCTTAGTCGATGCAGCTTTTGCGGGTTCTTTTTTTTGAATTCTCAGTTTTAGCTCTCTCCATAAATTTGGCGCTGGAGTATGACTTGGCCATTTTAGAACATCTGTTCCATTTGAACTTAACCATGTAAGCTTTGCAGTATGTTTAGGATCGGTGTCTTGATGAAAGACCCAACCTGGTTTCAAACCCAGCGAATGTGCAATCCGACGTAAATTTATTTCCGGAATATCCCTATAAAATGTTCCATTCATTCGCCCTTCTATTATTTAAAAGTTCCCCGCGATTGATCTGCTTCCAAATATTACTGTTGGGATAGTATTCCTTGGCGAATATTCAGGAACCTTTTTTCTCCAGACCTTTACCACAGTATTTCTGCCAAAACCTTCAATTTTCATTTCGTCTAATCAAAGTATATTTTACAAAAATTCAACAGGATTGATATAATTCTCGTTTGCAAAATCCAGTCTAGCAAGACGTGTTTTTGCTGAAGAATTGGCATTTATCTTGCAGTCCTCGATTAATTCTTCCGTAGTCAATTTTAGTCCATTTACTTCTAGTTCTACCTGAAGTTCTTTGGGAGTAACACGGGGCACGTTGCCAACATTTCTCGCCAATAATCCTGCCGTACGTTCCGTTACCTTTCTAGGGCCACAAGAATTTTCTTTGGAACTAATGGAATGACACGTCTTCCAGTGACGAACTATCGTACCAACTGAACACAATGACACATTTATCTTACTAGATATCATCTTATAACCAAGTCTATGTATGAAGGTCAACAATACTTTTACGGAGATCTTGATCAATTATTTTGCTTTTTTCCATTTCGTCAATGTTTAAAGAATGCTTGATAAAAAGTCAATGACGCAATACTTTTAATCATTCCTAAAAGTAATCATGAATTAATTTTGAACGTTCTAAAACAAAAAATTTTATTTTGGAATATTCTAGTACAATTTGAACATTTTTATAAGAAAAAGCTTTTGTAAATAATAAATGTGTTGTGAACTTTGGAATTACTAAATATTCATTTTCTTTGTGGTATACATTTTTGAAGTTTTTTTAAAAAAATCTGATTGTTTGACTGAATACCGAAATATATGTTCTACAAGCAGTAAAAGGTTAGTTAATGTAACCGTATTAGAAATACCTAAAAACACTTTTTATAATGTGTTGTAAACTTTGGGTGGCACTGTATATATATATTTGAAACATGATTAACACACACACATGTATACAAATTTGGAAGCGAAATCTAATTTAAACATTCACACATATATCTTACGCAATATTTATTAACATTCTATTATTATTATTATTATTAAAGAACATTTAAAGAACTGTTTATTATTATTATTATTACAGAAGCTCAGAAGTTCCACTGTATAAAACCGTAAAGGTCTTTCAAGTGACATCCCATTTGTTGTTTGACTGTAGAAATATATTTAGTAACTAGAAAACTTGATATTTATATTATTATGTCTTATATTTTCCGATACTCCGATTAGAGTCAAAGCAGCAGTATATAAGTGAACCAGTGTATCAATTTCAGATGTTCCCTGCTATATCTTAATCCACAGCAACTTGAAATTGGAAGGTAGGGGAAAATTTAATTCAGAATAACCCTTCAAGATTTCTACCTATCATCTCCCATTTCATATTACACCTAAAAATGATTTATTTTGTCGGATTTTCAAAACTTATGCTATACAGGGTGTTATGTGTAAATTGTCACCATTTTATGTTTTTTAATTTCGCGCATGCGCATTGTTTCTTTTTGATTTTGGCGCCTGCACATTTCAGTAGTGTCAGTTGGGCATCGTCTGTGAGAAAAAGAGCAACATGGCGCAATTCCCTCCGTCATATATTTGGAAACTGCATGCTGTACTTCTTGGCATTCGCACCGGGATGGCCTGTACGAACATTTCTGAGTGTTTGGGTGTCTATCTGAGGAGGATTCGGTAAGAGTTGGATGATATATCAACTCAAATTCATGGTGCTTGGGATGATCACTATTGACGGAGATGTTATGCCTCCATTCATCTACCTTGAGGCCTAACACGGAGGCGTGCATCAAATGCCTTGAGGAAGTAGTGCTGCCTTGGTCAAGCGAGCGGCAGATGGAAGACCCTACCTATGGCAACTGGAATCTGCACCATGCCACACAAGCAAGAGAAGACAATCATGACTGTCAGACAATTTCTGAGACCACACCACTCCTTACACTTGGACACCAGACTCACCTGATTTCAAACCCCTTGATTATTATGTGTGGGGTGCAGTTGAGCGAAAGACCCAAAAATTCCTCCTAACACCAAAGATGAACTGAATGCAAGGATTATGGCATCAATCACAAGTTTATACAAGGAGACCATCTAGACGAGATACAGAAGTTTCTGACGACGTCTCGAGGATGGTTGAATCAAGTCAATGCCGATTCTACTGAACAAATTTACTCTTTGAAATTTCAAAATATTTTTGTGCAATTTTGGTAAATTTATCTGTTAAAATGAGATGTCAGTGTTATTTTCATTTTTGCGTAATTTAGACGACAATTTATTCATCGCGCCATGTATTTATTTATGTTGATATTTTAGTTTATGAAGTACCCGAAGATAATTTCCATTGGCTCACTAAGCTTACGTCCAACTGTTAATGAGTTTTAAGGGGAGTAATCATATGAGTTAACCTAACATTCTTCATAGTGTCAGAAGTTGCCATTTCAACACGATGTCAGGTTTATTTCATGAGTCAATATTTAACAATAAAAGTATATGTAAATTTATCGTGTGAATTTATCCTTATAACATATTTTAATAACTATTTAAAATAACATGTTGCATTGTGTGATATTTTATTATTCGGCTTGAGCGGTTTTCGTCAGATTGTAAAAGAAAATGTATTTAATAGTATATTCATTGATGATTATTGAATGTATGTAAAATAATCCATGAGTCATAAGCAGAAAGGAAATTGAAATATGAAAATGTCGGAAAAATGAATCTGAGCAAATGAAAAGTTAATGATCCAGCAAGAAAATAATTGAAGAAGCAGATGTTGCAAATGAAAACAGATAAATGCAGAATATTTTAATGTAGGATAGGCATATAAAAGTGTTGTGGGGCAGACCTCTTTTACACTAGATGGACTCGTCCAAAGTATACTTATACTGACAGAGAGAATACCTGCATGTTGAGATACGTTGAGTCTAGAGAGATAATTACGGCTTCACTTACAGAGACTTGTACATATACTTTCTACTAACCCGCATTCCTGGACTATTAATCTTCATTTCAAGTCTGTATTCTTACGTTTAATACACTTATTTTTCTATCTCAATTACTGGCATTGTTTAATTATTTCTGCAGGATTCCATTCCCGGAATCCACAACATTTTGGCGACGAAGATTTCGGACCCACACGAAAAAAAAAGATTGATTTAAGTGAAGCTTATCTTCAGATTCCAGTAGAAGAAGAAAGTACAAAGATTTTATGTATCAATACTCACAAAAGACTTTACAAATTTAACAGATTGCCATTTGGGATAAAAGTAGCACCGTCAATCTTCCAACAGACTATGAATACCATGCTCATGAGACATAACTTTGCTACTGCTTACTTAGACGATATTTTAATCAAAAGCGATAATGTAGGAGAACACGCAGCACACATTAAAGAAGTTTTTAAAAGAATTCAGAATTTTGGTTTTAAAGTGAAGGAGAAAAAATGAGATTTTTTTATAAAAGAAATCAAGTATCTAGGCCATGAAAGTGGCAGGAAACCAGATCCAGATAGGGCATCTGCAATAAAAAAATATGCCTGAGCCGAAAAATGCTGCAGAATTGCAAAGCCTTCTTGGTCTAGCGAACTATTATGATGACTTCATTTAAAACATGCACAAATTGAGGGATCCCCTAAATGAATTATTGAAAAAAGATAACAAATGGAACTGGACGGAAGATTATCAGAAAACTTTTGAAAGAGATCATAAAGAAATTAACGTCTGATCTAGTAATGACACAATTTGGAAATTATCGTTGCTAGTGAAGCAAGCTCACACGGTGTGGGAGCTTGTATATAACAAAAGATGCAGGAGGGCACAAGGAAACCTATAGCTCACGCATCTAGATCGTTGTTACCAGCAGAGAGGAATTATTGGCAAATTAAGAAAGAAGTGTTAGGCATAAT
The DNA here is from genome assembly GCA_964036315.1 of Acanthosepion esculentum. NCBI lineage: Eukaryota > Metazoa > Mollusca > Cephalopoda > Sepiida > Sepiidae > Acanthosepion > Acanthosepion esculentum. The sequence goes on from OZ038481.1 coordinate 73,895,015, forward strand.
ATTCGCCATAACTCGATCCACAGATACATATATGGAAGAGAGTTTACTCTTCAAACTGACCATAAACCTCTTCTCACTATATTTGGATCGAAAAGAAGGACTACCAATTTACATAGCCAACAGACTTCTGAGATAGGGAACTATATTATTGAATTATAATTTCAAGCTAGAGTTCCTACCGTCGGAGAAAATTGGTCATGCGGATGGATTACCTAGATTGGTACCTGCGAAATGCAAACCTCTGGAAGACTCTGTAATAGCGGCTTTGCGAGCCGAAGACAAAATTAGTAAAGTTCTAAACAATACAGTAAGGGAATTCCAGTGACCTTGATAGAAATCAAAAGAGAAGCTGAAATGGATGAATTCATACAAAGTACAAAGAGAAAAATAGAAGAAAAAGAAAGAAATCTGGCGGAATGTTTTTCAATTTGTGATGACGTATTACTTTATAATGAAAGAGTGGTCATACCCAAATCTTACAAAGACGAACTCTGAAGGACTTTCATCTAGGACACCCAGGAAAAAAGCGTATGAAAGCGTTAATGAGAAGTTTTGTGTATTGGCCTAATATGGATAACGACATTTCTCAAATGCTACAAAAATGTAGAGGCTGTGCTGCGGCAGCAAAGACACCACCTATTATAAATAAAAACATGGTTTAAGGTGGACAGACCTTGGCCTAGAATCCATGCAGACTATGCAGGACCCATAGATGGATATTAATACTTGATAAAGGTAGATAGCTTTAGCAAGTGGCCAGAAGTTTTCAGATACAAAAACCCTACGACGGAAAACACTATTAATTGTCTATACAAGTTATTCGCAAGATTTGGCGTTGTAGATTGCCTTGTAACGGATAATGGTAGCCAATTCACCTCCAGCAATTTTCAAGAATTCTGTGCCACCTATAAAGTCAAATATATTCAAATAGCACCATACCATCCACGATCTAACGGGCCAGCCGAAAGGTTAGTGGACACGCTTAAGGGAGCCGTGAAAATATCAGAGGACGTACCAACAGAAAGAGCCATACAACAATTCATACAAGTCTACAGAATCACCCCGAACGGAAACACACCATCTGGTTTTTCGCCAGTTGAAGTGATGTTTGTCCGCAAAATACTGTCTGTTTTTGATAAACTATTACCCAGAAAAAATAAAAACCGGCATACACCGATAGTGCCTAAAAGATCCTTCAAACCAAGCGAACGGGTCTATTTCAGAATGTTCAAGAGTAATATGGCATACTGGGTACCAGGTACGATAATATACAGTCTGGGAAATGTTCTATACACGATCCAAGGTGAAAAATTCACTCACAGAAAACACATAAATCAGATACAGAAAAGACGGGTAGAGGAACACAACTTGTCAACTTCCGAAAATGAAGACACGATGGAGGCGATTTTCGAAGCCTTCGAAATCCAAAAACCACAAGTAGCCACGGAAATCAGAAGGACAAGCCGAAAAAGAAAATTCACGGAACCACTAATAATAGACCATAAGCGAAAAAAGTATTAACTTCCCCCAAAAAAGAAGCTAGGGGGTTGTGGGGCAGAGCCTTTTACAGAAGATGGACTCCTCCAAACTATACTTATACTGACAGAGAGAATACCTGCAGGTTGAGATACGTTGAGTCTAGAGAGAGAGATAGTTACAGAGACTTGTACATATACTTTCTACTAACCCGCATTCCTGGACGTTTCAAGTCTGTATTCTTACGTTTAATACACTTATTTTTCTATCTCAATTACTGGCGTTGTTTATTTCTTTGTGCAGGATTCCATTCCCGGAATCCACAACAAAAAGTAAGCAAATTTCATCATGAATTAAAATTAACAAAAGTAAACGAGTAAAAGTATGTGAAAAAAATACATGAACACAGATGTCTTATAATTCATTTTGATAAGTGTTGAGCTATATAGATGGATCTGATGGTTGGACGAGAGGTTGATTCCTTCACGGAAATAGTTAACCAATATAATGAGTTAATTTGTGAACAAGAAATTCTAGGCAGTAAAATCAAATGTCGCTTCTGAGATTCTGTTGATAGGGGAAAACAATTATTCATATACAAAGTTCATATACAATGCTTCTTTGACTGGCACTAATCACTACCAAGTGACGTTCAGATAAAGTCTATATTCATGTAATATTCATATTCTGCAAATTATATTATTGAAACAATGTTTCAGATGCATTCTCTCTCCTCATATATTACTTCAGTTGAAATTTTGTGGTGTATCATTAATATATATATATATATATATATATATATATATATATATATATATATATATGTATATATATATATATATATATATATATATATATATGCGTGTGTGTGTATGTGTGGATGTGTAATATAAAAGGCTCAGACATTCTATGGTTTAAACATTTATTACATTGGAATCGTAATCACGATCCAATTCATAATACCTACAAATTAAAAAAGAAGCTCTTTTTGAATTTGTAGGTCTTATGAATTGGATCGTGATTACGATTCCAATGTATTAAATTATAATAATATATATATATATATATATATATATATATATATATATATATATATATATATATATATGTCTATATATATATATATATATATATATATATATATATATATGTTGACAACGAAATTATCAATATATATATATATATATATATATATATGTATATATGTGTGTGTGGGCGCGCACGCGCAGACGCAAGCGCGTGTATGAATAAAAATATGAGGTGAAATTATTCTATGCCTTGAAAAACTCCCTCAGAGGACGAAATGCGTCGTCCAAATATAGTTTTTTCCTCTTGTCTTTTTATTCATCTTCTTCCTTTACATATACACTATATCTGAATAATTTACACACACACATACACACACACACACACACTCAAAATCTCACTCACAAACACACACATACACACACATACATATATATATATAAACTACATGATCTTTAAACAATATGTAATGTGAGATGTAAATATCTAAGTAATTATATAGTCAAGGCAAATTATGATAAACTAGTCAATTGTTGAGCTAAATAATATTTATTCATCAGATTTTTTACGAGAAATTCAAGAACGTGAATTTCATAGATGATTTCACAAGTTTCAATACGCGCACTGCTTGTGACACAGTAAACTTCCAATCAATAGTCTTTGAACATCTTGAGCATCGTCCATTTGCTGCATTCTTAGCGAAGTCCTTCGCGAAATTCCGCTGCACAATCTAGCAGCACTAACACACAAAATACCTTATTTTCCCACTGTATTACATTTATATACATGTAAAAAAAACAGAAAACATTAAACGTTAAATTTTGAGTTGTTTCTTCATAGTTTTTTAACATTTGAGATACATTTGAACTTGAATTGGCCAAGTAAATATAAATAAGTTACGAAGTGATATAAATGGCTCTGAAACACCCTATATATATACATATAAAACAATATATATATATATATATATATATATATATATATATATATATATATATATATATATGAAATTTAAGTAGCAGGAGATATGTTTATATATACTGTTCAATATTAAAACATAATCTGGTTTAACCTTCCTTATAATAATATAATAAATGCAAAACTAGGAAAGATATATTTTTTAAATTAATAGATAAAAACTTCACTAAAAATATTAAAATATAAAAAATCAGTAACAAAAATACAATCAGAATCATATATAGTTGTATGTGTAATATGGAGAAAGTAATAAACAAATATAAGAAAAATATTAAATGAAAACAATAGCAATTATAATAATATACCCACGCAAAATAGCAATATTAATAATTGCAATTGAGAAATAAAAATAATTGTCCTTTTATTAATAAATGTTTAATCAATAATATAATATATAAAGTGATTGTATCAAATAATTGCAAAACAGAAGAAAACATTTACATTTGAGCAACGAAAACCACTTTTAAAGAATGATTTAATAATCATGTGATATCTTTTAAAATAGATTAATACGCAAATAGCAAAACATTATCAAAATATATGTGGAGGGAATAACAAAATAATATTCCTTATATAGTTAAATGGGAAATTATAAAAAGTACCTCATATCATATTACCAATTGGTAACGTAAACTCTTTAGAAGAAATATTTTCAAAACTAACTTATAATAATGTAAGTAAATTATTAAATAAGAAGAATGATATAGTGCGATGATGCCGACATATTAACAAATATTTTGTTACTTTAATAATAAAATAACATAATAAATCAATTTAAATATTAATTAAAAATATTAACTAAAATGTTATAATTTAATTAATAATTACAAATTATTACTCTTTAATTAATAATATTACATGAAAACTTCTATATAAACCATAAAAATTTAATTTCGAAGAAAAAAATAAAAAACTGGAAGAAAAAACTACAGTTGAAAAAATGAAAGACGTAAACTAAAGCAAAATTTCATGAACGTGCGCGTGTAAATGAATGTTAAATTCATAAATACGCAAGTGTACAAAATGAAGTAAAAAATCGGATTGAAAAAGACGCGGAATAAATTGAAAAAATTGAAAAAGAAATGTAAATAGCGTTAAAACCACAATCTTGAAGACTGGACATTTTAACAAGAAACTTCAAAGCCGGTTTAAATTTGATATTTAAAAGTTAAGTAATCTTTTCACACATACACACACACACAGACACACACACACACACACAGACACACACACATATATATATATATGAATGTGTATATATATATATATATATATATATATATATATATATATATATATATGAATGTGTGTATATATATATATGAATGTGTGTGTTTGTATATATATATATATATATATATATATATATATATATATAATTACGACTTGAAAAAAATGTAAAACTATGAAAATGTCGATACTGATGGTTGCAAGTGATATGTAAGTAAAATTATAGAAAGACATGATCACACAATGTCTTAATAAATATATAATTTCATGTAAATTATTAATATATTTAGGTAAATGTAATATTCTCCTTACCAAATATATACGTCGTTTGGAAACCTAAAACCAACATGTTATTATCAATAATTTAATTACCTCATAATTATATATATATATGTGTGTGTGTGTGTCTGAGTGCGTGTGTTTGTGTGTGTTTGAGTTTGTGCGTGTATGCGTGTGTGTGTGTTGTGTGTGCATTTGTATTTTTAATATATAAAAATGTTTTGGTTAATACCTGTTTTATTATGAAAACATTAACTTGACTAATAAAATATGACATACTGTAGTGCTACCTCACAAGTCAAAACTAACAGTGCTGTTCTGAAATCCTATTATCTTGTCAAAAACAATTATGTTTGAAAATGTAAAATATGAAAATTCAAAGAAAAAAAAGAAGAATTAACTAAATTACTCAGGGAATAATCCGTACTGTGAAGCAGTAATTCGAAATCAGATTAAATTTACCCCTGGGGAAAATATAATATAGAGTTTACATTACCGGGTGTTAAATTAATAACGATTAGTTTGAAGACTTTATACCAAAACAATTACCAGCTGAAAAAAATATATACCGACTTGTCTGAAATACTACATATAATTTCATTGGACCGCAATTTAAATAAATCGAGAATGAATAAAGAAAGTTGTATATGTGGCACAAGAAATATAAGGCCATTATAAATTGAAACATTTTAAAATGAAACTGTACAGGGCTGTTCGATAAAAGTGACTAACCTGATATTTTTTTTACTAAATGTTCTCTTCTCCGATGAAACGAAAGTTGATCTAAATTGAGAGGATAAGCGATCTAAAATCCGAAGAAGCTTTGAAAGCTCTTTGAATTTAGCAGTAAGTACTGTCAAGCATCCGTTCAGTATAATGTTCTGGGGATGCTTTTCTTTTCATGGAACTGGTTTATTAAAACCTATTGAAAAGACCGTCAGGAGCGAGCAGTACAAGATAATTTTAGAGTCTTGTCTGTTCCTTTCTGCTGAAAGGATGCAAATCGACCCCACCAAGCTCATTTTTATGCAGGATAATGCTCCCTGTCACAAAAAAATAATGATGAAAGAATACTTTGATGAGAAGCAGGTGAGTGTTATGACATGGCCGCCCCAATCTCCTGGCCTCAACCCCATAGAAAACTTATGGAGCATTATAAAGTACAGGCTCTCGAGAAAGCAGTTGAGCAAAAAAGAGGATTTAATTGTGAATTTCATATCTGAATGGAATTCCATGATTGGAGATGAGATTTGCCAGAACCTAATCAAGTCAATGCCAAAAAGGTTTGAAAAGGTTACTCAAAATAAAGGAGGACCCATAGATTATTAAATATTTCGAACTATATTACCTATTCTAAATAAATTATACCTCTATTATTCTTTATGTAAAGCTGTTCGGTTATGTTTCTATTGATTACTAGTTGCAGGAAATACGTGTCACTTTTTTTGCACAAAGTTTTTCCCTAAATCTCATTTATATCCAAAATTATTATTATCAATAGAATACCTTAGGGTGAGTAAACATTTTTACTAGATGTTCGGGAAGGGGACTTTATATTAGTAAGATTAAAAATTAGTTTGACACCAAAAACAATAGGCGAAAAAAATTTTAAGTAAAAAAAATCAGGTGAGTCACTTTTATCGAACATCACTGTATGTCTTTCGTGATTTTCTTCAAAAGAAAGATCCCTTACATTGAGTTATATTTTATTTTTTTATTTTAAATGTCATTGTAAAATTAAAATTTATTGACTCAAGACGTGTTGAATTTGAAGCTAGTCTAAAGCTTATCATCTTTTAAATGGTTGGATAATGAATAGTCTAAAATTAGATATTACGTCCGGTGACGCCCAAAAACATTCAATTATAAATACTTCTCTTCGTATTATACAACGAAAAACTAGATGTCTGATAATCGCCTCGCTCAGGCTCGCACTGGTTTTTATAAATAATTCTTTGCCTGCAGACTGTTTTAAT
>OZ038481.1:73906979-74071979 GCA_964036315.1 Acanthosepion esculentum
TAGTAGTAGTAGTAGTTGTTGTTGTTGTTGTTGTGGTTGTTGTTGTTGTGGTTGTTGTTGTTGTTGTTGTTGTTGTTGTTGTTGTTGTTGTTGTTGTTATTATTATTATTATTATTATTATTATTATTATTTGTGCTGGGAGCCTTCTGAACGCGGGTGAACATAACTCTCAACAATTTCCTTTCCTTTGTAGCTCTCTCTCCTAAAATGAATTCTGCCAACCATTTATTTTCCTCAACATCTGCTCTAGAAATTTCAACTGCCTCTTTCAGTAGAAGCGTTTTTGTTTGCATTTTCTCCAAAACTTGACAAGCCGTCTTGTTAATAATGATAGTAGAAGAGCTAAAAACTTTCATGGCTGATATCAGAAACATGAATTTAAAATATCATGTTTCTGATATCAGCCATGAAAGTTTTTAGCTCTTCGATACAGTGTTGAGGATACATACGTATATATATATATATATATATATGTGTGTGTGTGTTAGGTTAATAATCCAAAGTTCTTTAGTACTTTTGTTTTTATTTTTTTTAATACCAGTGCTCAATACATAAGTAGAGCCTAAATTATAATTATTTTTAAAAATATGATCCCATCGCTACATCAGAGTTCTCATGTTTCAAAAACAGAAGCTGAAAAACCAGCTCTGATTCATCCTCAAGCGAATTTTGAAAAGAACATTATCATTATGCTCAATATCACAAGGTCGTATTCATCCTCAAGCGAATTTTGAAAAGAACATTATCATTATGCTCAATATCACAAGGTCGTATTGCTTACAAACCACTCGAAAAAAACTGAATCATTTAGGCACCATCATGTATACACCAAATCGGACACATTGGACAATTCCCTTGCGCATTTTGTCGTGTCCTGTGGTCATTAACGTGATACAATCAATACTACCACGGATTGTTATAAAAACCTATTGATTTGGAACATGCTTGAATAAAAACATTAATATTAAACATCTTTTGTATTTTAAATAATATCCTTCTATTAAGTTGTTCAAAAAATAATGTTCGATTTTTGATTAAAGATTTTGTTTTAATATATTATTATAATACTTGCACAAAATATGTATTACTCGTTCCTTAATGCTTAAAGTGTTTTCTTTGTTAATTTTATATCAAACTCTTTCAGAATTTAACTTGTAAAATTATAAACCCCTCATCTTAATATGGAAAAAGAAGGGATGGATTTACCTTTTTCCAAGAGGTCAAGATTGGTCATAATGATCCGCAAACTGTAGCCAACATTAACGAAGCATAGTGTTAAGGATACGCTTGTGATCTTACTGTACGGTGATGACATTTTTCAGTGGGAATGAGTCGAACATCAGTATGGTAGACGCCCATATGCAATTGACAAGCAACATCTGAAAATACTCGTCTAACAAATATCAAAGTGTCTCAGATAATGGTTGTCAGCGTTTCAACAATATCGGACCAACTCAAGAAAATTAGTGACGTAATGTAACTCGATAAATGGGTCCGACATGAACTCAGTGAAGATCAAAGATTTCATCGTTTTGAAATATGTTCATTTTGAAGTGTTCGCATCTGCACAATTCGAATTATCTAATTCTTTATCCAAGTATGATGTGTTATGAAAATTGTTTCCTTTGATGAAAATTGTAAACGATGGTCTCAATTATTTTCATGCCGAAGGATCTAAACATTTTCCAAAACAGAAACAACGAAGATTACAGTGACTGTTTGGTGTTGTTATCCATTACATCTTTCTGAAATATAATCAGAACATCACTGCCGAAGTTTACAATCAATAACTGGATGAGATACACATCCAGAAAATGCGATCTGCAGTAGCCCAATCATGTTTTGTGGCAATATGTTGCAAGGCTGTCACTGCAGAAGCTCACCAATTTGGGATACGAGACATTGCAACATACACCATATTCCCCTGATCTCACCCGCCTCTGACTATTAATTTTGCAATCATCTTAACAGTTTTTAAGCTAAAATACATTCCATGGCAAAGATGCAGAAACTTCATTAAAAAATTTCTTGGCGTTCCAACATTTAGAGATATATCGTAAAGCAATAAATAACTTGATGTCAGAAATAAATAGATTTTAAGTTTCCTATTTTGACTCATTTAAACATTGCTAAAATACATTCATTCAGGTAAATAAAATATACATATATTCTGAAATTATTTTCAGAACAACCTAATTCAGTAATATATCGTGTGACAGAAAAGTATCGCGAAGGGTGTTATAAAAAGAAAACAAAACCTATCAGTTCGGCATTTAATCGATATAGTCCCCTTCTAAAGCAATACATTTTATTCAGTGCCGTATTCATTGATGGAAGCATACCTGGAAGTTCCTTTTTAGGATAGCGTGTCGTCGCATTCTCTTGGATTCCCTTAACATATTTAAATCTTGTTCCTTTCAAGAGGAATTTGATTTTTGAAAGGAAAGGAGCAAGATCTGGGGAATATGATGGTAATCTGACTTAAGGAATATTATCCTTGTTCCATAACCGCTTCACAAGCCACAGTTACTGAAGGAAACTCTGCGGCGGGGTGAGACGACCACACTCGACGTAATTTCCTTCCGTGCACTGCTATAACCAACGTAAATAAGCGACAACGTTATAACAGTTTAAATGCGCGACAGAATTCAAGATCAATCTGTGTTAAGTATCTTCACTTTGCGCATTAGGTATATTACTATAGCTACAGTCCCAAAACATTTTGGTCAGACCTAGTATACTTCATTACAAACTTGTTTCATATACTTGAAATGAATATTATTCTATTTAGTACACCGTAATGATAGTTACAAGAAAATATAACATTAAAAAGCTTTTAATCCATTGGCAGTCTCAACTTTTCCACTCAACGTGTAACTAGTTTCATCCGATCTTTGTTGGAATATTGTCTTCCATTCGTATACACAACAATTTTAAAAGATACGTCGACTACGCCACAAATATTCTATTACGTTATTATCTGGTAAGAGTGAAGTTCAGTCAATTCATTTTGGTATTTTAGAAAACGTTTGTTCAGAGCTTTACAGAATGTGAAGGAATATTGGATTTCAGGTTAAAGTTTGTAGTTAGCTAGCAGGCTCTCAGACAGCTTTCTACAATTCTATTTACAGACATAAAACCTGAAAGAAAATACAATTTTACTCTCTACAATCCTAGCCACAAATATTAGTTCCCTCCTCTATGTGTTGTGTCGGTTGATTATTTCCAAAAAGGACATAATACTGAGCTAACCATCAGTTCCAACCAAATATCTCCTATATTCATTGCTAAAACTCAAGATTGATAAATCAGCTTTCATCAACTCCCTTGCCAAAATTACATGTTTTCCCTTGTGATATTTATTTAACTGTGGCAGCTTAATTGCTTTCTCGTATTTCGCCAAAATTATTTTTTGTGCGCTACTTAAAGCTATTGATCTTTTTGGGAATATTTTCAATTTCTTTTTCTGTATTGTAATATTATCTATGTCCAACACTTTTTCTATAATTTCCAAAGTAGTGTTTTCCTCGATCAGTAAGATTTTTGACAATATCTTTATCAACACACATGACTAAAAGACACACACACACACACACACACGCACACGCACACACACACACCACACACATATGTATATATATATGTATATATATATATATATATATATATATATATATATATATATACTTGGCATCTCGACTTCATTCATTTTATTTTCTCATATACGTGATGTGTTTTCGCTGTCTTTTCGACAAATGTTTTCATGGCAACTGCTCAGACGAGCTTTTTTCCTGGTTCCTTGACTACATGAATTTAAGTATGCTACTAGACTGTCATCTAACTCCCACCTGTCTACTGTTGAAATAGATAAATTTAACCGCCACCTCTATTCCAACACTTTCTTTTCTCACTCTCTCTCTCTCTCTCTCTCTCTCTCTCTCTCTCTCTCTCTCTCTCTATATATATATATATATATATATATATATATATATATATATATATATATATATATATAATTGAAAGTTTCGGTTTTTATATAATTTCTCATGTGTTCATCTAATTTTTATCCTTCAGGACATAAATTATATAGACATTCACAAAACATTTTCCAGGCGCTTTCGGCTATATTTTAAGCCATTCTATTGGACAAATTTTATTTTACTTTTGACTGAATATAGTCATTGGTTTATCTACGTATCTAGAATTATAGGAATATTTGAATTTCGAAACATAATCAGCACGTTATGACCGTGTTTAAAATTGATATTACTGAGTGTTAGATTTTTCTTTTTTTATATATAAATAATGCTTGCATTATTTTCAACTATTTGTACATGTGAAGGATGCAATTGTATTTGTATTATCAACGAGTATGTTACGGATAGATTTTGTTTGTTTTCCATCAATATTTAAATGATCCCTAATTGAGCATTTTTGATGATGAGGTTAGGGTTTTTTAATTATTTGTAATAAATAATTAATTTAATTTTCTTGTTTTTGTCGACTGGATTTGTGTATTTCTTTATGATGTTTCTAAGTGAATGTGTTTGATTTTTATAGAAAATGCTAAGGGTTATTACCTGAAAAGAAAAAAAAACTTATACGAACATGAGAAATTACATTTAAAAAATCGACCATCACAACTTATCAGTCGTTTTCAATGAAACTTGCATAAAAGAGGGTTTGTTGCCAAAATACACAATATATATATATATATATATATATATATATATATATATATATATATATATATATATATATAAGTCACTAAACAGAATATTTTCAATATTTCTCATATAAAGGGAAATTCTTAAATTCCCTTGGTATATTTACAATATAAATATAAACATATATCAGGAAATGTTTACCACTAATGTCTTTGGTTATGAAAACTTTGACATAACATAATCTGATATAGTACAACTGTGTTACATTAACAGATATACATGCTTTTTTGTAAGTCTGCTTCTACATAAGAAACATTGCGTGGATATCATGTATATTGAGATTTTAGAATGCATACCTCAAGAAGTAAATATATGTGGTAAATATTGTAACACTCTTTGTGTGAATATATTCCGCCCTGAACTTTTATAGTAGTTTTTATTCATTGTTTGAAATGTCTTAATTTGCAAAAAGTAAACTTATTTTAAATTGTAAATAATTTATGCAACACCAGGAAAATAATTTAAAATTAATATTTTTAGATTTTAATTATTATTTTTTACATTTTAGTTGTTATTAATAACATTAATGATATTACTATTTTTGTTTACTTTATAATAATATTATTATTCCATTTCATCTATTTTATTTTGTTGGTCATGTTGAAAATAATATCAAGCGTTAGCAGTTAACGATATTATTCTGCGTTTTTTAAACTAACTGCAATATGCCTATATATGTTCATCTATTATACTTCTCTTTCTTTCCCAAATTTTTCCTCCCGCCCCTGCTTCTCCATTTGTTTTCTTTTTTTCTCTTTGTCTCTTTTCCTATGAGATGACTTATCAGGTCAATGTCAGTTACTTACCCCCTCCTTTACTCTTAAGTAACTTAATAAAAATAGATTTAAAATGATTCCTATCTCCCCTATCCTTCTTTAATTTCGACCATATCTGTCGTCGTCCTCCTCCCCCTATCACTATCACTTTACATCAACTTAAATCTACCCCTAAAATGCGTATAAAAATAATATATAAAATATAAAACCATTTTGAAATGTGATCTGAAAAACTCTGAAGAACCAGGAATAATCACTTTCCTGGAAAAATAAAATATAATCAATGGACCCTTAAGGTTGTCTGTTATTTTTTTTTTTTGTAATTTTAATTAAAGTAATATTCGCTCTGGTTTTACTCTGAGCTCCCTAACGAGTCTGACCACAATTTTGACATAAAAATGGTTGTCTAATTAAAATAGAAAATATTTTACTAGGAAGAAAAAGTTTTCAAAGTACTTTAGTCACAAAATCATCAAAAGTAAATTTGCGTCAAATTTTTTACAAAGTTTTCACCACTTTGAAATATTCATATTGGCGCTTCTGGTGCGAATGTCAAGCAGTGCATGTTAAATTTCGTTAGAATTTGTGATGGTTAAATACAGGGTGTGATGGCTAAATTGCCGCCATTAAACATTTTTTTATTTATTTCGCGCATGTGCGGTGATTGCTTTTGATTTTCTCGAATACCCAATGATGTAGGGTGTGTTGTGAATCCTCTGTGAGAAAGAAAATACCATGAAGCAATTCACTCCTGCAGAAAATTGGAAACTGTATCCTGTAGAGCTTGGCGTTCGCTCCAGAAGCTCCAATACGAACATTTCAGTGTGTTTGGGTAGCGATCTGAAGACACTACAGAGGATTTGAAAAGAGTTGGATGAGTGTATTAGGGAGGTAGTGCTGCCCTAGGTCAAAAGTGTGGCTGCTGGCTGCTGGAAGACCCTATGCCTAGCAAAGGGACTCTGTACTATGCCACACAATCAGGTAAACCCTTAGATCTGGCAACCTAACGCCCCACACTGTAACCCAATTGAATATTTTGTGTGGGATGCATTTCAGCGAAAGAACAACATAACACTTTGCTGCACCAAAGATAAACTGAAGGTAAGTATTATGGCAGCATTTACTACCATAATGAACGAGACCCTCGAGAAGAGTTGCAGAAGATTCCGAATACGTCTGGAGGCCATAGTTAAAGCCAATGGCAATTTTATTGAATAAAAATACTCTTTAATATTTCTAGACATTTGAGTGTAATTTTGGTAAATAAATATGTTAAAATGAGATTTTTGCGTAACTTAGACGACAATTTATCGCATATGCATATATATATATATATATATATATATATATATATATATATATATATTATGTGTTTGATTGCTCGTATATTTTTCATATATTTTTGTAGGTATTCGTTTAGTAACGATTTAGTTAGTATTCTTTTGTTTTAGACCATGAAAATGATTGAAAAACGATGCAATAAAGATACTTATGTGCGTTCTCATATATGCCTGTGTATGCGTGCGACCATGCTAATGATATATTTGTAAGAATTTGAATGTTAATAACTTTGTTATAATTTTACGTTGTTCTCAGCACTCCTTGATATGTCTTTATTCTTCGCGCCAACATATAGTTTTATCTTTGCCGCCATACAATCTGGTTGAGCCTTCACACCTTCATTTATCTTGCCTTCAGATCACTTGGCGACGGTAGACTTCTTTTCCATCACACCTTTCACCTGTCACCTTTGTTCTGAACGATTTTAACTTTTCCCATTTCCATAACATCTCATTACTTGAGTGTCGCAAACTAATGTCATTTGCCACTTCTAATTTATGATACAATTCATTGGTAGTTATTCAATAAATAAGTGACGATAACCAACTCATAGTTATCTCCCCGTTTGTCAAGTCTATGTCAACTAAGCGATTGTTTTCCCATTTTGAAACCGTTGAAAAGAAATTATTTACATTTTGACCTAGTAACTTTCTCCGTCTCGACAATTTATGCAAAATCTTTTCCTTTTATTGTTGGTCGAGGGGTGAAAATTTAACCATTAACTGAAGTTTTATTTATTGAACATTCAACGTTCTATGACGGAACTTCAGATGTTACGCTTCATATATATATATATATATATATATATATATATATATATATATATATATATATATATATATATATACATATATATATATACATATATATATATATATATATATATATACATATATATATATACATACATATATATATACATATATATATATATATACATATATATATATATATATACATATATATATATACATATATATATATATATACATATATATATATATATATATACATATATATATATATACATATATATATATATACATATATATATATATATATATATATATATATATATATATATATATATACACATATATATATATATATATGAAGAAATATAGTTTTAATGTGTGCTATATTTATGGGATAAAGTGCTCAATATCAGAGATAGAGTGTATGTAAATATAAATATGAAAGTGAACATTGAAGTCATCACTCAGAGGCGACAGGC
Organism: Acanthosepion esculentum; assembly: GCA_964036315.1. Taxonomy (NCBI): domain Eukaryota; kingdom Metazoa; phylum Mollusca; class Cephalopoda; order Sepiida; family Sepiidae; genus Acanthosepion; species Acanthosepion esculentum. The sequence continues at coordinate 73,915,058 of OZ038481.1, forward strand.
TTTTTCATACTAGACGCAATCGTCAGGCTGAGAGTGTTGGATTATTCTCGACTATTTATATATATATATATATATGAGTCAGTGGGGCATTGTGGTTTATTAACGATATGAGCTCATGTCAAAAGGCAGCCATGAAAACAATTTTTACGACGTTACTTAAAAATCTAAAATTGAAGTGAATAAATAGAAATAAACAAATTAATATAAAAAAGTAAAAATAAGTAAAATAAATTAACCCAAACAAATAATAAACAAATTAGCAAAAAACTCACGTTAGAATAGACAAAATAGAATAAATAAAAATAAATACATAAAAAACAAGTAAAAATAATCAACCCAAATAAATCAATAAATAAAGTAAATAATAATAAACAAAATAACAATCCCGCCAAAAGAACCGTCAGAATAGACTTCAACAATCAATTCAAAAATAGGACGAAAAAATAGCTATAACTATAATGATAAAAATTACTAAGTTACTGAAAAATCGAAAAAAATAGAGTAAATGAAATATGGAAATAAAATATAAATAAATAAGGAAAAACAAGTAAAAACTAATACAAATAAATAAATAAAGGAACAAATTAACAAATCGGCTGCGTTGAAATAACCGTAAGAGCTAATTAGAATGAACATAAATAAGCAAAAACAAGTAAAAATAATCAATCAAAATGAATAAATAATTAAATGATAAACATGTTAAAAACTGTCCCCCGCCGAAATAACTGAATAGACAACGGAATTCAATCTAAAAATTGAACGAATAAATAACTTTAATTATCTTCCCAGACCAAAACTATTAAATAAGCGAGCTCAGCATATCATCCAATTTTTTACTACATTAATAAAACATCGAAAACTGAAAAGAATATATATATATATATATATATATATATATATATATATATATATATATATATATATATATATATATAAAAGAAGTAAAATAAATTAACCCAAATAAATAAACATGCTCTCCCGCCAAAATAACTGCCAGAGTGGATTACCCACAAGGCACCACAGGTCCATAAACATATATAGTCGAGAAAATATGCAACACTCGCGGCCTGACGATTGCGTCTAGCATCAAACAACCTGTCGCCTCTGAATGTTGGCTTCAATGTTCACTTTTATATATATATATATATATATATATATATATATATATATATATATATATATATATGAGCCGAATTTTTTGCTGCTTGTCACACATTTTTGCAAGAAAATGATGATTCTTTTATAACATTGTTATAATTTGTGGAGAAAAATGATGGATTTCAGTATTGCTCAAGGATCTTGCCGATTTGACCCCCATCTTCTGGCTTTCCTCCCCTTCTATATTTTGGATATGAGTCGTTCCCTTTTTCAAATTTAAATTTAATTTAAATCAAAGGAAAAAAAATCAGTGGAATGTTTACGCAAAAACTGCTTGGCCAGGCGCCTTTGATATGTATTTGGGACAATACTTTATTGAATTTATAAACAGATTACAATATTAATATATTTAAGGCATTTCCTGGTGATTGGTTATTCTTGCTCAACTTGACGACCACATTGGCTCATTTTGATCTTGCCTATGTGACCTTCATCTTCTGGCGTTCTCCTTCTGCATTTTGGATAGGAGTGATTCCTTTTTTCAAATTTAAATTTAATTTAAATCAAAGGGAAACAATCAGTGGGGTGTTTATGCCTACGAGGACTTCCTTTGAGTAAAATGAAATATACTTATCCAAGTATCCTAGAAGACATTCCCTTGTTCAAATTAAAACTTAATTTAAATCAAAAGGAAAAATCAGTGCGGAGGTGCTCCCCGGAGGCTGCTTTGATCAAAATGATCTTCCCGATTAGACCACCATCTTCTGGTTTTCTCCTTCAGTATTTTGGATAGGAGTCATTTAAATTAAATTTCAATGGGAAAAATAAAACTTCGTTCTTTGAGAGAAAAAAAACGAGTCGGCTAAGATATGTTATTCTTTTTTTTTCTTCATATTAACCTTTTACAGTTATACTCTATTTGACATTTTTACACACAAACGCAGACACACACACACACACACACACACACACACACACACACACACACACACACACACACACACACATATATATATATATATATATATATAATTCTATCCTATTACATATAATATGTTTTTGTGATTGATATATTGAAGCATATATAGCCATCATCAGTTATGAATATGAACCCATACAAACATTGACTCATACAAATATTAAGACATTCACAATTTAAAATCACCATGTAAACCTCTTCGGACAATTTACTTTTATTTTAATTTCCAAAATATACCTTTTTAATAATCGTTGTTTCACAACGAGTTTTGTACAGATGAAAAATACCCGCTTTTGATGACATTTCTGCATCTAATTGTTGTAGCATGGATTCTGTAAAAGTATTGAAAATATATAAAATAGATGCCCTGTAATATTCTGGTTATTCAAATAAAGATATCGGGAAAAAAATTGGGGTGGAATAATACTAGTGCAAAGAAGAGAAGGATAGATTGTTACTAACAGATGGCAGAATAGTGCATATCATGATCATCGTAGAAGGATAGGAAAAATCTTTGTCTTGTAGTGGGTTAGAAAATGGGGAATAACGCATTTCTATACTATATTTAAGAAATGTTATAATATGATTGAATTAAAATCTGAAAACTAAGTATTTGAATGATCTGCATAAATCTTAAGACGAAAAGAAAACAAATTTCCCCAAAAGTAGAAATCTGTTTACATGAAAACATCACGAATTATCGTTGCTGATTTATTCTAATGAATTCTGTTCTTTATTAAAAAAATCGTTACAGATAATTTTCATTTTATAATTATAACTCCAGAAATATCTGTTCCGCTATTGGAGGAGCTGCCTGTACAATATCAATTCGACGAATATGATAATGTTCTTCTTAGCTGACTCGACAAAAATAAATAAATAAAAACTACATTAACGTTATCACTATAGACTTGAGTATTTTAGTGAATCGTGTTTATACATACATACATACATACATACATATATACATATATATATGTGTGTGTGTATAAAGATATATATATATATATATCTATCTATATATATATATATATTTATATATGTATATACACATATACATGTATGTATGTATGTATAGCTGGCCACTCAAATTCGAAGATACCCGTCTAATATGGTGGTTAGCCAATTCCTATTGAAATCACTTGCTAAGGCGCATTTGTATTAATTCAACATCCACAATACTGCAACTATGCTGAGCAGAGCTTAGTTAGAGTTTCTGGGAAAGAGCGTGTTATCTAGCGCGATCAGCAATTTGAACAAGGCCAGCACGCTCAAGCCCTCGGCCACGATGAATTGTGACTTCGTGCTATCACAGCTCTTGACGGTACCCAAGTGTTCCGTCTACCCAATTTAGTTCACAAGGCTTGGGTCAACCCGTGGTATGGTTTTCAGGAACTTCCCAAACGTGCTGCACGCTGAGGTCGACACCTCCAGTGCGATAACATCATGACAAATCGACCTTGGTAAGATTCGAACCCGAGTCTTATGGTCTGAATGCGAACGTTCTAACCACGTTTCCATATATATATATACGCACATTCATATGGACGTATACGCACACACACACACACGTGCGTACGTGTGTGTGTGCGTATACGTCCATATGAATGTGCGTATACATAGATAACTAATACAGTTATTCCCCTATCTTAATGTCTCTCTTTCACATTCTATCTGTACACACAAACACATACACACACACACACACACACACATATATATATATATATATATATATGTGTGTGTGTGTGTATATATATATATATATATATATATATATATATATATATATATATATATGACATTCTGGTCAGAGCCTTTCAAATTTATCGGAACAAATTCTAATCTTAAAAGTCAACATGATAAGAAAATCAATAATACTTGATCGATCCAATTCAATCCGATTACAATTTTTTCATCTTTTCTGAGAAAAAATAACATATACCAACATAAGGACAGACAAAAAATGACCACTTTTCTTTTATATTTATTGCTAAATTCGTTATTTCAGTCGAGATGTTTCTAAATCAGTTTTGCATCATAATATTACAGCTATAAACCTCTTGCTAAACACCCCCCCCCCAAGCACTGACAAACATAAAACATTTATTGTGTGCGCATGTGCGGGTATGTACGTATGTTCCTTGTTTATTTTTTGCATTAATTATTTTGAAATGAGTAACGACTTCAAATATAATTTAGCTTCATATACTTCAGGTGCTAGTATTTCAATCAAGACCTGGAATATTTTTCTTGTGTTACGGTAAATTTGCTGAATAAATTCAAGTTAAGAATTTCCTGTGTATTAGTTATTCATTCATTTATCCATATAAATATTTTTAATTTTGTTATTTCAGTGTATCCAGGATATGGGAGAATGAATGCTATTGAAACAGAAAATAGATTTAAGGAGCCATCTTCAATTTTTGAATTGTGATTATTTTCTTACGGAAGTTATGAGTCCATCTCTTTTAATTCTACCATAAATAGGAAGGTAGGCTGCTCTATGTACCCTTGTGTGACAGACAGTCTAGGAGTAACAATATTAAGAATTAAGAAAAATATTAACGGGAAACAACTCCAGCCTTTTTCACATAGAGTAATTTCAATTAAGAGATAAGGAAAATGGAATCTATAGAGAGGCATGATTACCTCCCTTCTTAAAGGATATGGCTTTTAAAAACATAATCCGTGTCATTATGTAACCGTTTGGGCGCCATCTTCAAATAATCGGATATAAATATTGTATGAAATGCGCATACATGCGTCCTTTATTGAACTAAATGTAAACTTAATGTAAACTGATTCATACGATAATAATAAACTTAAAATATCTCTTGAAACTAAAACATTAAGCAATTAACATGTTTAATTGCAAAATATGTCTATTGAAATATTAATATTGCTTATTGTCATAGGTATGCCTTGTTATATAATAAATTTGATGAATCAATTATTATAATATTTATTATACTTTCTTTATTATTAATAATACCTGGTCTGAAGTTTAATTACCTATCTTAATAGTTTAGTGTATAACAAAGGCATCAAGTATACTGCCAGGTTTCGGTAAAGGTAGAAAGAACAACGTTTGTTAATGAAATGTAATGGAAAATAAAATGGCACATTCAGTCTATCCCCAAAAATAAAAATAAGTCAAATGCAGCTTAAGTAAAAGTTTAATTATTTCGAGATAACAGCATCCAGATACAATCATTAAAAGATAGAAATATATTTCTATGCTATCAACGAATTTGTATGTACTTACCAGGGGGTCAAGCAGATTTCGCTGCTAAGCCTTTCACATTTTCCTTTTTTTTCCCCATAGCAAATTGACAGTCCTGATGGAATTGTAATGTCATTCCATCTCATTAATTCTTTTATCGCTTCTGCTCTCATAAAAAATGTTACTTCTGCTTTTTCTTTTCTTTTCTTATATGTAGAGGCAGACATGCCTCTCAGCATAGACGTATATCACATTCACGAAGATCAGAGCATTGCTGATTTGCCGACTAAACGATTTCTCAATATGTTATTTTATATCTGCCAGATTTGAATTTATGGACTTCATGTGAGGTTTTATTAAAAAAATTTTGCTAATCCATATATGCGGTTATGTCAGGCAGAAACATCAAATCTACTGGCAAAATGAAACTGTAAAGCGTACAAAAATGTTCATGAATTGCTATCCTACTGTTCTTCAATATCGATCTTAAAGGCGACGTCCAGTATCATTTTTAAATGAGCTTCAACAACATTTAAATGTTTCCGAACAAGATATTCCCATGATCATGACATCAAGATGTCGTCTAAATTAAGCAAAAATGAAAATAACACTGACATCTCATTTTACCAGATATATTTACCAAAATTATGCAAAGATATATTGAAATTATAAAGAGTTAATTTTGTCACTAAAATTATCATTGGCTTGAACCAAAATCTCCAGACGACTTGGGAATCCTTGTTTAAGTTAGTGAATGCTGCCATAATCCTTGTCATCTTTGTCGGGTCATCTTTGCTGTTACAAAAAGATTTGTTGGTCTCTCGCTGAACTGCGCTCCACACAAAAATAATGGAGTTTGCAGTCTGGAGAGATAGGTAGCCAGATCTAAGGGTAATGTGGCCGCAGACTTTTTTTGACAGTCATAACTGAGTTCTCCTGCTTGTGTTGCATGGTGCAGAGTCTTGTTGCCAGATATAAGGTCTTCCACCAATCACCCTCTTGGCCTGGGACAGTACTACCTCCTCAAAGCACTTGAAGTAGGCATCCGTGTTGAGTCTGAGATTCTGTGGGAAGATGAAAGTAGGCATAACGTCACCATTACTAGTGATCACTCCAAACACCGTGGTAACCATAATTAGAGACATCCAACTCTTCCCGAATCCTCTGTACTGACCATAGATTGACACCCAAATACACCGAAAGGTTCGTATTGGTTATACCGGCGCGTTTCCAAATTTCTGGCTGAGTGAATTGCATCATGGCGCTCTTTTTCTCACAGTCGGTGCTCAACTGACCCTACTATACTGTATAGTGGATAAAATCAAGCACAAATCAAAAATATAAAATGGCGAAAAATTGCCCATCGCGCCCTCTACATAGCAAGTCAGTTCTCTAATACATCAGGCACCTGTATAATATAGGGACATAATTTTTATAAATATTTAAAATATCTCACAAATTCGATATCAAATATTTTAAATCGCAGATGGGAAGTCGTATATCGACGTAATCATGGTGAAGGAAACATAAATAGCAAGAAATGAAGTTTTATATGAAGGATATAAAGTCAAGCGGTGATTTTATTCAGATGAAAGTCAAACGTCTGACGAATAACCTATTTTACTTGAAGAAGGCAAATATCAAGAGACGGAGAACAAATGTTACATATTCCAACATAAAGTCATGACTGGGAAAAGCAATGCTTCAGCATCAAACACTGGCCAATCATCCCCCTGAAAGGAAAAGCAAGATTCGAAGTGAGAAATGCACATAAGTTCGATTAAAGATAACACGCAGAGGCAGCAACAATTAATCCCCTAATTTTTTTAATGTATGGACAATATCACTCAACGTACTGATAGGACATTTTCGGCGTTTAAAGATCAAGCGCTTCATACCCCGGACTGAATAGACAGACTGTTCTCAATATCTGATTCGATTATAGTGATGATGTTTTATGCAGAAAACTTTTCGGAAGGAACTGAATATGAAGAATTGCTTCATATAATGTACCAAACGATTCTTAAGCAAAGCATCATAGGTTTTGGAATCAGAGGTGTTCACTTTCCTTATTTAAGAATACTGGTTCCGGTAGTCGCTACTATTTAGGCTTTTATATGGTCAGGTAACAAATAGTTTCAGCGAAAATGAATATAGCATAGTCGACTGCATATCGTATTCATCTCAACGACTTTTCATTCCCAGCTTCACCCCAACCTTTACACACATAGTTTGCAGATATTATTATGATGGTTTAAACTTTCGGCATTTTTTTAAAGAAAAATAACAAGATCATAAGTGTGAACTGGAAAAGATTAAAAAACAAAACCTTACAAAAATCATATTAATATTTGCAACATTTGTCACCAAGAAAAGTGAGCTATAATAACATTTCCAGACCAAAAATCTCTTTTGAATGAGAGTTCGGAAATTATGACCCGTTGCATACACACTAAAAAGTTCCTTTCGAGTTTATGTGAACCGAGATGAAAAGAAAGTATGTACAACCCCTGACTGATACATTTCCAATACGCTTGCTTTTCTCCTACTAATGCTCCTCCTCCCCTTCTATCACACTTCACTCCGTGTGTTTATTTATTTTAAAAAAATAATAACGCGTTCATTATTTTTTTTTTTGAAAAAATAAAGCGTCAGGAAATCACTTGACTGAAATCTCCTTAAGATAGTAAGAGAGCAGAATCGGCTGACCTAATTTTTTATACTATGTCTTATCACACACACTCGTACATTTAATGGTGGACTCTCCCGTCGTATTCAACATACGAGGGTCAAGCAACTCAGTTCCTAGAAACTGACAGCTCAGACACAAGCACATATGATTTGATTATAGTGGTGAAGGTTCTGTGCAGAACCAACCACATTTTTTAAGAGCCGAATACAGAGACCTGGTGCACTACTTGCCAAAATGTCCCCAAACAACCTGCGGAGGTTTTGAATTCAGAGTTATCCTTCTTATAAACTAGTTGCCATCCAGTCTATCCTGCTATTTACCCATAGCCGGAGGGAGAAGAACAGTATTCTCAATCCGAGCCGCTATACACCGCTAATTTCTTTCTCTCTCTCTCTCTCTCTCTCCCTCTCTCTCTCTCTCTCTCTCTCTCTCTCTATATATATATATATATATATATATATATATACATATATATATATATATATATATATGATTTTATATGATATTTCTATGATATATATATGATTTTAAAGTTTGTTTCAAATATCCTATTTTTTACATTTTACCTGTAAGTTATTCTTGATGTTTTGAGATTATATATATATATATATATATATATATATATATATGTATATATATAAATATATATATATTTATATTGAGACTATATATATATATATATATATGTATATTTATATTGTGACTATATATATATATATATATATATATTGAGACTATATATATATATATATATATATATATTGAGACTATATATATATATATATATTGAGACTATATATATATATATTGAGACTATATATATATATATATTGAGACTATATATATATATATTTTGAGACTATATATATATATATATATATATATATATATATATATATATTGAGACTATATATATATATATATATATATATATTGAGACTATATATATATATATATATATATATATTGAGACTATATATATATATATATATATATATATATATATTGAGACTATATATATATATATATATATATATATATATATATATATTGAGACTATATATATATATATATATATATATATATATTGAGACTATATATATATATATATATATATATATATATATATATATTGAGACTATATATATATATATATATATATATATATATATTGAGACTATATATATATATATATATATATATATATATATATATATATATATATATATTGAGACTATATATATATATATATATATATATATATATATATATATATTGAGACTATATATATATATATATATATATATATATATATATATATATTGAGACTATATATATATATATATATATATATATATATAGTCTCAAAACATCAAGAATAACTTACAGGTAAAATGTAAAAAATAGGATATTTGAAACAAACTTTAAAATCACGAATAAAGCCTTATTTACTTAAAAATATTTTTTAGTAAGCAATAGAAAATATTTCAAAAAATAAGATATGAATCCAATATCTAAATTATCTGGAGAAAAAAGAAAGTCTGAAAATAATAACATATATTGTTAGTAAGAATTAATAACAGAAAGTCATACAAGAAAATGTATAGTGTACCTCGAAAGAACCAAAGATAGTGATTACTTATATGACCATAAGCACCTAATATTTATGCTACTGCTAAAGTTATTAATCGCTATAATTACCTGGATAGTATACTATTCAAATTCTTCATGGTGACACGGAATTCATTGTATTCCTCAATGATAATATTTTTCGCAGTGCGCCAGAGGAGCATTCTTTGTAAATAGGAACATTCCTAGCTAACAGCCGATAAATGGAAGGAAATAAAATCAGCTCAAAGAGTAATATCGATTCAAATCTACAACTGATATTGCTACTAGTCGTAATACTGAATGGGCATTAATCAAAGGCAAAGTGAACTTCTCCATTTATCTCGTTTATGTACCGATAAGGCTTCTATGAGAAAAGTAAAAAGAAAAAGGAAATAATTGCTCTCGGCTGTTATTTCCCCATGTTTTTATGAATAGATATGTATGATTTCATAGTTAGAAAGTTTGAAACGGATTGTCCTGTCATTGGGGATAATGTTAAATATTCCAGCATATAATTGATCGCTTCGTAACATGTGAACTCGAAGCATAGTCCAACAATTTAGCTCTACTTTGTCGCAGTCCATCAACAGACAACATATATATTATCAAACGGAAAAAATATGTGGAATATTCGGAGATTATCCAGATATTAAGATTAGTGAAAACGTAAGCTACTACTTAAAGCATTACTGCTCTATACAACTTCAAAGTCGTCCACTTGAGACTTCATACACTTATCCCATCGTCATTTCTGCAAAATCCCATTTAACAATCACGTCTTTTGAATAGAGATATTGGCTTTGTGAAAATCCCGAAATTACGGAAAACAATTTCTGGATAATACATCGGATAACTTTGCCGCTGATTAGATGTTTGCCACAAACATTGACTAAAGTGGTGGACGGTAATCCTATTTAAAGTAGTTAAATACTTTCTTGATACATTGTAGAATCATCAGTGTGTCTAATACTAGAGAATTCAATCACCGGGTTCATTTCATTTCAGTCAGCAGGCCTTCAACATTTTCGCTTGTTGTTTAACATAAGAAAACATCATATAGGTTCTCTTTAATGCCCTTGTTAGCATTACTTGATGGCGATTCATTACCGACTGAGTGATTGCAAAGGAGTGTATGCCCGCATGCGCAGTAGGGATTCTGTAATTACTTAACAAGTAAAGGTGGCACAATCACATCTTGTGATGTTAAAAACGGCTGAATATTTTTCGGACAGAACTTTCATTTTCTTTCTATTGTTCTCACCACCACTCACGTACACATGGATATATATATATATATATATATATATATATATATATATATATATATATATGCGTGTGTATGTGAGGGGCGTGTGTGTGTGCGTGCGTGTGTGTGTGTAATATAGCGAACTGCAAATGACATCTGTATTTAAACATTTATAGTAATCATAAATAAACAGTTTGTTCTTCACCGTTTAGTACAATGTCTGAGATTCATGCACAAGGAAATCGTCAGGATTGAAAACCAAATATTCTAAAAGCTTTATATGTATATTTCAACCTACTGCTAAGTTAGTGGAGCAGTTCATTTATGTGGGAAAATATATTTATTTATAAAAAATGATTAAATACAAAAAAAATAAATAGATAATGAATACCCTTACGTATATGTAAATATATATCCTTACATATATTCCATTTACAAACATATGTCTACGTATAGAAATATAGAAGGATGTACATCCACACGTACATAGATATACGCATATCTGTACCAAAATTTATGAATAAATGGTATGCTCCACTATGTCAATAATAGGTAAAAAATATTCTTATTTATGTTGACATCAATGTCCACATTTATATTTACATACGCTCTATCACTTTTATTGAGCACTTTTTCTCATATATTTTCTCATATATATATATGTGTGTGTGTGTTTGCAGTGACAGACAAAATTATTGGAAAGAATAATTCTTGAGAAATTAATTATTTCTAATGTCGCTACTCACCTAAAACCTGAGCGTCTGACAATAAATACTTGAGATATACGATATATAAGAAGAAATAAAGACAAGTTTGCCAATGCATTAATATATTAACAAATGCCACAGACGGTAACAGGCAAAATGTTTGGACATATTCCGAAAATATAAATATCACAGAATGAAAACTAGAGTTTGCTATTGACCTCTATTGAACTTATTTTACCCAATCAGGAAACACTTCCGCACCATGACCCACAACTCACAACTTTGAACCATCACTGAAGGGGTGGCAATTCGACAGATATAGTAACAATTTCTATTACTGCTGTCGACTAAGAACTTACTTTATTTTTACTTTTTTGCTGCGACGGCGAACGAATCTTTATTAAGCAGTTGACAAGAATTCAGCCAGACTGCCACAGCTTTTGCTAAATTCATTACCGCAAAGGTAGAACATAATTTTATTTTTATATAACAACCGACCTAGCTATAAGCAAGAGTAATGTTATTTTTTAGGAATAGGATTCTGGAAAAAAAACAACTAAAAAACACAAGAAAGAATACACAGAACTACTGTAAACTCTGGTCTGTAAGTCGAGTTTTCACTCCTAAGAAAATCTCTTCTTTACTAAGGATCGACGTATATGACGGGTATAAAATGCAAACCTTTAGCATTGATTTGTAAACAAGTGGGACAACATTCCTAACAATTACTTTACACCACTTACGGAACCACCAGAAGGCCGCCACAAATATATTCCACTTTTGGTGACCATATCTGGCATAATTTACACTATTTGCATTCGGACTAGTGTCCTCATCTTTGTTGTTTTTATCACAAGGTTTCAGCCGTTGTGCCCTCCGGCCTTCCTCAGATGTATATAGATCTGGGTAGCATACAGTGAATTCCAAACTGAACCCTTTATTTAATCTAAATTATTTTATTTAACATGTTCAGTCATTGCCCGCCAGTTTCTAGCGAGGGGCCAATATCTCAGTGAACTCACAACCACTATGTTACCAAATTCCCAGAAGCCAAAGCTTTTACCCACGAAGCTATTGGCGGGAGTCAACTTTAACCTAAACTTGCACTGATTGGAAACGGTTGAACAATAACTGAACAGTACAAAATAAAATGAAAATTAGAAGATATCACTAGACTTGGGCAGTGAAATGATAAGTCTAACTTAAGTTTGGAATTCCCTGGGGGGTACCCAGATTGATATATACCTGATGAGTGCTGGAGAGCATGACAGAAGAAATTGTGTGATTATGAAGATGCCGTTTCGAAATTGTTTCACATCTCAGCATATTTCATAGCGATTCGAGTTTGCCCTTTGTCTAGTATATCAATCTTTTAAGGCGATTGATCCATTTCATTTGCAGACCTAATTGGCAAGCTCTACGAACTGGACGTTACTATAAGTTAGAGGGCGTTAGGTTTTATAGGGTTTTCTCTCCAGCAAACGATATTAGGAAAGCGGCGAGTTTTGTCTTTCATCGACTCGACTCTTCTGTAAGACAGCTAGTTTTATCGGCTTATTTTCTCTTGTTTTTAACCATTGACTGGTACCACATTCTAAACCTGCCTGTATACTAACACAACTAATGGTGGCTTGTGATTGGTGCAGCGTTCTAACTATAGCACTGTGCGCCTGTTTAGAAATACCTTCATAAAGTCGACGTATATCTAACCTAAATGCTGACGCAGTGCGCTCATTGGGTCGGCAAATAAATGCCGGGGTTTTGCCATAATGCGTCTTTGGTGCATTTTTATCCGTGTTGAAAATGTTAGTGTAGGTTAAATTAATGATGTCAACGACAGGGTGTATCTTCTCCTCTCTCTCTCTCTCGATTTCTCTCTCTCTCTCTCTCTCTCAGTCTCTCGCCTACTTCATGTATAAGCTTCGCGAGAAAGAGAGTGCGTGTGTGGCTTCGTCATACAACTGGAGAAGTAAATGAGTGGGCCAGATCTTTTCCTGTCAACTAGACCAATTGTCCTCGTGATACCAGTTTTTAAGGATTTTGCCATTTGAAGAATAAAAATAAATCATTACCTATTGCAGATTAAGTGTAGTGTTTTCCTTTTAATTTTAGTTGTATCCAGTTTACTTTGCCTAGGCAATGTAGGCTTACTGGTTCTTTTCATTTATCTAAGTTTTCTCATTTTTCCTTTCCACTTTTCCTTCCACTAGTCAGCTAAATGACAGAGTAATTTTCTCTGCCTGTAGTCTTTGACTCCTAGAAAGTTCATTTGCTGAATACCAAGCACGTGAAAACTCCACAATCTCTAGAAACTGGAAATAAGATTTTACGAACACATCGATGGAAACACGTCTGAAGAAAGACACTTTATGTAACAGATAAAACGAAACATGTAAGAATGGTTTCTGGAAGTTAATAACTCGGAGTTTTTTTACGCAGCGGTTTGGACGTAACTGTTACTAAAACTCACTGGATAGTGAATTACATAATTTACAATTGATTTTAGATATGGAAAAGTATATGATTCCTTCTACTGAGAGATTAGCGCCTTCAGCAATATAATGATCAGAGGTATGAGAGATTAAGGATTCTTTTCGTTTTCCAAGCATAAAGTAAGTTTTTATTTCCATATGAGGTGATTTTCTATCTTAATGGTGCGTACATTTTTATGAATACCTCTTTCTCATACGTCTGTAAAAAATCTACCTGAAAACGACCAGTCAATAAACACTTATTATGGCAACTTTGTTTATGGTGGTTACAGCAATTATTTGATCAATTTTCCCATTTGAGATATTCCAAAACAAATTAGTGCCGTTGGCTGATGGAAAATTATATATATAATTGTCATTTTATATCTCTCTGGGAGGTTAAATAATGTTTCCACTCCTTAATTTGGTTTTGACATTGAAAATGTTCTTACATTACATTCTCTATCTCTCCCTGTCAATAGGTCTTCAGTGACGTCGCCAGTCAAATTTGTGTGAGTTTTGTTCTATTATTATTAGTAGTAGTAATAATATTATTAAGCATATATAAATATATATATATATATATATGTGTGTGTGTGTGTCTGTGTATATGTATCTGTGTATATATAACTATACATATATATATATATATATATACATATATATATATATCTATATATATATGTATATATATATGTATATATATGCATATATATGTGTATATATATATGTATATATATACATATATATGTGTATATATGTAAGTGTATATATATAGGTATATATATATATATATATGTGTGTGTGTGTGTGTATATATTTTAAATAATAATAAAAACAGACCACTTTAAGGTTACATGTAATACATTATTTCACCACAGCCCTTTTAAAGTACCGTGGATCATCAGATGTGACTCAGATATCGCATTCTAATGATTAAACTGGTAAATTTAAAGAGCTTTTGACAAGATATTGAAAACCATTTTACAATACACTCAGAACAATATTCTAGAGAATTCTAGAACAGCTTAAATTAAATCTAGAGCATTCCAGAATATTCAAGAAAGCCTCACACAGTATAAAAACAGCTTGAAATAGCCACTCAAGTCACTAACCAGGTACAAACACGCATCAGAACCACTTAAGGCATCTATTATTGCCCTCTCAAAAGCAGGCAAGTCTACGAGAGAAATTGCGGAAATTGCTATAACCTCGCAATCAAATGTCTCTCGAGTGCTTATGGCACATACTGATGCCAATCCTGCTTCAAGGAACGAAACAAGGGGACGAAAGAAAAATATTGATGATAGAACTGGCAGAGTAATCAAGAGAGAAGTTGCGAAGAATAGGACTAAAACTAGCCAAGAAATTGCAGCCAGTCTAAGCGAAGAGCAAGGCTTTAGTCTTGTCTCTTCAACAATCTGTCGGTGGCTGTTAGAAAAGACTACAAGTCTTGTACACGAAGGTTGAAACCGCTAATAAGCAAAGCCAACAAAGCCAAGAGACTTGAATGGGCTCACTATTACAAAAGTTTCACCGTAGAAGAGTGGAAAAATGTTCTCTCCTTCGATGAAAAGCTAAAGTTTAGCTAAATTCAAAGGATAAGGTGAGTCATTTTTATCGAAATGCACTACACACACAGACACACACACACACACACACGCACACACATATATATATATATATATATATATATATATATATATATATATATATATATATATATATATATATATATATATACAATTGCAAAATTCGAGCCAGAATAAAAAGATTAATAACAAATTTTTACAAATTTCTCACTAAATTCATAACGGTCTCACTTCGTTATACAAAATTGTTGATGCCATTTTCCTAGAAACTTTTGTGTTGTGCCTTTTGTGTTGGCAGTATATTGTAAAATTACTTTCCACTGACTAGAATGGGGCAATTATTCTCATTTAAATTGTTTTCTACAAACGAGAACAAATGAGCGAATGATGGATCCAAGTCATGAGAATACTGTGGGTGCTGGATAGTTTCTCATTACGAACTCCTTTTAGCTTTTGCAATGTTTGTTTGCAACATGCGCTCTTGATTTGCCGTGGGGGAAAATGACACCTTGTCGATATACGAAAATCGGCCGCCGTTTTTCTTGAATATCAACAATGCGTTTGGTGAGTTGTTCGCAATACTTCTTTGAAGTTATTGTTTCGCCGGATGGAAAAATCCCTTGGCAATCCAGCCAAAAGGACAGCAACACCGTCATTAGATGCAAGCCCGTTTAATCACGGGTTTTGAACATTCACAACTACGTTTCCGTGAAATGTTTTCATATACGATTTATTGTCATCGCCTGAGGCATTTCTTTCTAAGAACGGTTCCATTTCGTGATGTAACAGCAGCAAATCCCCGCGGAAACACAATCGACTTTGTTCTGTTCCATCAGAGAATGTGGTACTCAAGTTTGGAATTTGGAAATGAACACCTAGTGCCAAAACCCGGCTAAGATATCGATTTTAAAACACCTAGCAATGTCGTCGGAATCTTCGGTTTTGTCTTCATAATGGAATGTTGAGCTTCTTAATTGTCATCGTAAGTTCGCCTGGAGCGTTGTTACGAGTTCGTTTAAAATCACCCTGACGAAATTTGTCAAACTCGTTTTTGAACGTCCGAAATGCTGGAGCACAATTCAAGTAAATCTGAATTTTTTTTGTCGGAGTTTCCAGGCTTATTATATACATAGAGCTTAATATGTTGAAAGTTTAACTTTTCATCCTCCATCTTTAAATCATTTATTTGTGGAGAAAACGTGAACATTCAAAAACGTTTGGCGCGCAAAAGGACGATGCAAATTTTTAAACTAGAACATCGGAAACTGGCAACAAAACAAACACGAGGGTCACAAATATGCTAGGTAATGAATAACGTTTAAACATCGCTTGTTTATAAGAATATTAGGGAGGATTTTGCTTATATGCGAACTTTTATCTTCATGCTTTCTAAATAGAACTATTTTTGATACTTTTGCATAAATGAGTTATTTCGAGATAGATATTGGAAACAAGGTGTTAATGTAAGTAACCTGTTTAATATTCATACTCTTAAAACATTTTAATTCACAGATCGTCTACAACTATATGCATTAATATCGCGTGTAACCTACTGGAAAGAACATTTAGAAGAGAATCAATTAGAATAAAATCATTTTAAAAGAAATACGTTTGCTGAATTGATGAAGAAATATATTAGTTTCTTCTAAAATAAAAAAAAATCAACTATATAGAATAAGAATAAATAAAAACTGGATAATTGAAAAAATAGATAAAAAAAGTTTCTGTGTAATTTAAAGTTAAAATACAAACGTAAAGTATATACTGATTTAAAATATATTGAACTCCGTCAGATTGAAATATAAATAGATCAATCTGATATGAAAAAAAGGAAATCGAAATGTTAAAAAGTAAGGAAATTATAGATTTAACTGGAAAACATACAAATCAGAAAAAAGATAAAATGTATGTAGAGAAAATACTTAGAAAACATAAACCACGAATATGAATAGGTCGAAAAGTTTGGGTATAAATTGACCAATCAGAAGTTAAGCCTAGATTAAGTTATTAATATATATGTAAATATAATAATATTATTCATATCTGTATATATATTCGTCCACAGATAGATAGTTTCGCAGCTCCTCAGTGTGGCTAGACTTCCGATTGCTTCAGGCCAGAATCGAGACCCGACTGATTTGACATCAGTTAGATCTCTTACTTCTAGAACATCGTCACAGGCGAGGGTGAGAAGGGAATTTTAACGTTTTTGTCTATACGAACTACACCAGGAGCTCATAGAACTCTATTCAGTTTTACATGAGTGTAATGCTTAAAAGCAGTAGGAGCCGCTGATTTTTTAAATAAGAAAATAAAAAATAATATATATATATATATATATATATATATATATATATATATATATATATATATATATATATATATATATATAATAGAAGATGTCTGTGTGTGTGTCTGTTCTGTGTGTATGCTATTCATGCCCGTTCACAATTCTCGACCGATTTAGTTGAAATTGTAAACACATGTTGCAAATTTAGTAAAGTAGGTCATCATCAATATTCAATCCCCTGCTTTCTCCTCTAATTCGTATGAAAAATCAATAAAACTAAAGGTGGGTATGACTTTTTGCGAAAAAACCAAGGCAAAGTTACAAGCGAAAAAAAACTTTCTGGGTGAGCTGATGTTCTTTGCACTTAATGCAAAACACAGCCCATATTACGAGGTTTATGTTAGTGTTATGAACAGTTTGTTTTTCTGCGAAACCAGCTTCACACAAAAACTGCGTAAAAACTGTGAAAAAAACGGGTGTTTTCGTACTACATAAAATAAACATTTGAACAACTTCCTCAATTTTTATCCGATTTTCTTCAAATATGTCGCGAAAATTTTGCCATCATGCAAGAGATAAGAGAGTGTAGTATTAGTCTTGCTCGCTTCTTCGAGTAAAATGAAAAATCAGTAAAAACTGTTAAAAAATATCCAGTTTTTCGGCCATAACCCCTTGTTTTATTTGTCATGTAAATAACGTGTAACACACAAATTGTCTTGTGCGAATGCTTGGTTTAGATTATTTCAGTTCAGTGGACAAAATCTGCGACAAACTTGGTCCAAAATCGAGTTTTATCATGTAGCCAATAGTTTTTTCATATGGTTTCATCCTAAATTGGCATTCGAACAACTTTTGATGCAAAGATTGTTTGAGGAAGATTATTGAAACGTTAAAGGGGAAAAACTCCCGAATAATATTTTACAGTCGAATCAACCTCTGATGTGCCATCCCTGTTTTTGTTTGATTATTAGATTTGAAAGTATTTAAACGGTAGGAAATTTATTGAATATCTAAATCAGTGTAATAATTCAACCCCAAGCAAGGACCATACAAGAAAATTTTATCGATGGAATTCCTTTATTATTATCAAACACTTGCGAAGGACATACCGTAATAAAGTTTAAGGGGGAATAGCTTAGTATACCAACGGATGATGCATGCAAGCAGAGACGCAGGGAGACATCTCTACAGAGCCGGGGTGTAGGCATACATTGGGTGCAGGTACACAGGGGGTTGCGATTATATAATTGAAGACATGTACACCCGAGCAACACAATATATTAGTGGACATTGAAGTTGCTCGCTTTTTCTACATACAGGTTAGTGAGGCATTGTGGATAGTCTGTTGTATTAACGTTTATTCTCGCGGGTGTTGTTCGTTAATTGTTTTTTATTTACATAGTTGATTTAGTTATTTATTTGTTTTGGATAAATTTATTTTACAATTTTGTATATTTTATTTTATTTTTTATTTATTTTCATTTATTATTGCTTGCTTTTAGTTTTCAATTATTCTGTAGCTTAGTATAAATCTTTTTTCGTTTCTGAAGTTTGAGATGAGTTCCGAACATTTATTAAGTAGCTTTTTCATTGTTGTGGGCTGATGTTATTTCCTTATTTTTCATGATATTTTTGGTGTCATTGTTTTTCTAATCTCCCAGATAAGTTTAGAATGCCTTGTTCTGTTCGCGTATTTACTATTTTAAACGATGATTTGTGTACGTAATTTCTTTGTTTCCAGGGTTTACCCTATGTGTATTTTTCTTCGTTATCGGTTGATTTTAGAGTGGGTTAGTACATTACATTGTTCTGCAAACAATTTCCGCTTCAGAGACATTCGTTCTTTATTCTGCAGTTACACTTGGATTTCATTCGTTCAGGTGGTTTGTTGATTGTTTTCCTGTTGTGCTATTTTATTATTTGTGCTATGTCCTCGCTGTAATTGTAGCTGATTTTACTGTGTTTTTGTTGAATATCTTGCGGTGAGTGCTTGTTGAAGGAAGCGTTTAATGAATATTTTCCTACGTTTGTTTTTACTTTTTTGTTATATGGTGGGTTGAACCATTTTAATTTTGTATTCCTATTGGCATTTTTGTGCTGTTTTGTATGTGAGTGTTGTCTGGAATGCATCACCTTTAGGTTCATAGTCTCACTTACATTTACTGAATATGGTTTCATATGAAGTATTGTCGGAAAGCATGCTGTTAATTGATTGTCGTATTGGCTTGATTATTGACTGCGAGAAGTCTGAAGATATATGCACATACATTGGTCTATCAGTGGGTCATTATATGTACATTAGGTTGAATGTGAAAGCTAGAAAATCTACTAAGTTTAAGTTAAATTTTATGTTTATTTCGAATCCCATATTTTTTTTAAATATGAATTATATATATATATATATATATATATATATATATATATATATATATATATATATATATATCAGATGCGATATGAACGAAAGTAATATGTAAATACTAATGTTCACATCATTAATCCAAAAGAGGGCTCGATACCGATAGTACAGCGATAATTATTTATTTATTATAATTTTATCATATCGAAAGAATTTTACCTACTCCAACGTATTACTATCTCCTATTTCCACCTTTCCTCCTCTACCTTTCACTCTTAGGGGGCTTGTGAGATGATGTGCCTAAATTTTTGACCGGTGTTTATCGGCAAGAAAAAATATCGACAGACCAGTTAACATTCAACATCCCACCCATTCCTCACCAAATTGCTATCAACAAGCACCCCGTCACCTTTTTGCTTTATGTACATTTCTTCTTCTTAAACAAATTGAAAAAGGAAGTGACGTTTCATATACAGGTTGCCTACAAGCAGGATTGTTCATAACCATTTTCGGTTCTCACCCGTCGAAGCCCAGTTGAAATACACTGAAAAGATGTTGCATCTTTATAGTGAGTAAAATGGTTTTGTCTATATGATAAATTTAATATATATATTATATATATATATATATATATATATATATATATATATAGAGAGAGAGAGAGAGAGAGAGAGAGAGAGAGAGATGCAAATAGTAAGAATAAAAGCAAAAGCTTAAAATAAGCTAAAAGCTTACAATAAACTTTGCATTCAATGCCAATGTCGAGGTTTTGCGAAGGTTATGCGTATTTATTCAAGTGCAGTCAAGAGCAGAAATTAATGGAATAATCAAAGATGGAAGGAAGAAGTAAGTAGAAGAGAGTATTTACCAAAACTCTTTCAAGAACAAGAAAATAGAAAGGTTTAAATAAAGAAAAGTTATTTTTTTTATATTCTTAGAAACATATTTACTTATTTATTTGTTTATTCGAAACCTTTCTATAGGTTACAGCAAGTAGGTTACCTGTGGAGCATTTTTATATAAATAAGTGAAATGTATCCACAGACGAAAACCGCAAACAATACGAAAATATATAACTTATAACAAAGATAGTCAATTTTAAGCCAAAAATGAGCGGAAACAAACCTGTAATCAACCAAGGGAAGAAAAAATTCCAGTTATGAGAGAGCGAGAGTGAGAGGGATAGAGAGAGATAGAGAGAGAAATGCGAACTTCGAAAATAAACACACAATGAAGGAATTTCAACAAACAGGCAACACATTGTGATTGGTTAGCGGAGTGGCAGTCTAGACATATCGAACCGCGAAAATAACGGCAGAAGCCACTTCTTTCCTACCCAGTATTTCGAATAAAAATAAAGAAAGCACACACACAGACAAATGGAGAGAGAATCACGGAAATGTTCGCATTCCATCTATATTTAATTATATAGTCGCGTTAAAAATGATGAAAAATGTAAATATATAAAAGGTACAATCGAGAAAATGTGGTAAAGTTGTATAAATTCAGTGTCTGAAGCGCGTGATTTTGTTCTTTCAAACATGTTGAGATGTAATGGAATTGTTATTATTTCTTGGATGCTTACTCTATACACAAAATGTGTTCAGCCAGAAATGGACAATCCACTACTAGGCCTTCATCTCCACACATCGGTCTGTTGCCCTCAAAAGTAAATGGTGGCTTATACTGGAGTTCAAGTGACAGCAGTTCTCAATATTCAGGAATTTTCTAACTGCTTGCAATATTACTGTTTTCAGGGTGTTATTGATTCTACTTTGAATTTCCTGTTCCTCTAGATATTTCATTAGCTTTCACATATTGCTCATCGGACTTCTGTTAACTTAATGACTCTCAGCTTCTTCACTTTTCTGAAGATGGCCAAGTTTATCCAGGATTGTGTCTTCTTTTCCTCTTTCCTGTGAACAGCTGGGTTTTTGTTGAATATATTATCATTATTATTATTATTATTATTATAATTTGATTCTGTTTTATTGAAGGAACCTTCCTCGTTATATGAATGTTCCTTATGCTAAACGTGTAATTCAGATCAGGACAGCTTTGGTATCACATATATTACACATATACGAATTAAAAAATGCAATCACACGCAAACACGTGCACACACCAATTTATTTGGACTTAATTCTTTCATAATAACTACAATTTCTTTAAAAACTTCGCACTCTAAATGACTGCTTTATTATACTTTTCGCACAAGTTTCGTTGTCCATGTATTCCGAGATACTAAGCGTAGCTTAGTTGTGTCACAAGGTCGAAAGTATGAAACAACCAGTGAAGCTCGAAGCCATTACTCAGTCGTAATAGATCTCGCGAGACATGCTAGCTAATCATTGCACCACTTCGAAGTGTCCTTCGTTGTCCATGTAGGCTGTTGTGAAATACACCGTGTCTCTTTTAAAGTTGTCTCGATGATTCAACATCTACTGGCATTATTTTTGCTTTCAGTTGCAACATTCTGGCAATTTATTTCACCCCCATATTTTTCATTATGAAAGCTTTTCAATCCCTTTAGAGGAATGATACTATCAGATGGAAGAATCATATCGATCAAGAGAGGTTGTTTATAATAAAAGTCTTTCATATAATATCTATTTAGTTGGAATTTCTATTCCTGTCAATTTGTATTAGAAAATCCCAATAGATAGTAATATATTTTGAAACTATGCATTAGGACAGTGCTCATACTGCTTCATAGAATATGCGGTATTTTTTTGTCTTTAGATGGTGCAGTAGGTATTTCCGAATTCTCTCATGTCCCAGTTTGCATTCATTGGCTGCGAGGGCTGAGCATCTGGTTACTATATTATCGATTGTCTCTATTTTATATACATTTAAGGTCGGCACAATCTTACTATACTTACCGGATAGTCTTATTTTCGTATAAATGAAAGTTAATTCTGGGCCTTATATTACAAAAACTTTGCTTAGGGAAATTAGCCCAAGCTCCACAACCTGTGATGTGTTTCGCTTGTGTCTATAGGATCTTTGCCTGATATGAGTTGGATGCTGGCTTGGCCATGGACTTGTTTCATTTTTGTGCCATATATCATGTAAGGTATTGATATTTTTTAAATCATTTCACCCCAAGCAAGGTGGGAATTCCACTAGTACGCAGGGGGATAAAATGCGTGAAAGTGAAAGAAAAGACTAGGTATAGGGGATTGAGGAAAGGATAAAAGATGAACGAGATTGAAGATGAAAGTAGATAGCGATTGACATTGCATTTAAATTTTTGAAAAATATACTTTTCAGGGCAGCAGGTAAGCGGAAGCGAGTTCCACTGTCGGGTAGTGCCAGAAAAGAAATTGAATGGAGTAGAAGTGGCAGTTACATTTAACTATTTTCTCAGTAAAAAATGCCAATCTAGTAGCACGCTTAAATTAATGTAGTCGGGGAACCCGTGCAAAAAATCTCGTCAGAGCAGTTGCCATGAAAATATTTGTAAAAAAGACATTGGGAAACTCCATTACGTCCGTGAGAAAGTGACTGAAGTGGAATCGATTACATTGCAGATCCTTCTTTGGATTTTGTCAAGAACCTCGTGATAAATAGCAGGAGCGCCAGACCAGATATGACAACATCATTCAATGCATGGAAGAATTGAAGATTTTTAAATGTGCAAGATAGACTTTGACGAGAAAACCTCCTGGCACGACACAGTGAAACAAATTTATTTCCAGTAGATGCAGCTAGCGAGTTTTATTCACCCCAAGCAAGGGGGAAGCCGCTAGCATGCACGGAATTACAGAGGATTTGCAGCGATAGGAGTGATAGAGGAAAGGATGAGGAGAAGAATAGTGGATAGATCAAAGCAACTGGAGACGTTGACTGACATTATATTTGAATAGTTGGAGATTATAGCTATCAGGGAAACAGAAAAATGGAAGGGGGTTCCACAGGCGGGAGGTGCGAGATATGAAGCTATTGGAGTAGAAGAGATGGCTACATTATCAGTTTCAACAGTGAAAGATTCAGAGCGGGATACCAGCCTCGTAGGAGGCTTAAATTCATGAAGTCTGGGAACCAGAGAAATCAGCTCATCGGAGCAATTACCATGAAAGTATTTGTAAAAAAGACAGAGAGAGGCGATGGTAAGTCTGTGAGAGAGCGACTGCAGACGAGATGCCAGATCAGAGCCAATTACATTGCATATCCGTCTCTGGATCTCATCAAGAACCCAGAGGCAAACAGAAGTGGCTCCAGGCCATATATAGCAGCAATACTCCATGCAAGGGTGAATGGTTGATTTGTAGATTTGAAGGATCGATTCTGGGGAGGAAAAATTTTCTGGCGCTTCACAGGGAGCCAACTTTCCTTGCGGCGGACGAAGCAATTGACTCAATATATTTGTTCCATCTCAGGTCAGCAGACAACGTGAAACCGAGCAGCCGCAGAGAGGTGCTCTCGAGAAGTTGAGCGTCAGTCATCCTAATGGGGGGCAAGGAAGGATCCCTGTGGAGATTAATAGAGAGCAGTTTTGTTTTTGAGGCGTTAAAGTTAACCAGCCAATTCCTGCCCCAGTTCACAACCGATTGGGTGTCCTTTTCGAGACGAATGGCCAGGTTAGTTTTGTCAGCGACACTAGATTTGTTTTTGAAGCAGGAGTAAATTGTAGTGTCGTCCGCGTAGATGCCTACTTGGGAATCTATGGCGTTAGGTAGATCGTTGATGAAGATAAGGAACAGAGTAGGTGCCTAGGATGGAGCCTTGAGGAACACTTACGTTCGTCGGATAGGAGCTGGAGGAGAATCCGTTGAGAACGACCTTCAATTCACGGTTTACAGGAATGATTTTATTAATCAAACAATCGACCTGGAATACCATAACCCTGGAGCTTGCGAAGAACGCCGGCATGCCAAACCCTATCAAACGCTTTGGAGATGTCTAGAGCCACTGCATGAGCTTCTCCGTTATTTTGAAGAGCTTGGTAGACAGTTTCAGTGATGGCCGTAAGCACATCAGTTGTAGATCGTGCAAAGCGGAAACCATATTGTTTGTCTGAGAGCAGATCATGCGATATAAGGTGGTTAACAACTTCGGCGTTGATTAAAGCTTCGAAGACTTTGCCGAAGAGGGGTAGGAGACTGATAGGACGGTAATTAGAAGAGTCAGAGGGGTCTCCACAGTTCGTAAAGACAAGATCAATCGATGAGGAATTCCAGCAGTGTGGAAAACAAGATTCCTTGAGGCAGTAGTTATATAATTTGCAGATGGCGGGCGCCAGTTTAGGCGCACATTTCTTCAAGACAATGGCTGGTATCCCATCTCCACCACTAGCCTTGTGGGGGTCTAAATTAGAGATAATGCCTAATACCAATGACGGGGTTATGTGCAACCCGCTCAATAGGGCCTCAGTTCTAAGTGGGAAACTGGGTATGGGTACACCGGAATAGTTAAGCGTTCAATTGAATGAAAATTTCCGAGCAAATCATTCAGCCTTGTCGGTAGAGGAGGTCATGGCCTCAAACTGCTTTAACAAAGGAGGTATAGACTGTTTGCTATTGTTATTTACACTCTTGCATAGACGCCAATAATCCTTGGAGCCGAATTTGCGAGATGCAATACGTTCCTTCATTCGAGCAGCAAATAGTGACTTAGCTTCGTTGAGGACACGGTTACACTCATTACGGGCAGAGACAAAGAGACGTCTATGGCAGTCGGACATGTCGCTAAGATATAGGTGGAAGAATTGGTTCCAATGGTGGCTGAGCAAGCAGCGGAGAACCAAGTGGAGGACCGCGATTTGACCTTAAATTTCCTTGAGGGGATGAAAGCGTTGATTCCAGTTTTAACCCAGGAGGAGACCCCAGAAGCACATTCTTGAACGGGGAGCGTAAGGAAAAAATCCCAGCGGACATCGCGGAGGAAATCACGGAACGAGTCCCAGTCAGCTCGTTGATAGCAGAACGAGGTTCTAGTGGTAGGAGGTTCTTTGCAGGGGGTGGAATTGATCGGAGTTACCAAGAGGGCAGAGCTGCGTGGCGCTACAAGAATCGGGGATGGACTTAAAACATGGATCCGGAAGAGAGGCCTTTCCGTGTTCCACTTCAGTTCAGTTGAAAACGTGAGACCAAGAAGGCCCAAAGAGCCGCTCTCTAGGAGTCAAGAATCAGCTATTCTGATGGCGTGCAGGGAAGTTTCTCTATGGTGATTAAATGAAATCAGTTTAGTTTTGGAAGCATTAACATTTACGAAACATTTCCTTCCCCAGTTAATCACTGATTGGAGGTACTATTCAAGAACAGCAGCCAGGTTAACTTGTCGGATTTGTTATTGAGAGATGAGTAATTAGTAGTGTCGTTTGCATAAATGCCTATTTGATAATTGATGACATCACGAAGATCATTGATGAAGATCAGAAACAGCATAGGATCCAGGATCCAGGCTTGCGGATGCACCCGCCTTCGTTTGAAAGGATCTGGAATCCAGCCCGTTCAAAATTACCTTCATTTCACGATTTGATTGGAATGACTGGATTAAATCAAACAATCGCCGTGTAATACTGCAACCATGAATCTTATGTAGAAGACCAGCACACTAAACCCTAAGCCGTTACTATATAGAACTTGAGATATAAACACACAGACACACACACACACACACATATATATATATATATATATATATATATATATATATATATATATATATATATATATATATATATATAATTGCCGTAAGCGCGTCACCGGTAATTGCCGTAAGCGCGTCACCGTTAGACCGGGCAAAACCGAAGCCATGTTATTTGTCAGAGAGTAAGTCGTGAGAGGTAAAGTGTTTAACAACTTTTTGCAGTTCTAAGGGGGAAATTCTAGCATATATATTTATATATATATATATATATATATATATATATATAATTTGTAGGGATTATGGGCGCATATGGTAATTTAGAAGGTATCCATATATTAGACAATCTTAGTAGAATTATTGACCCTAAAGAAGTATGTCCTTAGAGAAATGATAGTAGTAGTCCGCTATCTTCTAGAATACAGAAAAATATTTTAAGGGCTTTCCAGTTCCTGGTTCTTAAAATTGAAATCTCGCCTAAACTTGAAATAGTTAATTTCTTAGATATCATATTCAACGTCTCTAAAAACACATTTAAGCTATTTCATAAAGAAAACCAACATCCTATTTATATTAGTGTCAACTCCAATCAACCTATCTCAATAATTAGACTAATCCCTAACACATTAAACTCTAGAATTAATAGATTTCGTCTGACTAAAAACCTTCAGTGAGAATAAAGTAACTTATAACGAAGCATTCAATAAGAGTAATTTTAAACAAAATTGGTTTTCCAGGAATCTTTGAAAAATAATACGACATAACCAAAATTAAAAAAAGAAAGGAAATATGGTTTTACACACCTTTCTGTAAACTATCTAATATAAATATTGACAGATATTTTCTAAATTTAATCGACAAACATTTTAATCACAATAACCCTCTACAAAAAAAAAAAGAAATCAATAGAAGCACTCTAAAAATCAGTTACTCCTGCATTAACAACATGCATAACATTATTAACTCACACAACAATCAACTGTTAAAAAACCTTTTTATGACATCAACACACTAGAAAACCAGCCTTTTGTAATTGTAGAACCGGAACCAACAGTCCAGTTGGAGGTATCTGTCATTGGAAAATGTGGCGTATTATGTTATCATTTTTTCCGAAAGTCAATATCAATGACAAGTATACATAGGGATATCCGTTGGGAAATTGAAACAGAGACTTTACAGTCATCGGCGTTCCCTATCCAATTATTCTTTAAGACACCAAACTGCTCTATCTAAAGTATTATTAGAAACTTAAATGGGATACCACCTGTCAATCTATGACACTTAACAACTTCCGGTATCAATAGGTTATCATCAGCAATTCTGCTGGGAGGCAGGAAAGTATCTTTCAGTTTATTAAAAGAAAGAAGTTTCGTTTTGGAAGCGTTAAAATTAACAAGATAATCCTCGTCCCAGTTAACAATAAATTGAATATAATTTTTAGTTTACCTTCCAACGTCACTTTATAGAGCTGATCAGATTTATTATCGAGATAGGCATAAATAGTTTTGTCATCAGCATAGATAGCAATTTGGAGTCTGATGTCATCATAAAGTTTATTGATGAAAAGTAGGGACAAATTAAGTTCAAGGACAGAGCTTTGATCAAATGGCCATTCAGGATTTGTTTCATTTCGAAATTAGTTAAGAAAAAAAGGAATTCGTTCAGAAATTCCAAAGCCTTTCAACTTATGGTGGGAACTGGTATAACAAACCGTGTCAAAAGCTTTCGAGATGTCTAAAGCAAAATTCCGAGCGTCACCTACCTTATCTAAAGCTTAATAGACTTTTACGCAATAATCGTTAATAAATCAGCAGTTAACTTAGAGAAGTGAACGCCATATTGCTTGTGTGACAGAAAGCCCTGAGATGCGAGATGATTACCTAAATCAGATTGATTAGGGCCGCCAGAAGTTTACTAAAAAGATGTAGAAAACTAATGTCTATAGGTCGAGGTGTCAGACGGTTCACCTGAGTTCTTAAAGATTGGAACAACAGACAACGATTTCCAAACAAGCAGGACAGCAAGAGGCAGTGTGACATTTATTATGCAGTTGAGAGAAAACAGGAACTAGTTCACAGTCACTTTCCTTCTATTACAACAATGCTAACAGGTTTATATGCTTTGTGGGGATCCAGATTAGATATGATAGCAGAAACCATGCAAGGATGTATATGCATATCACTGACAAGGTATCCAATTCTAATTGGAAAGTCAGACAATGATACACCAATTGAGTCAAGAGTAGAGATTGAGGAGAATTTACGTGCAAAACAATCTGCTTTATCAGCAGATGTTAACATCTCAAATTGAGTGTAGACATCAGACATAGAAAACATACTGTGATTTAATTTTATTTTCTTGGCAGCTTTTCCTAATGAATCAGTCTCCATAAAACGCTTATTTCGAAGCTTTATCTCCATTATTATCGTTATTATTATTATTCTCTTATTCTGAATTTCTTTCACCTCCAACAAACACTTGCAAAGCTAAACGGTGCTAGGGAATGGATGACGGGCGCAGGTTTTGCTGAAACTGGAAGCTTCTAGTCCTAAACCTGCATGGTGCTGACGAATTTAGTCATCAACGCCATCATCATAAAGGAAGCGATCAGCAAAGAAGAAATTAAATTCTTGGATACGAGACAAAGCTGATGACGACTATACCTTCATGCGCTTTCCTCCCTGATGTTTCAACGTTTTGCCCTTTAGCTTTCCTGTCAGGACATTCCCTCTCTCTCTCTGCTCTTTTAAGGATATTCCTGGTCCTACTGAATTTTAAGTACGTATTTCACTTTATTTATAAAGAGTTTTGCTCAACGATGATGTTACTGACGACTCTAATGAAGTTGAATGATATTTAACATATTGCCTGGATCATTATCGTTTTCTTATATCAGTTACATTTTAAGTTGGTCTATATATATAGTGTAGAATAACATCGTGTACCGCCCTTCTGTTACATGATGTATAGGCCTTATTTCCAAGTCAAACTTTTCAATAACACTTTGTTTTCCTCACGGGAATGGTACTGATTCATAACCCGCATGATGACTGAAATGTGATAATCAAATTAGTAGACTAGGCGCCATTGTATTTAGTTGTCAGAGCCTCATTGGCTGCTTGTATTTCTTGTGTATATTACTTGCGTGTTCTGTAGAATCGGGGTTGATGTTCAGCCGGCATTATTATCCTTATTATTACTATGTCTGGATTAAGGTGACAGAATTTCTCCTCACATCCGGACACACTATTGTTTCCTATTGCCGGAGACTTTATGGTTTCTGTGTGTCACTCAATTTTGAATTATGCCCTTTTGTTTGTAACGCCCGGTTAATTATGGGAAACTATCTGTAATTTTCGTATTCTATTATTTCCTGTCAGTTCACAGACAAAATTCAGAAAATTTCTTTTTTTTTTTCACTCTTTTTACTTTTTTTCTCTTTGCTGAAAGAAAAAAATGGTTTCCACCAATTGAATGTTTTACTTAATATGACTCGGTTTGTTCTCCTTTCTGTACAAGCTTAATGGATTTTCACTTCAAAGTCCTTGTCGTTTTTGTCTTCTCACTTGAAAGGGTTCTGGCTTATTCTGTAGCATTATTAGATCGAGCTTTTCCAATTAAAACAAGAATCCCAAAATTCTTCGCAATTATGTAGCTTTTCGGAATTAATTTGCAGAATTTAAAATGTAAGTAATGAAAAGTTTTATAATTGTTTTCGCGGGGATCACGTTTGTTATTTTCTGCCTTCAATTGACTTCTTTGTGTTAAACTAAATAAGGCTTATTCAAAAACAACGTCTCTGCTGTTTTATAAAATGTAATTTTTCTCTGTAAGAATCTTCTACCAAACAATTCCAATATATCTATTATTATTATTGGGATAAGCATTTAGTTTGCGCACCATAATTTGCTGGGGCACATGGAGGTAGCATATCTAAATAATACACTATCAATATCGTCGCATTTCAAAGAAGTGTTTTATAATGCCTTTGTCAGGATGGTTGCTATTCGTTCATCGATTTCTATATTTTCCCCAAATCTTTGAAAGACACACAGCTAATGGGGTAATTTATTGTCACCTTCATAATCCAATTTCTTTCAGTTCTCCAAGACAGTTCTGATATTTCTGTAGCTATTCCCTTTCGGGCGATCCTCCCAACCCTTGGGAAGGAGTATAACCACTTGTTATGGTCCAACGTTAGGACCAAGGAAGAACAACACAATCACAAGAGTAGAAATAACAAAGATATTACAAAGAATAATAATACAAGATGTGAAAGGTGTTAGTATGACTGTCAGTCTAGTTTGGAGTGAACTACTATTGGCTAGACTCGATTCCGTCTCCCCCTCTCTCTTGAGAGGCGCAGTATTCATAGTGTCAGGAAGAGTTCATTATAAGTCGTTATAGGTAAGGCCCCATAACACCACTGAAAAAAAGGCTTTATTGTTGCTTATCGACATTATACTTGGTCCTCTGTTCTGGACTGGATAATCCATTTTTATACAAAATTCACTTTTAATTGTACATTTTTATCTTTATTATGAGATATCCTGATATATTTAAACAGAATAACAGTATTTATTTTATTTATATGACATAAGTTTGCATTACTTGTTGAGCTTGCCGATATTTTTACTGCTTCTTACTTGGTATGTTGTATTACAACGTAGGAATGACGCTTCATGTCGGAAATTCTATAGTTGACAATTATGTTCTCTGTTGTCTTGCTCTGGTGTATTACAAGTGTTCTTGGAAGTAAATTAAAGAAGATTTATTTCTCTCTTCAAACCTCTTCTATGCAACCACGCCCAAATTAGTTATTGTTTCGCTTGGAATCTCAGTTTAATTGTTTAGTGTGTCATTCCAGATATAGCGATTTAGAATTTTCTGACAGAATATTTAAACTCTTTCGAATTTAGCAAAATCTTTTAATTGACAGTGTTGCGTTCTTTGTTGTCTCTGTGTCCCACCCTACCACATAAAACGGTATCAACGAATGGACCATTTATTTTTGTTATTTGTTTCATTAGAAGAGAGTAGTTCCGGATTGGATTCTAAGATACATTAGGAAGAATGACGTCCCAGGAATGGATATCGCACGTTGATTTGACGTACCTCCAGGGATGGTCTGAGCCGATCCCTGAACCTGGACGTCGGAGGCGTATTGACGCTTCAGTCTTCTGACGACCCTTTCTTTAATTCGCGCCGTTTTCAAAACCCAGACAAAGGCAACCCATCACTTTTCAGAATAGCATGCCCTCGATGCACTGAAAACAACCACTGACCGTGCACTTTGTCTTATTTAACACCAGAATCAATCTTTCGTTACTGTATGATTTGTAATATCAAGTCTTTCGGTGGTGGGAACAGACTTCACTTCTGGCGTAGTGTATGTTTTTTCTTTCTTTCACGTAATGTTTATTTCTCAGAGATTTTTGCATGCTCATCAATTTCTTCGTTCCTTTCTTTCCAAATGCCATGTTTCCCTTTGAAAATTGAGTATAGTGCA
This sequence comes from Acanthosepion esculentum, assembly GCA_964036315.1. Taxonomy (NCBI): domain Eukaryota; kingdom Metazoa; phylum Mollusca; class Cephalopoda; order Sepiida; family Sepiidae; genus Acanthosepion; species Acanthosepion esculentum. The sequence goes on from OZ038481.1 coordinate 73,947,429, forward strand.
CAGATAAATTGTTGATCCTTCATTGTATATCAACACCTGTAATTACCTGGGTCTAAAATTGGAAATTAATTGGAATTCAATTCCTTTACAAATTAATCCTATTTCTAAATATTATAACATATATCTATATTGTCTTGTGGACGCTCTTGATTCATTCGTTGATTTCAAGTTCCGTTGGGTCTGTTATTTTGTATACAAAATATATCTGTCGACGTGACATTCAAGTTTCTTCTAACAACTCCTGTGACGATAACAGTATCTAGAATTATCACCTTGCTCTATCCTTGGACAATGTCTACTTATATGTTGGACTTTTTCCATTTGGTGAAATAACTCTGATGAACATTCTTTAGTAAAGTCAATGTATTACATTTCAAGCAGGAAAGAGATATTGTAGTATAAATGGAGGTCATTATGCTGCAAATTTATTTTCATACATGAAATCAAATCAGTGGCAATCACGGCTCTCGAGAATTATCCTGTACTTTTTACATCTTTTTGCTATCGCTCTTAAACCTTATTCATGCCATCTAATTACCGGAATCTACTTGGGCATTTTATTCATTGATTTCCTCTGTCTCTCTTGAGTTCACTAGGCCCTGCCCGTGTAAAATTTTTCAAGACCTCTTTTCTCATTATATTTCAATTTTCTCTTTCTAATTCTAAATATAAGAATCCTTTTTTTGCGTAGACTTTCCCTTGCTATTCACATTTTCAGTCTATAGTATTCTCAGCAGACTTCCTTAGAATCACATTTCTGTTATCTCAATTTTTTTCTTTATCTTGGAGGAGATTTTCCTCATTCTATGTCATCTAGTATGACCGATATCAGAGAACAGTTCAAAAGACTTTATTTCTTAAGGATTAAAACCTTAATTAGTGAATATGTTTTATTATTTTTCATTGAGTAATATTTAAAACAATTTATGCAAAAGATAATAAAAAATTAATTGTTTTTTCTTAATTTTTATGTGTTTTATTATATTATTTTTATAACAATATCTTCGAATGCGGATTTACTTTATTAGAAAATAAATTAAATTACAATTTACTTTATTAAAAATAATTACAAACAAAAATTTGCTTCGTGTTGTTTTGCATTTTTCGATTTACTTTATTAAAAAATAATTAAAAACAATTACATTTTCTTGAAATATTTTTATATGTCAATTTACTTTATCAAAATGGAAATTTCTTTACAATTTCCAAATATTTAAAAACAAAAAGTTCATAACTTACATAATGCCTTTTTAAATGGCTTACTGAAAGAAAAAAATATTCACTAATTAAGGATTTAATCCTTAAGGAATTACTTTTATTTGATTATAAACAAGTTATGTTTTTCTGGTGCTGATTTGTCTCGGTCCTGAGTGGTCTCAGCCCTGTCTTGTCGTGGCGCTTAGTCGGTGGTTTTGTGTTGTTCTGCAACCGCTTGAAAAAAAATAGATTTTCTGACTTGAGCTGGTCTCGCATTGGGAGAACCAGCATTAGTCAACAATCGTGTTTTGTTTGAAGACGTCAATTCGATTTCAGACATATTCTGATACAACAAATAGACATGCCCTTTATAAACTGCAACCAGAATGCAGGAAATGCATTTTAAAAGAACCCACTCCCATATTATTGCATAGGCAAATACAATGCTGTTTTTTAGAGAAGCATTGTTCTATCATAACCAATTATGTTCTGTACGACTAAAACTAATCAAGCCCATGCCGCCAGATCAAATACTACTGATATATTATTAATAATTAAAAAAAAACTGTGTTCAACCATGCAAGGCAAGCAACTAAGATTCGATGGGTTAGTGGATGTTGAATAATTAGAATACAGAAATATTACTAAGGAACGAGAACAAAAGGAGAGCAATCAGGAAGACCAAGTTAACGATTGATATTGCATTTACATTTTTGAAAAGTAATCTTTGCTGGAAATCAGCGAGAAATGCGATAAAAGAAATTGTTATCATAGAACTTATGGTTGCATATAGCCGACTCAACTGTAAATTGATGAGGCCTCGTCGCCTGCCTCGTACTGCTCTTAAATTCACGAAGTCTTGATATCATAGAGAAGAGTTTATCCGAGCAATTACCGTGAGAGTATTTATAAAAAAGGGCACAGGGAGGAAACTTTACAGCGATGGGAAAGTAACCGAAACAGAGACGCCAGAACGGGACAAATTATTGTGCTGATTTCTCTTTATATTGGACATTAAAATGTTATGCGTCCAAATCAAAACCATACTTGTTATGACAATAGTCAGTACAGATAAGGAAACTGAATTCGGGATTTAGTGCAATTCTTCAACGTTTGCTGCTAAGCAAATAGTGGTTCTTGCTCATTAAATCAATGTAAGTTTTCATTCATCGTAGATATATGATAAATGTATGTCATGTTAAAATATTTTTTAGTAATTATTCGGAATCAGTTGACTAGGATTAGTGTAAGCCTCACAAATTTAACACAGTAGCAAAATTGTTGCTGCTCAGTGTAATCAATGACATCTCTGTCCGTGTGAGTCTAGGAGAGAAAGTAGTCCGACTATTAAAGTTGTAATTAAAACCTTTGTAATGAAAATTATTTCGACATAAAAGCTACATATCTCGCTAAACTTTTGTTGTTTTATTGACAATTTACACGGGAAATAAATGCTGCAAGTAAAATGTTATCTCTGAAATCGGGTGCCTGGAAAATGCGATAATCTTAGCATGAGTGAGATTTAACAGGATAAACATATAGCCACTGAATTTTCTCCTTTGATTTGTTTCACGGTAATACATTTTATTTGCAATGTGCAGAAATATTTGATTTATAGTTTCAAAGAAAAAAGAAATTAAAGTATACGCTGATTTGGCACGAAATATTGAAAAATATATTAACTGGTAAAGTTTTGAAATTAATATCGAAATCTACTGATATTCTTTTTTACAATTCATAGTATTTTTCCACTGTTATTAGTATTGAAATTCAGCTTGATTAAATTAAAATGCGTATTAATTACACAGCACGAATTTATGTACAAATATATCAAATAACAATGGTTCGTATGGTTTGAACCACAGACTATTTATTAGAAGTGCTATCTTAACTGAGTATTCCATATCACATTGAGATTTCCCCTGAATATCTTTACGTACACACACACACACACACAAAGACACACACACACACATACATCTTACCAGGTATAAAGACATTCATATGAACACAGACACCTACTGATACACATAGACACGGACACGGAAGAAGAGTCAAACACCTACACGGACAACCACACAAAGAGGAGCGCACACAAATGAATACCTCTCTCTCATTCTCTCTCTCTCTCTATATATATATATATATGTATATATATATATATATATATACGCATGTGCACACACACACACACATATATATATATATATATATATATATATATATATATATATATATATATATATATATATATATTTGTGTTTGGGCAAGTATCCCTATTTTATGCAAGTTTCGTTGAAAAAGACTGACAAGGTGCAGTGGTTGAGTATATAATTTCTCATATGTTTGTATATATGTTTCTTTTCAGGACATCAATTATATGAAAATTATTTAAATATTTCCAAGCGCTTTTAGATATATTTTTACCTTTTATTACGGACAAATTTTACTTTCAATTGAATATTGTTTCTGTATGTATCTAGAGTTATAGGGATGTTTTATTTTCCATACACTATGAGCACATCGTGGTCGTATTCATAGCCGATATTATTGAGTGTTGGCTGTTTCATTTTTGTAATTAATAATGCTTCCATTATATTTTTGCCTTTTTGTACATGATCCTAGTATATTCGTATTATCAACCTGTCTGTTAAGGATAGAGAAAGAAAACATTCAGACAAGTTTCATATAATTTATGTCCTGAAAAGAAAAAAAAGATATACAATCACATGAGAAAATACTGCAGCTTCTCAGTCGTTTTCAATAAGAATATATATATATATATATATATATATATATATATATATATATATATATATATATATAGCTGTTCTGCTAATTATATGAGGATCGTGATAAACTAAAAATTGAATACTGAATGGAATTGTCCTTCGATGAGTGTTGAGGCTCTGAAGGACTTTTTGCTATGTCTCGATAGTCTTGGCGTAGATATCTTTAATTTAGTGCGTAAGTAGTAGTTTTCTTTTGGTCTTTTTTTGACTTTTTTCGTTTTTCCTTTTTTTCTATACTTGTCCGAAATATTTTCTTGTCTAATGTATGAGGCCTTTTGGAAAGTTGTCTGTTGATCACACCAACGTTGTTAAGGTGTTAAATATTATCTATCTATCTATCTATCTATCTATCTATCTATCTATATATATATATATATATATATATATATATATATATATATATATATATATATATATATAATTAAAGTGATTGTAAATTATCACATTATCTCTATTTTCATGTTTTTCTCATCCTTAAAAATAGAAAAACAAACCATAGATTCCACTGCAAATATATTTCTTTATTATGCTTAGACGTTCTAACTATTTAGCTTTTATTGTATTTGTGATGAATTGTCTCTTTTTAAATGAAAGTATATACCTTCTTCGAAATGTAACCATTAATCTACAATCTCGCTATTTATGAGCGCTAATTAAATATAAGACAATATGTTACCTTGTTAGAATATTTGTTAAAACTAATGTCATTCAAAGGTGTTTATTGTGAGTTATATTCTCTAAGAAAACCTTTCATAGAAGAAAGCGTAACACATAAAACAGAACAAAAACGGAAAAATGCCGAAAATTCCGAGAAGTAACCGGTATATAACTAGAAATGTTTAGAAATATTTCTACTTTCAGCGTTAATTGTATTTATATAATTTTTATTAGATACTTCTGGGACAATTATACTAATTCAAAAAAAGTCTGTTTATAAATTATGGAATTGTTCGTGTTAAATACGCTGATGTAATGCTTAATTCTAAATACTATATTAGTCAGAGCTATCCTTCTCTTATCTGTTGTTCCTGTTGGTTTTTCTCTTTTTTATTACTATATTGATCTGCACTGTTAGAAGAAAAATTAACATCGAGTTAATCACACACATGCACACACACATCAAAGCAAAATTCGATAATAAATTATTCTAATATCTAAAACTTGTAAAAGTAACGTAAGTTAAGGAGGATAGATAGATAGATAGATAGATAGATAGATAGATAGATAGATAGATAGATAGATGAACAGATAGCTGGAAATCAGAGTCTTTGTTGGCCTGTGATAAGAAATACATTTATTTATCCAGTATACATTCACTTTTGCATATATTTCCTTGCCAATCAACTAGATTCATTCTGTGGTGAATAAAAATCACACATTTTGGACATTATACAATTCAAATATCAGATCAAAATTCAACTCATACCTCCCAGGCAGCCAATGGACTTAACCAAATTCGTATATAACTATTATTTCCATTGATCATGATGTAAATAATTCTTGGAATAGCTTTTCACGTTCAGTACTAAACTATATATATATATATATATATACACACTCTCATATATATATATATATATATATATATATATATATATATATATATATATATATATATATATATATATATATATATATATATATATGTACTTTATTTGTCAAATTCTTGGAAATGTGTTGAATTGAGAAATACTCACTTGGGGTAAGCGTACAAACTGTAGCAAATCGAGTCGTGACCTCTGCGGTGTTTTTTCCGAACCAATTTGTTTTATTTTCTTGGACCGTCTTCTTTTTCTTCTGTCTTTTCAAACTACGTGTAACTTTCTTCTTGTAGCTTTTGGATCTCAATTAAGGAGAGGTTTAGAAAACAAGTTCGTCTGCCGAGATCAAGTTGGCGTTATTAGAAAGAATAATAAAGAAAATAAAAAGACGAAAAATTTCAGTGGCGCCTTTGTTCATGAGTTTTCATTAGGACTAGATTATGGAAAAGCGTAATATTTGCAAGACGATCACGTAACGGTGTTAAAAAACTAGAAAACAGATAAACAACGAACAAATAAATAGCCGATTGAACAAAGAGAAAAGAAAATCGAATTTTCGAAAGAAAAGGCATAATTAATAACGATTGTAAAATGTTAGCCATTGAAACTGTTATCACTTGGGCATACTTGAAAAATAATAGCATGAAATATGCACAGCTCAGACGTTTTTGCTTTTATTTTTGAAACGTTCACACGATGAGAAAATGAATATTTTTATGCTTTCGACATGAGTTATTGTAAAAATTACGACCAAAAATATAGGAATCTCAGAATTGTTAACTTTTTGGTGTTCATGTATTTAAAAACAAGTAAAACAGACAGTAACTCTTATAAAGACGAAGGATAATTGCATGAGAGTGTGGAAGATTAAACTATTTACAATTCAATTGTGCTCGATCATTTCTACGGTTTACATCAGGTGAAAGTTTTGTCTGGCTATTAAAATTATGAAGAAATTTTAAATACATAATAAATAGTAACAACACAACTCAGATGAATATTATTGAAATCTCTCAACAAAGGTAAATGCTTAAACAGCAAATCAATTATTTATTTAATAATGTCTGTGTACGTCAACTTAGATATTGTCGCTTCTATTATATACTTTAATGGTAGTACATTGCAATTGGTACATGGACTTGTTAAAAGGAAATTCTAGATATGATTATTTAAATTATATTTTGTCTTTTCTGGTAAGTATAATGTACTTTTTATACTTTTATTGCAATATGTTTTCTTAAATTGCTGATCATTATAGTATTTGCTGCTTACTTGGAAGTAACTCAAGCTATATTCTCTCTGGTTCAACATGCGTAATTATCGAGAAATAATTAAATATCTCAAGGAAAAATTCATATATTTGTTATTCTCTATTTTCATATTTTTAGAACGATTCCATAGAATGTTTATTACTAACGCAGTTCTACAATTTAGTGTATACACTATTATGAAAAGTACCTGAAGAAAGAAAAGTTGCGATAACAACAAAACGTGAATATATTAGTCTGAATTTAAGTAATATAAATAATGATAACTCCTCGTTTCAAAAATTCAGACAGAAAGTATCTTGTGGAAATTAGATGTTTAAAACTTTTGAGGATGCAAGTTTATTGATATACCTATATACATAACGATATTATTTGAATCACCATATTATCATAAATATCTAGATCAAGGTTATTTATTACTTGGGGAGGTCCCAATTAATATGCATCATATACTTGTTTATCGCATATTGCAGAGTTAGCCAGTCACCGGGCCGCGGACCTGCGCCGTTCCGTGGATCATTTGCTACAGTGCTTCAAATATTTTTTTCAATTATATAATAGATAAATTGAATATTGGACTTTAATTTTTTTTAAAATAATCAATATCCATCTACTCAATACTATCCATCATAACTGTAAGTACATTTTACAATTAATGTATATTCCTATTTGTAATAATTGGCAACTAATTTTCTAATCCCAATTAATTTCCATATGCAACACTGATCCTACATTGATTCTACATGATTGTGAGCCGATATTGATGTGATAATAGAGAGTGTAATAGGGATTGATTCAGGGAAACTAAGTACGCAAGGGTGTGGTCAGGCCGGACTTCAAACATGAATGTCGAAAGATTATACACTTTTTCTTTTACACCTTTAACAAATTGCTTTTTTTATTATTGCTCTATTTATCGAAATAAACTTTAATTATGTTACATTCGCGGAAAAAATGCTCGGCATGAAGCCGGTCCTAGTAAAAATATGGTTGGAGACCGTTGGTATATTGTAAAACTGTTTACTTCCGAAAAAAGATCAGGACACATTGAATACTTTATCGTTGGTCCTCTAGGACTCTTATTAGATCCAAATAAAGAAATATCTATTTGATATATGCAAAGACGGATAGTGTAATTGTGACCAACTTGGAAATTAGAATCAGCTGTTTCGGACTTATTATGTTGACTTCATTGCAGGCTCATTCTCATGGGAAATGTATGTAACCATTTCTTTTCTCGAACAGGTTATGGATTAAAGATAATGAATTCTGACTTTTGGGCGATAACCATACTAGAAGTAAAACGCTGAATTCAAAACCTTGGTGAAGGCAACGGAAAACAACGCTACTCGATTTTCTAAGAATTATTCATGGTGCGTCACAGGTTAAAGTCCGGATCATCTTGGCCGTGAAAGGAGATGACATTAAAAAATGACGGAAATAGCCATCTTTTTGAAATTAAAAATGATTAGTTTGAAAATGCCTCGTGAACGAAATTTATGAAAGCCTATTATTCATCATTTACTTCAAAAGTTTCTTGTTTTTAAATGTATCCCTTCTTGATATTTATTTGTCCATTTAATTCAACTTCAGCTAAAAGCGTACTTACCGTAGGACTTCTACCGATAATGGAATCATTAAAAATTCATCACAAATTCGCAGAAAAGTCCTGGAATCTTAAAAAAACACCCATTTATCTTTACTCCTTGTAAATATAGATTCAGCCCTAATGAAAGCTGTAACTCCAACATTTATTAAGTTGTTTGAGTTGATGTTTGAGTTGATATCCATTCAGATAATTGTTTAGGGGCAAAACATCATGCTATCAGCATCAAATGATTAATAGATGAGTTCATTCAGAAAGATAGGTAAAAGAACATTAATATTTGCCCACTTCATGTTTCTATGGAGTCTTCTCAGATATCTTCTCTTTGATCTGTAGCCAAACCTGCAAAAAATAAATAAAAACTTTGATTTTATTTCCAAAGCCAACTATGATGATTTACTCATTTCCAAAAAAACGTCCGATTGGTTTTATGGATACAGACACATAAAGGAATTCAAGAAATAGGCTATTTACTAATGAAGACGTAGAGATTGAAGCTAATGTTTTAGAAAATATAATTTTGTAAACATTTTAGAATGAGTATTATAAGTACGGTGCTATGTTATGTTTATTATTTCACACCGAGCGATGCAATTAAGCCACTAAGATGCAAGGGGTTACTAGGTGTTACAGAATATGAAAAAAAAATTAAGTAGAGAGAACAATAAATGAATACTAATTAAGTTAATAACGACTGACTATATTTAAATGTTTGACGATAAAAGTTGATCGCTAAGCAAGAAGCTGGAAGAGTTTCACAAGCGTGAGTTACGATAGAAGAAAATGTTAGCATGAACTTGCGTTTACGCCTAGCCATTTCAACTGTAGAATGGTGTGACCTTGCCGACAAACTTCACTTAAATTCATAGTTTAGTTGCACTAGAGGAAATTTCATCAGAACAATTACCATGAAAATATTTATAGAAAAGGAAGGCTACATTACAATGGCCGGGACACCAAACTAATACCACTAACATTGCAGATTCTTTAGATTTTATCACGAATTTCTAAATCTATATAAGGAACACCATAACAGATGTGGCAGAAATATTCAAAGAAAGGACGAATGGGAGATGTAATAATTGATCCATAGCAGGGCAGAAAAGACATTCATTCATTCTTTTCCCAAGGGTATTTGCGCGTAACTGAATATATCGAACCTAACTGGAATTTGTACTCGGCTCTCCTATTAAAAACTTCGATCCATTACGAATTACACCAACCGTACATACAAGCGGATATCTATCTAAGTAAATATAGGAGATAGATTCTGTCGAAAAAAACATAAAACTATAGTATATTTTATGACAATACACGAGTATAAAACAATATTCAAAATTTAGAAGTTGCAGACTCATGTGCCAGAAAAGAGATAGTGAAAATATGAATTTAATAAACCGATACATTCAAACTCGTATTTTCGTTTGGGTTGTTATTGGCACAATATGTAGGTCATTGTATCTTGTTTAGGCATTTGTCGGCTTCAGTAATATTCTGTTCATTTAAAGGAAACCCTATATACACATCACACGAATATAAATTTACTATATTCCAGTGTCAATTTAAATTATATCTCGAGCGGCCGCTCTGATCAACAGTTGCATAATATCAGGGGGTCTGTAGTGCCATGTGGCGCATGGATAGGTGTCCCTGCAGTCATCTCCGGTGGGCAACCCTGAGGCCACATTATGATTCAGGCTGTGCCAAACTCTCTCTGCCCGCGTCATGGGTGATAACCGTCGGCTTCCTTTAACTCAGGCCTTCTCTTCTTCCAACACCAATTTCACATGACTTACAAAAACCATAAATATAAACCTAAACCAGCCCTACAAAAATCACCTAAACCTTTAAATATTTCCTTCTCCAACATCAGTGGCATTAGAACCAACTTTTGCAGTGTGGAATCTTTCCTCATTGCAAAGTGCCCTGATATACTGGCCCTGTGTGAGACCAATCTTGACTCCTCTATCCCTTCCTCTGATCTCTCAGAAAAGACTCTCTAACTCACATGCATGGCCTTGGTGTCTACGTCAAGGACCATCTCCCTCTGGCTAAAGAGTGCTCTCTCGAATCGCCGGACAATTCGTACTTGTGTCTCCGGCTATCTCTTCTCAATGATGCAAGCTATCTTTTCTTCCTCTATCGCTCTCCATCCTCTCAGGACTGTGGAATACTCAATGTCATTTCTGTCAGCATAGACAAGGCCCCCTCTCTCCATCCGTTCGCTCACATATTTGTGTTTGTCGATTTTAACTCCCATCACAACAAGTGGCTTAAGAATGCTACTACCGACCTCGGAGGCATTCATACTCTCAACTTTTCAGTCTCTCAATCCCTCACACAGATAATTGATTTCCCCACGCGTTTTGCTTACAACCGGGACTGTAAGGCCTCACTCCTCGACCTGTGTTTTACCTCCATCCCTGAGTCTTGTAGTGCCACGCAGCTCTGTAGTGTCCGTTAGTATTTCCTTCAGCCCCACCCCCTGCAAGGAGCCTCCTACCACCAGAACGTCATTCTGCTACCAACGGGCTGACTGGGACTCGTTTAGTGATTTCCTCCGCGATGTCCCCTGGGATGCCGTATTTAAGCTCCCCATTCAAGAATGTGCTTCAGAAGTCTCTTCCTGGGCTAAAGCTGAAATTGACGCTTTCATCCCCCCAAAGAAATTCAACGTCAAACCGCGCTCCTCCCCTTGGTTCACAGTTGCTTGCTCAGCCGCCATTGCCCATAGGAACCACTTCTTCCACCGTTTTCGTAGTGATATGTCTGACTGCAATAGACGCCTATTTACCTCTGCCCGTAAGGAGAGTAAGCGTATCCTCAACAAAGCTAAGTCATTATTTGCTGCTCGGATGAAGGAACGTATTGCATCTCGCAAATTCAGCTCCAAAGATTATTGGCGCCTCTGCAAGAGCGTTCCGAACAATAGCAAACCCTCCATTCCTCCCCTGTTCAGTTTGAGGTCCTCACCACCTCTGCCGACAAGGCTGAATGCTTTGCTCGGAAGTTTTCTTCCAATTCAACGTTTGACTCTTCCGGGGTACCCATGCCCGATTTCCCTCCCAGAACGTAGGCCCTTTTGAGTGGATTGCACATATCCCCGTCGTTGGTATTGGGCATTATTTCTAACTTAGATCACCACAAGGCTACTGGTGGTGACGGAATACCAGCCATTGTCCTGAAGAAATGCGCACCTGAACTGGCGCCGGCCCTCTCTAAATTATACAACCACTGCCTCAAGGATTCTTGTTTTCCTGACTGCTGGAAGTCCTCAACCATTGTTCCTGTCTTTAAGAACTCTGGTGACCCCTCCGACCCTTCTAATTACCGTCCTATCAGTCTCCTACCCCTCTTCGGCAAACTCTTCGAAGCCCTTATCAATACCGAAGTGATTAATCACCTGATATCCCATGATCTGCTCTCAGACAAGCAGTATGGTTTCCGCTTTGCCCGATCTACAGCCGATGTGCTTACGGCAATCACTGAATTTGTCTGCCAAGCTATTCATAATAACGGGGAAGCTCGTGCCGTGGCCCTAAACATCTCCAAAGCGTTTGATAGAGTTTGGCATGCCGGCCTTCTTCGCAAGCTCCAGGGTTATGGTATTACAGGTCGATTGCTTGATCTAATACAATCATTCCTGTCAAACCGTGAATTGAAGGTCGTTCTCAATGGATTCATCTCCAGCTCCTATCCTACTAACTCAGGTGTTCCTCAAGGTTCCATTCTAGGCCCTATTCTGTTCCTCATATTCATAAACGACCTTCCCGACGCCATAGATTCCCAAGTCGGCATCTATGCGCACGACACCAAAATTTACCGCTGCCTCAAACACAAATCTAGTGATGCTGACAAAGTTAACCTGGCAGTTCGATTAGAAAAGGACCTCCAATCGGTTGTGAACTGGGGCAAGAAATGTATGGTTAACTTTAACGCCTCTAAAACAAAACTGCTCTCTATTAAGCACCACAGGGATCCATCCCTGCATCCCATTAGAATGTCTGAAGACCAACTTCTCGAGATCTCCTCTCTGCGACTACTCGGTCTCCCGCTGTCCGCTGATCTGAGATGGAACAAATACATCGAGTCAATTGCATCATCCACCGCAAGGAAAGTTGGCTCCCTGTGCCGAGCCAGGAAGTTTTTCTCCCCGGAATCGATCCTCCAAATCTATAAATCGACCATTCGCCCTTGCATGGAGTATTGCTGCCACATATGGTCTGGGGCCCCTGCTGTTTGACTCAGGGTTCTTGATAAGATCCAGAGACGGATATGCAATGTAATTGGCCCTGATCTGTCATCTCGTCTGCAGTCGCTCTCTCACAGACGCGACGTAGCCTCGCTCTGTCCTTTTTACAAATACTTTCACGGTAATTGCTCCGATGAGCTGCTTTCGCTGGTTCCTAGGCCTCATCAATTTAAACGTCCTACGAGGCTGACATCCCGTTCCCACCCCTTCTCCGTTGAAACTGTTAGATGTAGACGTCTCTTCTACTCCAATAGCTTTATGTCTCGCACATCTCGCCTGTGGAACTCCCTTCCTTATTCCTGTTTCCCTGACAAATACAATCTCCAATCATTTAAGTGTAACGTCAATCGACATCTCCAGTTGCCTTGATCTATCCACTTCCCTTCTCCACATCGTTTCACTTTTCATTCCTATCTGCTGTCGCTCCAAATCTTCTGTAACCGCCTTGCCTTGATCGATCCACTATCTTTCCCCACATCCTCTCCTTTACCACTCCTATCTGCTCTTCCTCCAAACCTTCTGTAACCCCTTGCGTGCTAGTGGTTTCCAGCCTTGCTTGGGGTGATAAGCTTAAAAAATATATATATATATCATTATTATTGATCCTTTGATGCATCATTTGGATGACATGTCTGATTTTATACTACAAAAGCAGCATGAAAATTAAAAGATAATGAAGAATAATTAACTGATACATGGTACATCCAAACATCAAAAGAAAAATGGTAATAAAATACGCATGCCGATTGAATCGGGTTTTCTGTTGGAGATTTCGAGAACTTTATTTAAAACAAGGAACATTTGAAAGAGGTCAAAAGGTAAAGCAGCTAATATTTTTGGCGACAAAACCAAGATGAATGTCGTAATCAAAATATATGATAATATAAGAATAAGACATCCTTTCAAAATTACATAGTGAAAATAAAATGATTAATAAGCAAAGATTTATTTTCAAAAGTCAAATATAAAAAAATATCCTCAATGTTTAATTATTAAAAAGTTCAATTACTATTTTGCGTTTGTATGTAAATTCATGAAGAAGCACACACACACACACACACACACACACACACACACACACATACATATATATATATATATATATATATATATATATATATATATATATATATGTATGTATGTATAAAATGAAGAAGTTAATGGTCTGAGTTGAATTAGACCAAGAAACAGTAGTATTGAATGTGTGATCAATGCACATATAAAAAGATAAAAATTCACATGTAGAGCTTTTAAATATACAAAATTAGGAATCATCAGATTCCATTAATTTGGTTTCAACCTTTCGGGATTTTCAAGCGGTTAAGTCAATTGATTCCCTAACACTTTATTTTTAAAAATAAAAATTTATGAACGTTACATTTAAAAAAAAAATAAATGAATGAATAAGAGTACGACATGAGGTGTAGTAGTCGGTGAGAAGGGTGAGGGGAAAATCAAGTCTATAGGAAATGTATCAATGAGGGATTAAATAAAATATAGATGCTTTCGAAATGTTGAAACTAAGGTAGCGGATTCGGTAGATTACCTAATCTTCTCTTAATATATATATATATATATATATATATATATATATATATATATATATATATAGTAGTCGGCAACCGCTCGCATCCTCATTTCCTTTCTCCCATCCGGTGGAGGTAGCAGATTTGGTTGTGATGGCCCAGCGTTGTGAGTGCGCTGGGCAGGTCGGGCCCACCTGAGAGCATGTCGCAGATACTCAATGTTGCCGATGGTCCTACGCTAGGAATGCCGATTTGCAGTAATGGTTTCCCAGGTATCAGGGTCGTTGTTGACCTGCGTCAGTGATGTCTTCAACTGATCATTGAAGCGTCGTTTTCGGCCTCCACGTAGCCTGTCGCTGCTGGTGTGTTCTCCAGATAGGATGATACGTGTGAGTGAAGTGGTTGGCATTCTGATCATGTGACCCGGCTGCACACACACACACACACACACACACACACACACACACACACACACACACACACACACACACGACCGAGTGGTTAGAACGTTCGCTTTCTGACCATAAGAGACGAGTTCGAATCTCAACATGGTCGATTTGTCAGGAAGGAGACTGTCTGATGTTATTGGAATGGTTCGTGGTCTATCCCAGCGTGTGACAAAACCTTACCACGGGTTAACCTAAGCATTGCGTGTTAAAATGGGTAGACAGAGTAGAGGCACATCGATAGCTGTGCTAACACAAAGCCAAAAGTCATCGTGATCAAGGGCCTGAGCGTGCAGGCCTTGTTCAAATTGTTGACCTCGCTAGATATCACGATCTATCCCGGAAACTGCAACTAAATCTAAATATTATATAATAATAATAAAGAAATTTCATACACTGGAAATCATAAAAAGGTCTGCTCAACATAGTTGCAGTATAAACCACAGGTGAGCTCTGTGGGTGTTGAGCAAACACAAATGTGCCTGAGCAAGCGTCTGCAATAGGGATTTGCTAGTAGACGGGTATCCTCGAAGTGTGTGTGATTGATATGAAGTGATGAATCAAATCCAAAACATGTTAATGACTTGTTTTAAAAAGGGAAATTATAATCACGTGAATATTCTTTAACACGAGGACCAGGTCAAAGTTCATGATTGATAATTTATGCTTTTGATTTCTTGACCTTTGCCTGTATCTGCTCATATTCTTATATTATATATTCATAATAAAAAAATATAATAATAATAAAAATACATATATAACTTCAAATTAAATATAATAATATCTAAATTATACTTGCAAATTATATTAAATGATTATATTAATTTTAAGTAATATTTACAGTTCAAATGTACTTAAAATCCGTTAATGTTTAGGAGCTTCGTAGAACGCGTTATATTTCCTTGAGTTCAAAATTCATATATATATATATATATATATATATATATATATATATATGAGATTTTCAAGCAAAGCGGAACTTCCGCTTGATGATTGCGAATGTATGAAAATTTCAGTACCGGATTTCGTATTATTATATTATATTTCGATTCCGACGATTTTGTCATTGAGCACTCAGGTTATATTATATTTTAAGCTTTTAGCTTTTATATATTAGCATATATGAGCACAAATTATATACTAAGTCATTACACAAATTATATTAAATGTAGAAAAGAAGATATCCTTTGGGTTTGGACCAGTATAAATTAAATGTAATTATTGGCATTTACACTCATACCAAAAGTTATATATAGTTTCATATACAAGTTATAGTCATATATCGAATACAAAGATTACAAACGAATATTATTTACTTTATAAACAACAAATGCCATTAACATTCCATTTTAATGTATTCATGGAAAATAATTCCCTATGATATACGTAATTATACATTTAATAAACTTAGAATGTAAAACCTTTTTAAAATATATTATAAAATATTTTATGATGAGATGTACACATACTTCAATATGTATACCAATTCACTAGTAATATAATCGTAAACATCTTACGTTTTTCTTATATAAGCAAAATTATTTACTACTAAACCTAACAGGCTATTTACTTTTTCATTAGATCTTGTGTGTATTGAATCATGTCTTATTTTATTTATAAATTATCAGATTATATATATATATATATATATATATATATATATATATATATATATATATATATATATATATATATATATATCATTATTATTATTATTGTTGTTGTTGTTAGCTTGCCATGTGGATCGGAGATATAACATTTCTCTTGACATAGACGCATTTGCTATTGTTTCTTTGACATTAAACTTTTCCTAGCGCGTAATCATTTTCATTCGGCTTAAATATCTCTGCGTTAGAAACAAGTAAAAAATATAACATTCAAGTAAACCAACAAATAATAGAGATGATTAAATACAACAAAATACAAATCAAGAATACAGGCGTACCAATATTGAAAGAATAAAAAAATATGCTACTAATCAAATAAATAGGCTGACTGGTAGAAAATTCTACCATTTGCAAATATATAAATACAAACATCGTTATATAGAAGTTTGTGAAAGAAAATACCAGAAGACGGAAGAAATCGTGAAGTGGACTCAATGTTAGTTTATTCGGATTCTCATAATGAAATATAATAATAATGAAAAGGACAACTCTCAATATAAAAATACAAACATGTTAAATACTTAAATGGAAAAGAATAATCTCGACAGAATATCATATTGATGATAATTTTGAAAACAGTAACAAAAAAAAGCATGCTACTTTAAAAAATTCTTTTTTGATATTAAAGATAATAAAAATTAGAGGCGACACTAGAGAAACTCCATGATGAGAATAATTGTAATACCGCTGTTAGCATTTCTCTTTCTACTGCTACTAAATTTAGATTGAAATATGCTTTCTGTATTGTTTCTATTGTTGGCTATACACATAATCCACTTCTGCTACTATTCAGTCATCAAAGAATTGTTTATGATTCTGTCAACTTACGCGACCTTCATTGAAATTGTGTTTCCTTCATAAAAGAATGATTCCCTCAATTGTTCATGGATTATATCCAGACAGGCAAAACTGCATGGCACGAAATAATTAACGGTTTAAAAGTAAACTGGATTGAGAAAAGACTGCATGTGGGAAAAAATATTAATTTATTGCGAGAAAAACATCATGTGGAAACACCGGATCCCATAAGTTAACAAAAGTAAGCAACATCGAGCCTATTCAGTAACTAGATGGGTGACCGCTTTAGCATAGCAGTTGCGGTATGCTGGGATGTGTGATCGGTGTAATAAATTCTTTGAAGTTTTAATCAGAGAACCGTATTCACATTCCCGTTGGGTTCGATAGTAACCATTGGGAAATATACGAATCCACCTTTTCTCGCCTAGCAATGAGTTAATTAGAAAGCTTGTATCACTGAATCATTATTATCTAAAAAAGAAATCTTACAGTCTAAAAATATTGTATGGTTTGAAATAACCTGTAATGATTTATTAAGCTATAGAAAATGAATCAATCGAAAACAAATATTGCAATAAACATTGCTGCATAAGAATTCGAACTTTAGAATTGATTTTGTTATTTAGCAATAATAACTATCTATTTCCCCTCAAAAAGTTTATATCCAGTTTCACTGTAGAATCGTACAATAATAATTTTTCCAACCTATAACAATTCCGAAAGAATTTAATTTCAGTTTCAACAAACAAGCATTTTTATCCATTTGATTTCATGTAGATTATGATTTTTGGTGACGGTAGTCGATCTAATGACAATTTAAATGATTTTAGATTCGAGTAGTAAATCTTCTTACTACTACTGATATTGTGTTTCCTTGTACCTAAATAGAAAAAACTTACAATTACAAAATATAACTGTTGCCTTTTTCTGTTTTCGGGACTATTTTCTACAATTCAATGGGTGTAAAATCAATATAAATAAGGATAAATTTAAAATAAAACAAACTGTTCTATTTCACTCAAATTATACAAAAATGGCGTTGAATATTTCATATAGATATTATTATTATTATTATTATTATTATTATTATTATTATTATTATTACGTGAAAAACTTTGTCAAATAAAAATACATTGTAGACAATGTTTGTGATGAAAATATGTATCATAACTGGCGTACTCAACGATGTGCAAATGCCTTGACATTAGTACTCAGATTGCTTGACTGATTCAAACTCTAAACTCCAAAAGGATGATGATGATAATAATAATAATAATAATAATAATAATAATAAATCACAAATCACAAATCACAAACTAACGTATGTGAGAATCAGAAATTACTTTCCGCTTCTTCACCGTCTACACTTTTCTTTCTTAGAGACAATTGACTAAGGGAACTGATTCACTGGAAATAGTAAAATCATTTGGATTAGACCCTATAATTGAGACCAACCGAAATATTACGATGAGAAGTTAACTAAAGAATTTGTCCAGTTTCCATCTCATCAAATATTATACCTGACTTCTCGACAGAAACCATCACTCCATTCCTAATATGTATCAGATCAATATAATTGATCTCTCGAGAACAGGCACCCGATTCAACGTATCATTTCGACAAGCACAAATACCTTTACGGAAACGAAATTTTTAATTATATTGCAAATGAATTTTTAAAAAAATTAAAAGTCTATTATCAAGACTAAATGTAGACTACGAGATGATAAATTTGATCTACAAAGAATTGTGCAAAATACATGACTGTGATGTTGTAGTTAAAAGACATAATTACAACTCTTAATCTATTCTATGGAATAGAATACAAAGTAAACATTTATGGATCGTTGAGAGGTGGAAGGATAATTTAATTGACTATGGAGGGTTGATAGAATTTCCATTAATCAGGAAACTATAATATCATAGTTCTAGTGAGCAGTAGGACGAAAATAAAAGACGTGAAAAACTTTGTCAAATAAAAATACCTTGTAGACAGTGTTTGTGATGAAAATATGTATCACAACTGGCGTACTCAACGATGTGCAAATGCCTTGACAAACATACATTAGTACTCAAATTGCTTGACTGATTCAAACTCTAAACTCCAAAAGGATGATAAGCAGTAAATACTTACCATCGTTTTGGAGTTTATTTAAAGCCAGGAAATATGTTAAGTGACACAAGTCTTACTAATTAATTACTGGGGAGAAAAATGTTGATGTCTCCCAAAATTATTTATGCACGCGTGAATATAACGAGCCCAACTGGAATTCCATTACATCCGACGACGCATATCCCAGTTTATTGCACCTCACAAAAGACATCATACAGCTTATAATTATTAAAAACAAGGATCATAACATTCATCGAGTGATTTGTAGGTTAATGCACCTTTAAAATTTTGTTTGCGAAAGTATTTTGCCATTTTATATCATTAACTTTACTAACCTACTTTTTGTATGAATGATTCATTGTAATATATATATATATATATATATATATATATATATATATATATATATATATATATATATATATATAAATATTGTCAACACGTAACTGTGTCAGACGCTTAATACTAAGATAAGTAGGCCATTTTCATTTCTCTTCCTCAAAATCATAATTTTAAAATATAAAATAGTGTTTGAAATCCTAAAATATAAAACTAATTTTAATTGACGTGTCCATTCATGATATCGGAGATTATCTCTCTCCACATCACCCTATCCCTTGTCTCGCTTAGCAAAGTTTATCACGTTAATGTCGCAGTTCTTATTCTATTATCCATTCACAAAAGCTTCTTACCTACATTTTCCCTCTTCACATTTATATTGAGTATGTTTTGCCAGTGCCAAATTCTCCAAGCCCCTCTTTCTTCATTATATTGTAGAAAAACCTCCTAATATAGAAAAACAAAAATAATAACCTTAACCCAAAAGCTAATACGAAAAGTGGAGTAAAGTAATAAATTAGCCATATAGATTCGCATTCGTTAGAAAAAAAAATTACGTTTGGTGGAGACAATCATAAAAGCTTAAGAATGGCATGCCTTCTTTCGCTATTGTTTCTAATTTCAAAACGTTAAAAGTATTAACATCTTGGGGATAACTTTAAAAAAATCTGAAAACCTGATTTATAACCAAATACACAGACACACACACACAGTTACCTCCATATATATATATATATATATATATATATATATATATATATATATATATATATATATATATATATATGGATATAGATATATATATATATATATATATATATATATATATATATATATATATATATATATATATATATATAATTCTGGTGAATTCTTGGAATATTTTGATTCTACAATATGAAAATGTTACTAAAAATTGACGTCAGTCAAATCCTAGGTGATGAGTCTCTACTTGGCAAGAAAAGAAAATCCAAATTATTTTTAAGTTTCCGTATTTTAAAATTATGGGCGTTAATTTTAGGTGGGGACGAGCTAAAAGGCATCAACACGAGTGAATAATAAAGACAAAGAGAAAAGAAAACAAGAAAGGCCACAGGGTTCAAGTTGGACGAAAACTGAAGGCTCCACCGAGGGAACTCATTAATGAATGGAAGTTTTTGCGATGACATTTAAATCACTTTTCACCTCTTCTTTGACGAGATTCTACTGCCTCAAGTCTACAGTGTTCACGGATAATTCTCTGCAGAGATCGTTTGTTTTTTTTTGTTTTCACTATAACTCATTAGCGTGACGTTGTGAATTCGAATGCTCATTTTTATTGCTTTATCCGCATTTGTGCTCGACAATTTTCGAATCTTTTCATTCTTGTCACTAAATTTTTTAATCCCGCCTGATTTCCTTCACTTTGTTCTGGTGACATTTTAAAATTTTTACCATCGTAATTTTTCATCGTATTTATATAATATCTCAATCCTCTGCATTCAACTTACGTATTCTTAATTCACGTTACTTTGCTGTCCATAGTTTCGTTTTATTTTCTTCTTTATTCCCGCCTTTTCTATTGAATCCACGAATTCTAATGAATTCACCCCACAACATGTTAATCTTCCTTCAATTTTCTATTGTATTTACATTTCATTTCTACTTCATCGACGCTTATCGATATCTTCATTCACCCATTTCTTCTTTTTTTTATTTGTCTCTTATTTTTCTCATCTAGGTTTTTTTCCTATTCCTATATACATCTCACTTTCTCTTTTTTCTCTTTTTTTCTCTTTTCTCTTTCACACTCGTTTTTTCCATCAAGTCACCAACACTTCAGTTTTTTCTTTTCCATTTTTATTACATATGCATTTAATTCTCTCTCCCCATCACGAGTTTAGTGTAATTCCAAGGTTATTAAATGATTACAATATTGTATATGTCCATTTTTATTTTTATTTTTATTTTTATTTGTAAATATTCTGATTTTATTATTAACTCTGGGAAATCTTTGGAGAATAAAGAAAATATTATCTCCGAGCATTTTGTAAATTATTGAAAATGACTTACATGATGAATGACCAGCGAAATTTAGGGAAGTTTGGGAAAGTGATCGATTGAGAATGAAACATTAATCAGCAGCCCCGTACGCTCTAGAATCAACAAATCTTCCTAGGATTTCTCAGAATAAATCTTGTGACTTAGGTCCTTAGGAAAAGAGATTGGCAATTGCGGTCCAAAGATTTTGTCCACGCGTTGCTTTGCGTCACATCGTCCCCTAATCTTCGGCAAATTTCGAAAAAGGAAACAAAATCTAACTTGAGTTTCCGACAATTTTAAAGTTGAGAATTTGGGTAATAATTTGACTGAAAGCCTGACACCAGTTCTGTGTGTAAAGTAATTACGTTTTTTTTGTGCTTTTATAGATATTAATTTCTTCCTTACAATTTAAACAAACACATGTAGCGTAAGAAAGTACAGCATTATACCTGGGGAAAATTTAATTCAATATTGTAACCCTTGGATAAACACAACATTTCTTATTTAAATACCTTTAACCAGAAGTTTTTTTCCAATCTTTTTGAGAACACCGTTTATGTCTTTATGACCAAATAAACTCAACTCGACTGACATTTCGGCTAATTCCAGAAACAGACTTCTTCTGTTTAAAGAAATACAAAATAACAGTCGGCAGGAGACAAGGACGCCTTAATTTAAATTGTGATATCACTGAAAGTATTTACAAAAGATATATTTCTAATCCTTTTATCTATTCGCATAATTACAGATATACCTTTAGAAATAATTGTGGCATTATATAGACTTCAACATGAAAAACTATTATAATTAAATGAAAATCACAAGCTAGATATTTCTTGTGTTAATTTAAAAAATTGATTTAAAATTTTCCCTTTACTTTTTAAAATTTTCTACCGACACATTTATTGTGTCCAAATCATGAAAAGCCCATTGTTAATAAATAAGAATTAATTCTAGAGTTTCTGAATATATACAACTATTATAGTTTTACGTAATACTGATTTTCTGAAACTGCATTATTTCTTTAAAAAATTCCCGATTTTAGTTTCAAATTTCTATACACACATTTATATTGTCCATTGAAGATCATGAAACATCTATTGTGAAATACCAAGAATTAATCCTATAGTTTGTTAATATATACGACTATTATAGGTTTAATTAATACTGATTTTCTGAGATTGCTGTAATTTTATACTAATACCCAAGAACCACTTAAGGTTGAGGGTTACAGTGAGGTACTGTATGAGAAAAGGCAATAAGGGACGTTCGCGAGGTTATGCAGGAAAGATAACGGTTAACCCTCGTTTAAGGAGGTTAAGATTGGAGTTATTGACAAACGTCATTCTTGGAGCCAGTTCCTATGATGTTTTTTCAGAATTCTTCATAATATACGATCGGTGCTGTCTGAATTTTGTCAATAAGATCACCAGTTTACATAATTATTTTGGTAGACTATGATTCTATGATTCTGGACACGATCATCACCGTTGTATTTCACAAATAATTAATTCATACTAGAATCTACTGTCTCCTGTGATAAATCTAGTAAAAACAAATCTCCCCTGTCTCCAGAAACCTTGTTATTTTAACGGATATTGATTGGTAAGTGTCAATTCTTTCTTGAATCTCTAAAACAGAGGTTGTTCGCAAACATTTAAGGCTCCATATTCGGAATACAAATTTGCTCGGACCTCACGAAATTTTATATGATAAGTAGATTTAAAAATAAAAACCAGAGAGAGTGTTAAAGTGCGATAATCCACGGAATCGATGTCAAAACATTATCATTGATAACTATCTCTTCCAAGATGTGGACTCTAGTTAATATATTCTTAATACTTAAAAATATCACAATGATAAAATAAGTCAATAATTATTTATACTGGGACTCATGCATGCAATTACAAGTAATCCATAATAATATTTTAAATTTTGAAATCATATTTATTTTTGGCAATGAATTTTTTGAAACTGCTTCTAAATCTTTGATTATATGTCAATCATTCCGCCTCACCTGCTATCTACTTTCGCAGTAATACTGAGGCACGCCGCACCGTTTGGGAAACACATCTCTAAATATTGCAGCCTTTTATACAGGACATTCTGTTTTGTTCTATCCATTCTTGTAATCTTAACTAAGATCGTTAGCGTAACATTTATCATTTGTTAAATTATACGGTAAAGTGCAGGTATTTTTTTAAATGATCTCTTTCATTCAGTGTCTCTCTAGTTTACTGGAACATGGGGTGTTTTTTTAAATAATTTTACTCCAAGCAAGGCAATAAACCCACTAAAACGCAAGCGGTTAGTTAGTGTTAAATCTATGGAACAAAGTATTTTTCTTAAGCACAGAAATCTTTTTTTCTAGCCATTTATACAAATTTCACGTTTATCATTATTAGGAACACTATTTGTCATAATAATAACCATGACTATTTTACGTATTTCGAATCGATATAGTTGATTTGATCACTTTTTATTATTCTATATATTATTAATCACGCGGATTAATTTTTTGTCTAAATTGTTATTGCTTCCGTATTTTAAATAATATGATTACACCTGTTGATCCTGCTATTATAAAGTTTTCAATTATAAGAAAGACATTTTACTTATTGTTTATATTTTCTTTTTTCCTAACGTGAATCTCTGGCTATTCTGTTACGTTTTTATTTATTTATTTATTTATTTATTTATTTATTTATTTATTATTATTATTATTATTATTATTATTATTATTATTATTATTATTATTAAGAATATTTCGATGCCAATTAACGCCGAGTCGAATCAATTCCTGTTCACTGTTGGAGCGCAACTTCTCTTCAAATTTGCGTATAAAACGAGCGAATAAGGCAATTAAGGATGTTGTTCAGCTGGCGGCAAAACTTGAACAGCGCACACGCTCTGCCTTACTTGATGGTTTATCAGATTATCTTAACGGATTTCAAATTTCATTTCTTGCTCAAAATTAACTCCAAATAAAGAATGAGAAAAATAGTGAGTCGTAGAGAATTTGAAATAGAATGACGAGGATGAGAAAAAATTGAAAAATAAGTGAAAGCCGGATACAAAATATGAAACATTTGGAAACCAGAAGAGAAAATGAAAAGAACTGACGAAAGAAAAAGACGGGCAAAAAAGACGATGAAGAATTAAAATAAGAAAGGAAACTTGTGAAAAAATTATTCAGTTTTTTTATTAATGCACATCACGAAAAATGGAAGCTATCAGAAATGGGACTTTAAAAATAAGAATTCGTCGTGGCATTCTGACCTTAAAAAAACAGGTGATAACATAATTTATATAATTTAGTATTTCTTGAATTAAATGAAGAATAATATTACAATGCTTCGACCTAGATTGAATTTCCTGGGAAATTTCCTACAGATGAAATATTAAACTCTTAAAAATATTTGCTGAAACGATATAGGAAAATAAAAATAATGGTATAAAATCTATTAAAGATAATGAGGGTAGAGATTCGATAAATAAGAAAATATGCAAAAAACAAAATAAATTTTAATATACTTCTTTAATATATCGTCGCTATAATTTCATATCGTCCTATTTT
Organism: Acanthosepion esculentum; assembly: GCA_964036315.1. Classification (NCBI taxonomy): domain Eukaryota; kingdom Metazoa; phylum Mollusca; class Cephalopoda; order Sepiida; family Sepiidae; genus Acanthosepion; species Acanthosepion esculentum. Next base: position 73,972,572 of record OZ038481.1, read on the forward strand.
TCTATTTTTGACAGCTTTTTCATATATTTCGTGTTTTTCTCGGGATATTTTAGTCGACTCTTTGGATTAACTTCTAAAATTCGAAGCCAAATTATTAATTTCTGATGAGACTCAACATCTCCTCCAGCGCTAAAGATGCTGCGCTAATATAATCCTATACATTTAACCCTTTTATTATGGTTGTTAATATTACATTTTAACCATTTTATGCGATATACGCTGTTTCTTCTAGTAGTTGAAAGTATATTAACCTAGGTCTATGTGAAAAAATAACTGTTAAAAATTATATTCGTAGCGCGTTGTGAAATATCATGTCACGTTTTCCTGGTGTAGGAAAAGTTTTCTTGTTCGAATTCCAGTTTTTGTCGATAAATTATTAAAAATGTATTAAATGTTTTAATACCCATAAAAACACTTTTGATTTATTTACATAATTCTGACTGTTGTGACCATATTCATGAAATTTCTGCTGTTATATGCCGCAAACCTTTTTAGGTGATTGGAATTTCGTTCTTCCACCTTTTATCTAGTTCCCCGTACCTCTTCCGTATTTCTTAGTATGAATTTAGTGAACTTATAAACCTAATGTCTCATGTGACCATGTGAAATTCAATATGATCATCAATACAACTGACAATGCATAGAGGAAACAACGACAAATTAGCATTCCTGGATGTACAAATAACTAGAACATAGCATAGGTTCAAGACATCCGTATACCGCAAGCCATCATTCACCGGACAATAGCTCGATCTCAACTCCCACCACCCATGCATTTTCAAGAAAGATATCATCTGCTGCTGACAAAATTCATAAGTGGCGACCGAGGAACATATGAACAAGAAATTCTCAGTAAAAACAGTACACTACAACGTAACATCTACCCTGGGTACTTGATAGCCGCTCCGACAATGTGGGATAGAAGAACACAAGAGGGTAACAACGCTCAGAAATCAGCACCAGTTTGCCTAACGTATGTGAAGGGATTATCAGGAAAATACGAAAGCTTCAGCATATAGCACCAGAACGACCTTCAAAAGTGGTTCAATAAGTCACAGACTCCTCTTCTGGGTAAGACCTTCCACTGAGAAGAACATGATTAAGGACTGTGTGTACGCCATCCCATGCAGCTGTGGTAAGAAGACACAGACCGTCTCCTTAAGATAAGACCGAAAGAACTCCGTAAAGCCGTAACATAAAGGGAAATAGAAACATCAGGCGTGACTTACCATATATAGAGGAAATGGATGATTACGGTTCTCTGTGGGATGAGGTTCAAACAATAGACATAGAACATCACTAGAAGATCCGAAAACGTAAGGAATCAGCACATCTCCTAAGCCGGTCAGGCATAGAAATGAATACATTATGGTAACCAGTAATACAGCGTACTAGAGAGAAAACAATAACAACAACATTGCAATTTACTAAATTGGCGGCAATCTCTCATCAATTTACAGTTGAAATGCCTATCTCTAACCGTAAGTTCTATGCTAACAGTTTCTTCTAGCGCACTTTTCGTTTGTGGAACTAACTTCTGGCTTTTTACTTACTAACATTTATCTTCAAAAATTTAAATTCAATGTCAATCGTCATCAATTGTCCTCTTAGTTCTTATTCTTTTATTGTCCGTTCTCTTTAATAGTAGTTTTTTTTCTGATATTCTCTTGCACCAAGTAACCTCTTGCGTCTTAGTGTTTTATTGCTTTGCTCGTGACGAAATTATTTAAAAAAAATATAACTGACAATGACCAAAGTTAAATGATGTGGAAGATGGCCATCTAAATATATAAATCAGGAGTTAAAATAATTTGTTGCAAATATTAATCGTTTTCATATATGAATTTCGTGTCCTATAAGGGGAAAAAATCAGCTGAAAGATATATTTGCGTAGGATTTTCTAAGTTATATGTTCTGACAATGAAAATTAGATACGTTACAAAAATGTGGAAAGGACTAAGTCTTAGTGCAAGCACGGATAATTAACAATACCAGAGTCGTCTTTTTTTATCTAATTAATGTGATGTTCCTTTGGGACAATTTCCTCTGTTATAAACACTCTCTTGAAAATCAAACAACTGATTTTAACAATTAGTTCTCACAATTAGATCAAATGACGGCATCAGTTGGTGGGTGTGGAATTAAGAAAAAAAATGTGTTCCATCAGTATAAACCTTGAAATGTATTGCGAACAAAAGTTTTCAATTTAGCTTCCTTTTTTTTACTAAATATTCAGTAGAAATGGAGTTTGAAATTATTCCTGACCAACAAGGACGCGTAAACTCTTCTGAACTCTGTCTGGATAATAAACTCTGGATTGGGCAGCTGGATATACCTTAATCATCATATCGGGATTAGGAATACTATTTTTATGGATGTCCTAGTTAAAATTCTCCAAAAGATTCAAAGCGCACTGAGTATTGTTTATTAATATCAAAAACAAAGTTATTAGAAAAGCTGGAATTGTGAAGCCGCACGGAAAATAGTAAACTAGCGTTAGAAAAACAGTAAACATATTTTCCATAAAGTACAATTAAAAATGTTTTAAATAATTAGTATTTTACTATTATTTATAGGATGAACAGTATTTTACATTAATCAGGACAAGTGGAAGAATGAATTCAATGCGATAATTTAATGTTATTGGTCCTGGCCTATCATCTCGGCTTCGGGCACTTTACCACCATTATAACGTAGTTTTAGCGTGCAATTTCTAAAAATATTTTTATGGTAATGGCTATAATGAATTTTCTTCTTTGCTACCTAGACTTTATGAATTCAAGCGTAATACTAGATTGATGGCAAGGTCTCATCTTACGGATGAAGTAGTTAGATGTAACCATAAGTTTTATACTAAAAGTTTCCTCTCTCGCACTACTCGCTTGTGGAATTCTCTTCCGGCTTCTTGATTCCCTTTCCACTTTGATATTCCAAAATTTAAATGCAATATTAATCGGTATCTTCTGGCTTTCAATTCATGGTTTTTTCATAGTTCTCTCTCTTTAACAATGTTTTTCACATTCTCCGAGACGCGGTATCCACTTGCACCTTAGTGGCTTTATTGGCTTGCTTGAAGGGTGAAACTTTTTTTTTTTAAATGTGTAAACGAATAAGATTAATATAAGCAGATCAGATATAATGAAATTACAATATTTCAGAACATCAAAATTCGAAAAATAATTGTAATTTGAGAGTATATTCAATTTATTAAAATAATCTGTATTGAGATAATGATAAAGAGTCAGAATATGGAAAATTCAATTAAACATCTTAATGATAAGTCAAACTTTATATTGCTACCACAATATTTACTGTTTTGACTACTAATATTCTTGAGTAAAATAAGACACTATATTGTTTATAAAATAATGATACATGTCTATAATGAGAAGAGCGAAAATCACGTTTCTATAAGAACGTTGGATTGTTGTCTCTGCAGTACGAGATCTACACATGGATTATTGCTGCCATATTCAGGCTGCAACTCTCCCAATTATTACTTGCCTATCTTGATAGAATCCACAATCCTTTACGAGGTTTTGTGGGGGAAAAAGGATCATTCAGTCTACAGCATCTTTCTCAGACTCAACGTCGCATGCCTATAGATATTCTCACTATTTCCATGGCAAATGTTCAGACAAGCTTCATTTTTAGGTTCCATCACTTCCGTCCATTACAGCTAAGGCCGGTCATACCACCTCACTTCATTCTTGTCGTATACAAGTTGTAATGAAGAAGTACATCCCAAACATATCTTTCCCCAAGAATTGTTACTTTGTGGTAGAAACAAATACAAAGGTGTTTCCACGAATATGACAATATTAACTTATTCAAGGGTAAAGCCTATCTTTAACTATTCTATATATCAGCAGAGAAGTCAACTCTTTTTCTTCTTACATCCATATCATGCGCACCATTCATTAACACTCCAATTTGAGAGGCTCTCGAGCATTGTATAATGAAAACTTTAGTAAAATAAAATGGTGGATATGAAAGTGACGTCGATGACTGGTAGAAAGGCTAGATAGTATATCCTGAAACGGATATATTTTATATATTATAAACAGATAGGTTTATATTGAGAGTACTGAAAACCTCGGTACAACCAAGAATGGATCTCATAGCAAATTCTGATGTTTGGCATTTTCGTCAGATTTTAGGAAGTGTGTGGAAAAGAGACCTTTTCATCATCCACACGTAAATAGAACGAATGGCGGGGGAACATTAATAATTAACAAGCTAAGCTGGGTAGCTAGCATGAGATAGATAAAAATGTTTTATCCGTGCATCTGCTCCTGGGACAGTGCATGTCAGTCTTAAGATGACTTTGTTAAGTAGATTAGCCCAATGCTCGCCTATACGCCGGTGTCACGCAACTCATGACAATGTGTTGTGAGGCAGGCTTATTTGGGTTATTGACATGTGTTGCATGATTCGTGCAAAGTGAGATGTTTGGAAGCCATTAGATTTAAAGTGGCATTCCTAAGAGAGTCATTTATGGTGGGTCACACATCACTGTTCTGGGACATTGTCAGTCACGAAAAACAAGAATTTACAATACGTTCCAAAATGTACTTGATTTAAAGAGTAGATAGACGAACGGTTCAGTTTACTAGAGTGGTGTCACATAATTTCGGAGTCATATTATTTATGATCAAAGTGAAAAGCACATTTCTATTATAAATCTCTACTTCTATCTCGCTTTGTATTTGTACGCCTTCACTAAATCCTATCCATATATTTATTTTCACAATTGAATTATCTTGTTTAAATAGATATATTATAATATTTAGTTTAGCTATTATTTTGAACTAATTACATGCGATATACCAATTAATTATTCCACTTATTAATTTTCATCTATTATTTCAGAAATATTCCTTTAAACATTCGTCATTTTTTTCTGTTGCCATAATCGGCTGAATAATATTATCTTTAGAAATTAAAAATGCTTATATAGTATATAATTTGACTATTTATATGTTCATAGAATAAAGAGGTTAAGTAATATCGTTATTTACAGGTAAGAGTACAAATATATATGTGCCCAGTAAAAAACAAACAAACGTAAATTCAGAAAAAAAATATTTAGCAACCATGATCGATGCACAAACTGAACATTCATCGTAGATGTTCGAAATGTTAGTGTGGTAACCTGGAGGTAGTACCTTTGCGAATAGTGTCAAGAGGTATTTAATTCCAAGCTTCAGTTAAGTCAGTGTATCAATATCGATGATGCAACAACAACTGTTTTACAAGTGAGTTAAGAGTATACTCCAGATACAGTAACCCATAACATTTAGATCTGGACTTTAGAGTGCCACTGAGATTGAACAATTACAGCTGTTATATTTTCTTGACATTTTTGTAATACACACTCTGTGAAAGCTATGCAGAAACACAGAAAGTAACTTGAAAAGTAATGAATTAACTTAGCAGAACACACTTTCATAATGTCTTCAGAATTATACACATTTACTCATAGAATTCCCCATGATTTTGTGTTATTTAGGATGCGATCATTAGGTTTGAAAATCATAGTTTTCTTATGAATGATACTGAAATTAATTCTACAAAATTGAAACTTTTCCATGTTCTCTATTTGATTTTATTATTGCGTCTGTTTCTTTCTATACTCTTGAAAACTGTTAACTTTTAGATATGAACATTAAATTAATTGTGAATTAGGGTAAATATACCTATCTCATTTGGAAGTGAAATTCTTAGTCATAAGAAATGATATACTGATCATCAATAATGTTCAATGTATTTACTATTTTTCCTGAATGTTGAATATAAAATAATTCGAATAATCATTTATTGACTTAGATTAACTCAACTCAGTAAATATATTCATGAATTGTATTGCATGGTTTCGCTACATCATTACTTTTTCTGTGCCATAATTTATGACATAATAAAATAAACTAAAGTAATTTGAATAAAAATGTTAAATGTAACAAATTTTATTGTTCATGAAATTAAGAGGATGATAATATATTGGCTAATGTACATGAAAACAATAATCAGCCTTTCAAAGAACAATTTTATTATAAAACTCATTAAAAATAAAGTAATTATAATAAATATCTGTCCGGATAATGTCTGTTGAATTTAAAGTTCTGGTTTATGTGATACAGTTAATTTACTATAATCCAGGGAACGATTAAACAAATCAGTATTAAGTTTACAAATACACTAGTGTTTACAAATGGCTTTAACTGTTTAAATATGTACACGTGCACACGCAAAAACGCGTATTATATATATATATATATATATATATATATACATATATATATATATATATATATATATATATATATATATGTAAACAGTATATGCATTTGTATCCATAAATTTGCAAATTCACACACAAACACTGACGTTTAGAATTACTTGCTTATATGATGCTTATATTTACTGATCTAAGGAATAATTCTCACATATCTTAAGTACTACTGAAGTATTAATTTTAGTAGGTTAGGTTTACAATTAAATTCTCATAATTTTTGCTTGAATTTGTTCGAATATGCCTGTATTTATACATTTGCACAAATGCACACACATATATGCGTATACGTATACACGCGCGCACACACACATACGGATATATATATATATACAACCACAAGCACACACACACACGCACGCACACACACACACACATATATATATATATATGTGTGTGTATATATATATATATATATATATATATATATATATATATATATATATATATATATATATATATATATATATATATATATATAAATATGCGCGTACGCACGCATATGCACTCTTTGTGATTTGATATTAATAAATTAGTGCTTAATTATTAAAGTTATTTTATATTTTTAGGGTATTTAATATGGCTGTTTTGGGTTTATGGAGTATTTTCTTTGCATTTTTTATATATGCATGTAGAATACACTTCCGCGCACATACGCACAGATGTATTGTAATTAGTGTACATGTAAATTAAATGTTTGCTTTATATATATATATATATATATATATATATATATATATATGTATGTATGTACGTATGTATATATATACGCACCTATATATATAAGTGAAATAGTATAGAAAATTAAATAAGCCCGGTATTTTATTTAGAATAGAGAATAACCATAGATATACATAACAAAATATTGCATGAGAAGTCAAAACAAATGCTGTGAAACCTTATAGATTCAATGGAGTATTGGAATAAGACAAAACACAAAATTAATAATTTAGATTTTCTTTCTGCCAAAGATAGTAATCCTCGGTCAGTATGGAAATTGTGGGACAAAAAGCCTGTTCAGTCATCCTTGTAAAGTTCTGCTTCGTGTCATTTTGATTCATTTTAAATCCAAGGCTGTAGAATTGCTATCACAAGAACAAGCCGGACCATGTACAGTGAAACATGCCTTCACTTGTAGGATCCTCGTATAGAAACACCTGCAATATCAGAAGGACATATTCCATAACTTTCAAGAAAGCTTTTGATCGTGTATGTTATGACAGTCTTTGTCATATCCTTAGGGGATTCAATGTAGATAACGCAATTATCCAAGTCATCCATGCCCTATATAAAGATGGTACCAGCTCAGGCCTTCTAGGAAAACAACTCGTGAGACGGGGATGCGTACTTTCACCCATATTGTTCAACCTATTTCTGGAGAGAATCATGTAGGAAACACTGAACGACCATGATCCTTCAATCTCTATCGCTTATAGATCCGTCTGTACCTGCATGTTGCAGACGACATTACACTCACAGCTGTTAGTAAAATCGAACTCCAGGACTTGACCAAGAAACGTGTTGAAAGTGAAGGAGCATATGGAATGGAGGTCACCTCCGACAATTCCAAAGTAATGGTGAATAGGCAGCAACAACTGTGTTAACATTACCAAGGATGGGAATTCACCGGAAGAAGTGTCCAGTTTTAAATACTTGAGAGCAATTTTGTCTAAAGATGGTATCTGCATCTCGGGAATTCGCAAACGGATTTCGGCAGCCATGACGACAATAGCCAAATTGGCAAAATATAGAGGAGCTAAATCAGCTTTCAGACGAAGTAGACTGCAAATTGCTGGTGATTTCCATTCTTCTCAATGAATGTGAAACGTGGACACTTTTAGCAGAAACAGAGAGAATTATACAAGCGTTTGGGAACAAATCCATGAGAAAACTCCTTGGCATCTTCTACATGGGACATAAAACCAATTAGTTTGTACGGAAATGGGTTGAGATTTGTGTGGCCACCAATAACCTCATGTCACCAGTATCAAACTGAGAAAATGGCATAATCTGGACTCGTTATATACCCGAAAATCTGTGCACGGCCATCATGCAAGTCACCGTTGAAAGTGAACGTACGACAGGACGCAAAAGCAAAATACTGGTTGGACAATGTCAAATAATGCATAAGTGTTACTATACCAGGAATGCTGATAGCTGCCATTTATAGACTGTTGTGGAAAAGATTCAGTGTGTCTTCTGCTTTCGGACACGGCCCCTTACGATTACAAAAGTTAAGGTTTTGATAATGATGATGATGATGATGATGATGAGGATGTATGCCTTCTGATTAATACCTTCTAATATTACAATCTAGTTCGATTTAAAATTTATCGATAAATATGTATGCGTAATTGCCTGCATCCGATGCTTCAATTTTTTACGAGCTTAATTTTCAAAACGTTTTTCTTTAATGACGTGTTCTTTACAGGATGCAATCCCTCACCGATGTTTAGTGATATTTGTACAGATACCATATTTGACATATCACACTCACGCATCATGTATTGTGGTGATTTTCTTATCTATTTCCCTCCCACTTGCAAGTTTTTGGGGGTGTTAACTTCATTGAACTGAAACGCTTCCAGTTACTTGACGTCTACCGAAAAGACTATAAAATAGAACAAGTAAAAATTTGTCTGAAATTTTATCAAAGGAATGAATCTCTGGGCTGTTTCACTTGTGGAAATACCCCGAACATTATTAAACTAATCAAAAAGAAGACCTCAGATGTTTCGCCTCACAAAAGAAGAAAGTCTCTGACAATAAATAAAGCTTTGCATCCTAACAGTAAAGTTGTGAGCATATAAGTAAATAATGTGTGCAATAAGGGAGGGACAGATATTTAAATGTTATCGGCTCGGAAACTGGAAACAGTGGACCAAACCATACACTATTAGGTTGAACTTGATACTAGTCATTAGAAAATACATATATCCATATTTCCCAAACTCTATACGAGGAATACCAGGGTAGACTTCTCTAGCCTTGAGTGGCGACTGGTCAAGAGAAAGAAAACACTAAATTCAAGACACTGGAACAGAAAATGTGAAACCACTCCATAATATTTCCCAAAGGGTCATGGCGCTTCACAGATAATAAAGGAAACAGATCTCTGCTAAGTTATGATCTGAACGGTGATGACATTGTAAAAGAAAGTTATCGGGGGAATTCACAACGAGAGGATACATAACGAATTTTCATGTCGGTCAAAGTTAGCATGACATTGAAAGAATGGTAAACCTCGAAAATTTGAATCTAAAGCGTCAAAACAAATCACGATAAGTTAATTTCGGAGGACAATTTCAAGTAAATACCAAAGAATCTATAACAGTATGATTTTAAATACTCATGTAAATTATGAGTGTATGCAAAAGAAAAACAGTATTTCAGCTTGTAAAAAGTCATTCACTTGGGGTTAGGCAACATACAACGATTTATAGAACAAACAAATTGTTTTATTTTTTTCAGGATAATTCGTTGTATTTCTTATTTTTATGTTTATTCATATGTAGACTTAGATATAACAAGAAAAAAACATTGGTACTTTTTGTTACGAAATTTTAATATTAATACATTTTAACAATTTATATGGTTTTAACTAATAATTATTTTTAAAAATAATGTCCGATTTTAAAATCAACTTTTATTTCTGAATTAATATTTTCAAATAGTGTTTAAATGAGTCAACATAAGAATATGGACATTTATGCATTTCTACCATCATTGACATAAGTGTGCTTGCCTTTATGATAAAACTTATGTTACAAGGTTATTTACGGTAAAAGGTTTGGTCCACTAAACACTTTCAATTCATCTTCTTCCAACGGAAATTCTTCTGTTTAACAGTTGTCAAGATGCTTGAAAAATTGGTATGCATTGGGCGAGTGATGAGGCCAATATGGTGGATATAGCAAAGTCCCGTATCCCGAGTCAGTGTGCTTCTGCAATGTCATCCTGGTAAGATTTGACCGTAAAATGTCCTGAAGCAGAATTGGATCAAGTAGATTAACCAATGCCGGTTGCAGTTTGTTTAATTGAATATAAATTCCATTGAGTTGACAGTGATGATCTGGTTAGATTTCTGAAAATGGTAATGGATAATGCCAATGACGGAACATCAGAAAATCACAATATTCGTCTGTTGGTGCAGTTTATGTTTTGGAAATTGTTCGCTGTCTCGTCTTTATCAAGACATGGAGTCGAACGATTATGATTGTCAAAAAGGATCCCGCTCCCATCATAAGTCACGGTTCGATCAAGAAATGTAACAATCGAATTCCGCAGATGCAGCCACGAACACACTTCCAAAAAATTACTTTAATTTCCTTTAGTTCATGTGGAAACCATTTATCAACTTTTTCAACTTGCCAATTTTCCTCATATGATCCGATATTATTGAAAATATAAGACAATCTCCTGTTACATTGATGTAGGATTTCTTCGACTGGTGCTTTCAGATGTTGATTGTCAATTACAGACGGGCATCCTCTATAATCTTGAATTCCAAGACTCCTATCCCCACTTCTGAACTTCCGAAACTTGCACCGTACTATCCGATTACAAGTCGATCCTTCATTCCATGCTATAATGTTGGCATAAGTAAACTTTTATTTTCGTGTATAAGATGAGGGCGAAATTATGTTTCTTTTAATTCTGAAAGATACTTATATAAGATTAATAAAGAAGACGCTATAATCTTTAAGAATAAGTAATATTTTTGTGCAAGTGTTATAATAATAAAAATAAGAACACAATTAAAAGGTTTATTCTAAAATCGGACATTATTTTCCGAACAACCTAATATTAAGCGGGATATTGGGCAATTTGTTTTGAAAATAATTTTTTAATTCCTAAAGTCTTATATTTAAAACAAAAGTTGATATAAAACCCCTGTATTAATTTCTATCCGATCTCAGCCAGAGAAGGCCCTTAAGTCGATGTAGACATTCATCAGATTTATGGGGAAGGCATACGTCATTACCCTATCGCACTGGCCCAACGCTTTTTCGTAGGGTCGGATGAGACATGCTTAAACGATGATGCCTCTTTTCGATTTATGATGGCGTAAAACTAAGGGAATGTAACGAATCCGATTGGAATTCGAACTCGGCTCTCTGATTTCGAATTCAGGATTGCTATCTATTACACCAACCGCACATTCAAACTTACAGCAGGGTTCTAGGTACTGGACCGGCTTGATGTTGCTTAACTTCGGTGATTGGATGGAATAAATGTTTCCATGTGATATGGTCGTAATCCTATTAATTATCGATTTCTAAAAATATATACTATAAAACTAAGTTTCTATAAAATTTCGCCGGAGAAAACATGTTTCCGGACAGAAACAAAAACATGTCTCTGGACAAAAACAAAATAATAAACGAAAGTTCATTATTTTGTTTTTGTCGATATAATTAAAATATCTTCGTTTGTAATGTAACTATTCTCACATTTCTCAGCAAAAATATAAGGAATATTATTGAAAGTGATTATAAATGAAGCAACTTTTATATTACTGGATGTTTACCGTAATATTAGGAAGAAACGTAGCTAAGATAATAGACTTTCGATAGACTAATGAAGATTTTAATGTTTTTTTCTTGATTCTGTCAAACAGTTTCAGTTGGTGAGATTTCTTTGAATTAAGGACATTACTGTTTTGCCAAGTAAAAATAGTCAGTGTCGGACTTTATAAAGACATTATTTTATTACCGCGCCTTGTCAGTGATTACATTCTTTATATGTGCACTTGAGAATGATCTTGTTTGACGAAATTGGAACCATTGTTCCTTGTCTAGACTGAATACAAAGACAAGAGAGACATTGGTAGACTCAGTTCAAAATTGGTGCCCTTCAGTACCTGCTCTTACTTTTATATAACTGACAATTACACGTATCTGTCTATCTAGCTAGCTAGCTAAAACAATTTGGGCATTTTGCAGCTTATAACATGAATTTTGCTTTAATTGTATCTTCATAGAAACTAGATTTTAACAAATTTCAACACGGCTTTTATTTTTATATATATAGTTAATAATTTTAATTTGTATGTTTCCCACACTCTTCCACTACTATTTTAGTAACCACAGGCTATATAATGAAATAGTCCGGTCGTATATTAATCGTGGGACTTTCACGGCTGAATAGATTATATTTTTTCTTTAATAAAAAAACATTTTTCCCGTCAAAATTGTCATAACGAATGTTATACTTACAAGAATGTCTAATTCCCCTCCAATGTTAATTATACGAGGCATGATCAAAAAGTATCTGGAATAATGATATAGAAAGAAAATTACTGCGTATATCAATTCAGCATTTAGTCTGAAACCGCACAATTATCCAGTGCCATTTCCATTGGTGGAAACTTTTCTGGAAATCTATTTTTAAGGAATTTCCAGAAACCAGTAACTCTACCGTTACTTAAAAATTAAAACCAAAAAGAGAAAATATACAGTATAACAACTAAATAATAACAATTAAAATAAGCTGATCTAAATACATACAAATATATAAATAAACTAACAACCTATACCGATAAACTAGCCATTAGAAAAACAACTAAAGATAATCAGTCCAAATAAATACATGAAGTAATAAAAAAATTAAAAATTGTCCCGCCAAAATAATAGTTAGAACAAACTACAACAATCAACCCCAAAATTGAACAAATAGCTTTAGTTATCTTCCCAAACAAAAACAAAACTATTAAATAAGCTATATAAACAAATTTTTACTACGTTAATAAAAACACCGATCAAAAAAAAATAATTATATAAGATAAGAAATAAAAAAATAAAAATATAAATATAAACAAGCAAAATAATTTAACCCAAATAAATAAATAAACAAGTAAACGACTTCGGGTAAAATAACCGCCAAAATAGATGACCCACAATGCACCACTGACCCGTATATATAAATGGCCGAGAAAAATAACATCACTCGTGGCCTGACGATTGCATCTAGCATGAAACAGACTGTCACCTCTAAGTGTTGACCTCTATGTTCACTTATATATATATATATATATATATATATATATATATATATATATATATATATATATATATATATATGTATGTAATCAGATTTGTGTGTGTATTTATGTGCATATATACATATACATATACACACACACACACACACACACACACATATATATATATATATATATATATATATATATATAAATATGTATATATATATATATATATATATATATCGTCGCCTGACGATTGCCCTAGCATGAAACAGACTGTCGCCTCTAAGTGCTGACTTCCATGTCCACTTTTATATATATATATATATATATATATATATATATATATATATATACATATACATATATATATATATATATATATATATATATATATATATATATATATATATATATATATGATCAAAGTAAGTGTTTTCAGAAACGTACCCTCAAATGTGATATGCAAGCAATATATAAATCGCTTTAATGGATGAAATTTGTAAATTATCAGTGTGCAGCCATAAATATTTTGTATAATGACTTCAAAATCCGAAGAATTTCGCTTTATCTACGTGACCATCTATGCTACTTAATTAAATAATTTATAAGAAAAAACTGAAATTAACGTTCCAATGAAAAAAGCGAAAAGGGTTGAAAGTAGCTATCGTTAACAATAACAATGATTATAGTGCACAATATTTAGGTCAAAATGAAAAATATACATTCGATGCTCTACTTATTTTCCTGATTATGTGTAGAATTTTTTACTACGCGATATCCAGAACACTCATAAATGTTACGTTCGTTGTCTGTCTAGGCATCTCTATTTGATATCAGAATATGTACATTTTTATCACATTTGTCCACATAAATTTACCGATATCGTATCATGTGTAAACATTTGTAGGAGAACGCGAGCTTAAATGAAATACGTAGATTATATCGTTTTAAGAAATCAAACTCCAATTTACAGAAGATTTATTTGTTATATTTTTTATACGGAATTCTGTTTTAAGAACTTCTAACTCTCTTTATTTACTCAAAATTTAAAAAAAAAACCAAAACCCATCATATACAACACAGAACACGCCAAAAAGAATTTCTGTATAATTTTCTTTTATATTTTTATAAACAAATATCCCTTATTTATGTTTTAAACTTAAGCGGGGAACAGTCGTTTAATGCGTTATATCAAAGAAACATTTCAGGGATATTTTGTGTGCAATATTTCCTTATCTATTTATAATCGGATAATAACGAATGGCTAAACCTTCAGTCAGTTGAGCAATGAAAGAAAGACAAATTTAACTAGTATAATGTGGAAAATACGGATGTACAACGGAGATGGAAACGATGCCGAATGAGTAAGATGTCCTAACTCTTGGAACAATGTAAATGCCTACACTTCAATAATTATTTCCAAAGTTATGATCACCAACCTAACAGTGATTCAAAAAATTAAATAAAAATATCTCTAACGTGAATTTCGTGGATGTCGATCCAAATTTTCATATCTCAAGTGTTATGCTTTATCAGATTTTCTCCTACAAGTTTGTAAATGCGTGTAGATATAGATTACTTAATACAAATTAATATAGATACAAATGAGAATACATACGTACACACTCTGACACAAATTGTACTTGTGAAAATGTAAAATAAATACATATGTAGTATTATCTAGTAATAATTAATATAAGCATTTTCAAAATAGTATCCACCAATCATAATAATGATCATCATAATAATAATAATAATAATAATAATAATAATAATAATTTATTTTTGTGAAAGTGTTTAGTGGAATATGTCATGATGCCATTTCTGACATTAAGTTTATTGTGGAGACCTGACAGAAATGAGTATGCAACAGAATTTAAAGGAAATAATAATAATAATAATAATAATAATAATAATAATAATAATAATAATAATAATAATAATAATAATACGAAGAAGAAGAAGAAGAGGAGGAGGAGGAATAAGAAGGAAGAGAAGAATAAGAATAAGAATGTATATGAAGAATGATGATGATGAGGAGGAGGAGAATGTGGAGGAGCAAACGGACATTGTGAAGGCAGAAAAGTCGAAAATACTGTCCTAGCACACGCCTTGGCGTTTCTTGACATCATTGTGTGTGCAGATTGCAGCGGTGCTTTAAGTAGATCATGTTCTAGGGAATGTGCTATGTCTCTTGCTGCAACTAGGAGCTGATATACGACCATCAGCGTAATGGAAACGCCAATGTGTCGGAATGGCTGTCCCGAATAACACTTTCGCATGAAGTAACAGTAATAACCATGTGTAGAAAATAAGCTACAAAGTAGTTAATCACTTTTTCTTCATTCAGACATTTTGACAAACAACAATGAGTTTCTTCAATACTGTAAAATGATTCTGTGATGACTTCGGATTAGATAAATTTTCAACAATAATATTCGATAAAGGAAATATTACTGAAACGCCCTCAATAGGTCGTGATTTTGTTACAAAGATTATGGGACTGGGACAAGAAAACGTATATAAATACCTAGGCATCTATAATGCATCATACCCAAATAAAGGAGCAATTAGAAAAATAATATTACAGGCGTATGCGGCTGGCGTTTAATACCAACTTAAATTCACAGAACAGAATATAAACCATAAATATTTTGGCTATTCTTGTGTTGCAAGAATGTTTCAATATCATTATATTGGACATAGATAATATTACGCGAATGGATATCAGAGCGAGAAAGCTTCTTCCTTGCCACTGCATGCTTCATATCAAGGCTGATCGTTTGCATGTGACCAGCTCCAAATGCGGTAGAGGATTAGTTCAACTAGAACTACTTTGTAAACATACAACACTCCGCCCCCAATGATACAGAGAAACTACAGAAGACAGGATGATAAAGAACAGGAAATAAACGAGTGTAATTATTCCGTGATAAAGGAAGTCAAGAAATTCTAAAATGAATTTCAAGTGTATGAAGCAGATCATGTAAGCCATAATTGCAGCAGCAACAAACCGGGAGAAAATGAAGAAACGTCTACAAGGTAAACATATTCATGGTCAATACTCGGCCCTAGACAAACACTCTGATGTAAACAAACCCTATACCATTCAATTGTTTTGTAGTGCAACATTAAAAGCTGTAACCGAAGCTTTTATTTTTGTTGTACATGACCAATGTTGGCTAAATAAAATCAAGCAAATATACTGAAATCTTTTGTTGACCCTAATTATGTTGGCTCAGGTTGCCCAGTATTACCATCCACCGAGTATAAATCTCGTCATAACAAGGTGGGCCAATAACTGCACGGAAAATTCTGCAAACTTTAATGGGAAGTAAACGTCAAGGAATTACTAGGAACACGAGACATAACCGGTTATACAATTGTATGGGACTTTACAATACACACAGACAGAACAATAAAAGCTTATCACCCAGTCATAGTAATCAAATACCGCTAAAACAGAATAATTTTCTTATTAATATGGAAATTCTTGAAGGTTACAATCTGTCTTTGAGGGTCTTCAAAAACTATCACATTAAAGGATCTTAAGTAAAAATTTCAAATATATGACAGAGAAATACATCAATAATTACAGTTTTTGTTGAGTCCCTTGCTTTGACTGAAAAATGGTCTCGTAGATTTATTAAAAGAATCCCTGGCACCTCATACCTTAGCCCAATGCAAAGAATGTTGTTCTCACAAAAGCAGCTCGCACCTTACGAGTGTCGTTATCTATTATTATGGATGTGCGTGTTTTAGGTACTTTTATTCATTTTCTTATGTAAGTGTTCAGTGGAAAATTCCATTTATGTCTCCCGTTGGGATACGGCGGGAAATGAGTACCCAACAGAAATCGAAGGAAGTTATAATAATACAGATGAGAGAGAGAGAGAGAGAGAGAGAGAGAGAGAGAGAGAGAGAGAGAGAGAGAGAGACTATTGGAATAATGAACATGTAAATCTTCCCTGGGACTTCACAATTCAAATTGAGAGATATATTGAACACACGATATCGATCATAAAACTACTATCAATCTCTGTTGGTATATGTGGCATGTCCTGAATATCGCTCGATTGCAGTTTAGAAAGTTAAAATGATCGTGAAATACATGGATTTGAAAAAAATGTGGAATGTACATGGAAGCTGTCTGTAGAGCCCTTGGTTTGTTTCCAATGAATCTCCCGAAAATCCCTTATACCATCAGAATCTCTCGCAATATGACATCGTTGCATAATGTTCAATAATAATAATAATAATAATAATAATAATAATAATAATAATAATAATAATAATAACAGTATGTGATATATACAATAGTGATATAATTTTAAAAGAATATTAATAATTTTTTTGTTGAAACTTCTAATTTTAATAAGGCATCTGCTATAAATGGTGGACAATTTGCAGTAAATGTGTAGCATTAAACAAATGCAAATAAATAAGTCATATTAATTTAATATAATGCTTTGTTTAAGTTTCTATAAAGCAAGTAGCGTCTGTTATTTTCTCTCTCTTTAACTTCCAGCGTGTTTATGGTCGTTAAGCGTAGTTGTTTCTTTTTTGGAGTCATTATCCAAATGTTACAAGCCGCTAATGCTTTATTTCAAACAGATGCCTGGCAGTTATCTATAAACGAATGTGCTATTTTGCTAACGTCTTCATAAGTTCAATGATAACAGCATTGTTAATTTTATTAAGCTAAATCTCTTTTTGTGAGAGATCGTCTGGTAATTTTCGCCTACCTCTATCTTACGCCATATCGTGATGGATTTACTAATGGTTGGACATTGGTACGTGAATATCTCATATATGAAATGAGATACTCATGTTTTTCTTCTTAATGTCTAATAATCAATTCCTGTTTATTCTTCATATGTTTATACTTTTATCTGTTACTTTGTTTCGGTTGTGGATTCTCTCAACAGTCTACTATAGCTTTTATTTATTTGAACTTTTTTACAATGATTTTGCGGCAGTGCATAAATATCAGAAAATTAATACTGAAATATATATTGTAATAGCTTTGTAGAAAATTTAGCTTGGTTTATTAAATAAGAAGCACATACCTTTTATTTACTCATTTTCAAATGTATATGCAATACCAGCAGGTTCTGAAAATTTCTCGGCTCTTCAAACTTACCAGAATCTGATCAGATTACCAAACATTCGCGTTTGCTTTTGAATATTATCATGAATGCGTGGCCAATTTTTATCGTTTGTATGTATAAAATTTATTGATATTTGTTTCTCATTCATTTAAATTTTGGTTATTTTCATCCTGTAAATCGATATTCATTCCAAAACACTTTAGCAAAATCTATGTGCCACGTTTTGCCGTTATTTTTATTTAATTTCTCTACTTTTATTTGCATTACTTTAAAGAAAATGTATTCTTATTTACTTTTGCTTCCTTTTTCCTAGCACTTTCTATATCCTTTAATGTTTGCGGTCTTATCATGTTGAAGCACAGGTTCTCATACGATTACCGAAATTAAGTAGGGTCGAAACTGGTCAGTACCTTGATATGTAATCGCTTGGAAATACTATCTGAGGTAATCGAGTGGCAGAATGGTTAGCGTCTCGGAATTAGAAATCGAAGAGCCAAGTTCCAATTACAGTCGGGTTCGATATATTCACATAAGCGTAAACACTTTGGGAAAGGTTTGAGTCTACCTCTTCTCCCAACAAACTATGCGTTTTTCAGTAGGACTTCTACCATTAACATCATTATTTTCCCGAAACTTCTTAAAATCTAAAAAAAAAAAACTACGGCTTTAAATAACCCTCAAAGGATTAATAAGTCGTACAAATGCAAGTTAACCAACCAATCAATCTACTTTAAGTTCATATGAATTTCTTTTGCCTTCTTTCTTCTTTCCATTTACCTATATCCTTTCGGTATTATTTCTCTTTTAATCATTTCTACAGTGATCAGGTGAGTTCGATTTCTGTATAACTTGCTTAAAATTATTGGTGTTTTTACCATAGGATTTCCTTTTATTTCCTATTTTTGTTTCGTGTATTTCTAATATTTTTCTTCACCTTTATCCTGTTTCCCATTCACTATTCATTATTTATCATGTTCAAATATTTCATTTGCCAGGATTAATTTACTTTTGTGTTCCTTCTTTCATTACAAAGGAAAACCCACCATCTGGTATATGTTTTCTTCGATTCAAACCTTATTCAGTAATCATTACAATTATTTGATGGTTCAATAAAAAAGTAAATACATGGATAAAATGTAAATTTTTTACACAGTAAAAAGAAAAAGAAGAAAATGAAATA
Source organism: Acanthosepion esculentum (assembly GCA_964036315.1). Lineage (NCBI taxonomy): Eukaryota > Metazoa > Mollusca > Cephalopoda > Sepiida > Sepiidae > Acanthosepion > Acanthosepion esculentum. The sequence goes on from OZ038481.1 coordinate 73,992,143, forward strand.
TTTCTTTAAATATAATATCAATGCATTACATCCAACAAATGATTCTAAAGATAGTTAAATAAAATACTTTAAACAGTATTTTATTACTTCATTTATTAAGATTTAAAAAAAATCAAATGTAATTAAAATAAAACAATTTTAGTAAAGGCGAAATTACTGACACGGTTACATTTTTTTCATTATTAAAGGATGAAAAACCATGTTTCAGTCAAGCGCATCAATATATATTTCGAAAGATTATTCTAGAATGATCGATGGAGAACACTGTTTTCTTGGAAGAATAATAATTTACTGGTAATTCCGGTTTGACTCTCATCTGTGCAAGAACTGTCAGAATGCCAAAGTCAATTGTTCAGAGTATACTGTGTCCGATTGTCTTTTACGCTTATTTATTGCAACAAATTTATTGCAAATTGTCCACCAGTATTCATAGTAGATTCAGTACTAAAACTAGAGCTTTTATCCCGAAATGTATTAATAACAATTTCATAAAAATTACGTCACGTAAAATCATTTAGTAATTAAGTACTTATCAAATTATTTATGGTTATGATTATTCAACTTTTCCTGCAACTTTGCTCGGTGCAATTAGAAAATGAAGGTTTCAGGGTGGGTTCACTTAGAAGTTAAATTTTGAAGAGTCAGAAGTATGGTGAAGGGCATGACCGGATTGCTAGTAATGCCGTCTTCTAAGTACGACCATGATTAAGTTTAGAGAGTGACACTTTAGTAAAAATTGTGGAAGAGGAGTTAAAGGAATCTTATCAAATTGAAGAAAACAGACGGGTAACATGAATTTCACTGAAAATCGTTAATGTGATAATCAAACAAACAAACGATGATTAGCATCTGTAGATAAATCAATTATCTGCCGACTGTGGATATGAATCCTAAAATATGATAGTTCAAAGTATATTGCCCATTTTTACAAGCTCTTTCTATGAAGGGAAGTTTGAAATTTATTAAAGATCATATTGAGAAGAATGATGGATTTTAGAAGAACCCATTACGGCCTGATGAAAAAACGGAGATATTTGAACATAACACCGTCTCATATGTGTGGAGGTTGTGTTGAAGTTCGTCGGTCGAAGAACACGCTCCCCACAATTCACATGCAAGTGGTAGTCAGAAGTTCTCGGGCTGTTTTAAAGCAAAAAAATCTTAACTTGACATTAGGAGGAAAGTAAAAGAAATTGCTATTTTGAGGCGCAACATGGAAGGCCTCTGCAAATGAGTATTTCTGGGACGTTGTTGGACTTTTATGCAAGAAAATAATTCTAAGCATATTTTAAATTTAGTGAAAACATATTTGGTGACGAATATGATTGATTTTTTACAATGTCAGAAGATCTAGAGACATGTATATGATGGTAAGGGAAAGAGATCCTATATCCAGAGAAGTGGAAGAATTAAACTGAATATTAATATAACAACTTGGTGAAAAATTACAAGATTACAGAAAGTTAAACGTATATACAACTCACAATTAATTAATGAAACGTGCCAATAATTTTACTCTTACTAAAATATTTGTAGTTTGATAATTTGCGATCCATTTACGAGGGTAAAAAATTATCCACACATTCGGTATAACATATATTTACGTTTGTCACATTGCCTTCTGCGTGCTTATAGTTGGTGTTATTCTGCTCACGTGATCACCTTCCAATCAGAGAAGTGGGATCACTGCTCTTTGTTCCTCCTTGTTGTGCTTTGCTCTCGGAGCGGCCATGGATACATTATAAAAGCAGTTAGAAAACATCCACGATCAAACTCAGTCTTCGATCACGTGACCAGAATAGTACCAACAATAAGCACGCATGAGTAGAAGGCTGTGTGACAAACTGACGAATGTGCAGATAATTGACATACGCTCGTATAATGAATTACTCTTGTATAATGCCATACACTGGTACATAATTTTTAATTTTTTGTTGAATGTAATGCACTCGGGGTAAATATGGCAAAATATTACTTTCTTTCTCTTTATTTAACATATCAAAATTTAATTATACTCTAGTGGTCTATTAGTTTTTTTTCTCGCCCCATGTCAAACGCCAGTGTTACTATATGTAGTGGAATGATAATAAGAATGGACCATTTGTAGATGTCTGTTTATGGCTGCGTGGATAACATGGCCGCACAATTTATATTAAACTTAAAATATCGCAAAGCATGAAATACAAGAAGGAACAAAATGGTTTTAAAACATAACATTTGCATTTATTTTGTGTATTGATGTACATGAGTAGAAGTTAAAGATCTGTAGATGTTATGTCCCTTAGACTGTGAATATTTTTATCTGATCTCATAAAAGTTGAATTAATTATAAAGCTGATAAATGCTGAATAAACTGTAACTTTAGTAGTATATTTCAAAGAGAAAATTTCCTGTTACATGTTTGGAAATGTTCTGTAATGTAGGTTGGAAAAGTTCGTACGTACGTGTATGCGTGAATATGCTTTTGACGTCTGAACGCCTATGGTCTAGGCGAGAATCCTTAAGATCACATCTTCGCAGAAGGGAATAGAGGAAGAAAGAGAAAGAAGAAAGCTAGTGTCTGATATTTATAATTAATGTAATCACGGGACAGTCTCGCAGTAAATGGCGGGAAAACTAGACTTGGTCACGCGCTGGGAAAATATTTGGACGTGGGTGGATTTCAACGCCCAATTGTGTGTTTATTGACCAATCAGAAGCTGATATTTCTTGAAAATATTTACTAAGCTGAGTAGGCTCTCTGATCCACTTTTTTGCACAAAATTGTACAAAATTCAACATTGATAAGAATATTAAAACGTATTTATATTGAAAGGTGATTTTGACGATCAATGTAAGTTCACTTTTTTAAATTTTTTGCGTAAAATTTCCACTTTGTCTTTCTGTGTGCAATTTCAAACGAGATTTCAATATGTACCCCGAGCTTATCCATTCATACCATAACCGGCACGGGGAATGATATCATAATCTAACTGAAGACCATTCATTCGATCACCTACTAATTGTACGAAACATTGATATTTTTAACAGTTTAAAACTCACCTAGCGGCGAAATCCTCTGTTAGTCATATTTAATATTTTTCCTTCTATTATAACCGTCACAATTGCTTAGTTATTCGCTTTCTGTTTACTTATTTTTCAGGTAAAATTATTTGGTTGTACATATTTTTCACGAATCTTTGTATATATTTATTTATTTGTGCATTCTAACCTACTGTTTGTCCGTCTATCCCGATCGCTTTTCTTTGATTTTGTACTTTTGTTTCCTTGGTTCAATTATATTTCCTTATTCAATTTCAGTCTCGATTGGAATTCGCTACGCAACGTTAAGCGTTGTTCGTCAAGTTATCATCCATTGATATTTGCTTCAACCATCAGTAACTGCAGGGTGTTATTTTAAAGAAACGGAAACATAGCGTGAAACTAGAAGAAGAGGAAGAAAGAAGTAAATAAATTAAGAAAGAAAGAATCTATTCAGCAAAATTGTAAAAGAAAGTAAAGAGGTAAAGCTAAAGAATTAGTAAAAACATTTTGGAAACATGCTATATGAAGAGAGGAAAAAACAAAAAAGAGCCAAATTGTTTGTTTTTTTAAAAAGAAGGATCTTAAAAGTAAAGTATATCAGAAATTATGAAGGAATCTCACATAATTATATAAGGAGAAAAGAAAGAAATCGTGTCAGACAGAAACACGCAGATAGCGCCCTATCATAAATAAAAATTGGAAATATACACATAAATATATTGAAAAATAGGATGAAATATAGAAACAAATCTATTCGAAATGTAAAGAGAATCCGTTTTTTTTGTGTTCAAACGGTTGTGTAGATAATGTCTCATTTATTTAGATTCCAGTTTAACTGTCTGATAAGGAATTAGGAACACTTTCTACAATGGAACATGAGAATATAGAGCAAGGCAGCAGCATAATGCTGTAGATTCACAAGCATACAGCTTATTGCAAATACTCCTATACACTTGAGAGCGATTAGAAACATCTGCATAAAAATTTAGATAAGATATCTACCAAAATATACATAAACACATAATCTAATATAAATACAAAGACAAATGCAGATATAAATGCAAATATGTAGAGAAACAAATATGTCCAATCTGAACAACAAAACTACTTTGCGATGCATAAGAAATCGAATATTTACACTTTATCAGAAAAAAAGGAAAATGTATAATTTGATCTCCTCGAGAGACCTGTACTGAGGGTGAGGTGTGTTTTATACAACTGAAGTTACAAGGGCATTCTACAATTGAAGTAACTCCGATATGAACAGTAAGTAGGTTGTCGATATCGGCGGATATTGAGACACTTTTCCTCAAGTGTCTCGTATAAAGGAAAATTCTAAAGATTTCCTGAAAACAAGATTCTTTAAATTGAAACATTCACAGAGATAATCAATTTGAGTAGATAATATTGAGTCGTCTGCGTTCAGATAAAGGTATTTGCGAAATTCTTACCACTAACAAAAATAAAGGTAAAAATTGGAAGAATATTAAATATTGATTTTCAAAGCTGAAATTAAGGAACTGGAATCTTAACGCAACACAATCTTTCGGGACCGAATTATTCCTCTTATACACACACACACACACACACACACACACACACACACACACACACACACACACACACATATATATATATATATATATATATATGAACACAAATATATATATATATATATATATATATATGAACACAAATATATATATATATATATATATATATATATATATATAGTAGCACGCTAAATTTTACAACATATTACAAAAAATATTTCTTTAGGTATTTTTCGCACAGATTCATGAAAATGTTACTGCTAATAATACATAGATTTAAGCCTTTAGTCATACAATCAAATTTTAAAAAATATAAGAAAAATATCCAAGAAGAAAAACCAATATTTAATAACGCAAATGTTTACAATATATTTATTTTATCATCTATTAATATTTTGTCGCGAAACCCTTATTTCTAATTACAGCATCTAGACATTTATACTAGTCCCCCTACGAATTTCTTGCATGTTTCTTGGCTAATATTTTTCCATTCTTCACGACAAAATTCCTTTAGTTCATTCAGTTTTTGCAGGTTCCATCTTTGAATTCTCAGTTTCAGCTCTCTCCATACCTTTTCAATCGGATTGAGATCTGGCGATTGACTTGGCCATTTTAAGGACAAATATTGCCCAGTCCGAGCAACCACCGTCGCTCTGGCGTCGATAATCCACCGACCCTCCCTTCTTTGTGCAATGTGGAGGTACTGCCGCGCGGTTGGAATCCCTGGATCTAGGTATTCAACATTTATTTATTTGCGATCAGTCGGACAAACATTGCACTCTCAAACCTATATGTGGGATACTTTGAGGGAATTGCATGAGAAAAAAACCATTAAGGTCAAGTCAATGGCTGAGATACGTAGATGACACCTTCATACTCTGTCTATAACAAAAAGGCGTCCAGCTACTACTGGACCATGTGAGCTCAATAATATAATCGATAGAGTTCACAATGACGCGATAAAGACAACAAACTCGCCTTCCTGGATGTACTCTTATCTCGAACAATCCAGGAGTTCAAAACATCTGTATACCGCAAGCCAACATTCACCGCTCAATACCTTTTCCATGCAGTGTTAAGAATATTATCGTCCGCTGCTTACAACATCGAGCAAGTATCATAAGTGGTGACACAGAAACATACCAACAATAAATATTCAGTATAAGTAGTACCCTACGACGTAACAAATACACTGAGTACATGGTAGCATCTCCAACAAACTGGAATAGAAGGGTACAAGAGGGTAACAACACTCAGGAGACAGTCTGATTCTCCTATGTGAAGGGATTATCGGAGAAAATACAAAGGATCTGTGGTTCATATGACATCAGGAGAACCTTCAAAAGTAGTTTTACACTTCGCAGACACCTCTTCCGAGTAATACCGCCATAGAGGAGAACATGACTAAGAACTGAGTGTACGCCATTTCGTGTAGCTATGATGGGAAATACAAAGACGAAACAGTCAGCACCATTAAGGTAAGACTGCAAGAACATCGTAAAACTGTAACACAAGGGGAAATAGAAAAATCAGGCATTGCTGATTACATATAAAGGAAAATGGGTGATTTCCAGTCCCTGTGGGATGAGATTGAAATAATAGACAGAGAACATCATGGAAAATAGTAAAACTAAAGGAATCAGCATATATGCAAGCCAAAAAATATCCTGGGACGACCAAGCATAGATATGAATACAATATTGGAACCAGTAAGAAGGATTCCTATAGACAAGCAATAAGAACAACAAAAATTACAATATAAGCTCTGGTAAAAAATTCATTAATAATAACAGAAACACTGCAATATAAGCACTGCTAAAAATGGTTGCTGAGACATTAGGTTTATAAGTCGCAAAAATTCATACGCAGATGTCCTCAAGGAAACATGGCCCAATTGACTAGAGTTGTGAGTTCAATATCAGGACAACATGGAGAGTTGAGTTAAAGGGAAGTAACTGAGATAATCGGAAGAGGCATGGTACGTAGTACTAGAAAAATCTACTCCGATTCGATTTGGTTTGAAATTCCTATCACCTGATGAAGACCGCATCGTAAAACCTATGTAAATATGGCAATGAGGATGAATAAAAAAAGTCCGAATAATGTAAACTATGTAAGTAAGCTTTGTTATGTTTACATAAACATAGATTAGTGACGTGATAAATCTAAAAATACGATAGAATGAAGATTTGAAATTAATTCTAGAAATATTGTAGGGATTCGTATTCGAATTCCAGTTGAATTAATTACGCCAAATCAGTTAATACCCTTCGGAAAGATATGAATACAAATCTTCTCCTCACAAGTTATGGGTAAATAATAGGACAGTTTGGGTTCTATAATCTTGGATATAAACCGGTTATTCATTGAAAGAAATGGTAAGCTATTAGAAGGAAATATTCTGCCTCGTCAGTCATAACTCGAAAAGAGACATAATCTCTCAAGTAACATGTATGGCACTTAACTGACAACATTGTTCTCTGTTAAGCATTTGTAGCACTGGGGAGATCCTTAATTATTTTAAGAGCATGATGTTCTTATTAGAAATAATCCTAATTGATATGATTATTGAATAAGATGAGCTTTACAATGCTGCCATTAAAAATTAGATACGAAATTGATACAAATACGTTTTATGCTTTCATGCGTGGATATTGATGTTTCTTGACAATAAATTGCATTTGCTTATAAAAAAGACCTATCGTAGCCCTACATTTTTATATATCCTTAACAGACTTGATCATCCATTGTTTCGATACACAAGAAAGACATCACTATTATCTACAAATCTGGAATTTACACACAGCAAGCATTCGCCAATCATTGACTGTTCAGTGTTCAATCAGTTGAAGCTTGTAAAAGCCTTCACTTAATGCGGTTTTTCAGGATATCAATAATTTCACGTCCACTGATAAAGTTCTAATGTAGATACGACTTCCTTTCCAGACCTTTTGCTTTTAATCTAGTGTGGAAAATTAACAACCTGTTTATATACTTATTTTTCTTCTAGTTCAATGTGCTATACCTTACTCTTACTCTTAGTACTGTAAATAGTCTATCGAGGTGTTTTTCCTCTTTGTAAGGCTCTTTGGTTGTGATTTTGTAGCGTAAATATAACAGGTAAGTTGATGAATTATTGTCTTTAAGACCTAAAGGATTCAATTTCTTGAACATATTTTAAATCTTTTATCTGAGAAAGAAAAACTGTATATAGATGATAGTTTACACATTTCTGAACGGCTTCAGCGCCATGCATGATATCCATATGAGTTTAAATTTGACGAAACTATGTAAGATAATTATTAGTTTTCTGGTTAATATTTGATTATCTAGCATTTAGCGGCTTTAACCAAATCCACCAATATGACTATTTATATTCCATATATTAGACCACTGCAAAGCATCGGGCAGATTAGAAAGTTAAAAACAAACAAATTACATATTCAAGAAAATATGTACTAGTCAAGTACATAGTTTTTCTTGACTTAACAACTGTTCTTTGATTGGAGAAGGTTGCTAGGTGGTTTTTGACTGACTGTACAGAGTCAAAGTTTTTGTCATGTAAATTGTTCTGAAGAGACCAGATCAAAGGTAAATGCGAAGGAGACACGTTAGGAGAATACGGTGGGAGCTGGAAGGTTTCCCATTTCAAATTGTTAACCTTTTACAAGGCTTGTTTTCTCATATGCGGTCTTGCGTTGTCGTGGTGGGAAATAACACCTTTTCGATGTTTCAAATTTTCTTAAATTCTTGTCTCTTCAAATGGTGAAAAGCTGTTGAGATATCGATTTTCAAACACTTAGCAATCGCTTTTGTCGAAATCTTCGGTTTATTCGCCACGGTATCAAGTAGAGCGTCTTCATCGACGTCGGAAGTTCGCCCGGTGTATAGTCGTGCGTTTAGATTAAAATCGCCGTGACGAAATCTGACAAACGACTTTTGACAGTCCGAAAAGCTGGAGTGCAATTCAAACAAGCCGTCTGCATGTTTTGTGTCGCAGTTCCCACGTTTACTGCATACTGAACTTCATAGACCATAATATAGGTAAAGTGCAACTTTTCCTCCTTCACCATTCAGTTGTTGACAAAATATCGCAAGGATTCGATATGGAACACGCCAGCAGTCGGCAGCAAAAAAAAAAAAAAAAAGCTCAAGGTGTGGTATATAAATCGTGTCCAATCATAAAAAGTTTAGTTGTGATTAGTGTATTTAATAATATTGAGAAAATCCAAGCTTGATTTAAAAAGCGAAGGAAGCTCCTAAACTTTGGTTCCTTGAATTTTAAATTTCAGTATTGACAACTATCAGTATCAATGGCAGTAGAAAATGCTGTTGGAATTTCAGAATAGCGAAGAGTAAGATTTCAGTACGTTCCATTTTTATAGCTTCTTAATACGCGTCGAGTTTAAGATGAAACCTGAGAAATCCATCTTTCGAAACAACATTGAGCTTTTGCAATCTCGTCTTAGTTCCAGACGCAGGAAAAATGGATTCGCGAATGTGTAAGCTCTCACAAAAATAAATAAATGTTTTTGTAAAACAGGCAACACAAATGCCTGAAAATATATACTACAACCTGTTTTTGATTGTAGGTAACGGTAAACTCCATGATGGCTATATGTAGGCTCGTGTTAAAAATAACAGCTCTATAATCGGATTTGCTATAGGATAATCATTTAGAAATGTTAAAACAAGAGCGATTACATTTACCACTGATATCTCTCAAAGTTTGCTAGCAGAAAACGTATCTTAAAACTCATTTGAAAACTTCGACACCTTTTACACATTATCTGTCTTTACAGCTCATATCAAATAAGTAATACAGTAAACTATTAGAAATATATTTATGGCGTGCTATATATATATATAACGGAGATATTGTTGTTGTTGGGGTAACGAGATGAACGTCTATATTTTAAAGAGAGAAAAAGCCGCAAATGTTTTGTTTTTTATTGTGGACTTTTTAAATATAATTTATTCTGTGAACTTCTTTAGTCAAAGAATGGTTAGTTTCATATCTTATTTAAAGGAATTAATTTTTTGTTCCTACGTAAAACATTTTAACCATTGTATTTTGTCTGTAGTAGCAGTCATCTGAATCCATCTTCTTTTGGTTGTTGGGTAATAAAACAAATGAATTTTGTTAGAAAACGGGAAAAAGTATGGGGATGTTTTTGTTCTTATTTTTTTATGTTCCCCGTATCTTTCCGTGAGGCCTTTCATATATGATGTGTGTTTATGTGTGTGCTGATTTTAATTTTTCTATGAATTTTTTTTCCCCTGTATTTGGAGTTGAGAGTAATCATCTGTATGATATATTAACATAATTTTAAAGTCGCCCTTGTTGCATTTATGGATGTGTTGTGGCAGAAAGAGTCTTCTGTTGTCTGTAATTTAATATTGCTTTTGTGTAAGAAGATTCTGCTGTTTCGTGATACCTACATAAGATCTGTTGCATTTTGTTCTTTTGGGGTGACGGCTCTAAAAATGAAGATATTGTTGGCTGTCTGGAGCTTCGTGTTAGATATTATTAGATAAATCCAAAAGAATTGTTGTTGTTCAAGATTAGGTTTGAATTTCATAACGATTGATTAAACTTGAATTTGATAACAAAATCTCATCCAAATCCGAGGTACCCTAGTGGGAACGAAAATGCCATCAACATATGCCAGCCTCACTATAGTTTACCTAGAGGAAAAATTTGATAAAAAATTAATGACAAAATATGAAGAATATATAAAAATCCAATTTACTAAATCTTGGATGAGATACTTTCATGATTGTTCATCTTCTGGAAATCCTCATGGGGAAATATTAATGAATTACACAATTTTCTTCAAAACTTACAACAGAAGATTAAATTCAGCCAAGAAATTAGATTTAGCGAACTACTGTTCTTAGATATACTCATCAGAAATCGCAATAACCATATTATCACGGATATCTACCACAATCATATAGACACCCAAATATATTTTCAGTTTAAGGACCATCACCCAAAAAGCTATCTAATATCCATCCCCTATTTCCTAGCATTTAGTATTTTACGACAGCAGCGGACAAACCTCCGAAAACCCCGCCTAGAAGAATTACGTAAAACGCTAAAAAACGAGGATACCCCTTACGACTAATAAAAAAGGGTTTTCAACGAGCAGAAAAATACCTTAAAACCAAAAGAAACGCAACAACGGACGAATTCTAGCATAAATAACAAGAAGGTTAAACTTACTAAAATCAAACAAATGCATTAGGTACAATTAAAAGCAACCGACAATTAAAAAAAAACTAAAACATATATTAATCTCATCTAAAATTAGTCAACAAACAGTAAAAAATTCAACAAAAAAAGATGTCGAGTTTGTGATACAATTATAGTAGGCAACTTTTGAAAACCCGCAACAATATTCACAATAAAGAAACACTATGGATTTCGTTAATCGGACTGACTTCCTCATCTTGGTTGCTTTCCTCACAACGTTTCGGCCGTCTGATCCTCCGGCCTTCCTCAGGTGCATCTCGAACTCGGGAACCGTCGGTCTGGAATTTCGAACCCAACCCTTTATTGTTACGGGGGTACCATGTTCTCGTTCCATTAAGGCCATCGCTGCTGCTACTACTGCTTGACGCCATCGTTGCTGCAGCTGTTGCTTCTATTATCGTTGTCACCGCTCTTGTTTGTCGCTGCCACTGCCTTTGCTCGGGATTGAACTCAGGACATCGGGAGAACTTGCAATCACTGTTCCAACGTTGGAACAGTGATTGCAAGTTCTCCCGATGTCCTGAGTTCAATCCCGAGCAAAGGCAGTGGCAGCGACAAACAAGAGCGGTGACAACGATAATAGAAGCAACAGCTGCAGCAACGATGGCGTCAAGCAGTAGTAGCAGCAGCGATGGCCTTAATGGAACGAGAACATGGTACCCCCGTAACAATAAAGGGTTGGGTTCGAAATTCCAGACCGACGGTTCCCGAGTTCGAGATGCACCTGAGGAAGGCCGGAGGATCAGACGGCCGAAACGTTGTGAGGAAAGCAACCAAGATGAGGAAGTCAGTCCGATTAACGAAATCCATAGTGAAAACCCCTCATCCCAAAAATATAGACAATTACTAATAAAGAAACACTTAAACTGTAAAACAAGAAATGGAATTTAGGGACTCAGGTGCAAAAATGCAACAAATCTTATATAGGTATCATTCAAGCACTTCAACAGCAGAGGCTCCCAAAACAAAATCAAAATTAAATTACCAGAAAACAGAAAAAGCTTACTGTCACAAAGCATCTACAACTGAAACAAGGGTAACTTTAAAATTATGCCAATATATCACCTAAAATTACTCTCAGCTCCAAATAAAATAAAATAAAAAACTTCATAAGCAAATTTAACCCAGGACTAAACAGATCATAACCTCACACACATAAAAACACACATATTGGCAAAACACATAGTCGAAGCACATACAGACACACACACACACACACACACACACACACACACACTCACTTCACACACACAGACACACAGAAAAACAACATATAAAATATATGTATTTACTATTTAGGTTTCATTATAATACATATCTATATATATATCTATATATATATCTATATATATATATATATATATATATATATATATATATATATATATATGCGTGTGTGTATGCAGAACGAATAAATACACACATACTGACAAATGGAAACGGACTAGACGGACCACGCGCACACACAAACGCCCACTTAGGAACCCTTCGCACTATACAAAACACACACACACACATACACACACACACACACACACACACACACACACACATATATATATATATATATATATATATATATATACTCCTGATCAAAAATTTAAGACCACTTGAAAACATTTTGTAAGAGACTGTTTGTCATGGATACATTATAAACTTTTTCTTACTTAAGGTTACTAATTCTATAATCTAAAAGGTTATGTAGACAAAAAAATTTAGTTCATTCAATTTATTCAGAAATGGACATTTTTATAAAATGAGGCGTCTTACACATGATCAAAATTATAAGACAAGATGGTATAAATTGTTAGATCTAAGGTAATTCGAATGCTTTTAGTTCAGTTAGAGATTAGCAATCACTGCGTAAATGTTTCACCGTGCCTAAAGCAAGCAAACCTACCGAAGTTGAGCGTTATCGAATTCTAGATTTCCATTATCAAGGTTTGTCACAGCGTGAGATCTTAGCTAAGGTAAATCGCGGTAAAACTGTTATTTGCAACATTCTAAAGGACAGTGCGAATTATGGAAACGCAGATCTAGTGGTAGGCCCCCAAAAATTTTCCGGCATTGAGTAGGAGAATAAGACGAGTTGTGAAAACCAGTTGACTTTCTTCTTGTCAAATTAAGACAGCCACAGATGCTGATTGCAGTCCAGTAACATTCAGATGACACTTATGACAAAAAGGCATGGTAAATAAAAAGTGAACCGCTTAAGGTTTGGTCGTGAATACTAAACATGGGACATTGAGAAGTGGAAGAAAGTCCTGTTTTCTGATAAGAAAAATATCAATCTAGATGGTCCTGATGACTTCCAACGATATTGGCATAACAAAAATTGCCTCCTGAATTTTTCTCCACACATCATAGTGGTGGAGGTTTCCTAATGGTATGGGGTGCCTTTTCTTACAGAGGGACGATGGAGCTCCAGGTGGTGCAGGGTCGTCAGGCAGCGTCTGGTTATGTTAGCATGCTACAAAAAGCATCGTTGGTGACGGAGGGCCATCGTTTGTGTGGAGATGGATGTTTATTCCAACAGGATAATGCTGCAATCCACGCTGCATGCCGGACCTTTACCTTTCTACAAAAATTGTGGTCCATCCCTTGAGACGTCCTGCATGCTCACCGGACTTGAACCCAATTGAAAATGTTTGAGGATGGATGGCAAGAGATGTTTATAGAAATAGCAAACAATATTCAACAACAAATGAACTTTGTGAAGTTATCTTCAGAAACTCGAACAATATTCTCGCGACTTAATGGAAACACTAATTTCTAGCATGCCCCAAAGAATATTTGAAGTCATCAAAACCAGTGGAGGTAGAACTCATTATTAAATTTGGTTGTTGAATGTTTTCGTACACTTTTCGTAGAATTTCTGTCTCTGGTCTTATAATTTTGATCAAGTGTAAAACGCCACATTTTATAAAAATGTCAATTTTTCAATAAAATGTTCAGATTATAATTTTTTGTCTACATAACATTTTAGATTAAAACATTAATAACCTTAAGTAAGAAATGTTTAAAATTTTTCCATGAAAAACGGACTTTTAAAAAAAATTTGAAGTGGTCTTAAATTTTTGACCAGGAGTGTATATATATTGCTTTCCATATAATAATACAATGTGCATATATATGGAAGTAATATATATACTCATACTGGCAAAAACACGCATGCACAGACACATAATACACAAGAAAGACAGGACCCAAAGAGTGTGAGTTCAATACCCGGTTAAGGCAGTGGAGAACTTTCAAAGGGATAATTAATAGGAGATAACTAATAACTGACATCCATTAAATATGGCACGTGGAACTAGAACAGTCTACCACAATGAGCGAAATGAAGTGTTCAGTTCGACATTCCAACCAACTGAAGAAGGCCGGAGCGTACAACGGCCGATGCGTTGTGATAAACATGGTGACAAAGATGAGGACAATAGTCCGAATAATGTAAATAATGTAAATTAATGTACATGTAACTTACTTTTGTTTTCCGTCATTTTCCTGTGTGAAACTTAGTTTTGAGACTATTATTCTATCCATTCCTGCTTGAAATTTAGAGATATTAAACTTCAACAACAATCTCAAGTTGAAATAATTTTAGTCTATTTTTGTTTTTCTGTTTACAGAGATTGCAAATCCAACACACGTTTGTTGATGAGGGCATTTTATTGATTTAAATTCTTTTCAAAGTCGAACACGCAACAATAATGGAGTCAAATTTGTGCATAAATTCCAATTCAGAACTTTGTTTCTCTGTCTTCATTTTTGTTCACGTGTGTAAACATGTATAGTATATATTCTGCATATGTGTCATGTAATGAAATTTCTAAAGTTGACGAACGAAGCTGAAAATTTAGTATCTTTATCGCCATCAAGCTGAGAAAAGAAATCGATTCTCAGGCTGTATTCTGAAAAGACAAACAAGGTTTTGTCGTTCATGATTAACATGAGAAACCGTTTCTGATGACAAGTCGTTGCAGGACAGAAAATGATTAGTATCCCATGAATATTTTCTTGTTTATTATAACTTTATTAATATCGGAGGACGAAGTTATAATTTCATATATCTATCTATCTATCTGTCTGTCTGTCTCTTTCTCTCTTCACTATATATATATATATATATATATATATATATATATATATATATATATATGGGGGGGGATAACGATAAATAATTTTTGATATATCAAGTAACATTTTTATATCAAGTAAAATTTTTTATATACCAAGAATTATTTTAGGAGAAATAAGTATGACAAAGGGCGAGAAGTTTTCGCGTTAAGCATTTCGTCATTTAGAACTGCACTGGACTATGAATATGAACGTAAAACAGGCGCTGAGAATATATATATATATATATATATATATATATATATATATATATATATATATATATATATATATATATATATATATGTGTGTGTGTGTGTGTGTGTGTGTGTGTTTTGGGTATATAACCAAGCCAATTTTATTTAGGTTCTTTTTTTGTTATTTTTCTATCATTTTTTATATTTAATGAAATGATGGAAACATAAACGAGAACAAAAATAATCTATCTGAAATGCGTGTCACGACGTATGATAGTCCAACATCTCACTTATAACTGAACCGCTCGTTTACCCACGCATTTCTTAATTACCGATAACTGGCTAATGGTATACAGTTTGCCACGAATTCACCTAACATCGTTACTTAGATGTGAATTCAGACTTTTCCTACTAGTTTGGCTATCATCCAAAGCAATTGAGCCGAGTTAATTTTGCCCCTTCTATTTAATCTATAGACGGGGGAAAATGGATACATGCAAGTGCATTATCGCGAAATGAACGCAATAGAATCGGCCAGAATATGAACGAGTTTTAACAATTCTACTTTCCGCGTCGATAATCTGACACTACCTGCATGTCGTTGAATTCTTTGTTTTATTTAACATGATTATCCTTTAATATTAAAGCATTTTTCTTATAATTTTTCAATAATCCAATCTTGGAATGATGCTCTTCCCATCAGTACTCCTCTCGCACCCTAATACCTTCCACCAGACATTAATGTTCCGTTAAATATCCTTGTTTACTCACCCTGTTTCTTTAATTGTCAAATCTTACCGTAGCATTGATGTTATCCTCTTTTATTTTCTTAACTCTAAGCAAATAATCACATTTGATTATTTTCCTCACAGAAGCTCTGATCCGGTTCTATTAAGACAAGCAATATGCAGAAATTTACACTCTGACATTTATGGCTTCAACAAAGGAAATTAACTAACATAACAGACTCGTTTATCGAACAGAATTCTAACACAGAGAAAAAGTAGATCAAAGACAAACTAATTTTTCACATCACACACATTTCCTCCTCAATATCACTGCTGGGCTCTTCATTACTAATTTCCGTCTTGATATAATTTGGTAATAGAATTATACTAGTGCGTAAAGGCTGACGGCCATGTTGTCTCCATTGTTGATTTTCACCTGTGTTTAATTTATTCCTCTATCAACTGCTGTAAGCGCCATGACTAAATATTTCCAAAGTTGTTCCTTTTCTTTCTTATATTTTTTTGGAATTCTTGATGTTTTCAGTCTTCAAATCATTGATTGAGTTTGCGAGGTAACAGGGAGTAAATGAACTTCAGGATGATGTGAGACGTGAAAAGGAAGACGGGAGAAATAGAAAGACAGGATATCTGAGGGGGACAAACAGAAAAGAGAAGAGGGTTAAATTCTGGAGAAAAAGAGAAACGTAACTGTAAACGGAGATGAGCGAGACCAAGGAAATTGTAAATGAGCTACTTTACGTTTCGTGAAAAAGAAGGGCGAAGATAATGTAAAAAGCAGAGAATATCAAATGAAAATAAATAACGTTATATTTAATATAATCTTTATTACAATATACAATGCGTATAAAATAATAGGACAGTTCACTATAAATTAAAAATATGAACATAAAATGAAGATTTCCGGTACGTAAATGGTGTATTTGATTCTATCTATCTATCTATATATCTATCTATATATCTATCTATCTATGTATCTATCTATCTATCGATCTCCCAAAAAAAATATATATATAAAGATAATTCTAATATTTCAGATGTGAAATGATTTCATATATGTATATATATATATATATATATATATATATATATATATATATATATATATATATATATATGAAACCATTTTCATGTGTCATATAAATTACACATTAAAAATTAAGATAATTCTAATATTTCAGATGTGAAATGATTTCATATATATATATATATATATATATATATATATATATATATATATATATATATATATATATATATATATATATATATGAAACCATTTCTCATCTGAAATATTAGAATTATCTTAATTTTTAATGTGTAATTTATTTTCTGTTGGTCGGCGTCGGGAACACGGAAATTTTATATAACATTCAATAAGTTATCTAGCTATTCTTCTTAATAATCCTTGTTAAAATGATTGGTGTGTCATATGGATGTCGGTTTTATATCCAATCAAATAGAGTAATAAGAAGACATGTGTTTTCTCTATATGAAACCAAAGGAAATATCAAAATTTAAGACAGGGGAGGACAAAAATATAAAAGGTTATAAAGTTAAACATAGATCTCGAAAGAATTTGGCTAAGAAATAACGAAATAAAATAATACAAATTAAAAAAAATTAAAATGAATGAATTATATGAAATCGAAAATGTAGATTAAATTCAATTATTAATAAATTAAGAATTAAATTAATATTGCAGAAAGTATCCGATGCGAGATTAAACAGCCTAATAAAAATATAAAAAATATTAGAAATTAATAAAATTTTTAAATCATAGCAGACATAAAGGAAGATGAAAAATAAAATATTCAGAAAATAATTGAATTCGTCAAATTGTCTGTAAATTGGTGTCACAAATTCAAGTAAAAATTACCAGTGACAAATCTGTCTTAATTTTTCCTTGTGATGGTTTCTGGAAATGTGTGCATTTTTCATTGAATTACATTGTGATCACCTAATGTAAACCAAAATATACTCGTTGTCTAATTCCCCATCGTTAGTATGTCAAAAATAATTAAATGAATAATTTCGAAAATGTAAAGATCTATGTTCTCACCTTTTCTTTCAAGTTGGCCTCAGTAAAATTAAGTAAAAAAAAAAAAAACCACGGAGCGAAAAAAAAAGAAAAAAAGAAAGTAATCATATAGGATGAAAAAGAATTAGATGGAAACAGAAGACAAATCGAAGGAATCGACATAATATAACTACATCGGTGAAACCGTAGGTAGGGATATGAATCACGCGTAAACACTGCTATAAAAACTAAGTATATAAAAGCTATGCATATAATTAACTAGATAATAATAAATATACAATACAATCAATGTAGAAAATTAACCCAGAAATAACAGAACAAGTTTAACCTCTGTTCGAGAACATTTCAGCCACAAAAAACAATACGTAGACGAGAGTTTGTGCTACATAAGGAAACGCGTAAATACGTCTGGGACTTTAATATTTCATCCGAACACCCAGTTAAGGGCAAACAACTGAATATGGTAGTGGCAAAACAAGTAGAACATTACATGAATCTGATAAGAATTTCGAGGTTATACAATTTCCTCTCCAGCGGAAGAAATTTGATGGGAGTATATAACATCAGAAGGTAATTATAAGCCCATGCAGAGTTTGCTGGAAGCCCATGCCTTAAAGAAATACAAAACATTGTTCTCACGATTACAACGCACAACTTACGACGGTCTTTATCCCTGTAAAATATTCTTTTTTGTTTTTTTTTATTTGTTTTTTTTTTTGTCAGTAGAAAATGTCATGTGCCATTTCTAAACTTAGGTCTCAGGGCAGGACCCGGAACGAAATAATAATAATAATAATAATAATAATAATAATAATAATAATAATAATAATAATAAAGAAGGAATGAAGCTTTGCAGATCCAAGTTCAATTCAAGTCGACATTTAGTTTTAGTCATTAATGCTTAGGAATGATAGTTCTGGTGCATGTATAAATGAATAGACTAAAGAGGAACTTGCAAACTAGAACCGAAAGTCAAGGATGATATTAACCCTGAACATGTACTTACATTCTATGTAAAATGTCACAAGCACTAACTAACCTCAAAGAAGGCGGGAGACGTTTAAGAGGAGTATGAGAGTGTGCAACATCAGAATGCATGTCCTTGCTTGAGTAGTTACAGCGAAACCAGGAGTGGATGGTTAAAATTGCCCTGGATGCTAATGGCATTGTGGAGACAGGAAGGTTGGCAGAATACAGGAAGATAATTTCTCATGAGAACTTCGATGCATGTAAGGAAAAAGCCTTGCGTAGAGCATTTGCACAAAATTAAAAAATTCAGAAGCATGTCTTAGGAACGGGTTCCTGCAGAAAGAAACCGAATGGAGTATAGCTGCAGCTCCAGAGTATGTTTTAAAAACAAAGTCCATCAACATCTCTGTTAATAAAACAGCTGATTCTGTCTTTTGCGGGCTGTGTGGAATACCTACTGGAGGAATGCTATACATTGTCAGATACATGCCGGGATGAGAAATTGTTACTCAGAATACGCTACGATACATTGGGATAAGTACATTGTGAAAGCGGAGCAGCCGAAAATGTAGAGAACAAAAGCTAGCATAAATTAATTGGAGAAATGCAGTAAGGAGCATTTGAAGTTGTTCCTCTTGTTTTTGGCGCAAGAATCTATCTGTCGTAAGGTAACTTGAGGATACCTGACATCATTAGTCTTCCGCAGATGGCAGCGTGCTTTGAACAGTCCAGATTCTAAAGAAAATGTTTTGTGTCTGTGGTTAGGGAATGATATAAGTTATGACCCTCATCACCCAGCCTAAACATCTAAGAGAGAAAGAAGATCTTAAATTTTAAATAATAATAATAATAATAATAATAATAATAATAATAATAATAATGATAATAATAATAATAATAATTGTTGAAACTTGACTAATGCATGGAATAATAATGCAACACAAAATGTACTTAGAACAAAATGTATTGAAACAAGAAAGTGTACACAATATTTACATATAGTCTTTTGTATATTCCTGGGAAGACCGTCCCTGGAGAATGTGTTGACTAAGTCGCAGTCGGGCAGAGTCTCTAGTTGGATCTCTTGATTCGCCTCCCTGTCTTCCGTTACAAACCATATTTATATCGTCGGTACTCCACTATGCAAATTAGGTGGATCCTACCACAACACTCCCCTTCCTAAGCCTTGGAATCCCTTTTGGATTTCAAACTGGCTTCCTATATGGGATGATGATTATGGTTATTTCTGTGTAGATCCCATTTGCATACTTCATATGTATATGTCAATCTGCTTAATTTTAATATCTTTTCCGTTTGGGATTCACGTCCAATGGGTCCGTGAACTTTCGTTTCCTACCGGATCTTCTCGGTTCAGGAGCACTCTGCAGAGGTTCTACTTGAAAAATATCATACATTACATAAATCAGGTCACCGATTCTCTTGTCCACTATGCCTCGCTCCCAGAACTCAACGTTGTTTCTGTAGCACTTGAAAAACACCTTCTCTCCGGCTGTGTGTCTTTTTCTAGCTGTATACATAGTGTTCTTTACTCTATTTCTTCCTGGCAAAAGCTTGTCAAACACTGACTTAATTTTCCTAGCGTACATTAGTTCAGCTGGTGCCATGTTTGATTGTGTTCTCTGGTTTGGCGTGATTCTGTATACTTGTAGGAATTGCTGAAGCGCCTTTTCCGTTGGAACTCCTGAGGCTTTCTTCAGAGCGCGCTTTAATGTATCGACAAATCTTTCTGCGAGTCCATTGGATCTCGGATGATACGGCGGCGTCGTTATGTGGTTAATTTGATATAACTCACAAAATTCCTTAAATTCTTCAGAAGTGAATTGTGTACCATTGTCACTCACAATACACTCTGGCACACCGAACCGTGCAAATAGTTCATGCTAAAAAGTTGTTGTGGTATTGGACGTAGGCTTTTTGCAGCGTAGTACTTCCGGCCATTTTGTAAAACTATCTACCACTAATCTTCTACTGGTCCAGCGAAATCAATGTGTAATCTTGTCCACGGATGATCTGTCTTGGGCCATAGTTTGTGTACTATAGGTGGTGCCTTAGCTGCTAACGCACACCCTTTACATCGATGAACCATGTTTTCGATATCCACATCTATTCCTTTCCAATATACAAAGCTTCGCATTAAGCTTTTTGTTCTATTAATCCCCGGGTGACCCATATGAAAGTCCCGTAGGATTCTTTTCTGCAACTTTTTTGGTACTACTACTCTCTCACCATATAATAAAATTCCGTCACACATTGAATAAATCTACTGCACTTTTTGGTCATTTGCTACCATTTTGCTTTTTATTTCTAAAATGAAATCATCGCTTTCAGCTTCTTTTTTGATTTCCTTTGATGTAACCGGTAGCTCTCTTACAATGTTGTTTACCATGCTTTTCACCTCATAATCTGCTCTGATAATTGCAATAATTGATTCTTCGAATCTTTCTTCTTGACTCGGTACGAGTCCTGATAAAGTATCCGCATGAATTATATTTTTGGATGATAGGTGCTTTATGTGAAAATCATAATTGAGAAGAATGGTTCCCCATCTTAACAGTCGATTTGCCGTGTAAACGGGTAACCCTTTCTTTGAACCAAAAATAGTGAGAGGTTTATGATCCGTTTCTAACATAAAATGTCTGCCGTAGATGTATCTATGAAATTTTGTTATGGCAAAAATGATACTCAGCGCCTCTTTTTCTATCTGTGAATAACTTCGCTCTCTTGGGAGTTATGCTCGCGAAGCATGTGCAATTGGTTTTCTAGAACCATCTGGCATTATGTGTTGAATACACGCTCCTACCCCATATGAACTAGCGTCACTTGCCACTACAATATCAAGTTTAGGAATGTAATGGGTTAAAAAGAGGTCGGACGTAAGCATTTTCTTTATTTCATCAAAGGCTTTCTGACATTCTACTGTCCATTCCCATGCCTTGTCTTTTTTTAGTAGTTCATTCAACGGAGCTCTTAGATTGTACATTCCTTTAATGAACGCTTGATAATAGTTTGCGAGCCCCAGAAAACTCTGTAGTGTCGCCACGTTAGTGGGCGTCGGCGTGTCTCTAATCGCACTGGACCTTTCCGGATCTGGAAATCTGCCATTTTTGTTGATTATGTGACCTAAATACTTAATATCCTCCAAACCAAATTCACACTTTGATTCTTTGACTTTAAATCCAAAGTCCTGAATCTTTTTAAATACTTGATTGAGGTGCTCTCGATGTTCGTCGACGTTTGCACTCCTTACTATGATGTCATCTAAGTAGGCACACGCAAAGTCTAAATCATTCAACATGACGTCCATAGTTTGTTGAAAAATGGCTGGTGCCACTTTAATACCAAAAGGAAGCCTGTTGTACTTGAATAAACCTCTATGCGTGTTTATCCCTAGTAACTTCGAACATTCCTCTTCGACGGGAATTTGGAGATAGGCATCTGATAAGTCGATTTTTGAAAATATCACTCCGCCATTTAGCTTGTTAAAAATCTCCTCCGGACTCGGTAACGGGTAATGGTAGTCCTTAATTACCGAGTTCAACCCTGTCGAAAAATAACGCAGACTCTGATTTGGTTTGATTTCTTTTTTATGCACACAATCGGCCCAGCCTATGAATTAGATTCTACTTTCGAAATAATTCCCATTTTTTCCAACCTATCAAGTTCTTCGTTAACTTTCTCTACACTTGCGAAAGGCACGTTACGTTACTTTTTAAAAATAGGCATAGTATTTTCCTTTAATTCAAATTTAGCTTCAAACTTGTTACATCTTCCAAGACCAGGTGTAAAGGTTTCCGGAAACTTTTTCTTTAATTCCTCTTTAATGTCCTGTCTTGTTTGCGTATTACTTTCTACTTTTCTACAGAATGAGTTTAACGGTTTATCCCACAATTCGAATGTTTCAATAAAATCTGTACCCAACAAGTTTTCTCCATTTTTCAGAATGAAAACTTTTATTTTTTTAACGATTCCGTTCAATTTCATGGGAAGTACAACCTCGCCTTGGAAGTTAATTTCCTTTCCAGTTACTCCTTTCGAGCGAGTTTCGTTGACTTCATTATTGTAGGTCTTTTTAAAATTTTCCATGTTTTATCGTTCATTATTGTTAAATCTGACCCCGAATCGAGTTGAAATTTGATATTCTTTTTGAATATTTCAGTCGTCACATATTTCCTCAAATCTCTATCTGATTTGATATTCGAATTTGTTTGTCTAATTCGGCTATTGAATTTTTTCGTTTTACAACACGATCCTTTGTGACCATTCTTTTGGCACACGAAACATTTCTTATTTCTATATGGGCAATTTACCTCCCAGTGTCTTTCGTTACAACGTCTGCAATTATATGGTGGGATCTTTTTTCCATCCTCGTTCTTTTTATTTTCTTGTCTATTATTAAAATACGCCGAATTTTTTCTCATGGGTAATTTGACTGTTTTTTTTTTATTTTATTAATATAAGCAATGCCAGCTTCTTCGATTTTTTGCGACTCTTTCTTTAAACTTACGGCCCGTTGACACTCCTCTGCTAACTTTTGCAGGGTAATGTTTTGTTCAGATTCGAGTTTAGACAAAACTCTACGTCTTATTTCGGCACTCTTACTTGCATATGTTAAGTAATCCTGATCGTCGGATTTAGAGACATTCATGCATAACTATCGCTTATGCCAAAGCGACATATTTGATCCAAAGAGCTCTTTTAGCAATTTCACTGTTTCCGAGAATTCCAATTCAGTTGTTTTTCTCGGTAGAATAAAATCTACAAATTTGCTATGTTCTGCTGTACCTAGCTTTCTTAGTAATAGACTGACATTTTTTGAATTCGACCAGTTTTCACAGTCTGTGTAGAAAATATCTTCATATCGTTTAAGGTACGCTTCAAACGTTTTTTCTTCGTCTGGCACATAGTTGAAAGTTTCCAGCGAATTAAATATGGTGTTATTAGAATATGAAGAATTTCCTTCATTTGCCTGATAGTTGTTTAATTTCTCCAGTGTTAACTTTTGAATTTCTAAAAGTCTTTCATCTTGCTTTTCTTGATATTTTTGCAGCGCTATCTGTTGTTCTTGCTGTCTTTCATCTTGCTTATCTTGATATTTTTGCAGTGCTATCTGTTATTAATAAGGCAAACTGTTCATGCTGACGTTGTTGACTCATCTGCTGGGATTTGAATAATTCAGATATGACTTTGGATAATTCATCCATCTTTAGCTGATAGTGTTCATGCAACAAAGAATATACTTTTAATTTGTGTATCCACATATATATCAGCTGACCAAAAAAAATCGAAACAACGTACGACTTTTTAATTTTACGTCTTGCTTTTACATTCCCGCCCGTGATAATCAACATTGGTGGGTTTTTTTTGGGGCTTTTTGTTTTTGTTTTTGTTTTTTCGTGAACAGAGACCGTCGGAGTTTTCTTTTCGTTTTCGACTTCTGTTCGCGCATTTCAATGACACTTCTGTTTTTCTTATCTACAGGTAATTCGTCACTATATTGTTTGAACAAACAAAAAAATATTTTTTTAAAGTTCGTTACCTTTCAAAGTCGACACGGTGTATTTGTGCTCCTTTTACTTCCATGCATGTTTTTGTAGTCGGCCAGTTTTTTTTCTCTTTTTAACGGGTGCCTCGTTGTAGATAATTTTTTCAATTTAAAATTACCGTTATTTGTTTACGACACCTTCAAATTTTTCTGAGTGAACGTTCCTTTATGCTTAGTCGTCCTTTAACGAGTTCTACATATCCAGAAGTTCAGAATCCTTTGTCGTTACGTTAAAGTTGGACTTTGAATTAATGATTTTTTTCAGCCTGGGTTCTTCAATGACTTATCCCAATTGTTGAAAACTCTCAATTATTAATTCTTTTTTTTTCCGTATGGTTCGTTCTACTTCGTCGCCATTGTTGAAACTTGACTAATGCATGGAATAATAATGCAACACAAAATGTACTTAGAACAAAATGTATTGAAACAAGAAAGTGTACACAATATTTACATATAGTCTTTTGTATATTCCTGGGAAGACCGCTCCTGGAGAATGAGTTGACTAAGTCGCAGTCGGGCAGAGTCTCTAGTTGGATCTCTTGATTCGCCTCCCTGTCTTCCGGTACCAACCATATTTATATCGTCGGTACTCCACTATGCAAATTAGGTGGATCCTACCACAACAATAATATTAATAAAGTTTGCCATGTACACTAGCAGCAGACGCACTGTGCATCTCTATTCATAAACGGTACTAATTGAAGTGTCAAGAGGACTAATTTTTGTTTATTTGTAGAAAGATGCTGTCAAAGCGACTTGATTGTCATATCAATACTTGGAGGCACACTCAATCGGAGACTATCTGAGCGAGCTGAAGTTAGTAAAGTCGAACTAGGACTCACCTGTATAGTTATAAGTTACCTTTATCAGAGCCTCTATCCTTAGCGCGCGCATTGAGCTGTGAAACATGTGCTTGTATGCACTTGTTACATTGGGTTAAACATTGGGTGTCATGTTTGTCATACTTGTAACCGAACAACGCTTTCTTAGCGTTCTGCACTCTGATTCAATAATAATTTCTCACTTAGCAACCAGCAGGAGGTTACAAATATTTCTACCTTAAAAGAAAAATGTAATAATAAAAATAGGTATGATACAGGACAAAAGTTGTTGATAGATTAAGAGAAATAAATGAAGGAACTTGGCGGATGTGTCGATTTGATTATCAATTTGTGTAAGGATTTATGTTGAGGGAATTCAGAATAATTAGCTCAAAACTAATTAGAATAATTCGGAGAAAACAGACAAAAGAAAAAGGATTGGATTGGGAAACAACCATAACTATGAAGAATGGATTAGAAAAAGGTCAGAGCTACGAGTTTTTAATAAGACAAAACATCGATGAAAATTTTAGAAGCCAAAAAGAAATATCTTAATAAAATGATGCACCATCAATATAGTAATTCATAAGTCCCATAAGTCCCTAATGATAAGAGTTCAGGTAAAAATATGAAGACACGCTTCTGGAAAACTAGTGTAGAAAAAACTCTACAAAATATACGGGGGATATAATGCAAATAGCACAGAAATAAATCATTGTAGATAACTCTATAGAGCAACTCTATATACAACAGAGGTAACATTATAGAAATTGTATGAATTATTTGTTCAGACGATGCAGAACAAAGGGATGAATCATCATCAACATGTCTTGGCTTCGCAAAACGAAGATCAAAGTGGGAATCTTTAAACGTCGCTTGTAGGCACGTTGAGAGACAGGCATATTGGCTCACAGTAGTTGCAGCTAAATGTCCGGCCTGGGCTCGATGGCATAGCGGTGCAGTACTCTGCTACCGCTTGTCCCTGAGAGTGGCCCTATAGGTATTTTCAAAGAATAATACAGCATAGATAACATATGCAAAATAAGTAGGGACTTGGTACATAACATCGAGACTATGATAGCGTATCTAATTATTAATATAAAAATGATCCCATTAATGTTCATTGGGTTACTTTCGACCACAATTAAAACGTCACGATGTGTAGTAATTGCTATTAACCCAATATTCGTAAAATCTATTTACAGTATAATTTAAATACTTTAGCAGTTTCCTCTTGTTGCATTCTCTCTCTCGTCTCCTACCGGCCGGGTGATTTTGGCAAAG
Source organism: Acanthosepion esculentum (assembly GCA_964036315.1). NCBI lineage: Eukaryota > Metazoa > Mollusca > Cephalopoda > Sepiida > Sepiidae > Acanthosepion > Acanthosepion esculentum. The sequence continues at coordinate 74,018,716 of OZ038481.1, forward strand.
AGATGAAAAGACTTCAACACAGAGAATTTTGCCTTAAGAATTTTATTAATGACGACATGTACTAACTATCCAGTGAGGGTCGTTCCCCTTCACTGGGTGCCATTTCAGACAGGAAAGAGAACACTTCTACGTTGCTTGACAGTTAAGACTCGACTCGCTAAAACACAAAAAGTTCTCTTATCACATTCCTAGCTCAACCAATCCAAATCGACTTCCATGGTATGTCTTACATCCGACCCCGAAGGTCAGCTTCCGGAAGTCGGAGCTGAGATTCCCTCCCCCCAAAAATAGTCCACTAAACTATTAATTAACACTCTTCAGTATGCTACTTAACAGGAATAGAGTGGATCCTACATTCGATCCTAAAAACATAATGATTTTGGAATGACTGTTCGTTTTAGTTTATGTATTTAATTTATTTGTTATAAAAGCTGGAATTATTATTATTATTATTCTTAGTAGTTGCAGTGGTATTAATAATTATTATAATAAGCAAAATAAATGACGTCACTTCAATATTTTGCCACACCTACATAAAAGGACGATTAGTTCAGTACTGAATAACTTCCTTCACTATTTACATTTGAAATATATTTAACAACAACAATGACAAAAAATGTTCTCATATATTTAATGATAATTTTATATTTTTACTCTTTTCTTATTTATTGATTCGTTTTTATTATTGTCATTAAAGTAATAATAAGTCAGAGTGATACATAGGATAACAAACTGTTCACTCCGACATCCAGTGTAAAATATATATGGTCGTTGTCCTGAAAGAGGGCTTGCGTGTCTCGGCAATCCCAAGAGTAAAGCTGTCTGGAATTACAACGCTTGTAGGGACACCCATAGCGGCAAGGTCGAAGAGGAAGAACCAGAATGAACGCGTCTAGCCCCTGAAGACCTCAACGGCAAAATAGGCAAATATCTACACCATATCAACGACCAAGTGGGCGGGAGAGGGCAGCGCCAGTCGGGGTGGAGTAATCAAGGCGGATCTCAACAGACCAAATATCCGACAACTCAATTCAAACAATATATATATATATATATATATATATATATATATATATATATATATATATATATATATATATATATATATATATATATGCAAGATTCATATTTTACTATGCGTGATTATTAAACGGTTTGGTTGTAGTTTACTCTTTCGATTTTATAAACAAATATTTCTAACATAGATTTCTCTTTATACATATGTCTAAGATAGTTGATTACTATAGTATCTTGCATATTTGAAAAAATGTTATTTAACATGTAAAAATGCGTTCCTTGATATTCCGTATACGTCATTAGATTTTACACAATTGATTTCAATATTGTTTCTGTTGTTTCGAATATAACATCATTTTCAGCAGCTTTTATTGCTAAGTCGAGTTATTCTCTTATACAAGGGTGTGTAAAAATTATACGCACTTTAGACATACCATATCTTTAGGTTGGACGCGCTGCTTTCTACTTATGCGTACTGATAGTTGGTAATATTGTGGTCTCGTGATCAACGTTAGAGTTTGATCGCGCCAATTTTCTTGCAGTTACAGAGTAAACATGGCCTCTCCACTAGCAATATGCACCAAGGATGAGAAAATCCTGTAACTATGAGTGGGTAGAGAAATTTAAATGTGGCCGGACTAGCGAGACGCACGAGGAATAGGGAGGGTTCCCTTCAACCTCCACCAGTGACGAGGAAATTTCAGTAAGTTGGACAAATGGTAATGACAAAACGGCGAATTATTATCGATAAAGTAGTATGTCTCTGCATATTCGGATCGCTGTTATCTGTTAATCCTTGCTGTACCCTTCTAGCGGAGCGATCGTGTTTGCATTGTAACACATTTGCATTATAACAGCAGCAAGAAAACTAGCGCGCTCAATCTCAAACTTCGATCACGTGACCTCAATAGTTCCAACTATATGTGCGCATGTGAAGAAGGCTGTGTGACAAACGTCAAAATATATTATGGCAAAACTCCGAATAATTTTTTTACTTATCCTCGTATATTATTTCCTGTTCTCATCTATAAAACTTTTTAAATGATAGGCTACATGTTTTCGTTTGGATGAATATTTGGAATGGCCGGCGGCTACACCATTAGTTTGGCATCATTGAAATCTATTTGTTTTTGCAATGTGAGTAATATTCTGCCTTAACTTCCGTAATATACCTTTATCTTAAAGATTAATGTGTGTCATCTTTACCAGGAAAACACATCCTCTCCTAGAATCCCTCGGATTTAAATGTATTCTTTGCACATAATTGAATTGCTTCACCTTCATTCTGTTGACTTCTAAATCATATCAGCTGAATATTTTCCTTGAAAGACACAATCTCCAGAATATCATTCAGCTTCATCCAATATTCTTAACCATTTCTCACTAGTTCGAGTTTGATTTACAGTCGAATCCATTACATTCACTTACGGGCTAACAACCCTTGGAATAGGTATGAATCCTCTTCCTCTCCCCAACCGAGCTATAGGTAAACAGCAAGACAGACCGGTTTCTATAACCTTGGATAGCAAATGGTCTACTGCAGAAAGAAAGGGCAACCTACTGCTGGAAAATAATCTGCTTTGTCTGTCATATATCGAAAGGTACATGATCGCCTAAGCGTGTATCAACATGATACATAACCGACTGATTTCTCACTAAAATACTTTTTAGAATTCCATTTCCCTGTGCATTCTACGCTTCATTTATATTCATTTTTTGATGTTAACTCATGCTCAAATATAATTTGATTAATTTAATGTATTCTGCGATATTTTAAGTTTTTTACATTAAAAAAACCCATTTCTACCAATATTTTTTTGCACCCGAAGCATTTTCATTATATCATTTGAGTATTCATTAATCTCTTTTAGCGATATTTTTTAACCAAGTTTTTCTGTTTTTTATATTGTCCATGCTATCAATTTCTTTATTTATGATTACTTTTCTAAATGTGTGCTCCCCTCATCATATATATTTACAATATTTTTATATCTTAAGATTATATGTTGCGGACCATGTAAACCATTATCTGAAATTTCAAAAAACGACATCACTAGAAATAGTAAATATCATTAATAAAGCCGCTTTAATCTCTCGTCATCTGAGATGAAAATATAAAACCTCATTTTTTATTAAAACTTATATATAAGTTGAAATTCAAATTGTTTTCAAGATATTTTTGAGACATTCATTTTCATCTCTAAATTAATGATCTTAATAGATTTGAATTCAATATTTCTTTATAATAAAATAAAGAATCACAGAATTAGGTTTCCAATACACGATTTACATTAGAGCAACATGGGAGAAAAGAGAAAACATTCTACGATGTTTGAGGGATTTTCACGATTTACTTCTACCAAGCGTTTAATTATCTTCATGAAACTTAGTTAAATAATATCACTTATGTCAGTGATATATATATATATATATATATATATATATATATATATATATATATATATATATATATATATATATATATATCAGTTTAATATATTCCTACACAACGAGAATTCCTAATGTTTTTAAAAGTAGCAAATGGTAGATGCTATGTAGCCAGAAACCCGCCGATATTGCCTGTGAGAAGATCTGTATGGAAGTCTCTTGCGTTCACATTGAATTTATTCTCTACGTTAGGAAATAAAATAATCGTTTTCATGTCTTATTGTTTGGTTAATGAATGTGTCTTTTCTACAGCTGGTCGCCATGTACTTTGCGTGTGCATAAGGCGACCAAACGTTGACGAAAATGACCGTAACTTAGGCTTGTATTACGTGCTAATTGTTCGCATCTTTATTTTACCGCACTTACAGATATTTCGCCTCTACTTATATAGACGCACTTGTTCATTTCCCTTCTTCTTTTTTCCTGGTTTATTGCATGATTCGTTTTACTGTTCGTTATTTTTGTTTTATCTGTTTTCTATTTCTATTCTTTGTTGTATTCTCTTATTGTCTCAGTTTTCCTCCTTACTTTTCAATCAACTATTTTCATTTAATACGTTCTCTAGTAATTTTTAATAGTTTTATTTCCTTGAATTTATTTCTATCATCCGATTTTTTTCTTTCTTTCTTTCTTTCTTTCTAACCATTGTTTTTTTTAGTTTCATTCTTGCTCTATGTCAATAAGCTAATGCATTTAGTATTTTGTGAATCAACAATGTCTGATACTGTTGTTAATGTTTAAAATATTTACAACTAGGGAACGAGTTAGCACCATTTAAGGAAATCTTTCATAAATAAATTAACCCAATAAATAATAAATAAATTTTAATACACATTTAAGAGGAATGAACCAGGATTGTGTTTCTACCTGTAAAGTATGCCATAACCGTATTTCTTAAACCCAGTACACAAAACAATTTAAGAAATTGTAATTCAAATCGAAAACACACTACCTTATATCTTAAAATATGTAAAACTGAAAAAACGAATTAAATACGAAATAGACACTACCTTATTCTTTAGAATATAAGACGCACTTGCGTATAAAATCAACCCTTATTTTGGGAAAAAAACTTTTTCAATCGTATTAGAAAATTTATATTGAAGAAAAACTCAATATGAAATCGATAAAACTGTTATAAATGACACATTAAAAATTCCTACATATGCGTATATATAATTATATTTATACATAACTGTATATCAACCAGAAATACATAAACACACATACACACACATGCACTCAATCACACCCCCCCACACATATATATATATATATATCTTATATGCCCTCTGTATGTAAGTCACATTCTTCAAATTTTTGATTAACAAAGTGCGTCTTATTCGCCCTACAAATACGTTAATTTCATGGAAAAGATGATAGTTTAATGGCTTTCCCTGGATTCAAGCAAAAATAATAATTCTGGAGAGTGTATTTATTTTAGATATTAAGTAAACATAAATTCTATATTATATAAACTCCTTAAAATATAAATTACTCTTTCTGGAAATATGCACAAGCTGTCCAGGCCAAGGTCGCAAGCAAGCAACTTGGATAACAGTAGATACAAAAATCTAGTAAATTCTAAATAGGGGCAAAGCGTAAATGTCTATTATCATAATTGACTGAGTTCATCTTATCCTCATCAGATAAGGCTAATTGCTTAGCCATGATCTTTGTCTCTAACTCCACATTAAAAGACAAAGGTGACCCAGTTCTCAACTTACCTTTCTCAGAGCACACGATCTCAGTAATAACTTTATCACAGCCCTGAGACGTTAGTGGAAAATTCAAGTATATGCCCTGTTTTCAAGAATGCGTGTGATCATCCATTCCCGTCTCATTTTAGACCAATCAGCCTCCTCGTTGTCACTGGCAAAGGTTTTGAAGGAATAATCAACAAGAAGGTTGTTGATACCTTTAATAGGGACAACCTCTTGAGTGACAAGTAACACAGATTTCGACTGTCTGTGTCAGCTAGTGATATTCTAACTTTCATTACTCACAGGTTCAAAGAGACAACAAATGTATATCAAGGAAGATTGCATTAGATATTGCAAAAGCATTTGACAAAGTGAAGCATAGAAAGTTGCTGCACAGCCTTTCAAGCTATGGATTCACTGGAAGAGTTTTCTCGTTTATCAAGTCCTTCCAAACGGGTAGGTCTCTGAAGGTAATTGTAAACGGCAATCGTCTGAGGCTCAAGCGATCAAAGTTCTCTTCTCAGTCCAAGTCTCTTTCTACTTTATATAAATTATTTGCCTAAGAATATACTCCGAACTTCTCTGCTGATGATATAACGATATATGGGTGCAACCCCAAATATAACAACTCAAGGGATGGCTGGCCGGTCACATTCAGTGTCTGGAAAATCAAACTAACGGAATTCCATCATCACCGAGTGGACCTTAAATATTCGCTTATCACGATGAACGGGTGTTCTTTCTTGGGATTCCAGGTGCAATGAGCGCCTAATAGGACTTAACCTCAACCCCAAACTCAAGTGAAACTGATACATATGGTTCATCGATAAAGATACTTGGAAACTTGCCGGTTTCCTGTGCCGATCGAATAAATATCTGACTCCTCCTATAATCTAACTTTACAAGAGCCGTATCAAGCTGAAATGGAGTACTGCTGTCTTATCTGGACGGGAGGTAGTTAGGTTTCACTCTCTTGTCCTGATTGTGTGCAAAACTCCAGTAAGTACCAGACTCATCATGCTATCTCCTACTTTTACAAGAGTTAGATCAGTCCAAAAATGGAGTACTCGTGTCATATTTGGGCGTCAGCTTTCTGGTCATCAGACTGCAGCCTTAATATATTCCAAAAGGATTCTCGTAGTTAAAAAAATCTAAATATATTCGATCCCTAAAATCTAAACATATTCAAGTCTCGAGTTAACCGTTATCTTTCTGATATATCCCCATAATCTGTAACTCATACTCTGTAACACTCAGCCTCGAATGGCTTTTAAACCTCGAACAGTGTGAAAATTATTGTTAAACAACAACAGCAGCAAAAATTGAAATAAAGTAACTGAGATTATCAGAAATTGCAAAGAATGTTAAATATATTAGTAAATATTATTAGTATTTAATTATTTAAAATCCGGTAAAAGTTATTATGTAAAACACATAAACGTCAATAACTCAGAATGACCAGAACCAATATATGTCAACCCGTAGTAGAAACTCTAACTGAATATTTAGTCACTTTTAATGTTTATATTTTAAGATATTTGGAATTTACGAAAATAAACTGATTGAAGTTATTATGTAGATGAAACTAATATTAGTCCATTGCCTCTGAAATATATTAACATTTCCTATGTTATATGTTGAAACATGGATAATGAAAAGTATTTTAAAATATTGAAAAGCAGAAAATAACAGCTATTGAGCGTGGGAATGTTCAAATTAGACACATCAATGTAGTTTCACAGAGATCATGGAATGATGAACAGCAATGTTGAAAATACAACTAAGGGAAGAACTAGAAGCAAAGACAAAGGCTTCAAGAACTTGTCTCCTTGAGGGAAGCATAAACTAAAACCTAAACCAAAATTTTTGACCAATTCTCAGGTCTGTGAACAGGCTCGAATTAAAGTCGTCAAGAATAACCAACAGTGTAGAATACTCCGTCAATTGTAATCTTTCAGAAAATCTCCGGGGTAAATTCCTGTCAGAAAACAATTATTTTAAGCGGCAAAATCGGGACAATAAATAGATGAAAATTGGCTTTTTCACCAACGAATCTTGAGTGACAATTAATGAACCTGATTGATAAACCAAAGGTTGAATTTTATCCGATGCAGATATGCCTGTCGCTAAAAGGAGGCAGTAAGGAAGCGATAGTGTGATGATATGGGCTGGAATCGTCCAACAAACCATTATTAGATCATTCAAAAACAATGACGGATTTAAAATGTACAGTGTTAGCTATTGCGACTTCATGGACAAGATAACTTTTGAATGATACAAGTCCCAGCTTCGCAGTTTAAATTGAAGTGTGTATTTACGCAGGACTAAGATACTTCTAATGTATCTAACGTTACTTGTGAATATTTTGAGCGTAAAAGATTTACGGAAAAGAAGAAAATGGAATGATCAACATCAGGCCCGATTTAAATCCAATCGAAAATCTATGGTCAATTATAAAAATGGCAAAAAGTATGACAGCAAAGCATAACTATGTGAAGCAATTAAAGCCAACATGTCGGATATTTAACCAGCTGATGTAAAGAACCTAAAAAAATCAATAGACATTTGATTGTTGACTTTCTATTGAAAAGGGTGTAAATAATTCATTGTCATATGTTTGTTATTTGGTTCTCTGTTAGAGCTATTGATCTTTTGTGAGGATTTTATTACTTTGTTAAATAATGATTTTCTGGTTTTGCATAATAAATTCAGACAGCAGTGTTTTTCTTTTATAATAAATCTACTAAATTTAAGAAAATATGTTGAAACTGAAACTTTATTTCAAGTTTTATTTTATTTTAAAATCGAAATTAAACGTATAACATTTGACAAAATGTTTCAAAGCAAAATACTCCATGAACGTTTGATTAATCTAGCTGGGAACTGTAACGTTATTATTCAACAGAACATAAACATTTACGACATTTTAAATGATATATTCGGGTATTATATCGTCATATTGTATGCATAAATCCGATTTACGTGCAAGATATTAGCCTGGCGTACATGCGATGTCTAAGTATTAGTACCTTCCATAAATATTTAAGACAATCAGTTATTTAAGTTGAAGTGTATAAAGATTTAAGAGGCATGGGAACAATTAGAGTACTCTAAATATATCGAAATGGGTAATTTTGTCAAAAAGAAAAATCTGATGACATGTCTACTTTATCACTTTAAATATATATATATAATTATATATATATATATATATATATATATATATATATATATATATATATATATATATATATATATATATATACAAAGCAATAGGAAACGTTTAGCAATCTAACATGTTTCCTTGTATTAAAGCTTCACCAAAAATGAGTTACGGAAAAAAGAATAAATAAATGGTATTTTTATTTCTTGCTTTTCATTAGTTTATCAGCTACACGCTTTTCTTCTTTTTCTTCGTCCTCCTCCTGTTCTTCTTTTTTTTTTTTCTTCTCCTCCTACTATTACTGCTACTACTACTTTTCCTTCGCAACTTTCTTTTTTCTTACAGTAAATTTTGCGTTTTTGCTATCTTTCCTAAACAATTTACTCAAGGTCTCTATGTAGGTTTTATGTTGTTTTCCTCTATCTCCACTTTCTTTCAATCCAATATCCACGTCCTCTTTCCTCACCATGTGAACTCGAAACTTCAACTCTCTTTGCCAATATTATTGTTATTATTTTACATTATTTTCTTTTCTATTAATTCGCTCAAATGCTGTGCATTTTATCAATTTCTTATGAGAAACCAGCAACACTGACAAATACAAATCAAACATGTTCATTTTGATGGAAGTGAAAGTCAAAATCATGTCATGTCTTATGGAAAAGAAAACATACTCCAGATTGGGGGTGGGTATCCTACTTAGCGGAATTAACAATTATATCCGTAATATACATTTTAATATATATAGTGCGGGGAAACAAATATTTGTACACATAACAAATTTTTAATTTATTGTTTTTCCAATTAAGGAATGAACATACTTTTTCACATTATTAACTGTACACAGATACATAATAACTAAATATGCATTAAAACAAAAGAACGGTGGAGTAATGGATAGCGGGTCGGATTGAAAAATCGGAGAGCCGAGTTCGAATTCCAGTCGAATCTATTACATTCACTTATATACTAATAACCTTGAGAAAGGTATGAATCCTCTTCGACTTCTATGGGTAAATAGCAGGGCAGACCGGGTTCTATTACCTTGAATGGCAACTGATCTACCGCAGAAAGAAATAGCAGCCTACTTGAAAAATATACATCGCCAGTCATGTATCGAAAGATACATGATCACCAAAGCGTGTATCACGTATGGCACATAATTGACTGAATAGAAATAAACGTCTTTTATACAATTTAATGGATTAGAAAAGTATTCGTACAATGTAAATTTCAGATTTTAAAACTTTTAAATTGCTTTACTACTCTAGATCATTCAAGTGGAATATTCTTAAATGTTCCAATAATGTTATCAGTAATTATTTTTAGCCTAAAAATTACAAACAAAACATTCTGTAATTGTTATTCGTGCCATAAGTTTATCATCATGGCAAAAGGTAAAGAATTGACAAATTCACAAAAAGAACTAATTGTTAAGCTCTGGAAAGAAGGTAAAATTTAGAGGAAAATCTCAGACAAGCTGAATATTCAATTTACTCGTTTAGTTCATTCATTCCAAGATATAAAACTCAAAACTGTTTAATATCAAAGTGTTCCATGGAAGATTTCTGCAAGATCTTCGAAAGAATTAATGCGTCAATATAATCCAATGGTTACTCGTCAAATGTTTCAGGATGATTTGATTTCATCAGTGTCACTAAACGGATAATAATCAATGAAAGTCATAGGAACAATCTAGTCACGCTCCCTCGGAAAACTCCACTGCTATTGAAAATATACAAAGATGCCAGGTTCAAATACGTTCATGGACATAAAAGTAAGGAGAATTGTATTGGATAAGAGTATTATGGATAGACAAAACCAAAGCTGAGCTGTTTCGACGTAATTCTAGAAACATGTATGGAGGAAAGATGGCGATGCGTACAAAAAAATAACTCAGTTCGAACAGTGAAATTTGGTTGTGGCAGCATCATGGTTTGGGGATGTTTCTCTGCAAAGGGTACTGGCAAAATATCTGTGATATATGGTAGAATGAATGCCGAAGCATATCGAAGTATTTTGGAAGCAAATTAAACGATTTCGTTTGAAAATCATGAACTTCCTCGTCATTAGATCTTACAACAACATAATAATCCTAAGCACATTGCGAAAGCTACGAGGAAATAGCTTGCTGAAAATAATATAAATATCACGAAATGGCCAAGTCAGTCCCCAGATTTAAACCCAATCGAAATTTTGGCGTTATTTGAAAATTCAAAATCAATCGAGAGCTCCAAAACCCAGTATGTGAAGACCATATGCGAAGAAGAATGTAACAAAATGTCAACTAAAATTTGCAAATCATTAATTGAGAACTACAAGTAGAGGTTGGTTGCTGAAGAAGTGAATAATGGCTATTCTACAAAGTATTAAATGAAGATTATATATACTTTTTGTATAGTTTTTCAAAGATTAAAATGGATAAATGAGATTTATTTCTATTAAATCACACATTTGTCTGTTTTCTATGTTTATTTAGTTATTATGCATCTGTGTACAGTTAATTATATGGAAAGCATGTTTATTCATTAGTTGGAAATACAATTAATTAAAACATTGTATATGTCCGAATATTTGTCCCAATCCCATTGTATATAATGACATAGAGCATTCCTAAAGATATATCGTGTTCATTGTAAAATACAGATTATCTTAAAATCAACAATCGGCTAAAATATAAAACAATGAAAGTTCGACAGCTCTTATTAAAAATAAGAGAACAGGAGGGTGGGTATAAAATATATGCGCAGTACATTGCAAGAGGTCAGTTTTTGAACACTTGATCCAGTCTTTAGAAGATAGCAGAATCTGAGGAGCTTCAATCGAATTACCAGAAATAAAAATAGATAATTGTCTAATTAATTATCTTTCGTACTAATTCCCTATCATTTCACAGAGAATAGATATATATTTTAAACAGTATTTAATAATATTTAATTGAATGAAAGAAATGGAAAATTCCCCTAGTAAGCGTTTCCTCCTTAAAAATGTTCCTCAGTCTAATAATGTTTTTATTAATGGAAGCAAATATGTTGTGTGGTGTGATATTTTACAAGAAACGATTCTTGTAATTCTACATCCAGAAAAGCTGGAAAACAGGAATGTTTAAATTTAAATTTAAATCTAAAATATTTTGCGTTCGACGAGTTTAGATGCATAACTTCTCCGACCTGATTCAGCTTTCTAATTTTATTGCTTTTGTTTATATAACTGCTTTAATATATTTCAATATCTTTTAAATAATATATATATTTTTTTTAATCTGACATCTTGTGCATTAATAACAATTGCAGAATATACCGATGCATTAAACAGGATGTCATTCTCTTTTCTGAAATAATCAGTTACGTCTATACCATAACTGTGATTTCTTTTTGAAAAATGGACTCTCATATTGTAAAATAAGATTTTACTTTCTGAGAAGGTCGAAAAAGTTTCTGATACAATGCTTTCGATACAAATTACAGAAAATAAAATGAAAGTTAATGATTACATCGCTCAAATGGTAAAAAATAACGCTTATGTGTTCACCCCTTTGGCCAGAATAGTCTTTGGTTTTGATTATGCTTATTGAAGATTTTTTATTGCAAAAAAAAAGAATACACAAATATTAATCTGATCGATCATTTTTCTTTCAATCAAACGATATTCAATCTAATGAAATAATAGCAAATTATTGATTTTAGTTAATGGCACAATTTATTGATTTCTTAAAAATGCTGCATATTGATTATCAGTAATGATGAGATTATCGATTTCCTTTGATTATATGAACTATTGATTTTTATAATCACGTCGAATTCATTTTATATTCAGACCTTTTATTTTGTCAAGGACCCAGGCTACCATTCTAAGTATAGATTATAGATTATATTAGTAAGCACATTTCTAATGCTTTTAACAGGATATGTGATTACGTTTAAAGGAAAGGTTATTTGCATCACATTCTTTATCAGTCACTCTTTCTATCTTTTCATTTAGGTCTCCTTTTTCTTCTCTATCTTCCTCTTAACCATTTTCGAAATGTCTCCACTCTCTATGTTACATTATCTGTTTCAATATGCTCCTATCTAAATGTTACCTTTTGATTTGTGAAATATATGCATATATTTATAATTTTTGTACACATTTAGCAAAATTAAATTCCATAATGATTTTAGGCCTATGTGCCACATCAAGCAGAAGCTGAAAGAAAGGTGATGTTGTATGGGTGTATAGGGAGTATTATCACCAGTCACGATGAACGTATATCTCTTCGGGGAGTCATCGTACCTTGAAAGACGAAAATGACACCTGACTTCATTTGGAATTCGTACATACGATCAATTGCAAAAGAAGCAGGTAAAATGTTTATCTCCCTTCACCGCGCCCGTAAGTGCCTGACTCCTCATGCTATTCTATAACTTTATAAGAGCCAGATCAGACCAAAAATGGAATACTGTTATATTTGGACGGGAGCTGCCGAATCGTTACTCTCCAGGATTGATAGAGATCAAAGGCGTCACTGAGCCCTTATTCTCCACCCTTCAATCAGGTGGGATGTGGCAAGCCCCTCGATGCTCTATCGATTCTAAAAGTGCTCAAACCTTCATTGCAAGGATATTCCATGCCACTTAGTTGCAAAACACCAACAGTCTCCTCCGTATTCTACTGGTGAGAATGAAGTTCCACACAAACAGCTTCTTCCTGCAAATCACTGCTCCGTGGAAGCGCCTCCCAAGGCCTGTTCAAGTCTAGAGTTAACCGTTATCTTCCACTCATATGTCCCCCGCAAACTCCTTATCACTAGTGGCCGCCGGGCATTGTGCATGGAAAAACTTACTGAAAAAACGTAATATTAAAATGAATTTAATTTACATTTGCTTTCATATACGTTCTTTAAAATTGTAATTACTTTCCTAACATCTTAAGATACAACCAAATTTGTGGATGCACCTACTGAATTTAGATAGGAATATCCAGAGATAAAGCAAACGCTAAAAAGTAATTATCATACTCACTCCGATATTTATTCTATTGATTCGTATTTGCTGTTCGCATAACCTGTCAGCCGAATGTCACGTTCCTGGACATGATATACAGAAGAGCGTTCTAGGCACGATTTTCTTTACAAAACGAATTTGAAAGCTAGCAAAGATGAAAATGGACAGAACAGTTTTGGACACGCAAATACACCTTCGTTTCATATTTGTTTTCTTTTCTTTTTTGTCTTTGTGCACAAATATCGAGCATAAACGCAAGACGCGAACTTATGATAGGACGTGAAGAAAGATTGCAATTTTGCAACGGGGAATCGGAAGATGATAGTGAAATTAACGCATCGTGACATGTTTAAGCTCCTATCCTCACAGAAGCAACACAAAACAGAACAGTTTTAAAACAACTAGAGAGAAAAATAGAAACTGACAGAAACCGGAATACCTAGAAACGGATAAAATACGGGAAACGGCAGCATTGTAGTATCGATCAAACGCGGCGTGATTGCAGCAAAATAGAAAAAATGATTTTGAATTTAATAAAACAATATCATGGAAATATGAAGTAATAATAAATAGCTTATCGTAAACTTGAAATCGATGACAGAAATCTCGATAAAACCGATTGTTTGGAGAAACCTATTTTGTTTTAAAATTATATGATGACAGCTCTTCCAAAACTAAACTTTCAAGAACAACTCAGGAAAATTAGAAGATTAACCTACATTCGAAAACAAATTTAAGTGGAAGAAATTTAATTAAAAGAAACAGCATCAAGACGTTCTTCATGTGAAAATACACAAGATCCATCCAAATCGAGGAAATAGAGGAACTCACGTCTTTACATGAAGGGATTAGGAAATCAATGTTGTTGAACAGATCCTATGCTCTAGAGATTATGTTAAATGCCTAAATGTACAGAGCAAAATAAGTTGAAGAGTGTGTAAACACGTCAATAAAAAACACAAGTATAGACCAAGATGACATTAGATAGAAAATGCTTGTGAAAAATTAAAATATAAACTACATATAAATATTTATAGACGTATTCATAAAATGGAGGAAAAAAGATAAATGATATGGCAGCGGATATTAAAAGAAAATGGAAGAGCTATGATTAACAACCCATAATTTACACAAATTAAAATGTATTCTTTAAAAATCGTAAATTCAGTTATTGAAATATAATAAAGTAAATAATTAATAATTTAATGAATTATAAAATTTATTAAAACATATTTTAAAATTATTAATTCGTATAAACAATATAGCAAAAAAGACTAGGCTATCGTCATTAATAAATTACTAAATGATCGAAGGCATATTGAACATGATTTTACATACAACATATCTCATTAATAAAAGATAAGAATGATTCATTTAAGGCAATGCATTGGTTGCTAATATGAGAAAAAATAATTCGTCAAAGAGGTAATAATTTACATTTATGTGAACGACAGAAGGAAAGTAAAAGAACGTGAGATATTAGATAAGTATTTACCAGAGATGTAAGAAAAACATTCAAAATAGGAAAGTTAATATTTATACGAAACATTGTAACCGTCTCAAAGATAAAGGTGAAGAACGGAGATAATCTTGATCGCAAAACTTTTGATTTTGTACAGAAAATTAAAAAAAAACAACTAAAATCTGTCTATATCTTTGAGGCTATTGTAGCTCTTTACAATGTAATTATTTACATTGTAATTGTTTACATTGTTCGGGTTGATTTCCTCCTCTTTATTGTCTTATTAACGACATTTCGGTCGTTGTATACTCCAGACTTATTCTTATATACGAAATTTCAACGTATATCATCAGAAAGCCGGAGGGTACAACGGCCGAAATGTCGTGAATAAGACACTATAGATGGGGACATCACTCCGAACAATGTAAACAGTGAAAATAAAAAAACGGTTATTTTTTGTCATTTGACTCTAATAATAGCCATTATTTTAAAAATAAATATTTTCCATTTGATATATGTTCTAAATAATATTTCTTCCCGAAATATATTTTACGGATGTTTAAAAACTCAATCTTTCCCGATTTGAACTACGTTTGTTTATCACTGGACTACATAGATTACTGGTAAGATTATAATTTCTTTTAATTCTTTTTAATTTGAATATTTGTATTTTATTTTATTTTTATTATTGGTTTCTCTTGTATCATCCCTAATTTATTCCCCTTTGTCTTTACTAAAATGTATTGTCCCACATTTTTACATCCTGGCTAAGTTTCCTCTATTTCCAAGTCAACATCAAAAGCATGATAGAAATCGTGACTTACTAAATTCTTTTTTGTCAATGATTATCATCAATTCGTTTATCCAACTTGCTCTACCTTTTTTCAGATCTCATTTATGTTTATTTTAATGGCATTAGTATCATATGATCTTTTGTTTATTTCCCTTTTATTAATACTATTACGCCTTCTAAATTTTCCTTCTTTCTCTCTGTGATAAAGTTTGTTTTATTTTCGTCTCATTTCATTTTTAAAATGCTTTCTTCCAGTTTCATTACTTTTTCGTTGTAATTTTCTGATTATCATTGGTCTTTGAAGTTTCGATATGCTTTTTCATCATTTCTTTATTCGTCTTTCTGGAATTTTTATGTTATAGTTGATTCTGATCTTGTTTTCCATGTTTTTGGAATATTTTCTAATTTTTGCATTTTCGATTTTCAATCGTTTTCTAAATATTAATTAATATCTGTATTTAATAGTTAATAACTAGGTTGCAATTCTGAAAAAAAATACACGTTCTGTTTTGTAATGTTTGTAAAATCGATTCCATGTCCTTAACATGATCGTCAGGTTGTTCATCACTACTTTCTTAATCTCTCTCGGTATGTTTGATGCATTCCCTATTAATGACGGTTGATCTCTCACAATATCAAATAATTTAGTGTTTTCTTAGAAAATTTTAAGGTCTTACTCTGATTATGTCTAAAGCATGAATTTTAAAAATATATTATGGAATGATAATATTAATAGGATTTTGTATAGTTTAAAGTAGATAAATATAAGCATAGTTATTTCTGTACAAATACTTTGAAGAAAATCAGTATTAATCATCAAATGCATGCATCAACAATATGTGGGGATACATTCGCAGTTGAAGAACTTATAACCTGAGTATTCCTATCGAAGTGAACACTAAGAACATACTATTGTATTCTGCTGTTAGATTTCCAAATCCTTCAAAACCCATCATATTATTCTTTTATGCATTACCGAAGACTATTTCCAATAATCTTAACTTGTCTATCAATTCTAATCTATCTCATCTGTTCACTTCTGAACGATACACTACATGTTAATATCATATCCGTTTTGTTCATTTACTGTCATTACAATTAATTTATTGATATATGAAGTATTTCTATTCATTATTGTTATTTCTCTCTTTTCGTTAGTATTATAGCATACACTTTACATCCAGAAGCTTTTTATTAACTTAGTTAAATATTTCAACTTGAAATTAATACATTTATTCAGACCCATGTATTCAGTCATATATCGTCCTATTATATCAGGCGGTTAAGTTGATTTGAGCCGATCTCTAACTACCTCTATACTTCTGCAGTTTATATCTGAGTGGTTTGAAACTGTTTTGAAACATAATTATTAGGTTGAGTCTCCTTGAATAACACGGCTTTTTAAATTGACCTAGGTTATAAATTTAATCCAAGCCAGCTATATTATAATAGAAAACCTGCGATTTGAATGTATACTCGACGTATACTCACTTTGTCAACATGGCTAGCATTATATACACGTGTATTTATTTACATTTTAAACATTATTAAAATTCTAAAAGTAAACTGCTACAAACTGAGCAACAAAATTCTTCATGTCAATCAATGACAAATTTCCATTTCGATTATACGTATTTTGCGTGTAAAAACCTATTTCATCATTTCACAGCATATGTTAAGAAGTTACCTAATCCCCCAAGTAATGAGTCAAATATAAGTCTTCTATCTGAGAAAATCATATTCTCCTAAAACATTGTTAATTCAATATTCATCCGCAAAAATGAATTGTTTTTACAATCCACAATATTTTTAGGTTTTAAATAACATTCAAATCTTATAAGTTATAATGTTCAAACTAATTAAATTAAATTCAGGTCATATAGCAGTTTTATTTGATATTTTAATTCAAATACATAAAACTCGTCAGTTTCAATTTATCTAATAGAAACGATAGCAGCAGCCATAAAGCCGTGAAAATATTGCACAAATTGCCAATCAAATTTCATTTTCTATTTTGGAAAATTTTTTATAATCTCTAACATTTTTACGGTCACACAACCGATATGAATCAAGTGCCACGATATTTTGAAACTAAATATGGAAGAAGTCTTTACTAGATTGTATGGTTTTATGGTTTATATTATTTTTTCGTTGCTAATTTATTGTTTTTTTAGTGTCAATTTCTATTATCCTATGATTTATATGGACAGTCCAGGATATATTTATTCCCTAACTGACAGCCAAAAAGTCGCACTGAAAACGAAAAACAGTAAGATATTGAGTAGAGAAAGAATAATTTTTTGATTGCTCTGAATTTAACTTTTAATATTTTAACATCATCATGAATAGCGCAATAAGAATTGAATCAGTTTATCGCTCTACGCAGATTATTTTTTTAATTTGATAAGTACTTTTCAAAGTCACGATTTTCAGTCTTTGAAATATTCTCAAGCCTAAAGAAACGTTATTTACATAACAAAAATGATCTAAATGTTAACTAAGAAATAATATCCTTACGGACCTCACAGGTGGAAATTCTATCACAATGTTAAGGCAATCTAAGATCACTTTATAAATTAAAGGATCTTAAAAGGCCTTTGTCTATATCTACAAACTCTTATATGTAAGCTATCATGGACAAATTTGAAAGAAAAATTACCGTATATTTCCTCGTATAATGCGACCTTTAGATAAGACGAAATAAAATAATATTGCAAATGTTCATGAATTTATCCTATACCGGTAGTATAAGACGACCTCTTATTGATTATATAAAGATGATGTTATTGGAAATGTTGTTACTGTATCCTTAGAGATTTAAATAAACAAATTAACAAAACCGATTCTATATCATGTTTTTCCTACGCACGTTCCCTAAAAGGGAAACCGTTATTTGTTTACGTGTCATCACATGATCTCTTGCAAATACTGATTCTTCTTTCTCTTCTTTTCTCATATTTAAAAAGCTACAAACAACCTGGTGTACTAAAGGCCATTTACTCATACTCCATCGACAATAACAAAATACTGCTAATAACAGTACAATAATGTATGGTAATAATATATTACATTGATGTGAACGCAATCATACCACAATCTTTAAATTTTCTCAGCTGAACTTGCATGGATACAAGTTGATTTTATTGATATGGAATTATTCTACAGATAGTCAATTTATTTTGAAGTTATACCATTATTATATAATGTAGAAATGTTATTAATACTTTTATTATCAGTTAATATGATAATGTGAATATTTTCATGTACGTTATTTGTTATCGCACTGAGGCCAAGGTTAGCCTAGTGACAAACATTACTCAGAATTTCAGATTTCATTTTTAGAATTGTTGTATAAGTCGACACCCATTTTTAAGGGTTATTTTTGGTATTTAAACGTTGTCTTATTCGCGGAAATTTGCGGTAAGTTTTTTTCTTCCAAATAATGTAGTAGGGAATAATGATGATTTGAACGTTTAAAACTTGGATTCACTAAAATTTGACATGATATGAAGGAAGAAGTCACAGGTATGCATCATTAATGTTTCTCTCAAACTTGTAATAAAGGAAGTAAAAATGAATTTTAGTGAAAATATATGCATTAAAGAGAATGAATATCACATTATTTGGAAGGATATTAATAAAAGCTACTTTCAAATTAAAACAAAATGGTTGATTTATGAAGCAAAATGCATTATATAGGAAGGCGTTTATGAAAGGATCCTCTTGATATGCTGTTAAAAAGGCGTGAAAAGATAAAGGATAATTTGAGGAGAATTGAGCAAAGACAAATGATTAAGAGAATCTAAAAAACAATTATCAATAATTAATAGGAAATCAGTATTGGAAAAAAGAGTGCAATAGGAAACAAAAGTGTAAATTCGGAACCTTAATTGAAGGAAGTTCAAAGGAGAGGAATTTTTGAAAGAGACTTATAACGTCAAGACCATATTGAATGCTACGAAATAATTCGTCATGTGACCTGTTACTACAATCCATGTTGCAAAAAGAATATAGCTGAATGTTTATTTCACAGTGATACTTAATTCTGGGTTAATGATTGATTAATACATATTTGAAAGGCAAAATGTATATTATATTAAATACAATTTCTGTAGTTTATCCATACAGTAAATTATTCCTGATACAACTAAATAAAAGACAACAGCTAAACATCTGCCTATATTTCTATGATGAGATACTGAAATTATTTACAATATTTACGTTGTTCGGAATGTTGTCTTCATCTTCATTACTGCTTTTACGATGTTTCGGACGTTGTAAGTTCCGGCCTTCTTCAGATGATATTAATTGGAATTTCGAACCAAATCGATTATTTAGTCCACGGGAATAGTGATTTGACACAAGAGTTGTGAGTTCAATACCTAGGTACAAAAGAGGGGACGAGTAATTGGAGAGTTGAATTACCATTTTGAATTAACAGAATATTCCCAAACGCATCGCACGTGGAATTAAACAATCTACCACCGTGGATTAAATAAAGTGTTAGGTTCTAAATTTCAATTAATATCACCTAAAGAAGGTCGGGGAATACAACGGGCGAAACATCGTGAATATGGCAAAAAAAGATGAGGACAATAGTCCGAACAATATAAATAGTATAAGCAGCTAAACTGTAAAATTAATTTATATTTGTGTTCTCATACCAGAAGTACATTGTGTTCATTTTCGTAATCCAATTCTAAGAAATCTATTCAAATTATAAGCAAATATTTCGTCAATGGTTCACATAAATAATCTTCAGATTTGAACATTTCCGGTTTATGCAAAGGGCCAAAAGACCACTAATTAAAACTATTTCAATAATTTTTTCTTGGTTTCATCTTTTTCTGGAATGTATAATGTGTATTTATTTAAATGAGCAAATATATCTGACTACATTCACGAAGCTAACTTCAGCTTTATTTTATTATTGTTATTCATTTGTTTAAACGGATTAAAATGTCCATACACATCTTACTGCGTCATTGTTTCCGGTCAGTTTCTGCATTCATTTATTATGTGTGTTAGCGTCACCTGCACATCAATTATCACATATTTCCCTCTCTTTTTGACTCTCTTTAAATCTCTCCAAATTAAAATTAACACTTGCATTTGACTTTAAGAAAAGGCGTCCGAATGGATTTTATGCTCCTATTATTAAGCATTTTGATTCATAATCTAATTCTGTATATATTCCTAAGTCATGTCACCCGCGCATTTGTTTACTTATACATTTTTCATGTTATTATTATTATTGTTATTATTAGTATTACATAAATTTCTATTCAATACATTGAACGTCTGTACAACAGAATCACCTGAAAGTTATCTACGGAATTCAGCGTAAAAACAATACATCCTAAAATATTTTATATGCTTGTATCGCTTCATAATAGCGCTCAGTTTCGTATTTCATACAAAATGATGGTAAAATCAATAATTCCTTGTGTTTCATTTGAACTGATGCCCAGAATTTATTGTATAAACACAACAAAGAAACAGAAACATTTCTTCCAAGTGACGTTTTATTTCAAGCTTGGGAATGGAATGTTCAATGGGAAAGGATTTATTACGATTAATGCACAAATAAAATTAAACATGAGAAAATAAATAAAATTGACAAACATTAAATGGAAATAAATTGTTCTGTTTGTCTATCTACCCATATATCTACAACAAATCATTCCGTCTTCAGAAGATCTATCTATCTATCTATCTATCTATCTATCTATCTATCTATCTATCCTATTCCATATTAGAAAAATGATTAGTAATAATGAAAACAGAAATAATATAATATCCCAGGAAAATAAGAGACGTGAGCAAACCAAAGCAATTACTTTTTAACTCTTAAATATGTAAACCTTAAGATGTACCCAGTATCTTTTAACCTGATTTTGTGTTACAGCAATTAAATGATCTATCGTATATCTTCTACATTAGAGATATCGTCAATAAAATAGAAATTGTGAAAAGTGAGATGTTTTGCAAGCTGCAAGGGACAGGAAATTGTGGAGAGCCATCATCACCAACGGCCTAACGAGACACGCTATCTAGAAGAAGAAACATTCATAGCCAAAATATATTATAAAATATACTGATCGATCATAGTCATGAATAGACGAATAAAATATAGTATATTAGACCAAGTTACATTAATGATAATTTTATAATAAGTAATACAAAAAATTATTTCGAATAATTATAACCTATGCTCAAAATGGTGACATGGTCGGTCTTGACTGAATATCAGGTGTTTATTAAGAAATAACTGGATTAAACAAAACATAAATAATAAGGTTGAAATATTTTTCGGATTTGTCTGCGTTCAACTAAAATCTACAGGAATAAAGCAACCATTTTCTCTAGACATCTAACAACAGATCCACTAAGTACCTTGCAAATATATTAAAATATGAAGAATTCGCTCAGGAAAAATCAGAAAGAATCATTGAAGAAAAAGCAGAAAAATAAGCAGATATAATCTAAGCGAATGAGAGATAATATTAACTATTTTCATTAATACGAATTCAAGACATCAAATTTTGAATGTAAAACAGATTTAAATGCAGGGCATAAGGTAGCTTGGACTTAGCCAGAAAGGATATATGAAATAGACAAGACAAATAAAATCAGACAGAAAATTTAAAAAAATGAATGAATGTGAAGTAAGCTGTATGCATGCAAAGAGCAGCAAATGACGCCTCTTTAAACAGGAGTATTTTTATCAGAGTCTTTTTTTACAGGAAGGTTCACTCTTTACAAGGCCCAGGAGCCACTCGTGGTAGAGGGTTACGTTAAGTGGTCGTTTATATGAATAGGATGGGAAGATAACGGTTATCACTATATGGGAACAGGTTAAGATTGTAGTGATCGGGAAAACTTCTCTTGTGACTCTGTTTCACATGGCGGTGATTCGTGGAAAGAAGCTATTTGAATAGAATTACTTCTCACTGAAGAAATACAGAGGCAATGTGGGTGGTTTGCTACTATGTAAGAGGCATACCGGGTCCTGGCGGAACAAGGAATATAGTTCTTCCGAACACTTTCCATTGACGTAGCGATAGATAGAACAGTGAGAGTCTCACCACATCCCGACTGTAAAAGTTTAGGGTAGAAGGTTGATGATAATTCTTCTCCAACAAGGATTCGGAGACGTTTTTGAACTCTATCAAGACTGGAAAGTGAGTACTGGGCAGTCCCTGTCCCAAAAATGGCAACGGTACTCCATTTTCGACCTTATTTGTCTTTCATAGATAGAGGATAGCATGAAGTCAGGTACTTATTGGAGCGGTACAGGGAGCCAATCATTTTACCTACATATTTAGCGATAGAATTAATACAAGTAACAACGACAGCTCGCTGAGAAAAGCAAATGAGGTCCTGCAAGGGAACGTAGAGATTCACAAGAGATATGCCCTTGACATGTCATCCATAATTGTCCAAGATAATTATGGAGTAAAAACGAGTATCGTCGTAAATTGGCTTCAATCAACGTATTTCGTCTTACATTTTAATACTCAAATGGAGGAATCATGAGGTCAATGTTTTTCTTTATAACAGATAAAAAGCATAAAGCATATTTAAAAAGTTTCACTTGGCTGAGTAGAATTCGATGTAATTCACCCCATAAACTAACACTATGTAGCTTCTGAGTTGCACGACACAGGAGACTTGCGAAGCATTTCAATGAGTATGACCTAATATTGATTATTGGTTTCTTTCCAGTTGTTGTTTTCAACAATATCTCTCCATTTTTTGTTACCACTCTCGACTTGTCCAGACTCATCAATGTGCAGTATCACTTCAGAACATGTGCGATAATTGTTCTCCACTAGGTCCGGTCCATTTTTTTTTATAAACAACATTTGACTGTTTATCATACCTCCTTGACCTTTCTTCCATTTATAGAAACTCATTAAGTTATTCCTTGAATCAGTCTCTCTCTCTCTCTCTCTCTCTCTCTCTCTCTCTCTCTCTCTCTCTCTCTCTCTCTCTCACTTTCACCTCTTCACTCTATGCGTAGTTTTATTAATTCTTAGTTGTCTTAATTCCTCGTAATAGTTCTCGGAAATTTTCACTCTCTCTTTCGGATGTTAGAATTGTCTTTCAAGTTGCCATTGTTTTTAGAATTTAGTTGCTCACGGATTCTGTCCATGTTAATCTCAGCGTCTATTTATATAACCTTGCCTCTTTATTGTCGAGTAAACTATTTAACTGTAAATAATCACTGTCAAAGAAAGAAGCGATTAGACATAAAATCAGCAAAAATTTCTTTTCTTGTAACGAAATATTCCCATGTAATATCACTCTGCTTAATTTATGAAAGTTTCAGTTCGTTATCCCAATCTCTTTGTGGCACTTTCCATCAAATGTTATTACAGTACTCAGATAGTAAAAGTTTTGCATCTCTTGGATTCTGATGTGTCAAATCCAAGATTTAAACCTTTGGTTACCGCTTTGGATAATAACCATAAATTCTGTTTTCTTAAATTTAATAGCCATTCCTTTCATCTGACTTTCCCTTTCTTTATTCTAGAGAAAGTTTCATAGTTTAAAGGAGAATTCCACCAACGCATATCTTTTTTTGAAGATCATCTCCTTCCAATAGTTAATCCTCGTGGATTTTATTGTTCTCTTGCTATCGTCTCTCAGTATAGAATAAATAGATTTATTGAGAAAACGCATTATTGTCTTATCTCCCGTTCTGTTTTCATTGACATGCCTTGTGTGTAACCTCAACACAAGCTCTAACCGATTAGAGTTCTATGTCGCTGATTTGTTTCGAACTGTCTTTGATCATTTGAGATAGAATCATTCCATCTGATATCTAGTGTTTCAAAATCTCGTCTTCCAACTGGACTTAATTTACTAAATGTTGCAACCCTAAAATGTCGGAAATATCACATTCTAACTATAGAAATACAGTTTGGTTTTAAGGAGAAATTTCCGGCTCTATCATTCTTTGTACGCTGAATGCATGTGTTATTTTACAATCCAGCATTTTTATTCGTTTTCAAGACGGTTAATATTGCTGATGTAAATCTCACGGCATCTATCATGTGAACAACCTTGTTGTCAAATTTGTTGTCAAATAAAGATAAGATTATTTTTCTGCATAGTTGGTGGCAGTTGCCTTAAGCAAAAGGTCTCTCGAGTGTGGCTTGCGGTAGCATCTAGAGTTACATGCAAATGTATCTGACACATAGAAAATTTCCTTACTCTTCCTTGATTATGCATTCCGAATTTGCTTTACTGGTATTTAGCTATTCGTTTTATATTAGTAAAATAGCTTAATATGTGAACTGATAATGTACTTATAGGGAAATATATCTATTTCGAAAATTACCAATAACAAACTTTTGCATATGTTCTGACTCTCAAATGATGTCAACAGTAAACACTGAAACATACTTATAACAGGTTCCTATTTTAATGCCATATCTTTATTTTCGAAATCCTGACGTAAATTAAAACGCATTCTGAGAATTAAAAAATTCCGATTTATCAATTCAAAGAAAGCTATACATAAATTTCTCAGGTTTCATTATTTTATCTATCACTAATATATGGAAAGAATTTGTACAATCTCAATACTTTAAAGATATGATTATCCAAGACAGATTTCCATATAAGAGACGACTAAAAGCACAAAAAAAATTCAATCAAACCGAAGGTGTTCTTACGGGATACTCAGAAAAATATGAAGAACGCAGTAAGATATAATACTCGCTTTATCAGTTTGTAGATCATCTGATCAACTTCGATTTCTCGGATTGAGGACATAAAAGAATCTATTGAAAGTATCCCAAATAAATCTTGTTAGAATCTGATTTTGCTTAAGTAACACGGCTGATGCTAACTGACAGTAGAGTGTTCTTTACGCGAGAAAACGTTCTCAGTTGATAAGAAGTGAAAAGACTACATTGAATCCATTGCTAGGTCAGCTGCTAAGAAAGTCGATTTACTGTGTCGCGCAAGATAATTTGTTTTCTCCAGAATCTATCTTACATGTCTACCATTTGTCCATGCTTAGAATGTTGCTGTCCCTATTCCCCTGCTATTTACATTAAGCTGAAAGAAGAATAAGCAATATTATTGGTACTGATCTGGCTATTCGGATTCAGTCATTTTCCCACTACCACAAGGTTGCCTTTCTTTACCTTTCTTAAAATAAATACTTTCATGGTAATTGTTAGTATGAGCTTTTCGCTATGGTACCTAGACTTTTTGACTTTACGCACAGTACTAGACTGGCGTCAATATCTAATCAATTTACAGTTGAGATGGCTCTTTGTAGCCGTATCTTCCGACTCCAAGCTTTCCAGCAAACTTTAATCTACAAAATTTAAATGTAATGTCAATCGCTATCTACTGCCCTCCTGATTACACTTCTTTTGTACTCGCTGCTTAGTGGTGCTTAGAATTCTTCCTCAGCTCGTAACTCCTTGTGTCACAGAGGCTTTAATGCCTAGCTTGGAGTGAACTTGATTATATATATATATATATATATATATATATATATATATATATATATATATATATATATATATTTATGTGTGTGTGTGTGTGTGTGTGTGTGTGTGTGTGTGTGTAAAATCTAGATGCTGCAATACTAGCGAAAAACAATATTGCGTTTCCTGATAGTTAATCCTTAAAACGTTATGATCGAGTATCTCCATGAATTATCCAATTTATAACTCGTCGTCAGGTCCATCACAATTATCTCTACGTTCATTCTTAAACATTCTTGCGCCTTAGTGGCTTTACTACTTTGCATGGGATGATACCGATAACAAAAAAGAGAAAAGGAAAAAAGTCGAACGTTTATAGGACGACAGTGATTTAATTTAACTTTTTAGAAAATAACAAGTGATTATACGTTAGTAGGCAAAAGAAAACAGCAAGCGTAAATTGTTAAAAGTAGAATCGAATCTGCAAAGGATTCTTTTTTTTTATTAGGCTACTTAATCAAAGTATCTGTCAGGAAACTCCCCAGTAATGATGTACGAAGAAAATCGCTGAAATACTAATCAAGGTTTTGAAAAATACTTTAATCCTGATATCCAGATGAGACGACAACGACTAATTATTTTTTTAGATCACCACGACAGAATAATTAAAGAAGGATAGGCCTAAACAATGCAATGACCTTCAATAACACCTAAAATAAATGCAATCGAAAATACATAGTATGTTAAAGAGAAATCTATGAATCAGCACTATTTGTATAGAAGAACGCACAGAATTATCATTTGAGGTATAAAGAAGCTCCTGTAAATTATATTATCAATAATAGTAAAACAAACGATCCTCAGATAAGAATTGAGTGAAACAACTACTTAATGTAAAAATGTTGTAATATAGTGTGAATTATGGAATGAATTCAATTTATTATTAATAAACGTATAATTTAATATATGATTAGAAAAATATCATAAAATGAAATGTTGAATAATGAATCGAAAAGTATAAGGAAACATTCTAAAGGTCGAATACTTCTGCGTACGACCGTATGTCGTAAGTTATTTCCTGAAATACCACATTTTATTCAATTGAATGTTGCATCAATCAGCCACTATCAATTACAAAATGAAGATAAGAATATATATATATATATATATATATATATATATATATATATATATATATATATATATATATATATAGGTAACATTTGAGCTGATATCATGCTTTTCACTGTAACCATCATTTTTTCTGATCCGTTACTTCGTGCTTTTACAAATAAAGTCTATGACTGATATGGTTGATGTAGAATTATTATAGAACTTCAGGGTTTTCTAAAATGAATTCATGTGTGCCACTTAACACAAATATTCATAACATTAATACTATTAGAAATGAGAAAGGGTCAATTGTCCAAGTATATTGGCCAGAAGTTGGTATAACCTTTGGTGAATAATCGAATTACATATTGTAATTGAATATAGAATAAAACAAAACTGAACTGTAAAATTGATGAGATCCATGTTTTTATTCGAGATTGGTTAAAATCTGAAATTCGAAAATCATCTCTCGTTCATATGGATTAAGAAAATGCACACAAGCCACTTTGGTAAAAATCAAAAGATATTAGAAAAGAAACGGAAGATGGTGTTTCTCTATAGCAATTTTCAAGTCTGCAAAACATTGGCGATAGTGATAGAGATTTGAAGAGACAACTATCTCTACTCTGCTGCTTTTGCATTCCTTCTGATCCAGGTTGGATGCAATTAATCCTCCTCACATGATTAACTCATTCCATAGTATTATATGAAGTTCTTGGTAGATATTTATTCCTTCTTCTGTTCATTTGCTTTCTTTGTTGCATACACCATCAGCATTATAAACATTATCAACATCCTCATTGCATTCGTATATTCATATGAGCAGTCAATCGTGATGAAATTAAAATATTTCTACTCACTACGCCAGGTCTCTGCTCCATATTCTTGCCACTTCCAAGAGCAGTACTATTTCATATCTCCATCCTTTCAGATTTTTATTCCCTTCTGTCAAAACTAGGTTTTTCGTTGCAAACGATTCAACAACTATTGGTAATACTGTCACATTCATATTCTAGATCACCTTCCTGATGAGATATAAATATTTAACTATTTTTTCCGTTTCAGTTTTTACAACGTTTCAGTTCAAAAAACAATATTACTTATTTGATATGGGTTTCTGTATTGAAGTAGACGATACAATTGAATCCCTAATTTTTTATACTAAACTTGGGGGTTACTGTTAGTATTATTAAGATGCATGTGTCATGTCATATGAATAAAAGAGATGGTAAGAAGTGAAGATTATGGTAAGAAGGATAGATAACGACTTGCCATTGACTTGAATAGTTTAAGGTTGCAGCTTTCAGGCAAGCACGCACAAGTTAATCTGTTCCACACTATTCTTAGGAATCATCCTCTTTAAAATTATACAGTGAAGGAAATGACGGTGATTCGACTCCAATTCTGACTTAAGCTGTAATGGTATGGGCAGGTAAAGAATAAAACTCATTCGAACCATAAAATAGGGAGAGTGGTTTACGATATTTCTTCAGTCGGAAAGAGGCTGTTGAGTGGGAAAATAATTTTTCTTAAACAACACGGCGTAAAAATCTTTGAAATCTCTCAAAGCTTATTATACTTTACTGAGTTATAATATTCTCTTCCAGATTATCCGGATAGTTGCATGTTATCTTTACATTATTATTATTATTATTATTATTATTATTATTATTATTATTATTATTATTATTATTATTATTATTTCCTTTGATTTCTGGTTTATACTCATTTATTTTCGGGTCCCAAGCAGTGTTTTAAGGTCAGAAATAGCATGATGGCGTTTTCACTAAGATCACACATATCTTACATAGATAAAATCCTTCGTAAGGTGTGGTTTGTACTTGTGAGTAACTTTTTTTTATTTCTTGAAGGTATGGGCCACCAGGATTCCCTTCAATGAGCCTATTAGAATCTTTTGCAATCAATGCTGGGGCTCCGAATATACTGGAGCTGTTGATGTATTCATGTGCCATATTTTGGAAATTTTGATTTCAATTTCCTTCTATTTTGATAGTTTTTGAAGATCTTCAGAGATACATTAAAGTCTGCGGGGACTATCATGTCAATAATTCAGAACATTTTGTATTTGCGATCTCTGGTCACGATGTCTGGTGATTAGCTTTAATTGTTCTTTCTGTTTGCATTGACAGATCATATATACGCTACCGTGTCTGGGTGGTGTTCATACCAATTTCTTGCAGTTTCCTTCCTATAAAGTTTCAGATTTTCCAACGCAGATATTGGACCACTCTGTCATGCAGGGTTTTATATTCAGTGAGTGCCAATACCTGGGAACCTGATACAAAATGCTTTCTAGATATTTGTCAGAGAATCTGCATTTTGGGCTAACGTAATAATTCACTATGTGAGTTTGGTAATTTCTAGTGAGCAAAAATTGGTCCTTTCGAGCAAGAATAAAACCTTCGGTTTCATTTTTTAACATTTCACTACATAACCACTGACGGGCACGTGGTTTGTCTATATCAGCTTTTTTTTGGCAGAATATTGATTTATCTTGGCATAATATCTGTATGTAATCGATTGCGTTTACCTTTTTTGCAGCTGCAGTAGCTGTATTATATTTTATTCGCATTTCCTCACCCACTTGAAACACCATTTTGAACTTGTTGCCTTCCTTTATTATTGAATAAAGTTTCTTTCATATTTTTGGCACAGATAATCATCCAGTCTTCTATAGCTTTCAGGTATCTTCAATGGCCGGTCGTTGTGGTTTTATAAAACAGTTCTAGATGAACTAATCCTGTGCTTCCTTCGGATCTGGGCACATTGAGATGATAAAAGTCAGCTTTGGGGCGATGCATACGGTGGCAATTGAGAAGCTTTCTCGTTTTGGCTTCCATTCGCTTAATGTCAGCTATGGTCCAATTAAGGATGTTGAAACTCTATTGAACTACGGCAACAGCCAAGGTATGTATGGCTTAGATTCTGTTTTTTTTTAAATTTAATTCGGTATTCTGTACCTGACGCACACGCCAGTAGTATTCTTTCCTTAACTTCACCTTCGGTAATACCTAGGTTCCTTCTTTTTCTCCCAGTTCCCAAATCTTTGTGACAAAATCCAGATATAGTGAATGTTGCATTTGTACATATATCTAATCCCAAATCAATATTATTATTTTTTATGTTATGTTTCCTGCTTTCTATCCTGTAGGGCTGGGTTCAAACTATGGTCCTTTGGTCCTATAAGAGAAATGTCATTTAATTGATAGGAGTTTTCTCAGTATATAGGATGTTCCACGTAGGACGATCTTCTGGGAAACCTGTATGTTGATGTTACCTGGGACACTGTTACCAAAATTGAACATTCCTTTTCTCACGAACTCCGATAACTATTGGTATATTTATTGATCCCGAACACTATCCTAATGTCTTTACCAACGGTTTTGACAATGGTTAGTATTTTTTCTGTTAGCTGTCATCCTTAGCAAACCTTTCAAGACAATCAATATAGAATGGGTGATTACGTTTGCCATTCTGTGACGGTATCCCTTTCTACTGTTGTTCATTAGGCATCTGAGTCGCGCTAATTCAAAGCAGAAGAGTAGTAGTGACAATGAATCTCCTTGGAAGATCCTGCTTTTGATGTTGGTTTGTCTCGATGTTAATGACCCTTTTGTTTGGTTTAGATTTTATGAATTTGACTGCTGTGGAGCATACTCTCTATGAATTTACAAACAAATAAATTTAAACATAGTCCGTTATCCTTATTTCCTTCTTTCCATCTCTGCTCCGTAGATGTTTTCTTTAATAAATCAAGCGTATTTGAATGACGAATTATTATTACGGGCAATAATGTTACTAGCTTTCAAGTTTTGTCTTCAATACATCGCAATAGCTGAATTCTTGTGTTACATCAGAAAAAAACTGGATCATTTGGATATACTTTTATTTTCTTATCTCTATTCCCTGTCATATTTTCTAATCGATCTTTTCATTTTATTTCCCATATACTGACTTACATATATAGACTTTTGATTTTGATTGTTCTAGGTTTTCTTTCGCTGTGTTTCATTTTCTGCTTTCTTTCTCTTCGTTACATTGCAATTATTTTTCTTCCTCTTCGTTACATTGCAATTATGTTTTCTTTCCCTTCGTTACATTGCAATTATTTTTCTTCCTCTTCATTACATTGCAATTATTTTTATCTCTTCATTACATTGCAATTATGTTTTCTTTCTCTTCGTTACATTGCAATTATTTTCTCTTCGTTACATTGCAATTATTTTTCTTCCTCTTCATTACATTGCAATTATTTTTATCTCTTCATTACATTGCAATTATGTTTTCTTTCTCTTCGTTACATTGCAATTATTTCCTCTTCGTTACATTGCAATTATGCTTTCTTTAATCTCCGTTACATTGCAATTATTTTTCTTTTATTTCCGTCTGTCTCGTTGTCATGTTACTGCCTTTTATATTTTCATTTGAATTCATTTTTTATTCTGTTTTTCCTTTATCATTTGCCATATTGTTTACTTTTCGATTATTATTTTATTCTTTTATCTGCGAACCTCAATTATATTTTATTTCACACAGATCCTCTTCTCTTTCTTTCTATATTTTGTTTATATTTCTTATACGCTCGTTCAACTCTTCAATACCTTTTTATTTACATTTATTTTCGTCTTAAAATGTTTTTAACCTCTACTATATATCCCATTCTGAATACTTGTCTATATCAGGGATTATTTTCAACGCTTTCTCCAAATTTCTCTCATTATTTCCAAGAAACATTTCCTTTCCTTTCAAGTTCACCTGAACTCAAGCATCCCTGACTGTCTATTGTATCAAATTTATAGCCATCGTTCCACTAAATATATGTTATTCAATTGAACATGCCCGTTACTCTGACAATCCTTTCTCTTCTACAATGGCTTTTGTCTTTCCTCTCAGGCCTCACTCATAGTTCCTATTATTGCATGCCCTTAAAGACTTTCCGTGCACGAAGAACTTCTCTGTATAAGACACTAGCTATTCTCTCTCCAATGTCCTGATATTTGCAAAATCTATGTGTGCTTACAAAATTTGGAAACCAGTTGGAAGCAAACAAACAAGGCCGTGAATCGGGCCAAGCTAGCATTTGGCAGCGGACCTGTGGACACTTCGAGTTCTTATCGGGCGGACCATTGCCAAAATGAGCGCTGCGAATGTGCATACTTGCCAGCAGGGAAATCGCCCCTTGGAAATCGTTTGTGACCGCGAGCAGATTTTGTTCCAAAAAGGGCCACGGATCATGGCTCATCCGATAAGTAACAATAATTTCATTAAAACCGCTGAAGATAAAAACGTTCTGATATTATGCTTCTTTTTAAGTGCAAGCAATCTGTTCGTGTCTTTGTAAAAATGATTAGTCCAGTAGACTATTAAATATTTAGTTTAATTTCTACGATTAATAAATATTTTTCAATTTGTTTCTATTTCAATTAAAAGCCAATTTACCAAACTTGGCTTAGCCTGAAGAATAATCCTAATTACATTACTGGTAGGAAATTTTAAATCGATCAGATACCTGTATTTATCAACACCAAATTGATAGGAACTCCCATTGTAATTCAATTTTTTACATTGGATATATTGCAAAGTCTTACAGTTAAGTGTCACACATTTTAAGTTCATATATATAAATGAGACATTATGTTCATGAATTCAAAATGCAAAATCGTGATTAAACAAAAATCACTATATAATCTTCATTAATTTCTGATTTCATACTAATTATCTTGTGTATTTTTACCGCCAGATCAGTCGTTCATTTCTTAGAGATTTCCTCCTACAAAATATTATTTTATAATAAGTTTGTATATGTGTGTGCATGCGTTTGTGCGTGAGTGTGTGTGCGTGTGTGTGTAGTAAGCCGATGAAATAAATGAAATAATAATAATATAATAGGTTGGGCCAACATCTGCACTGGAATATTTGCGACACTAAAGATTGCAAGAAATCGGTAAAAAAAGGGCCAAGACGGGATTGTAGGCATATGGCCTGTAAACAATTATAGGACTTTACAATGAGATAAAACAATTAAAGATATTCACCCAGAAAGAGTGATCAAATATCACTAAAATTGAATGTGCTTTTTTATTGACATGTCTACTCCTGCCAGCTACAATGTAGCTTTGAAGATCATGAAAATACAATCAAAATACAAGGATTTTGAGTAAAAACTCAAAAATGTGACATATGAAACATCAATAATTCCAGTATTGGTTGGGGTCCTGGATTTGATTGCAAAATGTTATGATAGTCTAAATGAGGGGATACGTATCAGCTTTTGCCTTTTAAAAGATCAAAACTATGTTCTTAGAAATACAGATTACAAAGAGCTTTTTTTCGATTTAAAGTGTCTATGTTTTAGATAGTTTTATTTTATTTTATCTTTATTTTTTACAGAGATTTTCAATGAGGAATATGATTTAATTTCTTTGGTCTCTGAGTGAGAACTCTAAGAAAATGTGTATACAACAGAAATCAATGGAAACAACAACGACAACAAAAACAATAATAATAATAATAATAACGAAATAACAAAATAACGATGTAACTATCCTCTAGGACATGCCAATTCAAACTGACAGGGAAATAAAAAAACTAACAGACATGATATTATCATAAAAGACAAGAAACCCATGAAGTGTATTGATATAACAGTAACATCTGAGAGAAACAACTCCACGATAATTATCGATAAATTGTCCAAATACTAGGACCTGGATATCGAGATTTGCAGGATGAAGACTGAGACTGCACCAAGAGTAATAGGAACACGTTAGAAAAGGAATGGGCAATTTTACTAAGAGTGTCTCAGGTAACATAACATATAGGTTCCCCAGAAGATCGTCCTACGTGGAACATTCCATATACTAAGATACTAGGATACAAACAGGAGACATAAAATACACAAATAATAATAATAATAATAATAATAATAATAATAAATGACAGAAAATGAAATTGACTTATTGATATAAGTGTACCAAGTTAAAAAATAATATATGTGAAGCAAATACAAAAACCTGCAGATGGAAATAGAAAAATCTGATTCTGTTTTGGCTGGAGATTTAGGTCTAATAAATAATGGAACTCAACGAGAAATCAAGAAAATCCCTGGTGCTCCATCTATGCAGGAAAAACAAAAATTAATTCTAACAAGCGTAGTCCATACCCCGTGAAGAGCTTTGTCTATTCATGATTTTTGTTAATAGCTGCCTTTTGTTTAAGTGGAATTAAGATAAATTCATATCCTTCGCTTGTCTTAGCTCATTTCCTATGGCAAGGCATGTGCTTATCGAACATATTCCAGGCATTTTTTTATTAAATAATAATAAATATAATTATTGTGTATTAGATAAATAGACAAAATAAAAGCATATCGAGAAGAATGTTAAAAATTGGAATTTTCAGGTATCCCTGTATAACTGCTCAAAAAAATCTAAGAAAAGTGAAGTTCACGTCTTTTGAGTTAGATAGAATTGTTGTTTTGCGTATCTGTAGATTGTTACTAACTATTCAAGACTATTAGTGGACAGTTGACACTTCAATAAACAGTGTTAATTAGTCTATATTGTTTTTTTCCTGAAATCCCCTAAGTATATTCAATCAATAAATTTAACGCATAAATAAATGGTCGTTGTGTAAGTGTGAGAAAAAATGTCTCCGTAAATCAGTTGTAAATGTGTTGTGAAATCAAACCACACTTACTTACGGCCTTCTACCACATTTACGTTACACTAATCGGACACATGTTATGACACAAAAATTGGAAAATTGAAAAAAATGTAATTTTGTCTTGATAGATGTGTTATCCCTAAACAAATTCCTCAAGCGAGTGGAGATATAGGAAACGTCGAATAGTTTAAGTTTTCAGGTTTGAGAATGCAATGAAACAGTATGGCACCAACTTAAATGCGAATAGAATACATTAGAAGAAGAAATTAAACTCAACAGAAAAGTGACTAAAGCAATACGTCGGACAAAAAAAACAAGAAAGATTTAGAAATTGGGATAACAAAAAACAACATGATAGAAAGGTGCCCCAATAGACAAAGTAAAAATGTTGAATCTAAGTTTTAAAATTAACATGATAAAAATAATACCTGAAAAGAATTAGATAGATTTTGAAAAATAAAGGGAAAAACCAGGATATTTAGTAAATTACGCTAGATTAATGAAGCTTTACTAAAGTTTACTAAATATAATAGAATTAAAAGAAATATTTGGGAAATGAGTTACAATGAAGAAACCTCATCATCAAACAACTACTTAAAAAAAAGAAAGAATTTAGGAATTTACAAACTTGATCCAACCACACGACAAAAGAACTAGACATATTTTGAACATTAATCCCAACAGAATAAACAGGATTAAAAGAATACTACAAAAGTAGTTGTGAAAACTACGCTTACCAGAAAAATTGTCGACACATTACACCAGGAAAACAATAAATATTTTGGAAAAAGTATGCTCAATCAATCTTGGAAAAATTATGCTCCAGGAATGATTATATTTTTTTTAAGTCCAACATCAGGGTGAAAATAATACGTCAGAAGAACTAAAGATTCTAGTTAACCTGACTCAACCAAAGGAAAAAATAAAACGTACTTCAGAACAAGAATCTTGGAGTTAATCTCAATTGAAGAATCATGACGAAAAATATGTCCGAAAAGAAAAGAATAATGGTTTTGGAATCCATTTAAACATGACAAACAAGATCAGAATTACGTCTAAAAAAGATTTTGTAAAATGCACTCAATAGTAGGAACTGGAACACAAATTATTTTTTATAATATTTTTGAATT
Source organism: Acanthosepion esculentum (assembly GCA_964036315.1). Taxonomy (NCBI): domain Eukaryota; kingdom Metazoa; phylum Mollusca; class Cephalopoda; order Sepiida; family Sepiidae; genus Acanthosepion; species Acanthosepion esculentum. The sequence continues at coordinate 74,054,667 of OZ038481.1, forward strand.
ATCGTTCAACAGAAGAAGCCTGATAGAATAAATACATGAGAAGAACTAGAAAAACTTTGATAATCAACTCAACAGAAATAACATTGACAAAAGAATATGTAAGAATAATGTAAACTATTTTCGAAATTAGACTGAACAGAAGATACAAGAACATAAATTCGTCAGAACATACATGCAAAGGCTCAACAGATGAACCAGGATCAAAAGAATGCATCTGAGATAACATGAATCTTTTGGAATTTAGGTGTATCATAAGAAACATGATCGAAGGATTAAATCAGAACATCAAAAGATGTTTGGAAAATTAGGCTGAAAAGAAGTAATATGATTAAAAGTATACGTCAGAAACACAATACAGATTCAGAAATAAGCTCAACAAATACACATCATCTGAATAGATCAGAAAAACAAGAACTGTTTTGAAAATAAGTCTCAACGGCGGTAAGAGAATAATCAATGCAATTCCTTAGAAAACGGAGAAATATTTTAGAAATTAGATTCAACAGAAAAAACATAAACGAATATGGCAGAAGAAGCAGTGAGAGTTTTGAAATTAGGCTCAAATAAATGAGAAAAATAAGAAATGTCTTGAGAATCAGAATTATATATTTTATGGAAGCTCAATGAAAGAAACACGAGCAAAGAATCTTTCATAAGAAGAAAAACATTTTTGTGAATTTGACTCAAGAGAATTACGATGATAAAACAATGACATAATATCATGAATGTTTTTTAAATGTACTTTAATAGAAGAAAGTAATGTAAAGATTGTCTCGGAATAACAAGTAAGATTATAGACTCAGAAGAAGAAATATGACTAAAGTAAGATATTCGAAAAAGACTTTGGAAATTAAACTCTACAGACGATCAAGTGATGTTTATAGAAATAAGACACAAGTAAAGAAACATAATGAAGAGAACACATTAGTAGATCTAAAAGGATTTTGGAAATTAGACTCAACAGAAAAATATTAAAAATACGTCGTAAAACAAGCATGATTTTCATAACCTGACTCAATAAAAAATATGATCCATATAAAACATTTGAAAAGAAAGAGATATTTAGAAAAATAGTCTTTACTGCAGAAACATTCTAAAAGAATGAATAAGTAGCTTGAGCTACACAAAATAAATATAATCACACTTATCCTTATATAGAACAAAAGCTTTTTCTTTTAAAATTTGGCTCAAGTAAGTAAATATTATCGAATAAATCTATCAGAGGAATACTAGGTTCAAAGTCGAAGGAATTTTTACTATAGGCTCAAAAGAAAAAACATGTCCCCAAAATACTTCTTGAATGGAGAAGAAAAATTATGGAAAATATGCTAATCAAATGAGAACGAATGGAATCAATATTTCAGACGATGTAGAAAGATGTGGGAAATTAAGTTTAATATAAGAAATATAATCACATTAATACATCAGAAAAGGGGAATTATTTGGGCCATTAGAATAAACAGAAGAAATATGATCAGGTGAATGCATCAGAAGACGTAATATGATTTTGGAAATTAAGTTCAAGAGAAACAGTCTAATTAAATGATCAGAGAACTGAGAAAGGAATGGGTAATTAAGTTCATCAGAAGAAACATGTTCAAATAAAAACTCAAACAAGAAATATTTGAATATGTGATTCAGCAGGAGAAATGTTATCAAATGAATTTAGAAATTAGGCTCAATGGAAAAATAAGAATACGTTTGAAAAAAATAAAGAATTTTGAAATTAATCTCAACATAAGAAATCCGACTATGAAGTCTTCTTAAAAGATTGGTTTATTTTTTTATTGTTTGTAGTTTTTTTTTTGTCTAACTTGGCGCCATCAGATTTTTGTTGAACAGGAAGATTTGAAAAGTGTGTCCACTAGAGATATTTGTAGGCTTTACAATCTAAGACGTTACTTAAAGATTACTCCGAAAAGTTCATGAGGCATTTCGTCTGTGATTGGAGGTTACTTTATGAGATAGATTGTATATATTATTGGATGATAAAATGGTATATGAAAGGAGGGGGTCGTTGACCCTAACATTTTAGGATCAGCATCGACAACACTTTGTGGATATCATCTTCAAAGTTATAGATAGAAAAATTATCAAGAAATTAATAATTTAATGCAACAACCTGATGCATTTTAACTTAGAAAAAAGAACTGTGTTTTTCTTGACATTATTCATTTGAATTTAAGCATATATAAGGAGAGAATCTGTGCTGGAATATAACCAATTATATTACTATGTGATATTGCCATTCAAAAGAATTATGTAATCTAATCCAGGACATGGATCATATATTAGAGAGATGGATATCTCTCTCCTATCAAATCAGTGGTTAAAAAAAAAGAGTGATATACTTGAAATATATCTAAACATTGTCGGAGAAATTTAAAAAAAGGTCCAACAGAAAAAGGTAGAAATTGTATCCATCGTTATATGTTCACTTGGCTGAGATCGACCTTTCTTGAAAGCAGTTTGTAAATGGTGGAATTTTGTGGAAAATTCGATTTCGACTCGAGATCATTACAAAAACTCACTGATAATGAGTAGAATTTTTGTATTTGTTTTAATATCAATCATGTGAAATTTTCTGAATATTAGACTAGCGAATTTTACAAGAGTTATACTGTGAACGACAAGTACAAAAAGAACTGTAAATTCGGTGGCGAGGATTATTAACAATATAATAATTATATAGTGTAATAGACATTGTAAAACTTCTTCTCAATGTCGATTAAGAAGTTCTTGATAATTTTTGCCCGAAATTTACACCATCAAACACAACGATTAAAGTAAAAAAGAGCGTTGGAACAAAATGAAGTCCGTAACATGCAAATAATTATTGGTATCATTAACTAATCACACGCTTTTATAACAAAACTGCAAACAAAGCGTCTATGGCTACGTATGTGATGTTATATATATATATATATATATATATATATATATATATATATATATATATATATATATATATATATATATGTATGGGGTGTATGTGTGTGTGTGTGTATGACGGGCGCCATCGATTTCCTCAATAAGCTAGAAGGAAAAGGAGATAATGTACAAGTCGACATACACAAATAATTATAAAATTTGTCCTGAGATAAATCTTCATGCGTTGAATTTCATTTCTTTATCATTTATAACAGATTTGTCTGGAAAGTAGAGATCATACACCATATGTCTTCTAAAACAAAATGGCTTTTAACTGATTGATTGATATGTTTTTGTACGGTTTATCAAACATTCTTCAGGTTATTTAAAGCCAGAAAATATTTTATATTTTATGAATATTTTGGAGATAATAATAATTTACTGAAACGCATTTTACTCATTAACCCATAGTTGGGGGAAGAAGAGGTGTATTCCTATGTTTTCCCACTCCATTTGCGCGTAAGTGTTTATAATGGATGCAACTGATATTTTAACTCGGCTGCACGTTTCCCAATTCCGAGCTGTTATCCTTTAAATCACCCGTAAACCCAAGCATACACTACCTGATAACGCCAAGCGGTTATCCCTCTATGATTGATCAGGCTCGACGTTGCTTAACTTCGGTGATCGTACGAGAATCGGTCGAAATCAACTGTAATAAACTATGTAGAATGGCATATAGAAATCCGCACTATTCCGAAGTTAATAAATTACGTCTAACAAACGCATTTTTAATTAGAATGTTTGAATTTCTCTTACCTTTTAGTAGTTTCTAGATGTTTTCTTAGGCTATATTTTATATAACCTCTTTAAATGGGACAGTCAGTTCTATTTTCGGTACATAATTGAAATACATACATAGATAGATACATACATACACACACACACGCGCACACATATGTGTGTGTGCGCGTGCGCACGCGCGTGCGTGTACGTCACTGTGTAATATTTTCTAGGTTGCGGCTTCTTGTGAAATATTAATAAAGTTCGCGTTAAAGAGAATATTTTTAGCGTCTTATTTATGGAAACTGAAGTAAATAGAAATTTTAGCCGACAAAATCGTCATCTGTTGCGAGTCACGGAACTAATTAGTGACCGCGAATCACTTAGGAAGTGCCTTCGCACTGAATAAGATCAGCCTTAAATGCCTGATAATTGATTAAGTGCGCCGTCTTTGTTTCTCAAAACGTTTCACGTCTATACTTTTTCTTCATTCCTAATTTTAATTCTTTCTTTGTCTTGCCTTTCGTTTTGTTCTAACAATCCTCCTCTGTTAAAATTCTTTTCTTTTCATGTTTTCTTTTTTATCACAGACTTTGAGATTTCATTCCGTTTGTTTTTTGTTTTTTTTCTGATTTTCAGTTCCGTAATTCTTTTCGTTTTTCTTAATTCATTATTATCTCCATCTTTTCTCTTAATCATTTTATTGCTGCTTTCTTTAGTTTAATTTTATTTCCTTACTTTATCTCATATTTTGTTTAATGAGCATTTTCTTTTTCATCTTTCATTCTCATTCTGGCCTGTATTCGTGTCCCGATTGATTTTACTACATCTTTTGTTCTTCTCAAACAAATTCCTCTAAGTTCACTCCATAACCTTTTCCCAGTCAAAATAGAAATATTCCTACATTTTCAGAATACTCTTATTTTATTTTGTAACTTTTGAAATGTTAGTCTTTGTAATAGTAGCTGTGTGTGCCTGTTCAACTTCGCAAGATTCACTGTCCAATCTATTCTCTGTCTTGAAAGTTATGAATGACTGTAATACTTTATAATTGCAATGCTTCTTGCTAGTGATGTGTTATTCGTATGGTGCGCATTGATACGGAACTGTTGTTAGCAACATTCAGACAAATTCCAAGAAATGTATTCACCTCCTTCTGTGCCAGTTTAAAAACACATTGAGTATATACACGATATATACATTCCTGAGACATGACTAAATACAACTCAACCACACCCGGCAAAAACAATTAAGTTTTGCATAATTCTAGAAGGTACCTGGAGAGATTTATACAACCAATGATTTCACCTTCTTGAAAATTCTTACCGTATCACGTAGCCGCATTTATTTAGTTTAAGCGATGAGCTACACGTCCTTATATAATGTTCAGATTTTGGAAACTTCAGTTTAATTAGCTATCATTCAAAACAATACAGAGAATATAAGTTGAGAATGAACAGTTTTATGTGTCATATACATTCATAATGAGTGACGTAAATATATAAATCAAAGTAATATTTTTAAGCTTACAATAGAAATAAGTGTATATATATATATATATATATATATATATATATATATATATATATATATATATATATATATATATATATATATATCCAGATGGAAAAATCGTCGGTGGTTGTTTAAGAAAAGAAAATATTTATGAATCTGTATATAGATATATTCAACTGTACTTCACTTGTTCCACTGCCATTCGGCAAATTTGAGACAGCTTCATGCTTCTATCTTAACAAATATTTGCATATTTCTGGCTGGTTTTCACAGTCTTGCAGATAAATTATTCTCATTAAGATAATTGTGTAGCGATTGAAACACGGAGTAAACCAAAGATGCAATTTCATGTGAGCACGCCGGGTTTAACAAGACATTCAAGCCCATATCTACCAATATCGGCCGGGCCTGCAAAGAGAATAATGTCTGGTTTTAATGTGATTAAAGATGAAACTATAGCTATTCCCTACTTCCTGACCCTTTCCATCGTCAACTACTTTGAATCGGTTCAGCTGGGAAGAGTACTTGTCTAGATTCAACGTCTGACCCTGCAGAAAGATCTGGTGATACACAATACCCGTCCAGTCACATGAGATACACATAATCATCTACTGATAAAAACCTGATGAGTTTTATTCAACATTTTATTTAGCTTCACACACTTGTGAACAAACTTTTTTTCAACGCCAGTGATTTTTTTTTAGAATTGGGTCGATTTTTATTGAGTTTAAGCAGAGAATCGAAGCTGTAAATGTGCAGAGTAATTTTTCCGTTAAGTGGTGAGACAAGAAGCGTAGCGATTAACGTTTCCAAGTGTCTTTAATAACTTACAATGCTAATATGCGATAGGTGGATTATCATTGCAAGGTCCTGTATAATGTGATCTGGATTACCTTTAATCATATTTTAGATTTCCACACCATCAATGTTTAGAGACCCGCAGAAAATTTCACAGATTTCTAAATAAGATTTTCCAAATCAGCGAACCACTTCAGCGCTGTATTCTCTATTATGACACAATTTCCATGATGGCTCATATATTTTTCTGTTTGTATAGCGTTTGTTTTTCTTTTTTTCCTTTTTCATTCCGGATTTAAAACAGTATCAGATTAAGACAGTGAATCTCATTACCACCATTTTGACCTTAATAAACGTTTAATTACAAAATCTGCACCAGAATCACTTCGAAAGAAAGGTTGAAATGTCACCTTTTAATAATATGTATATATGTCATTATATGTATATATATTTATATATATATATACTAATAGGAATTTTTGTTTCATTCAGAATATATATGCACACGCACACAAACACACAAACACACACACACACACACACACACACACACACATATATATATATATATATATCAGTGAACATTGAAGTCGACTCTAAGAGGGGAGAGGATTTTTCATGGTAGAAGCAATCGTCGGCTTGACGATTGCGTTTAGCATGAAACAGCCTGTCGCCTCTGAGTTTTTACTTCAATGTTCACTTTTATATTTATATTTACATACGCTCTGTCTCTGATATTGAGCACTTTATCCCATAAATATAGCATGCCTTAAAACTATATTTCTTTATATATATATAATAATTTTCTTCATAAAATACATTGGTTCGGAGTTTCAGCATAGCTGGGTAGTGTGAAGATCCGTAAAAGTCGGAAACGTTTCTGATTTTTATGATTGTTTCTAATGTGAGCTCTCCTGTTAAATAGGTATTGTAGAAATAATACGGCATGTTAGAAGCTTCAATTAAACAATTAATATAATAGAAATTATTACCCACTTTAAGAAATACTTATATGTTTTTGTTGGTATGTTTCCATTGAATTATCCAAGAATCAACAAGCAGGGCGTTTAGAAGACGATCGTCCACCATTTGCAATAGATGGCCAGAATCATAGCCATGCCATATGTCCGAGAGCATTTGATGACTGTTGATGAGGCGAATTGATAGTTTTTGAATAGTGTGCAGGTAGGTTTCGTAGAATTATTCCATGAAATGCCATAAAGCAGAATAACAAAAAATATGGTTTTATATATACTGAGTTTAGTGTATTTAATTAAGGCTTTTATCTTCTAGTCCAAACACACTTGTATACTCATTCAGCTGTATTATTTTGTGTTTGATTGTCTGTTGTCAAACTCTATTTGCAATTTTGGCGTCGATTGATATTTTTCAAACTTTTATTTGTAAAATAATTTTAAATTTACAGAGTTCTTATTGCTTGAAGATGACAAATGAATTCTCACTAAATTCCCAGCTTATTAATTTAGTAGCTTTGCAAACCCGGATCATACATGAAGTGATGATAGTTTGGGATAAAAGAGCCATTTCGAATGAGAGCAAAAGTTTACACATTAGCTGTAATATCGTCTTGGTGTGTGATTGTAAAAGCATCGGATTGAACATGAGCAGCTGTAGACCTTTTTGCGTTCATTCATGTAGTATTCGGTCTATTTCAATATCATGTTGAAGAATAATTAACCTGAACGCAAGCCTATAACATGCTGTTTGCTGCAGGGAATCTTTTGACCGTAGTGCATCGTCCCCACTCGTCCGAGCTGCGTCTGAATATGCATACCGAGGAATGTCAGCGAACAAACAATCTTTCTTGTGATATTCAAAATATGCGATCGGCTTACTGACAAAAATATGTCTTGTCAGATGGTAAAACTGGTACATATTCTTTCGTTTTACAATGACAATCTTCCTGCACTTCGCATAAAATAAAAACTATTGTTCATATTACTCTGTATAAAATTTTCGTACAATAAAACTGATATAATCAATGGAAATCGGAATTTTTTATAGTAAATTTATCGATTACTGTTCATATCATTTATTATAACATCATTATATTGGGAATAGCAAATATTTATGTATGTATAACTAACCTTTATCCTTATCAAATTAAAAGGAATAAAATTATATAAAGCATTAACATGAATCTTTATGAAGTACAGCATCATAATGTGAATTGTTTTAATTAGAAATAGTGGAAATCAGTAGTTACCATACTGAGATAGCTGTAAATCTAACGAGATCCAGAATACAAGCATAATATACTACTTAGTTGTGCCCATACACCAGAGGTTAGATTTTTGTAACTGTTGCATTAGACGATTACATATTTTGTGGGTAGTTTTTAAGATTTAAATGCCCCTTTATACGTGGAAATATACGGTATATATATATATATATATATATATATATATATATATATATATATATATATATATATATATATATATATATATATATATATATATATATATATATATATATATCGCTTGGAACGAAGATTCGTAGTTTTTTAAGAACAGTTCAAAAAGAATATTTACACATCTAGATGTAATCAAACACACTTGAGTCATTTAAATTACATTTCGATTTAAAAACTTTGAGACAGTTTCATATTTCGATATTTGCAGATATTTGCAGCTTTCCGGCTGATGAACATCAACCCGTCTATTTGTTTTACATTGTCTCCCATATAAAAAGAATGCTATATTTATTTATATCTATATTCTAATTTCAGATATACAAATATTGATGTGACTTGTAGGAATTATATCATCACAAAATGTAATATTTTGACATAATGATTACATAATGTTGGAAATTGCCGAGAAAGATGAAATTGTTAAAAATTGATTAAAAATAAATCGAAAAATGTTCTGAGGGCATTGTGTCATGCAAAAGAGGTTTGAGAACAATTAATTTGTAGTAAGAAATAAAATTAGGTTACCCTGTAAAAATATTAGAAATAGTGATGTTGTAAATGTAAAGAGAGATGCAAAAGATAAATAAAATTTTCGAGACATATTCAGTCGTTGTAAATTTTTGAACTTTTTAATGTTCTCTCTCTCTCTCTCTCTCTCTCTCTCTCTCTCTCTCTATATATATATATATATATATATATATATATATATATATATATATATATATATATATATATTATTTTAGCAGATTTTGAAGCCTATAAATTGTAAGGATTCATACTGAACTTGAGTGACATGCAACTTGAATATGGATGTCTTTTTGAAGATTATTGCGTGCCAAAAGGCAAAAGATATATTTTGACAGCTCAAGGATGGCCTCAAAGTAAATGTCTTTTATATAATTATCGGCATCTCTTTACTCTTTCTGATTCCATTGTAAGTCTGCAATTATATGCTTTTTTGAAGAATAACCAAGCGTCGTCGTCTCCCAAAGTCACTGGTTCTGGCATCAGGTTGACGCTGAGTTTGCAGAAAAAAAATTAAATAATGGGGGATCTTGCAGTAGAATCTAATCCTGTGCGATGCTCATTTACGTCCTTCTAAAAAATCTTTGAACAGTGAATTTATCATCTCTATGGGCTGAAATAGCTGTTCTGGAACGCAGATTATATTCTTTTTACGCTGAAATCTAATAAAAGGAGATCATGATCATTATTCCAACCTACCCCCTCCTTACAATACTAGTTACCATCAGAACTTTCTCTTACATCAAACACATCAACTATGGTCAAGTAGTGGAATAATCACAGAAAGCTGTACATATAGTTTTAAAGCTTATATTTCTTCCCTGATGTCATATTATCAGTTGAGTCCAAATCGAATTAGAGCATGTTTTATTTTTGTTCAGATGGACGCGCAGGGTGAAACACTGTTGTTTAGCAAAAGAAGGACATTTTCCCAATGGCGACCACTCATGACAGATTATTTTTATTCTTCCTACGATGGCCAGTATAGTTTTTTAACCTAATATAATTGCTTACAGGTAGTCTGGAAAACAGGTAAGATTTTTGTCATGTCAAATACGAAAGACAAGAAGATGTCAGTTGACATGGATGTGAGACGAGCTTCCTTTTGGCCAAATTCTACAGTGACTTCTGCGTATTGGGGAAGAAGAGCTATCTGTTTAGCAGTTGATTCAGATAGACATGGTGTTGCCTTAAAGCGCAGTTGGCCTCCTCGTTCGCAGAAAGCGATGTCTTTAAAATCGATTTCCTGAATTCTGCATTGGAACTCAGTATGTATCATAAAATATTGTTAGTAACGAACGAATGCTGAAAAAGACCTCAGGACATATTAATTTAGTCAATATATTTTGTATATATTAATTTTTGTCAATATAAATTTTATTATTGCTGATAATATCTATTCATATTCAAAATATAGATAATAACTTGTTTTGGCGGCTGTCATATTTTTATGCATGAATGAATTCTAAAATATCACATACACTAAAATAAATTATTTATTGATGTAGATTTGTTGACTTTCTATAACCAAGCATTTCTAATTAGTAGTATTTTTATTGCCTTCCAAAGATTTTCTTTTGTTAAAATATTGTTGGTAAAATTACCTAGGAATTATTGCAAGTACATCCCCTCCCTAACTTTATAGACAAATCCTGCAAATACATGCTGTAATTTCCTTTGAATTAAAGAAATGGAAACTTCTCGGTTTAATTACCAACATATTTTTCTTCCTTGTTATAACGCCATAATCACTTGATTGTATCCCTTTTGTATACATTTCTTGCGAAGACGCAGTTATTAATTTGTGAACTTTTTGACTTATTAATTTTACTTTGCCTAGTTTTGAATTGAATGTAGACTCTCCCGTTTAACTATAATTTTTACAAGACGGGAGAGCCCCTCATGCATAAAATAGAGAGTCACATTTCACTCACGCTCTATATTGTTTTCGAAGTATTACTTTCCCATGTCCTTTCTCGTATTGTTCCTATTGTTTATTATGAACTTTGTCAATTCCGGCTTTTCCGAATGTTGTCAGTTTCACTTAACAATGGTCAATTACACAATTAATATTGCTTTCGATTTTATTACACAACTGCTTTAATGATGGAGCCAAGTTTCCTACTGAATTAATATCTGGACAGGTTGGTGCCTATACCATCAATTGGTATTTAACACTATGTTTTTCTTTTTGCAATGTAGAAAATATTTTCCCACAATATAATAAATATAAAAATATAAGGACAGTTATTGATATTCATTTATATTTTTTACTGAATGATTTTTGATTTTGATGAGTACCACTGAGAAGTATATTTCACTTAACGAACAAAATATTTGTAGGGACATATTTTTATTGTCTCCAAATAATATCCATCTACTCTGATTATCTTGCAAGTTCTGCTAGTTGATTATTTCTTCCCATCTCATTAATTCGGTATCATTAAATGGAGATGTAATAACAAATATCATTTTAAAAAGTACGGATGGGAAATGAGTTTTCATGTATTACTTCATCGAACTTACACGATTATTTCTGTGGTATTATCTTAAACATGAAAATTTAGTGGCTTTCATTACATTTAACATTTTGTCTCTATCTCACTCCTTAAGATCGTCAAGTATTTTGCATACCAATCAACTGTTGTTGAGTATTACCATCTTAAGTTTTCTTAAATTAGCGCGTGAGGCATTGTGGAGGTCATCTTGCTTGTTTTTATAAACTCCCTGTGTATTTTGTGGTTGCTCTTTGACCTCTGGAAAATAAAAAAAATAATTAAACAACACTGTGTACAAATCACTCAATAACTTTACAATACACTGCTTAACATTTGTGGTTTTAGATTTGGTAAGAGCAGTATCTATCTATCTATCTATCTATCTATCTATCTATCTATCTATCTATCTATCTATCTATCTATATCTCTCTATCTCTCTCTCTATATATCTATCTATATATACATACATACATATATATATATGTTTGTATGTGTATATACACACACACACACATATATATATATATATATATATATATATATATATATATATATATATATATATATATATATATATATATATAGTTTATTGGGGAAGCAGATCATTATTCAAACATATATTGTTAAATATAACAGACAACGAATGTCTATTATATTTTTTTTTTATTAAGAATCGTTCTAAGCATCGTATTTTTCGGGAGAAAATAAAGACAAAAATATCCAACATATGGATATATTTTATTATGCTGTTCCTCGATCTAAGCATTCGGTTCACATGATCCATCATCATAGTGATTATATGGACATTAAAACAGAGATGTCTACCATCAAAGATGACATTCGGTTATGTTTAAGTTTGCTATGCAAAACTTCTATGTAAAAAAAAAACTTATGCTCGCTGAAAATCAGACGCAGGTCGTCAATTGGTAATGCGGTTCTATGACGTCGTACATGATCAAGTGTGAGAGAGCAATTTTATCAACAGAACTATGTGTTTAGATTTAACTTAATAAGTTTTGACTAGTTTTATAATGCAATTTTTTGAGTGTGGGTTGCTTCATTTTAATGTAGACGGACTCCAATATTTTAAATTTCTTTTTACTGTGTGTAAGTGTGAATATCTGTTTGATATTTAATAAATAGTTTAATGGAAAGGTTACAGGTAATTCTACGGGGGAGAGTGATTGTAGTAAAACCAATATATGTATTCGGTTTATTATAAATATCAGAGATAACATCTCTGAATGGGCATGTAAATTGATACACTACATTGTGTTTTTGTAGAGAATTTAGTTGTGTGGTTTTAGGGTTTTTGGAGACTCTGAGGTTAATTATTTTATTTTCGATAATATATGATGACATTGTTTATTATTATTAATAGGTTTAACATTTCTACCTATTAAGATTTTGAGTGTTGTTTCATCGTGTTTGTAATTATTATGCATTTGGTTACAATAATATAAGTTAAAAGTATTGTGTTTATTTTGGCGTACACTATTATGATTACAATTATAATTAATATTATCAATTTTGTTAGTGGTATTATTAAGTTTATTGAGATACATTATAATTTACTGATCAATGACGGAATTAGGGAAACCATTATTAACCAGTGTTTGATTTTATATAATTCTTCATAGAATAAAGCTTTGGAAGAATATATCATTTGTGTGCGTTTGATTAAATATTTTATAACTAATAGTTTATATCGTTGAGGCTATTAACTATTGTAATTAAGAAGACATGGGTTAATGCTAGTGGGTTTTCTATATAGAGAAATAGTAAATTTATCTGTGCTGGAATCAAGAAGTACATCAAAGAATGGAATTTTTTTATTAACATTATGTTCTTGTGTAAATTTGAGTACGGAGTGACTTTGAAATTTGTTTAAAAGTTGTGTAATTTGATCAATATTTTTAGCTAAAATGAAAATGTCATGTATGTATCGTACATATATAGGGGGTTTATTAGTGTCATTAAGTAATTCATTTTCTAAATTCGCCACATAATAATTAGCAAAAAGGGGGCCTAAATGACATCTCATCGCAATACCGTCTATTTGAGCATAAATATTACCTAGGGTGACATGTAAAATTACATGAGTGGTACATGCTAATAATATTTCTTTCTAAATACTAGGTTTAATATTGATGGGTGGGAGGGAATTGATATTGTATACATCACGGATAATGATTTCAAACGTTTCATGGACGGGGACATTAGTAAATAAATTTTGTACATCCAAAGATGCGATTATATTGTTGTTTCATTTTACAGCATGAAGAACTTGTACAAATTCGTTTGTGGAGTTATACAATATTTACTTTGGGATTGGTTAAGGGTTTTTGAAAGGTAATATACGAGTGTAGGTATTTGTGAAGTGATAGGTCGGAGGGGATGATCTTTTTTATGGATTTTTACATTTCCTTAAAGGTAGCCAGGTAGATAGATAAATATATACATATACATACATACATATATATATATATATATATATATATATATATATATATATATATATATATATATATATATATATATATATATATATACATTTGTGTGTGTGCCTGTGTGTGTATAACTGAATTTATAAATGAATATCAATAAATATCTTGACATTTCTATATATTTAAGAATGAAAATATATGTTTAATAATAAAGTATCATAGCAGTAAATTCGTTATTGCAGATGTTTCTAATAAAATATATAATTTAAACTGATATGTTGTTATTCTGATATATATTTTTCTATATATCTATAAGTACACTCTAAAACCTGCTCAGTATCAGTTGGTTAATTCGAATCTTATTGTCAAAACATCGACTTGCATAATAAAATGTGACATTTTGAATATGTGCGCCTGCATTTTGAATATGTGTGTAAATATGTATATTACTTAAATAAATAAATATTCGTGTACGTGGACGAACAAGCTCATATATATACATACATATATATATATATATATATATATATATATATATTGCAGTATCTGTATATATATATATATATATATATATATATATATATATATATATATATATATATATATATATATTTATATATATTGCAGTATCAGTAATCTTTTTCTAAAACTTTGATCTCATTATTTTTTCCATACAGAATGTGAATATTTAGTAATGTTGACATTTTTAAAAAGTGAAATATCCACGTCTGTCTTGATTTCCCGATATTTTTCAAGTTTTTGAAAGATAGAAATATTGATGTCTCTTGTAATTTATCTTTGAAAAAATAATTACTCAACCATACGATCGGCACAAAAGAATTTTAGACAACAACTCAGTAACGTAGCTAGAGGTGACGGAGGGGTGGGTACGCCACGGGTGGCACTTTTATTGGGGCGGCACATGTATGGGGGCGGCAACATGTCTGCTCTAGGCTATAAGTCTGTATAAGCAGTATTGAAATAAAAATGGTTTCAATGTCGAGACAGTACTCACTCTTGATGGATATTTTCATTTTCGAGTAAATTAAACTATGGCGTATATATTGGCCTATCTATTGTCTATCGAGCCACAATAAACAAATGAAATAGGTTTTGACGATGTCATTGAAGAATTTCCCATAAAAACAAAAATGTTACTTCGTAGAAAGTTGTAATCTTCATTTCAGAAATACGGATGGCCCTACTTTTTAAAATATATTTTTCCCTATATATATTTTTTGCTTTGTAACCATTACTGATAAAGTTTCAGTATGCTTGGCGTTTAATTAAAGCATGTTATATTTGAGTATGTGAAAGTAATATTATGATGGTACACAAACTAGTTTTACAAATTTAAGAGTGAGTCACGATTAAATATGTATATTTTGTGGGGTCTATGAGAAGGGATACTCAGAGAGCGCCACACAGTCTACCTATGCCACTGCAGGAACTCTGTATTATGTGTTATTTTATTGAATATCCGATAGAATGTTGATTCATATAGATTCTCACACGTTCGCATATCGATAGAAAAAGCTTTAAAAAGACAGTGCTGTCTTCTTACATTAGTAAAGTTCCGTCCTGAAGTTCGAATCTCCAGGGACCTATAATGGTCTTTTATGCAGTGTATCGGTCGATGTTGAGTTAGGACTGATCCCTATCACAATAATATATCGGTGAAAGATATCTATTAGATAAAATTTGAGACATCGTAGAAAAATAGATTGGCCCTTTCAGTGTTGAGTGAATAGGAGCGATGGTTATTTTCTCCTTGAGAAGATGGGAAACAAATTATGTATCATTTTGAATTTGGAGAAACGTGGATAAGTATTCAGAAGGAGTAGAATTCAGAAAGCAAACGAGAAAAAGCTGAAATAAATACTGTCATGACAACAAGAATAATAGTAATAAAATTTTCAGTACACATACTGCAAAATTATGTTATACCAAAATGCAGATTCTATGATAAATATCTAAAAACAATTGACCATCTTGTATCAGGTTGCACGCTACTGACATCCACTGAATGTAAAACCCGGCATGACAGGGTGGTTCAATATTTGCATTGGAATATCTGCAACATTTACAGATAGGAAACTGCAAGAAATTGGTATGAATCCCACCCAAACCCGGTTATGGAGATAGGGCCTGTAACGATTTATGGCAATTTAAAATACACAGTGTCAGAAAATTAAAATGAATCGAAGAGACGTCGTAATCAGAGACCGCAGAAACAAAATGACATGCAAACTCTAATGTATCTTTGAAGATCTTCAAAAACAATCAAAATACAAGGACCTTGAAATCCAAACCTCAAAAATGTGGCACATGAGAACATCAACAACTGTAGTTGTAGTTGGAGCCTTCGGATTGATTGGAGAAGATTCCAGTAGACTAATTGAAGGGATTCCTAGTATCGCATACCTGAAAGAAATACAAAAGGTTGTACTCACAAGTACAGCGCACACCTTATTAATGGCTTTATCTATGTAAAATATGTCTGATCTTAGGCCTTTTTTTCTCAAAAAATGCTCAGTTGAAAATGTCATGATGCCATTTCTGACCTTAGGTTTGTGATTGCGACCCGAAAAGAAATGAGTATACACCAGAAATCAAAATAATAATAATACTAATAATACTAATACTACTACTACTACTATTACTACTACATACTACTAATACTACTACTAATAATAATAATAAAGAAGTACATAGAAAAAATAAATGCCAGAAAGAGATAATAATGAAAATGATGAACAAAATATAACATGTAAAATTTAAAAGATAAAAAATATATTAGGCTGTCGAAAAAAACGATAAAAGTGGAAATTTAGAGAGATTGAAGAGCGCCAATTATACAAACTTCATGAACATAAAAACAATTTGAAATACTTAACAATTAAACTTGCAAATATGGAATGTCAAAGAGAAGCATAAAACTAAAATACTGCATTTTAATAAGAAAAAAGAAGGAAAATTATAATTACATATTAATAATGACGGAGAAAAATATGGATGAAAATTAATTTAAAATCAAACAAATGGATGATAAATAAAGGTATAGCGATAGATGGCGGAGAAGAATATTGATTGTTCAGAAGAAAGAGAAATAGAGAGGAAGCGAGAGACATGTCCTTCCCAACCTATCTGGTGGATAAGGCCACAGATTCTCCAAGTTTTGAAGCTGTAGTTTCTGTAGTAGGTATACATTTTTACGGGATGGAGTTGCCAGCCGCATAAGCAAAACTTTTCTGCATTTGTTTTCTACTAGACTACGTGCCACCAAGAGGTGGTGGGGATAGCTTTGTCTACCCGGCTATATCTGGCATATCATTAGAGGACAGAATCTCAATTCGTTTCATGCCTAAATATATCTTTCGGAATGTGAATTAGATTAGTTGGAATTTGAATTAACGGGTGCCCTCCCCCCCCAAAAAAA